>CM044557.2:7532321-8199821 GCA_024416835.2 Perccottus glenii
TCTTTCCTACACTGCTGTTGCCAATTATGAGGATTTTAAACATGTAATCAAAGTTCTGGTCCGTAGACTCCTTCTGTCCGTATGTGGCATTTGCCGACGCCATCTGAGCAAGAAAGAAAAAAAAAAAAGTTAGCTTTGTCAGAACAAACATTTACGTAGTAATGTCGGAAACAGGGAGAGAGAGAGGAATGACTTGATCTTAAGTAACAGTATTATTTTTTGAGATGGACATTTGGGTACTATACTGCACTATAGTGCAGAACTTTCCAGCCCTTTTTCAGGGGAACCACATTTTAATGCTGCAGTCTTTTGGGGGCAGCTTCAGAAAAAGAGGTTGTGTTTATAGGTTTTGTCTTCCTTCATTATGAACTATTTATTATAATGATATGCTTTGATGCTTTTGGCATGGTGGCATTCCCTTTTACTGTCATTTTGTTGCATCTGTCGATTGTAACCCATTTCTAAAGCAACTAGTTCTGACTAATTGCCAATGGGCACCACAAACATTTCTTCTGCATTTGTGAAATTATACAATCAGCTATTTTGTGGCAACACAAATAATGTATTCATTAGCAACTCACCTTTGGGTCCTGAGCCCCTGTTTGGGAAGAGACAGCTATATGCCAAGTTGATCTATGTTCATTTGACATAGATCAACTTAAACATGTGTAACCGAGAATTTAAAAAAATAAATAAAACAGTTTGTCTTTGATCATCCCTATTCAATTTTGTGCTCTTCTGGGGATCAATGGCTCCTCTTGGGGGGTGGGGCCATTTGTCATTAATGACACTGTTTGAAGGATCGTAGTCATGGCAACAAAGTCCACCCAGTGTTAAATAGGTGATGCACTTCCTTTCTCGTGCCCTTTTTACCTTAAGATATTGTAAAGCGTATATAGTATATTCCAGCAGACGATAAAAAGTATATGTAGCTAGAGTATCTCAGTTGAATCAAACTATATTTATGAAAGAAAGAAAGAAAGAAAGCATGACAGACTCGCAAACCTCCGGCTTGCGCCGGATCAGGGAACGGAAGTACCGGGGCTTAGGCGTTTAGCATCAGGTAAAACTGCCTATCCTCCTCCAGCAGGCAGCGAGGAGGACCGGCCAGACAATTATCAATGACCATATGTCTGTTTCCGACTGTGGCTTATAGGCCTCAATGAAATAATACACTCAAGACAACAGTAAAGCATCGGTTTGTGCAGCTTTCTAATATAAAATTGTTGATTTAAAACGACCCTTAGCTTCTGCAGCGAATAGTCGACTTGCATTAGACAGGGGAAGACGTGTTTTATAAGCTGGTGTCTTTTACTTATTTCATATTACATCAAATACACGTCGAGATATTCGTAAAATGTGGACAAAATTAAATATATTTAAATTATAAAGCTGACAATTAGGTTAACATCGCTACATTTAATGCCAACACAGCATATCAGCATCAGAAGTGGCAATAAGAGCTACTAGCTAAGCATCCCAGCTATGTCAAATGAAGGTTACTCTTCCTCATATACAACCATATTTTCATTGAAAATTATTATCTAAAAGGATACAAATTACACACACTTCTTCTGACTAGGCGTACAGCACGTAAAGAGAGAAAAAGAACGGGGATATTACCATAAAATATCTGTTTTATTCTCAGCGTCGCTAGCCCCGAGCCCAGTTTCGCACCTGCAGTAGCTTCTTAGCGATTTGATTGACAACTGCGACGTAGTGACGCAAAGTAGGGATGACCGACAGGAGAACGGACCAATCAGAAATCAGCTAATATGTTTTAACCGTTTAAAACACCGCCCTTTTTTTAAATGCATAACAACGAAGCTTTTACTAATGAACAGATAGTCAGTGGCAGTATGCGGTAAATGTTCCTACTTTAGCTTAATATACGGTTGATAAAGGCTTTATATTTTCTGTGAAAGCTTGGTCCTTGGTCCAACCAATTTAGCAATACAAGATTTTAACTGTACGTATTTGTAATAAAATGTTTATTTGCATTGGAAATCTAATACCCCCAATCACAAAACACAAACACAACATGGAGGAGTGAAAGAGTTTTTACCTTTATTGGCAAGGCATACAGTCAGAGAGAGGGCAAACACTGTAGTTTAAGATTGTCAAAGGTGCAAGAGTCTTACTGCATGACCCACAATTATAAAACTTTTGAGAAAATGACACACTGAGCCACTATAGTGACTGAATGCTGAGGCTGCATTGTGACTTCTTAGTTCACTTGATGTAGTATCCTTCACAAAACAAAGGTAAACAGGATAGAAAAGGATAACTGAGTAGAATAGTTTTGTCTTATGTCACTCGCAGACTGACAGGATGGAACGGGAAAAGCCTCATGTTTGGCTCGCACACACGTCATATAGCTAAAACCTCAGACTAGTATGAAATAAATAAATAACTGTACAAGAAGTAGTGTGAGGAGTGCTGGTTAATTTGGAAACAGTCCTTGGTGTTGAAGGCATCCTTGAGTTTGGGTTGAGTGGAGTATGGTGCTGTTTTCACGGTTACTCAACAGACTACAGCATCTTAAACCAGTTGAAAAATAATAAGGTGGAAACAAAACTTTCTTTCAATCACACGTAAATAAACAAGTTACTGTCCCCTGGTAATAACTTCACAGGTTGAAGTACACCAATCAGCCATAACATTAGTGGGTTTGATGACCATGATCAATAGAAAATTTGGTTGGAGGTTGTCACAGTAAGTAAAATGTATCAGGCTGGAAGTATTGTAAGGATCTCCCCAGAGGAGCTAATAGAGGTATCTGGTGAGATAAAAGTCAAAGTGGAATCCCAACTTAAATAAGCATTTGAAGATGTATCTATATCTAATTTTATGTCCCTAATTGTGTCTAAAGTCCTGCCCAGGGTAAGATTCTGTCAGGCCTACGATGCTTTAAAATGTTACCTACAAGGCCAAGTGCTCACACCATTATTCAAAGTCTAGGAAGGTGTATTAAAGTAGTCTAGAACATCATTCTACCATAAGGCTGTACAATCAGACTATGGAAGGTGAAGTCTGAAAGCTGAATCAGTTCATGAGCAGAGACTTAACAACTGAACTCATTTGAAAAAAGGGTAGGACACCAGAATGTTATGGCTGTTCGGTGAACTCTTCATATAGTTCATAGAGTCTTGCAGGCAGTGTCATGCAGTTCAGTGAATCACAGTAACGTTTTTTGTTTTTTTCGACAGTCAATTATATCAAATACAAATGCTTCCACACCTCTCATTAACAGCCTTCAGGAGCTGCCATGGTCCAACCCACGGGCCGCGGCCAAACAGTCACATGTTGTTACTGAAAGTGCAGGATGGTAAAAGTACAATAATACAAAGTGCTTTGGTTTTTGTTTTGTTTTCCTCGTAGCAAAAAAATAAATAAAATGAAAAATAAAAACTCATTTGCTCACACATAGAAACACAGTTTCACTGTTTTAAGACAATATCAGTTTATGGGGTCGGATTGGCACACAGGCCGCTACAATCAACCAACTTTATCTGATGGAAAGTAGCCAGTGGCAAAATGGAAATTACAGTACATGTTGTGTCATGTTTGCTTGGCACTTGTTTTTGACATTGACTATGTCCCTGGCTGTGATGAGTGAAAAATCAATGGTGGAGAGGGAAACCATGTCAAAACTTTGGCACGGATAACTGCCTCTTGGTAACCTCCTGGTGTTTTACAGTTATAATGGCGCTATTGCTTTTCTCTGCAGCAACAAATACCCTGATTATGTCAGACTTACTAATAAAAAAATAGCCTAATGCAGTGTTTTTACATCTGACATGTCTGCTAACCTGTAGTAAAGTCAAATGTATGTTCTGGTAGCTAAGCAGCCCACGACGGACCACCTTTTCAGTCTAAAGCCTCCACTGTGTCTATGACTTGCCTCAAGCCCTTTGAAAAAAATAAAAATAATAAAACCTCCAACAGCGCAGTTTCTGAACAAAACTAAAGTGCTAAACACAAAGGCAAACTGACAGTGTTGACAATTCCAAAACACAGTGAGCTTCAATAAAAATCAAAACAATAAATGATGAACAACAACAAAATGAAACTGATATTTCAGCTTTGTCCTACAGTTTTGAATGGATTATAGATCTATTCTGTTAACACTAGAGGGCACCACTTTGCTTTGAATAGATCTTCGGCTTTGTTGTCCGTCAACAAATAGCTTGGGACAAAATAAGTGTAAAAAGCCCCAAAATATTATGTACCACCAGTCAGTTTGTTAAAAAAACAGCTTTGTGTTAAGTTAAAAGAGTGTTTTATCAAGAATAATAATGTGCTACGTTAAATTGGCTGCATAGCTCCATCCGTTTGTGTAGTTGTAGTGTGTATGGTCTTAAATAAAAGACAAAAAATTAAATAAAAGCCTAGAATGTCCCTGGAAGTTGCAGAGTTTGGCAAGTCTCTTAAGCCTCCATGACTTTTTTGCCTTAATACTCTTAAAGAGGAAGACGGCCACGAGTTGGATTGTACAATACCTTAAATCATCTAAAAAGGGGAAGCATTTTCAAACTTCTCAAAAGTTTTGTGTAAATGACGTAAATCTAAAACTATGGCTCAGTCCTGTCTCTCTTTCCAGTGCAAAGACTGCTGTGGAAAAAACGGCCGATGTCCTCCATATCCGCTGTCCCCCCAGGCCAAGGCTAGCTGTCCAATGGTGAACGGTCAGAATGGAATGAAGGACGTGGCACCCAAATCAAGAAAAATCATCAAAAAAGGACAAAAGGAAGGTTTCGATTGGTGCTATGTGCCGATCTTGAAGCGCGCGACTCCCGAAACTCCCTCCTGCTCTGTTTCTTCTGGTTTATCTAAAGAAAACGTCCTGCCGTCACCTGTCCTTTTGGAAATCCTGTGTGTTGTAGGATCAGTTCGGGACAGTTTGGACCCCCTTCTCCGCTGGTCCTCGGTAGGACTTTCACTATCGGACTCCCCTTCTTCTTCTAACGTCAGCTCAAATTGAAACTTGTCGGCGGAAGTGGTGCCGCCGCCCCCGGAGCTGAGCATCGAGGCCTCACTGGACAGAGCGGCCTCCTCTGGGCCATCCCCGGGGTTCGGCGAGGGGCTGTGGGGGATCATGCTTTGGTACCACTCACGGTTGTCCTCCAGTGTGTCCAATATCTCCTGTGCGTCAGGGTGGACCAGATCTGCCCAGGTCTCCCACAGAGGATGGACGATGTAGTCAATAAAACCCACCTAGAATCAAACAAGCAGGAATGAGATGCTTGTAGTTCCAGATGAAGTGGTTTTCTCCTCAATTTTATTTCTTTAAGCTTATGGAGGTTCAGCCTTACTTTCTGTTACACAGCGAGATAATTAAGTAACACAACAGGCTTATAAAGAGTTCATGGAGCCCGATAAAAGATGTATTAATGCAAGACTTTATTAAAGAACAACAGACTGCTCCACCTGAACATTTAAAAAGAGAGAGAGCTTAATACTGAAACCACAAGTCATTATTACACTATTAAACAAGTTGGTGATAATGCTAGAGCCACAGTAATGCCTAAAGTCAACAAAAATTATATTTTGTGACATAAGGGCAACAGTTATGAATGAAACTGTTAGCCCTTTGAGACTGGCCAGGCACCACCTCTAGACTGGATCTGGCTTAAACAAAGGTGTTTTCAAAGTGACACTGAGTCTTATACCTGGTTCTTCTCAATGGAGGCGTTGTGTTTGTCGCACATGGGACTGATCTCCATGCCCTTGTCCCGCTCCCGGTCGCCCTGAGTGAAGAACTCCACCATGATGCGGTCTGTCCACTGTCGGTACAGCTCCAGAGGCTTGGTGGGGTTGCTCAGATCAGCACAGTGCACCATGTTCTGGAGGACCTGAGACAGAAAATGTACACTATTTAACACTAAGTCTGAGTTCTCCACCTAAACGTAAACCGTCGTCATGTCTGTCCACACAAACCTGTATCCGGTCGGAGTAGTTGTCAAGCAGCAGCACTCCTAGACTTGTGACTTTCTTGGTCTCTACCATGGTTTTGAGGTCAGCTAGGAGGTTCATGTGTTTAGACATGTCCGTGGCCAGCACCTGCAGGAAACACCAGCAATACAAGTTATATCTACATCTTCAATCTGTGGGTTACATTTTAGTTCAGTGGATTTTACAGTTTGTGATGCCCCACCTTAGCAAATAATACCCTCACTCCTCCTTTTTAGGGCATGTAAATAGCTATGATAGCCCTGCAGGGACATGCTGTTGTCTATGAACAAATCCACTGAGAATAAATAAAACCAGGGGTGCTCAATACGTCGATCGCGATCTACCGGTCGATCTCAAGGTAGTATTGGTAGATCGCATGACATAACAAAAAAATAGACGTCAGCCAATCCAATCCAATATCCATCCAATCTCTTGATTGACATACAGGGCAGCCAGTCAGATGACATCTGAATTTTTCTGACGCTTAGGTCACTGCGCATGCGCAAACAACGGCGCTAAGTGCAGCAAAACTAACAAGCTTCAGCAACTTACCTCCAACTTTTAAACCTATTTTTTTTTTCTTAAACTTAAGAAAGGGTATAAAAACGAGTGGGGGAGCTGGACCAAGTAAGAAGACAAAAACGTATATCGCTTTCATACGGAATGGGAGAAGGACTTTTTTCACAATGACATTTTCAAAGTGCGTTTGCCTCGTCTGTCAGCAGCTACTGTCCGGACTTTGCATCTCTGTCTGATTCAATTCAGTGCCAGTCATCAGCGTAAACTCTGGTACATCAACAGACATTGTACATAACACATTGTATGTAAATACAGAATCCTCAATATATTTGTAAATATATGTTTTGCATTTTTGTAGTGGGTAGATCATTTTATCTTGGTCATTTTATAAGTAGCTTGCGTGCTGAAAAAGTGTGAGCACCCCTGCCCTAAACTTTATGCAAGAACAGAACCAGAAATATGCAAAATGAAATGAAAAAGCAAATATACTGTATGATCATTTTTAGCCCTCAGCTATTGTATTTTAGGTACCATTTCACTGAGCTGTGCAAAAAGAGGCTCTATATTTCTTTTTAGTTTTTTAGGGGGATCCAGTGTTAACCTTATCTGCCAATGAAATGCCAATCACCAAAAATTTCCCTCTTGATGTGGTCTTTGTCCCTGAACACCTTTTGCCTGTAAATTTTTGATAATTAGACAAATCTTTACCATAATAAACATAGTTTCTCACCTACTAAGTACTGAACAATTCCAATAGTTCATTTTTTAAGAATGAGTTGGATGTCTTACCATATCAATGACCATTTTCCGAAGTGAATGTCTCTGCTTCTTGCTGAGATTTTGAAAATGTCACAGTTCTCCTCCTGAAGTAGCTTAAAGCCGACAGCCAAGTGATGGTTCTCCAGCACTGATGAGTCGTTGTACATCAGCGCCAGCTCTGAGTCTGAACCCAAAAGAAAGTTGGAGATAAAAAAAAGTCCTTTACAAAAGTACAAAAGGCATTGCCGAAAGTCTGAGCTGAGATCTATTCTAGTCTTGACACGTGTACGCAGGCAACTTATCCACACTGTTAAATAGACACCCACGCACAATCCTTATGGGGCTATGTGAACTCACTGGTGTTGATGAGAAACTGGTTAGAGACTCCAGGGTGGTCCACGTCGTGAATGGCGCTGGCGAACAGGGCAGCAAGGATTTCAAGATCGGTGAACACAGCCTTCAAGTAGACACCAAAAAGCTCAATAAATACATACCATAAATACAGTAAATGCAATGCAAATAATGAGAAATTTCATTGTTATTTGAAGATTTTGTAGTTAATAAAACCTTTTTAACAGACAGTACGTGGACGGAAGAAAAAGAGACATAGGACTTTTCAAAGTTTATTATCAAACCAGAGTTAGAAGTAACAAAAGTAATGAGCGTTTTGCTCAGTAAGTGGTTGGGTTCATGTACTGTACTTGGTAAGCCAGAAGAAGTGGTTACCTTTTCACATACAACTGAATTTAAAGAAGATTGTTGGTCAAACATTGTTATTTTAACATAAAACCCTGTAATTTAACCTCAGCTGTAAAAATGAATCAGTAGATTGTGAAAATGCTACATGAATAGAATGATATGTAAATGTTATCTTCATGGGCGTAGGTTTAGGGGGGGACGCTAGGTACTAGTCCCTATCAATATTTTGAGATGGCAAATTTGTCCCCACCAATATTTAGCAAGCTCTTTTGAACTGCTATCTGGATCTTTGAACTGCTATTTGGATCGATTCTAACGGCCAGGACGACGACAGTACAAGAAACGCCGTAATTTGATTGGCGGCGGGGTATCTGACAGGCTACATGCGCGGGCCGGGACTACTTTTGTGCTTGCACTAGCAGCGAGCGGCTGGTGTGTGTGTGCGCGCATGCATGTTGACGACGCCGACGGTAAGTTACCAGGGCTGTCTCTCTGCCACATACAAAGGCCAGGGTAAAAACATTTTAATATACCGTTTTTTTGCCCCTTTTTGTACTTTGTAGATGCCACCCAAGAAGAAAAAAGAGGACATAAGAAGCTTTTTCATAAAGCAGAGTCCGAGTGTAAGTAGGCAAAATAACTAGCTAGCCACACAAATAAACTAGCAGTAGTGACTGACCAGTCACTAATTCAATGTTGTATAGTTCAATAATAAAATGTTAGAATATGTATGAATGTTAGAATCTGTATTTTATTCTAATGTTGATCTACAGACAAATTTAACACATAGATTAACATAAAATTCAACACATTAATCCACAAAACCATGCCCCCTTCATATTTAAAAATGGCTCTGAAATACAAACATGATGTTGTGATGAACATGGTGTTGAATGCATACTATGATACGTGTGTATTTTATTCATTAGTTCATTTAATTACATATAGGAAAGATCAGACATCTTGTGAAGATGTCATAAAGCTTGTTGAGGACGAAGTAGCTGGACCTTCAGGGCTTCAGGTGAGGTCTTAAAGTGACAGATCGCAGTAGCTCAGTGGGTAGAGCGGTTGTCTTTCAACCGGAAGGTAGGCGGTTCGATTCCCACTCTCCCCATAGTTCATACTGTCGTTGTGTCCTTGGGCAAGACACTTAACCCACCTTGCCCCCAGTGACTGTAACACTGGTAATGTAATGTAAGTCACTTTGGATAAAAGCGTCTGCTAAATGAATAAATGTAAATGTAAATGTAAAGAGAAGGTCTTAAAGTGATAGATCGTCTTAAAGAGAGGGTCTTAAAGTGATTCTGTGATGAGATATACTACTATTGATTATTGGGCAAAATTATTAAATATAAATAAAGTCTACCTGTTTTATTATGCAAAAGTGAAGTGAATTGGTATTAGTATAAAAGGATATTAGTGTGGATAAAAACCAGGGTATGTTTTGTTTGCTCTTCAGGAGACAGTCAGTGAGAGAAACAGCAATCCTCAAGCAAGTCAGTGTAGCAGTGTCCTGGACCTGGGAAGTAAGCCATACCAGCCTGATCCAAAATTCATAAAAGTACAGCAACTTCGAAACAAGAAGTTAAGGTTTCAGGCTGAAACCTTAACTTCTTGTTTTGAAGAAGTTAAGGTTATGCTCCAAAAGTTCTCAAAGTCTACCCCTTGCAACAGGGTTTTTTTTTGTAAGTATAAATAGACTACTAACATACATGGAATAATGGTTGTTCAGCATTTCAAATTCTTAGGTATTAACGTGAGTGTACCGGAGGGTAAATAGTGTTTATAATAGAAAAATGTTTATATTTATTTATTTAGATTTGTTTCCTTGTAGCAGAGTATTTTTTGTTAGCGTAAATACTAATAATGTACATATTAATTTATATTAATAAAACGTTTGGTTGTTCAGCATTACACAGTCTCAGGATTTTTATTTTTTGAGAGTGCATTTTTTAGATTATACAGTTATACTAGCTCTTTAGGGACAGTATACAGGATGGTATATCGGGGTAAGGATACAATATAAAGAGATGAAGTAGATTGGGGGGGGGGGTCCCCCACCAAAACTGAGACCAAACCTACGCCCATGGTTATCTTATGACTGAAGCTGTACCTCGAGTGCAGGTGTAGACAGCAGCACGTGAGTGGACTGGACAACATCCGCTGCATGGATGTTGTTGTGGTAAGCCACGTCCGCGTGGTAATGATCTTCTAATGTCATCATGAAGGTAATGAACGTGTCGGCTGGGATTTTAAAAGACTTCAACAAATCCCGTTCCTACAACACCATAGAGAGTCATTGTCATCTGAATTCAATGGGTAATTACCGGAAGGGGCTATTGTTTGGGTTCAAAGTGTATTACCTGGAAAATTGTGTACATGGTGACTGTGAGTGGACGGTTGCCAGAATACTTAGACACTTTAAAGATGTCTACCCCCCATCTGTTTATGTCCTCCAGCTCCTGTTGTGAGGCAAGAATAAAGACATGCACAAATCTACTACTGCATACACCCTTCCACAGGTAACATTATCAAAAATTGAATTCTGATAAAGGCAGTGGTGGTCATTTACCATTCAGCAAACCAAAACCAATAAACCCATTAAAAATTATAAATCAAAGTTTTTGTAGCAATAATTCTGTTGTGTCTTTATTTGAAAACTGTTTAAATGCCTCAATCATGTTACCCCCAACTAACTGATGGGATTGAATAGCTTCTTAAACATACTCTTTCAGATCTTACAAAAGTCATGTGCTCCATTAAAAAGGTACAGTTTCTAACTTAGTCTGTTTGTTGAATTCACATGCTTTCAACTTAAAACGTCTGACTCAATGATTATAAAGAGTCTGCGTGGATAGTTAGTTTTCCTTTTTTAATCCTGAGACAGGATAAATACAGGATTAGTAGACTATTTATAATTTATTAATTAATAGTTTGTTTCTCTACTTTTTATGTACACTCAGACAAAGAGTCTGAGATGCTTAATGAAGTTCATCTGTATGTAATTATTAACCACTTTTTACACTAACCTTGTGAGTCATTGTTTAGGCTATAGATACAGCTAATGTTTGTGGAGAACGCCATAACTTCATACACTTCATATGGCTGGCTTGTGAAGCACTTTGTAGCTTATGCTGGGTAAAATTAATTTATGAATTGACCTTGGCTAGTAGCCCCTCCTGGCTGGACGTGACCCCGAATCGGGGGATGGTGGACGGGGCAAGGCTGGGGCTGTGGGTGGCCTTCTTGACACCACTGATTTGGGACATGGGCCGCTTCTTCTTGTCCTTCTCTTTGGTTGGCGGAGACATGATGTCCATGTCATGTTGCTTCTCTGTCAGAAGAACAAAGACACGGTGTTTACAGCAGCTCTATCATTATCCACCACCATCAGCGTACAGCAATATTCTTTAGGACACACGGTTGTTCCGTTTACCTAGGAAGGTGCTAGAGATGAACTCAGACACCTGGTTTCCCGAGCGGCTGGTTTCTGACAGCTGGGTTAGTTCTCGATTCAGCATCCTCTTGAACTGTTGACATGGACACATATACAACCACATAAGTTCATCTAATAACAATTTCTGGCACAAAATAGGGCTCCCCCCCCCCAATTCCTGGGTTTGTTTGCTGCGGGGGCTGGTGTCTCTCTAAGCAGACAAATGACTGACCCGTTAATCACAGGTCTAACTAGTCATTGCTAGACCAATGATCCCAACTGCTCTTTACATTAAAATAATATAGTTATATTCACATAATTCCTTAACATTTACTTTAAACTGAGCAATTATGCAGCTTTTGGGTACTGTTGCATTTTAAAATCTGAAATCCAAAAGTAACCACCAAAATGAAGTACCACTATATTATTCAAGGCAATGACAGGTGGCAAAAAGCTAAGCCATTTCAACAAAATGCATCCAATTTTCAGCACATTCCCTGATTCCATTACAAACATCTACCAACACAACTGTAATCTCTCAGTTGACACTTAGGTTGTTGGGTTGCACTATTCAGCAATTTGCAACAGTGCACTTCAAAAACAACTCTTGCCTGTGTGAATATTTAATGAATGGATACAAAAAAAACAAAAAAACAACGCATGTCTGATTCTGCTAACAAGCTGTTATGTCTGGGAGTTATTAGATTACCACAGTACTAATTGAATTTAACATGTGTAGATAGCAGCAGACACTCTTTCATTCAGAAAATAAGCAACATGTGAACGAGTGACATGACCCCTCTTCCTCCTCCTCTTCATCCACAAAGTCCTTACCTGAATGGACATCCAAGACACCGACATGAAATAACTCACTTCTGGCATCGCAGCGCACAGTCGAGCATTGGGAGCAGAATAAAAATCAAAACCTAGATGTCTTGGTTTAAAATAAAATAAACTGTTGACTCCTTGCCTGGGATCATTTCAATGCAAGCAGACAAACAAAAGATGCTAAATAGAGGCGGCGATAAATAAAAACAAGGAGTGGAGGTCCACTGTGGAAGCACAGACGAGAGTGGAAGCATCGGTGCGGAGGGGAAGATGCGGAGATGGAGAAAAGCGCGGCTGCCCCTGACTCTGCCACCTTCAGTCTCGCTGCTTCGCTGTAGTGTGTGTAAACACTGGCAGAACGAGGTACGCTAATCTCCGCCCCCTTCCCCAAAATGTCTAAGAATAGCAGCCAATGGGACAGTCGCTGCAGCACGAGCAGGGGGGACACCGCGGCTCCCTGTTGGTCCGAAAGGAGTGTGGAGTGGGAGGGGCCTCGTGGCACGGAGGAGGAGGAGGTTGTGAGGCATACCATGTGCACCAAGTTTGAGAAAGATGTGAAGGAAATAGTTGAATGGACCGCGGGGTGGGGGTTTCATTCATGGAGCCAAAATTAAAAGTAGTACATCATGTTCCACAAACTATAAATATATTTACAGTTACTATGAATTTGAGTCGATAAGGATGACCCCAAATATTGTAAAAAAGGCTGCGTTTGAGAATAAACGCTGTTGACATCTGACAAAAAGCTGAAATTAATGAAGTCACAGCAAGGGCCTAATATTCCAAACAGACTGGTGTCACTATATTTGTTTTATTGATGTTCGACTGCTATAATGTTGTGAATTGAATGCCACTGACTTTTTTTCTCGGTAATTATAATGATGTGCATTTCTAATGCAGTGGTGTGTTATTTATTACTAGATGCAAAATCTAAAGGTCCTTTTTAGTAAAATGTTATTGTACACATTTGAACAATATTGAATACATAAGTCAAAACCATGTGGTCAATCTAAATGTCTCTTTGCATTTTTACTATACTTCATAAAGACAATAGGAAACACATTTAGCACATTTTTGTTTCTTTTTGAGCATGTACTGTTGATGAAAATGTATACCTTATTTCAAATGGATTGATTTTTATTAATTTTCCGTTTTCAATAGAACACAGCATGTCCCTGTAGGGATACCGCAGGAGTATGAGGTATGGAATTAATCATTTGCCACCAGATATTACCAAAAAGACCAAAAAAAACTCACCTCACCTTCATTTTATTTGGCACCACATATATATATATATATATATATATATATATATATATACATACATATAATGTTTATATAAACTTAAGTTTTGAGAAGAATTCTCCTCATAAATGCTATACATACAATGTTAAAAAGATGTTCTGTTTTTTGGTTGTCTGGTTTATGTTACGTTGGCTTGTTGTGTCTTTTGGGTTCAGAAGCTAGCTATTTATATTATGTTCAATGTATTTATTTAGGGCCAAATAAGACATTCACAAGTCCAAATAAGTAAAACAATATATGTTTTTATAAAAAAAATGTAGCTACACTTTTATTCAATCAGTGGTTATGAGCTGATCTTTGTATACCATGGCATTTAGTAGAAATAGTATTTACTAAACCACTGTCCTATTGTTACTTCCGGATGCATTTAAATGCAACGCGTTCAATAAGGCTGTCAGTCATGCAGAAGTAATGTAACTTCTTTGTTCTCAAGTGTCATGACGAATAACTCTTCCACTGACTGAAGCTGCTCATTGACTGATCCGCACTGATGGTTGGGTGGTTGATAGGTTCACCTCCCACAAAACTCTCCTGTCTGCATCCACTTGAGTCCTGTGTATCCAGGCAAGGTCTATACTGTACGCTACGGCAAGAAAGGAAGCAGTGTGTAGTGTAGTGTGAGTATCGGTACAAGCGGCACGTGTGCTGCGTGGGCGGGCATATGGAGGAATCACACAAGAAAGGAGGGGGGCTTTATGATGGCAGGATGGTCGGGTTTTATCTCCGCTCTATCCGCTGGCTCATTTACATTTTTGTGCACATGAGTGGGGGAAGGGCGTGTCTGGTCTTGGACACAGCCTCATATTCCTGGAGTAAGCCTGGCTTGTATGTGATGGGAAAAGTCCTGTTTTTATGATATAAGATTGGTTTTGCTGCATTTATGGGCTTTCAGATTTGTTTAATAGAGGCCTAATGACTTCACTCTATTCAGTGTTAAGAAGGAAATCACAATGTCTTATGTGCTATTTAAATTTGCAAAATATCATTAAGTCATTTATGGCCAAATGAAACATATTCTGGTATACTGATAGGAAATTTTTTTTGGGTCTCCGTTATAATTATTCTAACTTTCTAAGTCTTTTAACTTGACTTATGACTTATGGCTGTTGCTTGCGTTCAATTTCAAGGGAGGGGTTTATGGGCGTAATGTTAACAGACGGACAAACGCCGGATGTGACACAAAAAAAGGAAGCCACATGAGCGCCGCTAGTTAACATGGCCAGCAGTAAGAGAGGACACCAGAACGGTTTCATGGTTTTTATCCTTTGCTGGTTTTTCAAAACCAAGGCAAGAGCAGAAATAAACGACTTCTCAGTAGCAGCGTCCACCATGTTGAATGTTCTGGACTAGCCTTGCGAACTTGTGTATGACGTAGCCAGCAAACCACACCCTGCTGCAGACAAACAGCTTGTGATTGGTCCGTCCTCAAAATCACTGAGGAAGGGATTCGCTGTGAGAAAGAGTCCAGACCGTTCTGCTTTTGACAAAATGAAAATGGTATGGTACACCAGGCCAGCACTACCTACGTCTGTTTAGAGAAACAGTGGAAAAAAGGAAAACATAACTAGAGAAAGGTGGAGTTGAGTAAAATGCAGACAAACATGCTGAGCCCAAATGAGTGTAAAAGTGTTTTATTAAGACCAGGCTGTGTAGGAAGTGTTGGGACAGTTGGAGTTGGTACCTTATTAGATGCCATTTCGCTGACAGAGTGTCGTGTCTTAAGGGTCTCTAGTTGTTCCAGACACCAGTCCAGCTCGTCCAGAGTCTCGATGGCCAGCTGCTGGTGAGGCTCCTCTGTATCAGTTACAAGACAGACAAGAGAGGTGTGAGATGTATGAGAGGGGCTGAGAGAAGTGAATATGAGACTTTCAAGAACAAGGATCTCAACAAAAACACCATTATTGTTTTAGCTATGAAAAAAGGTGAGTGAAATCCCGTTAGTGGTCAGCTGCAGGAGCTCGTTTAGCAATAGACTGTTACGGCCACGCTGCTCCACCGAGAGACACAGGAAATCATTCCTGCCAGTCGCCATCAAACTTCTGAACTCTGTAAATCCTCGGTAGAGTCACTGTGCAATCTTCCGCCTGCTATTCAATATTAAGTCCACTTGTAAACTGAACATCATGTGAATATGTAAATAGATTGTTAGGAATATTATAGTTTATAGTTTATAGTTATATCTACTTTAAAAAGAAACTTCTATTTCTTGCACTGGTCGGTTGCATGTATGTAACAAAATAATTTCCCCTTGGGGATGAATAAAAGTAATTCTGATTCTAAATCCTAATACTGACCTGCAAGACTGGTCTTACACATGGACGGTGGGTTGCTCCCTGAGGACCGTGTCCTGTTGACAGAAAAAACCTCACAGGTTATTGCTGTAACTAGTATCCACTGTTATACTGTATGATCCATTAGTTTTCTTTTTACCAGTGACCCTATCTTTGACACCTACTTGCTGACTGTGCGGTCTTGCTGGCCGGTTATGACGGCAAAGTTACTTCGCACTGTCCTCAGGCTGGCGAGTACCTAGGAGATGAAATAACAACATCTTGGCATTTTTGCACATGCATTAACTGTATCAATCCTAATAAATATTTGATAGAAGGTAGATAGAAGGTTCTTAGAGTATATTGCTAGCTGCTTTGCAAAAAAATGTTTAGTTTAAAATCATATCTTGCCCCTGAAATTCCCGCAACAATGCACATTTACAAAGATATTAAAATAAGACAAAATCTGTATAACATTACATTTTTCTACTTCAGACAGGCTTTGGGGCTTTCATTATTTTATTTTCAGCTCTACACAGATGCATAATCTTTTTTCTCTGTCATGTTTGGGTGGCATCCGTGACTGCTCTCTATGTCCTGTCTGTTGGACCATCTGGAGCTAACACTGACTCTGAGCCCACAGTTTCCGGTATCCAGGGCTAACCCATGGACGACTCCTCTACGTCAGTTCGCTCCGGTAGTATTGGATTCAGGATGGAGCAACGCTGAGACACAAAACCTACACAGAAGGCATGTTGCCAGGTCACTGGGATGGCCAGTCTGTTGCTGGGGCCTGCTTGAGTGATGCTAATTCATGGGCTACTAGAATAGGTTTTCACATAATTCTTGCCTCCCCAAAGCGTTTAGAGACTATTGCTGACACATCGGCATCATTTTATTTTATTTTATTTGTCCTTTCTACCCATTCACAAAATACAATGGTTGCTGTGTTTAGTTATCACAAGACTCACCTGTGCAAATGGGGTTACAATCATGTCTTCGGTATGCCTGCAATAGAGAACCCAAAGAAAAAACTATTACCATACATTGTAAAATACTGAAAATACTGACTTATTATTGGTTAACTAAATCAGAAAAAAACTTTTTTGTTAATATATATCTTTCTTCCAAAAGTGATATATTTAAAAACTGAGTTAGAATTTTGATTAGCAGTAATACAGCTATTAAAAACTAATTAGAGACTACTTAGACATTTTAAGGACAAAACAGACTAGTTGTAGTGTACATGGTTGATGAGATGCAACAGTTTAAAATTGGAGGATACATTAGCACAGACATGTAGGATTAAGCATGCTAGCTATGACCTAAGTTTATTACTTATTTACCCCACAGCAAAGATACAATTATCTGCCCAGACGTACTTTTTCTTCTCGCTTTAATATGTAAATATTATGCCATTGCATAAATAGCCTCTTACTCATATCTTCTACCCACTCACTAACAGCACACAGGTCTGGTATAGTTGGTTCCCATTAGCCATAGCTAACTTATTAATGTAGGATTTGCAATCTTTGATGGATAACTCCCGAGCTAACCTTGACAAACTATTGTGGTACATTCTCTATCCAGCGTAGCCTTCACTTATGTAGTGCTAATAGCTCCTTATTACAGAAAAACAGCCAAAGAATGAGTCATGTAATATTTTCTTCCTACTGACATTAAACAAATGTAGTCAGAGGTAATGCATAATTTGTAATTGTTTTTGTGGCTAATGCTAATTTGTTAACTGAAAATCTATTGTGGTCGGCTTAACTTTTGGAACAAAAATGTGTTGTAGAGTTGTGACGTTCGCGAACGAACCGATTCTTTTGAACGGCTCATAAAAATGAACGATGGGAGCCGAGTCGCGGCTGGAGGGGAGCCGTTCTTTCTGTCGTTCTTTTTTCCTATGCGTGTCTCACACAAATGCACACAAATGAGCTCCTCCGCGAGACAGAACAGTTATAGGGGGAGGGGCGGACCCAGCGCAGGCCGACCCTTTATAGCGTGATATTAGTTATTAGTTATGCACGCATCCTTCACGTGAGTACTTCATTGCAGCCCACTTTGTTATTGTTCATTGACTTGAAGGGGCTGATGTCCTATTTGCAAAGTTTACAGTAGTAATAGTATGTAGTATGTAGACATTTCCATTTTATTTATTCTAATTTTTTATCTAATTTTAATATTTTTTGTTTTCTATCAAAATGTTCTTGTGTGATAATGTTCTTGTGTGGAAGTGTTTGTAGTACAAGCTGTTTTGCACAGAAATTCATTGCAGATGGCTTTGTTGTTGATGTTTATTTGTGAGTAGGTATTGTATGAATAACATAAGTCAACGTAGCTTTACACACACACACACACACACACACACACACACACACACACACACACACACACACACACACACACACACACACACACACACACACACACACACACACTTTGTACTAAATGTAAATCCAAAATAGTGATGTCACTGTCTAAGCAGAGGGATTTGTGCAACCCTATGGAATATAGTCCACACATGACAAATGAGGTAAAAATCAATATTTCAGAATAATTCAAACTCAGATATTGGTGTGTGATATCTGAGTTTTAATTATTTGACTACAAATCTCACCCCATCATTCCTCCCAGTGATTATTTCCAGGATAAAAAATGCCCCCAAGCTGGCTTCTTAAAACTGACTAAATATTTAAAAAGAGCCAAAGAGCCGTTCTTTTGAACGGCTCTTTGAAAGGAACGGATCGCGAAGATCCGGATCCCCTCAAAGAGCCATAAATCCCATCACTAATGTGTTGTTATGCTTACTGTATGTTGTTTACAAACTCTAAAAGGGTTTACACATAACTACAGCTTATGCAGAACCAATCAGCCTAAAGACTGAGGGTTTCTGTACAGTAGATTTGCTGGACATCATACAAAACGTTTTGTAGCTACTTTGTCATGCACTATGTCCAGGTGTAATGGTGCAGAAAGGGGAGGTGGAAGGATGGGTGATCATTGGGATAACTCAAAAGGGAAACAACTACAAACTGGGTTATTAAATTGGCTTATCTCTGATAAGAGTAACATGCAAAGAGCAAGGTGATTTATCCGGGCTCACTGGTGTTTACTGCAGTATTTAATCTCTTTTTTAGGAGCAACCCAATGACTCTGTGTAACTATGTAACATTCTGCAAACTGCAGGATACATGGAATAATGACTTTTCAGTCACAATGTACATGGGATGGCTAGCCTAACCGACATCCTATTCTTTTTCCACTCTATACAAAGAATTTGTCTGGTCCCACCTAATTTGAGACAGATTAAACTACCAATGAATACACAGTGGAAGTTGGGTTCAATGGGAGGGGTTCCGGACCCACTGACTTAATAAGCAAAGTGAAGTGGGTCTGGCTGGCCAGGCTACAGGATTGCTTTATGCAACAAGCTTTAATGGTAAAGGGGAAAAATGTGGTTAAAATATCAACTCTTGGAAATAGTTATGAATTATATACATACTTTTTACATTTTTTTAAACATTTATTCATTTAGCAGACACTTTTATCCAAAGCGACTTACATTACATTACCAGTGTTACAGTCACTGGGGGCAAGGTGGGTTAAGTGTCTTGCCCAAGGACACAACGACAGCATGAACTGTGGGGCGAGCGGGAATCAATCCTACTACCTTCCGATTGAAGGACGGCCGCTCTACCACTGAGCTACTGCCACATACTTAATTGTCTGTTTATCATTTACTGTATATATAGTTTAGCGTTGCTCTCCAAAATAATTTTACTATTACATTATCATGACACTTACTGGCCAGTAGGGCTGACAGACTCTTGTTTGTTTGTATTCTTTTATTTTGGGCTAGTAGGAAAAACAAAATAAATTGTTGTGTACCGTGCTAACATTAAAATCCATATCCATAGCTAATATAAAAAAACATGCTGGTGTGGAGGCCAAATAGGAATTTCCCCACGATGATAATAAGAGTATAATAAATAAAATAAAAACACTACTCAAATGTTTTTTTCTTTGTTCACAACACAATCGGGGTTCATAAATGAGCTCCTCCTGATGACCACTGCAGTCTAATCCACTCAAATGTGCATCACTGGTGTCTGCTGCGTGGCCTAAGAACAAGTAATTCAACTGTACCGAGGAGCATCATATTGGTAAATAATAAAAATAGTTTCTGAATTTAGTCTGCTGTGACATAATGAAGTAACATTATATTAGTTAGTCTTTGGTTGACTACTGCCAAAACAAAGAATATACATACAATATGCTATGTATTTTTTGCCTCCATATCATTCCAAGTATCAGTGCTTTGCAGGAATGTCACATATAGATACCTTAGGTTTTGGGAGACTGGATTGTGGAAGGCAAGTGGGAAGTGGGAAATTGTTTGAAGGGATAAGACAGGACTTCTAGGGACAGAGTCAGTTTTTTTTTTTTTTATCTCCATTCATTTAGTGCTTCTCACCGAGATGACAACCAGTTGACTTCCCAGTGCTTCAAGCTTTCCTCCCTTTAAAAACAGAGAATACAGACTCCTGTGACTCCTAATTTTACATTAAATCCTACAATATTAGGGAAAGGGGACCCCTGCAATCTCAATGTGAATCACTAAATACAGCTAATGTTGCACTAATACTATCCTCCATCTGTGGTGGGTGGGATGGACTTACAGGTCGCTAGCCCCGGACGAGTTTCGAGACGGGACTTTTGGCGACAGATCAAAGTCCGAGTCAGAGCGGTAGAGGAAGGACTCGCGGCGCTGGCTGTGGGGGAAGTTGGCCTGGATGACCAGACCTGACCCCGGACTGGCCTGGGCATCCAAAGGGCTGCGGCCCACGGACAAGCCATTCTCCACATCAAAACTACAACAGGAACAGAAAAGAGAAAACAGGAAAAAATGAGAGTTCTAGTGTGGATATCTGCTTAGTTTGTTGTAGCAAAGGGAATAGATAATAATGATGTAAGAAGTAAATAGAATAGAATCAGTTTAGAAACAATGAATGGGAGAAAAAGAGCAAGAAAACATGGCTTACAATAGCGTCATTTAAAAATATCACAGGTTTTCATCACTTTCATTGTGAAGTTGGGTGTTCAAAGGATGTGTTAACTCGACAAACCCACGCAAGCAGCAATAATAAGCTAAAAACTAGAAATTCAACATTATTAATTTGAATAGACAGTCACAAAGGTACACTGGCTTGTCACCCCTTGTGGCTGGAGTTTTTGGCTTCCTGTCAGGGAATCAAACCCAGGACTTTTGGCAGGCAAGGGGCCTCACCACTACACTAACAAAGAGCTCATTGGTCAATACTAGTAATACTTCATAACAAAGCCTTTAAAACTACTTACAAGCCATTTACAAATATATAATTGGTAAATGTGGCGGCAGTAGCTCAGTGGGTAGAGCGGTCGTCTTTCAACTGGAAGGTAGGCTGTTCGATTCCCGCTCTCCCCACAGTTCATACTGTCGTTGTGTCCTTGGGCAAGACACTTAACCCACCTTGCCTCCAGTGACTGTAACACTGGTAATGTAATGTAAGTCGTTTTGGATAAAAGCGTCTGCTAAGTGAATAAATGTAAATGTAAATGTCACATTGTCTTGTGTGACGAGCAATGGTTAAAATTTAGCTCCAGAGTAATGACGCTGGGTTGTGTGAGTCTAAAAATAGCACGATGCACAGGTGAGGATGGGTCGCTCTTGATGCTGCTACAGAAGGAAAACCCTTTAATTTTTGACTCTGGGCACGTTTCTGCTTCAAATCATGTTGTTATTTTCTCACGGCCTCCGATGGAGAGAGTCAGTCTGGAAGCACGTCTGTGTCTGTGCTGCAGAAGAAAACCAGGCTCCAGACAAACAACCATTAGAAACAAGTGTCAGTTTACCTTGCACCATGAAGTGAAACTAGCAGCTTTTGTAAGTGTATTTCATCGAACCACAATAACAGTGTGAGCAGAGTCCTGTTTTCAAGACCAAAGCACACAATGTCCACATCAGTGTTTGCTGTGTTCATCATGTTCACTAAGTCATTTATTGGTATCAAGTATTAATCCAGTATTGAAGCCAACTGTAAGCTGACATGCACACTTTCAGGTTAGACTATTTGTTGGCAAAAATATTCTGTGACATTATCCTGAATATCAAACGTACAGTATGTCTTTTTTTCTTGTTTTTGAGGAAAATGGTTTAATAATCTAATAGCATATTGTAAGGAATGATCTGTGAAAAAAGTTGTCATCTGGGCTTTATTATGGACGAAGATGAGAATGTTCAGTTCATACCAATAAGGTTTGGCCAATCACATGCTCACATTGAAGGGGCTCTAAAATAAGAGTCGCTTCCATTTCCTGTTGGTGTACACTGCTTGTCAACATTAAATCAATGACAAAGGTCTGTTCACACCTAGAAAAAAGTAGAGACAAAGTATGCAAAGGAGAAAGTGACAGAGATAATAGCAGGATGGCATCGGTCTAAGGCTGCACTCAGAGTAAAAAGCTTAAGGTAAGCTCTTATTTTGATTTGATGTGATGTGATATATTGGTATTTTGCAGTGGCAATTAGTTCAGTTTGACTTTTTTTATAAAATAAATTCCAGAGAGGTTGCTATGTTGTTGTTGGGAGAGTATAGCATGAGGGAGGGAGCTCCTGGGTAATGCAGCTCTGAGCCCAAACTATTCTTGTTTTGAGAACAATATATTTATTTAATCTGACAACACACTGCAGCAGTCTGAGGATCTGTGTGAACCAAATGCAGACATCCCATTCATTCCTCCTTGTGCTCGTCTCCCTGCTGCCCCTCCTTTCTCCGCCCGTGTGCAGACATTGGTGGGTTGCTTGCTGTTACGTAACAAGGAGCACTTCCAGTCATGTGACACTTTCAGACAGCGTTTGGCGATGGGAGGGGGGCTCGGTGCAGGGGACTGAGCGGTGATGAGGTAAAATAGGGCAAAGACTGTGTGCAGTTTTCAATGTGTGTTTATGCTAACTACACAGCTATATAAAGATATTCTTTCTCTTTTTGTCTTACTAGCAGAATAATATGTATGTCTATAATAAAGCTCACTAGTCGCTTTTTATAATTTTTTTTACTGACATTGGTTGCTAGATAAAAAGGCTAACATTGGATTTGTTGCTCTGTATTTTCTTTTGTTTAAATGGGACAGACGAAGGACACATTACTTCAAATTTGCCAGAAAGGTTTTGTCCAAGATATGGTGCAGTCTGGTACATATACATTTATTAGCATTTCAATATGTTTGTCTAGAGCAGACACCTTTGTAGTTTGCCGTTTCAACACTTGCCTTGGTGAAGTAAAAAAAAATTAGCGCTTGGAGAAATCAAGACTTCTCAGAGTTAAGTATGTAATACAGTCATCAGATGTTGATACATACAACTTTTTCTAAAAATGGCAACATATAGCTTCTCTAACCAGATGCTTTTGACTTTTTACCCTTGTTATTGCCCAGTTCTTATAACTAATACAACATTATGAAACGAGTGTGACAGGTTTTCTCTGATGAACTGTGTTTGAAGATGGATGTGTTGATGTTCATAAAAAAAGTAGTAAGGTGGTCATTCGTAAATGTCAGATATTGTATAGATTGTACAATGTTTTGGGAGAATAAGTTGAGATACTGAACTCCATCTGTTCGTTTGTGCTCTGACCATAAAGTGTTTTCTATTTCTTTCTCCTCACGCCGCATCTCTCTGCAGCTAAAAATAGCTTTCCCATGGGGGAATCGAGTCGACGCAGCAGCTAAAAATAGACCACCAGGTACTAGCTCGGCGCAGCTCTACTCTCCCTCGCTGCAGATTCTCCACTCCATTCATGAATATTTATGGAGACAGCTCTATTTGAGGAAGAAACTGGGCTAAAATAAGAACGTGGATCAAAATATCGCCCACGCTATTCCTTGCGTTTTCTGGTGTTTCTCAGCACTGAGTTCAGTGCAAGGCAATGAACATAAACTTATTTGTTGTCTTATTTATGATGGACTATTTGAGGATCCTTCAACACAGTACAATGCTGCAGTGTTTTTAAATGTGATTCAGTTCGACTATACTTAAACAGTGCTAATTAATGATCATTGTAACACACTTAAGAAAATCTAACACATCCCTCCTTTGATTAAAACTATTTCTGATCTAATATATGACTAGTATGTAGTGGCTCTAATGCATAAAAATATCTAATGCAGCTGGATTTTCCCACAGACACAAAAGAACAGATGGAGAAAGCCACAACCATTCATTTTGACCAAGGCTATTGAGGAAAGCTATGAGTTGTGTCTTGGATTTTGTCCAATCACAAGCAAGATGTATATTCCTACCACTCCATATTTCTAATTGAGATTTTTGTGAACTATTTTGAAATAATAATAATAATAATAATAATAATAATACTAATAATAATAATAATAATAATAATAATACATTTTATTTGTAATGCACTTTTTGTGTTAAACAAAACCTCAAAGTGCAACATAAAAATTAATCAGCATAAAATGAATAAAAATAAATAAATTAAAATGCAGTAAACAGAGTATAACAACTATAAAAATAAGAATATGGACAAAGATTAAGTTTAGTTAAAATACGCTTTTATTTATTTATTTTTTTAAAGGAAGGTTTTTAGTCCTTTTTTAAAAGCATCCACCGTCTGTGGGGCCCTGAGGTGGTCAGGCAGGGCATTCCACAAACAGCTGCCTCGAAGGCCCTGTCACCCATGGTTTTTAGCTTTGTCCTGGGAGCACGTAGACGGTGCATTGTGAGCCAACTGTGACCTCCGAACGACATAAGCTGTAGAAGATGAATGAGTTTGATGCGATACATAAACCTATGACTGTGTCCTAAACACTGTTACTTATCATTGAGGCATAATTTACGCTGACTAATATGTTATACTTCCACTGATATTCCCTTGTTTTTACCAGTGCTTGGATCTAATGCAAAATGACACAAGGCTCACCTAAACACACTATTTACCCATGTTTATTGTCTTCATTAATGCGTGTGTTGTGGGGATCTATAAATGAATACAATAGTAATGTCAATTTAAAGTTGAGGAGCACATTGGCAGAGTAGTTAGCATGCTTCACAGCCAGATAATTGTGGGTTTCATTGTGATTTCAATCCCAACAGAAAAGGCCCTTCTGTGTGGAGTCTTCATATCCTCCCTGTGTTGGCATGAGTTCTCTCTGGATATTCTGATTATCTCTTAAATTGGTGACTCTAACCAACTGGGATAGGCTCCAGTCCCCAGTGAGCCCTAATAGGATAAGCAGTAGAAAGTGAATGAATAAACGGCTTAATAATAACTAATAACTATTTTTCTTTATAAAAGAGAAATCGTGACTAGTTTTCAAATATTAAGCCCACTCTCTTTATCTGTTTGTTCTCACTTGTTGAAGGACACAGATTTCAAGTGTGGGCTCACGTTTTGGCAAGCAAGAGGTCATTGTTCCTCTTTTCAAATGTGTTATAAGAGCTTTTTCATGATTTACAAAAACCTATTAATAACCCAGCTGTAAACCTTTTATAACCCTTTTATACAGGTCTCTTACTGTAAAGTGGTATGAAAAACAGAACAAGCATGTGTTGGGTTGTGAATAAGTTGAGTTTCTGAAAATATGGAAAAGCAAGGTTGAGAATCTTTTACCTCACAAAATGTCACTTGCGTCTTCATATTAAGGCAGCAGTTTAGTCCACTTTATGTGCTAAAGGTAACATTTTAATTGAAATCGCAAACATAAAGCTACATCCTGGTGCCAAATCTTCCGGCCCCCATTGTGTAGTGTCTTTCAGTGTGCCATTTCCCAACACTAAATACAACCCAGCCATTTTTTTAATTTTAATTTTAATTTTACAGAGGTTCATGTAGTCCAGACAGGAAGCTCCCACGGAAGCATTATTTTTCCACAAACCCATGCATTGTTCTTTTCACATGCCACCCATGTGTCTGGTTCCTTCTCCTACAGTGACACCCTCCCACTGTCCACAGTTTCTCAGCCACCATCGACAGAAATAACAACAGAATGAAAAAAAATAAGCCCTCGAAAATAATCCCGTTGAGTAGGAGGGGTGTTGTTTCATTCACTAAACAAAGCTCGTTGTTTAAAGATGGCTGAGACTCTGAGGCTTGAGGACCTCTACTGGGCTTGGATGGAAGTGTAGATAGACAAATGCTGAATGAGGAAACTATGGGTTCAGTAATGAAGCAATTTAATTAATATTTATATTTAAAGGCCTGAAGTTACAGTGGTAAAGGAGCTGAGTAATAGAAACAGTAATCTGTTGACTTTTTTGGTCAAAATCAAACAAATTCAACAAACAAAGCTTTAACTCAAACTGTGGTGTGTCCAAATGAAAAAGTCCTGCTTTAGACCTGGTTAATTTCTTCCTTTAGTCCTAGTTAAGACCTTTTTAATCCTGGTTTAGTCCAAGTATAATCTTTGATACTGATTTAGCTCCTGCTTTGATGAGTGGAAGTTAGTCCAGTGTTATATTATAGTGGTATAAAAAAAAAAAAACAGACCCAGGCTCAAGTTGAGGGGCTGTCTGTGAGACCTTGAGTTGGGGTTACTGGACAGATGCGAGTCAAAAGAGACAAAATCGATTGTGAAGTATTATGACAGAAAGTGGGGTTCGGACTTTCCCGTTGTGTCCAAACCAAATTGTTAGGTGTGAAAGCGCAATTGGACTGTGGTTTGGACCAAACAGCGGCACCTTGGTCCAGAAAAAAAGAGGTGGTTGTGGGTCTGGTTTGTGCGTAGTATGAAAGCACAATGGTGATAATTTGGACCAAATGCAAGAAGGAGTCACAGACAATTAAACACATGAAGAAGAAAAAGTAAAGGAACTGTATTTTAGTCAGGTTTAAAAATACATTTGATACCCAGATTATGTTGTTTTATGTTTTCAACTGTTTCCTAATGAACATTATAGCAAGTAAACATCTTTAAACAGTACATTGGAAGTTTCTGCTGTTTGTATTAATTTGATGGCAATAATAACCTGTCTATACGCGAGTCTGATTATTCCAAGAGCCACTGAAGCGACAACACACTCACCACATTAAATGCTGTGTGCAGAAGACGCTCTGGTTTTCCTGACGACAGTAAACAGAGCAAGGTGCAGATTTAAATATTATGGTGTAAAATTTAGCAGATTATTCTGTTATTTCCGGGTTGGTTTTAGGAGGGGCATCCAAATGAAAATAATGACTTTTCACACAAGAACCAATAAAGTAAAGGTGGAGTGTGTCATTTTATGAGCTTTTTGATGTCTGGTGGTGCAAGTGTAGACTGCAATTGGGACATGCTGTTTTCTCTATAAACAAACCCAACAGAAATGGCTCTGATGGGGATTACATTTTTTTTCACAATTGAGAAAACCGTTACGTGTGCTCAAAAATAAACTTCTTTCTTGTGTGCTTCTCTTTCAGCGGAGCTCAGTTTGTCTAGTTGTAAAAACAGGATAATGTGATCCTTCCAATGCACCATTAACTAAAATCGTTTTTATACTAATGTTATGCAGTAATAATCTTCATCCTGCATTCTCTAAACATTACAAACCAATCACACAGAACAATATATTTACCGCTAATCCTTGTTTCACAGAGTCTTTAACAACAATGTTAAATATCTAAATGCTGATTTGGTATACTTTTTCGGGTAGAAGTCTAGGTTATGTATCAGTGCGTGAAAATGAAAAGTATCAAGGTATGCATTAAGAAGTAGAATCATGGATATTCATCAATTATAAAGTCATTTACTTGTTACTTGTATTGCATGCTTTTAAAATAACAAGTTGACAGATGATAATCTATTTCTAAGCCCGATGAGCTCAAATCTACATAACTGAGTGGATAACAAGCCAAGCCATTTCATTTAGCTAAAGAGATCAATGTTAATTTGGCTCAACACATGGACGCGGGCCAACTACCCCGGGCATCATAAAGCCTGTCCCACACAAGGGTAGGGGCGTGTCAACGCAGTGTTTTCCAAGTGGCTGGCTGCAGAGTGAGAAGCGTGATTGATGGGAAGCTGTCAGAGGCGGTGATACTCAACACCGGGCCTGCGTCATGACCTGTCGCAGAGACGTCAATCCCGTCTGGGCAGCATTAAAATACAGGAGCCCGAGCGCCCGGGGGGTGGAGACGGGGAGGGGTAAGGACTCGTAAAGTGGCCGAGCTGTCACCCGAGACTTCATTTATCATTCCCAAGCTTCCACTGTCACACGGCCAAAGGGGGAATTAGTTACCACCAGCGCAGACCTGCACAACCGGCTCCACAGCTCCAAACATTTCAACACACAGCACTTTCCTTTGTCTGGGTTTAAATGCTAAGCAACAGAGTTAAATATTTATCTAAATTAATTAATATAAAAGCAGCATTTGTCTGGGAATGTTGATGTTTGACGATGACCAAGGCAAGATTCAAATGCACCTCAGATGTTTAGAACCAGGCTTGACCACTCTTTTTTTCCTATGTTACCTGTATGCCAGCTAAATCTCTCAAAATTATAAAATAAATAATAAAAGTATAATCCAAATATTCTGCTGCATCATGGATTAATGAATAGAGTTCTCCCAACAGAACACATATTCCAATAAGCTTTTGTCACATTTCCAGTCGACCATGTCAGACTCAACACATTGTTATCGTGAGTCCAATATGGCAACATATGAGCAGCACTTTCTTTAGCGTCTCATGTTGATGGACTGGGATTATTATTGACCCTTAGGTTTTTCCATAAAGCAAACAGGCCAATAGTAAGGTACTGTTTATGTAACTGTATGTTTAGTACCAAAGCAAATGGCCTAATGTTAATGCTGCATACACATTCAATCAGTGAAAACAAGTAAAGTCCATTTGATACTGCAATTTTTGTCTTGATGCATGTCACACAATGCAATTAGTGGAGGCTATGTTTGTTACGTTCGTATACGTTTGTTTACATATGTAGCCATCGAGCTGTACGTATACTACATAGCAGGATTAGTGACTAAATCTCTGAAACGGTCAGATGTGTGAAGGCAATTTTTTGTTGTACAACTGCAATATAGTTCCCCTTCATTCCTGTCATACTATACGTCCAAGTCACATACAACGGCACTTTAATTTAAGTTTGTTCAAAACAAGAATCAAATGAGGCTAGTGCGTGACAGTTTGTAAACTTTTCATCTTCAATCTTTGTAAAAAAAAAGGTTTTCTGTCTCGAACCAGAACCAGGCATATTTGATGATCTGATTTTTATGTAAGGCAGAAAGCATATTGAAGTAACGGAAAAACTCCAATAGAGACCAATGTTAGATTACAGAATTATATTTCAATAAATTACCAAATTGTTCAAATTGTTCAAACATGTTGCACTTACTGTATCTTGCAATATAGAACTCTACAAATCACAAATTCAACTCAAAAGGATTTGGATAATGATAAATAACGGTAAACATCTATGGTTGAACTGCTGGTTAAACATCGTTTAGAAAAACCTTCTTTATTATAATAACAGTTTAATGAGACCACAAAACTCAGTCCACACCCTGAAGCTCAACACACCCAACAAACGACCGCAGGCTGAACTTCAGAGGTGTTAAATCTAGACCTGTTACAAAATAAGGCATCAGTATTACACCAAAGGCTGTTTTGTCAACTCCACACTTGGTCTTTACAGTAAACACAGCGTTAAGCTATAATACTAGGGACAGTTCATTTGCAAAGCTTGTGGCTGTGTCAGATATCATGTGGAGTTCTAAATATAATAGACGTAAGCATCAAAGTATGTACATTGTTCAACAGCTATAAGTAGATGTGTATAGCAGACTCTATAGAAATGCAGGAACACTGACCTTTTATTTAGACAACATAATGGGACAAGTGTTGACTTTAGAAACACACTGCATTGTTTCTTTTGGTGACTACAGTCAGGAAGTGTTAGCCTTTGGAGAGGAGGAACTAATGGCCTCCCTGAGGTTGATGAAGCAAAAGCTGACAAGACAAAATGTTCAAAAACACAGACTGGTGCATTTATACATGGTACGTTTATTTTTTATTTATTCAGAAGTTGCTGGGTTTTATGTATAGAAAAAAGATTTTTTTTTTTTTGCTGTTTATAGAAAAAATTATGCTGCTGCTTAGTCTAAGAGTGCATGTTTTTATTGTTGCAAAGTTTCTCATTGTCTTTCCTTTGATGGCGTCTAATCACCTCCAAAGAGACCAGCCCTTTCCTCTGATCTTTCCTCTGGAAAACACCACAAAGCCACAGTGACGTGCGCTCGGGTTGAAGTATGTTGAAGCAGAAAGAGGCCCGTATTGTTACAGCATCAGGGCGGAATCAGCTGCAGAAACACAAGGGCAATGTGCCAAGTTGTTTTCTCCTATAATGCAGAGATACCAAAACATCTCAATATAATTTCTTACCATAGGCTCTTGGCCTACAAGACCACCACTGGTTCCTCACCCTCATATTTTCACTCACTAATACAGACCAACGATTGTAAAAAATATGGATGTCTTCCGCCCTTTGGTCCCCTATTCACTGATATTGTCATTAGGACAGGGCAATAAAATGGCGGTTACATCCGGGCTTTTCGGCTTTTACTCCATAGTAAAACAATCGTTTTTGGATAGCATAAACACGTATTAATCAAAGTTTATATCTCTAGAGGGAGGAGTTTCCCCTGAAAACCAAAACTCCTCCCTCTAGAGATATAAGCTCAGATCTCAGATCTCAGAATTGATTAAGTCTCTTGGAATTAGAGATGAAACGTCTTCACCTTGAAAACTGAGTCCAGATGCTTTTACTTCAACCTTTTTTTTTCCAAGATGTCAAACTGAGAAACTTCACAGACATACAAAGATAAATAAAATTTGTGTTAAAATCCATCTAAAGCCAGTTCAAATCCAACTAAAACCTGTTTAAATTCATCTAAAACCTGTTCAAATCCATCTTAAACCCTTTCAAATCCATCTTAAACCTGTTTCCATAAAAGGAGGAAATTAATGTTAAAGATTACTTTTGTAAGACTTAAAGATGAAACTACATTTAAAATAAAAAAAGCTTCCCAAGTGTCACAGTCTTCTGCCCCGAAAGGATTCTTATTAACCTTTGCGGCCCCTCACCATTTTGAGTCTGAGGAAGGACTGAATGAGACTAATGCGGCTGCAAACTTACACATGACTGTCACCTCACAAGAAATATCTTATATATTTAAGTTGTGACGTACAGTATATCTGCATTGATGTGATTGATCTGTGTTGAGTTTCTGTTTAATTAGATAATCTCAAAAAAAAAAAAATGAGCAGGACTAACAACAGGACTAAACTAGAATCAAAGTGGGACAAAAGCAGAAGTGAACAGGACTAAACCAGGTCTTAGCCGAGAAATAAACAGACCAGACTTTGGGCTAAATCCAGACTAGAACTTAACCCAGAACTAAAGTAGTACCAGGACTAAGAACTGAAATAAAACAGGGATAATTCCAGCATTTGATTTAGGACTAAACTAAGACTAAACCAGGATTGAGTCAAACAAGGACATTAACCAGGACTAATTCCAGAACTGAAACAGGACTAAATGAAGTAAGTAAATGAAGCGTAAAGCCAGGTTTAAACTTAGACTAAACCAGGACAAGCCCCGGACAAAACCCAGGACTAAAGCAGGAATAAACCAATACCACTAGATTAGACCCAAGACTAATCTAGGACTGAACCTAAAACTGAACCCTGTGAACTAAAGACTATAAGGTGCAATACATTCGGCCTGCTACTCAGTTACATAATGAGGTAGATAAGAAACGTTATAGGCCTTTAAGGATAACAAGAAGCTGCTAATATGAGGAAAAGGCCAGATTTAGCTCAAAGCTTTTCCACAGTTGGTCCATCTGATCAACCAGAGCAGTGGGTTTAGCAGGAGGGACTAAAAGATACAGATACATTCAACAACAACAACAACAAAAAAAACGTATAAACCTCAACAATACAATCTATAAGTGAGCAGAAAAGCAGACCTTTAAGTGAATTATCTTAGTAGCTGGAAGCCACATGGTAGAATAATGTAAGTGGTTACAGTAAAAAAAAACGCTTACAGAATAAGACAAAAACAATTAATGTATTGTTAGGAGCAACACATGCACCGTATTCCTGGAGGATCGTAGGGTGCAGCAAAGCAAATACAAAAAAAGCTGGTGGCGAGAACAGGATATGAGCGAAGGTCTGAAGGTGAGACAAAATGCAGTGACAGGAAATGAAGACACGTCCCGTGTCTGTAAACGTGTCGTAATGTGATCAGTGTGAGGTAGCAAACGGGAGGAATTCCAACAGAGACATAAAATCACAGGTTAAATACACATCTGAAGAAGGGGTAGTAACAAATTAAGCACATGAAGCAATCTTTTAAAAGTAGGAAAACTTTGGCATTGTGAGAAATTAGCTGAGGGAGGTTCAACATTCAGAGAAAAAGTGCACATTTCATTTATTCTGTACAAAAATGTTAAAATTATGAGCAAGATTGTTTTACATGATGTGAAATGTTAACATTTAACATGAACTAACCCCATAAAGACACAAGTAAGAATAGAGTTGTGTTTAAACCATTCAGTGCCACAAATCAGTTGTATAAAAAAAGGATATATACCATTTGTCACCAGCAGGAGGTGTAAAGGGAAAGCACAAAAAAAACACTAAATTAAGAGGATGAGGCTTTGTCTTAAGGAATCATTTAAACTTTGAACAAACAGATGTTTTTTTTTTTGTTGACATCTGCTCAGTTTTTATTTCCGTTTACAGAAGACACAACAACTGCACGAATGCTATCAAAACCACAAAACCAAACCAGACAATCATATTCCTATAATAGTTTTTGCAGAAAGCATCTGGACACAATTTCTGTCCCTCATCCAAAAGTCATCTCTAGAGCAAACATACTATGGGTTTGAGCTAGTCTTTAACCTTCAGAAATGTAGGTAAAGAATAAAACTAATTGAGCATACTATACTGGATGATTTAAAATCTAAAGATGGACATGCTGCTGCTATAGTTTCAGTTTTCAGCTGCTGCTTTAGTTTTAGTTTTGGGTAGGTTGCAGTAGGTCGGTAGGTTGGTGATCTAGTGGTTTGGCGAAATATAGCAGGGTTCCTTGGACTGCACTTTTGTAGAGAATTTACAATATATGACTATTACGTAAAACAAAATTAAAAATTGTTAATTTTGGCGATGTATAAATATATTTAACTGTATTGAACAACTGGGAGGGGGTCACATTTACATTTAGTCATTTAGGAGACGCTTTTATCCAAAGCGACTTACATTCACCAGTGTTACATTTACAAATGACGCTTTCATTTAAAGCGACTTACATTAAGGTTCCATTCACCAGTGTTACAGCTGGAACACCACTGGAGGCAAGGTGGGTTAAGTGTCTTGCCCAAGGACACAACAACAGTATGAACTGTGGGGAGAGTGGGATTCGAACCGCCTACCTTCCGGTTGAAGGACGACCGCTCTACCCACTGAGCCTGTTATTATTATCTCCAGATATCCAGCCTCAATTGTATCGTCTCTGTGCCAAAAACTTGTAAGAGAAAAGTTTTACATTGTGTTACATGAAAAAAGATGAGGACAATTAGACATTTTCAGGCCAGCATTTTGAAGACATAATTTAGACCATGTGTGCATTTTAAAATAACGTCATTCGTAGCCCGCCCGACAATCATCCTCCATTTTTTTGTGCTGTTGGATCATAAATGACACTTCTGGGCCCAAAAAAAAATACTTTCTATCTACCTCATACAGGCGCCAAAAACATGTCACAAAAATAGATAAATACTTAGAATCTTACCTTAAAGCTGCTACAGTTTGTTGTGATTTGGCAATTTATGATTCTTTCTTTTCTTGTCAAGAGCTAGGTTGGGGCAGTGGATGGGACATAAAACTTTGTCAAATGAGGTTGAGTTGAACCTTTGTGTTAAAATCTGTCTTCTAAAATGGTTAGTTTTTTACATATATCAGATTGGGTTAAATGTTTTTGTGTCTGTCTGTGTTTTTTTGTATTTTTTTGTGTGTTTATGTGTGGTTTATTGAGATGGATTGTTTTCACAGTATGATGACGTGGACAACTGAGAATCTACTGTGAACATGGAGCCCCTGCAGTTTAACTTAAAGGATTGTTGTGATAATGTGAATCAATTGTATTGTTGTTTTCTAGTAGGTTATGGGAATTATTTTTTTGATTATTTCCGCACTGTTTTAAAACAAATTTTTTAATTTATTTAAAGTTTATATTAAAGGGACAAGTATGCAAAGTTTCTGCATTACATACTACTATATAGTTCTTTTAGAGACTGGTTATTACAGATGTTTTCAGCTTTTTTAGTGTCTAACAGTGTATGACTTTGGTCCATTAAGGACCTTTTGGCAAGTGCAATTTTAAACGATGGCTCCAAAATACATAACAGAAACAGGGATACTGTCCTAAAACTGGGACTTGCATTGATGATGATTGTATCCAAAGGAAGGCTCCCGTGGGTAAAGGCTGTATGGATTTAGTCTAAATTCAATCTCTGAAATCTTAGGTTTTGAGTACCATCCCCTGCCTCAACATGCCTCTAGTCTGTACACACACACACACACAAAAACAAAAAAACATTGACAAAGCCATATTCTTTGTATTTTTGGCACAGAAATGTTTTTTTCGTAGAAACACCAAATAGTCCTGACCCTTCTTTAGAAGTTGGATGTTTTATAAAGCCAACACTTATCCTTTCTGCAGAGAAAATGTATATTTAGATTAAAACTGTGACAGAATTTGGCCAGAAGTTAGTCTAATATTCACTCTGGGTAATTGTGATAAATGGAGCACCTTAAGATTTCCCATCACCTTTTCACTTTTTTAAGGTTGAACTGACAGCAGACAGCATCGGGTTTCTATGAAATGCACCTTCGAAGCTCTAAGTCAGTTACCTCACACTGGAAGCACCTGCCAAAGCTGTCGTCTGTGTAAGACCCTTAATTCGTATTGAATTACCTCTTGTATAAATCACTCCCTCCCAGCCAACAGGCTTGTATGAGCTGTCAGTGCTTCATTTAGGACTAATCTCATGGCTCCATGGTTTTTCCAGCCCTTTCCTGACTGTCATGGCTTGTATAATGCTCATGTCACTGCCACTTTACAGTTTACACTCATCTGTGTTGATTTTATGGGCCATGTATTAGTCTTTTTCAAGGTTTCTAGTGAGATGTTTGTTTTGATAAATGTCTGAAAAGTCCCACAGTCAAAAAGGCAGACTTTCTTCTAAAGATTTCCTTCTTCCTAGCTTCCTAGCTCTGGAAATGGCTGACTGTATTTCAGCCTGAATTTTTGTTGAGGTTTAGAAGAAATTGTAGAATTTGACCAAGAGGAGAAACCAGGCCATTAAGTGTTTGCATCTTAAAAGTCCTGAGATCAGCACCATGAAAGTGTTGTATCTTTTTGGTTTGGTGACGTTTGGTTTTACACTACTCTATGTGGCACAATAAGCATCAGCTGTGGTTTAGCTATAAAATACTGTCATATAGACCATAAAAAACAACATCCTGTATGTCTACTGTATAATTAAACCACACTCAAATCTGTTTTCCCCGTTTCTCCATTTTGTCATCTTTATTTGTTTTATTGGCAGTGACAGCCTCTATTTGCTCTGAAAGACCAAACTGTGACCAATTACATTTCACACAGTCAATGTGAGACCAGAGACCCGCTGTTTGGTGAGAACCACGGTCCAACTTTCACACTTGAAGCTTTGGTTTAGGCCAAACAGTAAAGTCCGAAAAAACTACCATCTGAACATGTTGTGCTTTGGCAATTTATTTAATTATATTTTTTTTCCGTTCTAGTCAAGAGCCAGGGTGGGGTAGTGCATAGGACACAAAACCAAGGACTGTTATCACATGAGGTCCAAAACTGAAGAACAATTGTGATAAATACTGTGGTTAAATTTCAGTTTAATCCCCCCCCCCCACCCCACCCCAGGAGAAAATTGTCCCAGACAAATGACGCCACAAAAGGCACAATCCAGTGAGAAAACTAATAAAACTAATGTATTTTGACAAAAAGTTTCAATCCTGTGCAGCAGACTGAAATGGATTTCATTTTCATTAGACTGTAATCACAGTTTAACTGTGTCCAAACAATATTGAGGCAATTGTCTTATCCTTGATACATTCAGGCCCAAAGTTTAGTCAAGAAAAACCCATCCCCTCCAACGGGTACATCACTGAGAAAACTAGCTCCAATATGAGGAGCAGATGTGTTCAGTTCTTCGAGAAGCACATGCACTGAAAGACCTTTAAAACCAGCCTGGTCTTGCCTCATATCCATCTAAGGAGAGGGGCTTCTGCTATCGGCATGTTGTCTTCTGTAGTTATCTCAAGGTAATTGGGCTATAAATCACGGTCCAAAGGCACGGTGCTCCGGGTGCCGCACGGTGCTCCGGGTGCCGTGTCTTGTGCCGAAACCACAGATTTACATCTGGTGATTACAAAGGGCCCCGGTGCATGTTAGAAGCCAAAGGAGTTAGTTTAGGAAGCATTTTATTAGGCTAAGTCTAACAGTGGGCTTTGCTTGCAGGTGTTCTTGGTAAAGGAGGTTTCTTTGTTGAGTTGGGTTACATTTGTAGTGACAATGGAACTGTTAACTTAGCACAAGTTACAAAGGCCTCAAATTGCTAATGAGGTCACCACTCGGCACTGTGCATTTATGTGGTCTTGTGTCTTTAATAGGATTTAGCCTTTGTTAAAAAGAGAAACAAAAGGTGCTATAACATCAGTTAATTTACTCTGTAATCATAGGTAGGATTATTAACAATAACACTCTGACCTCATGAGATGAAAGCACACGGACAATTCAAAGCCAAAACAAATGTGAAAATGTTTTCTTTTTAAGCATTATGTGGGTGAAGAAAACAAATAACAAACAAGTTAAGCCAGCAGCAAAGTGACCCAAAATATGAATATATGTTATTTTCAATTCCAATCATAACTTGCTTGGCAAAAGGTATGTACTGTATATGCTCATAGTTTTTGACTTTTACCTTCAGATTACCATCTTTAGATATTAATAGACTTGATAAAGTTGTACATAGTATTTCTTAATAGTATAAGACTGAGGAGGAAGCAAGACCCAACAGAAATAAGACCCTTATCTTAAATAACAGACCACAAACCCGCTCTCTAAATTCCCAATGCATCGAACAAATTTAAGTTCAGCCACAGTAATTTAGCATAAGATAGAAAACTGTTTATCTATAGTTTACAAATACTACAGGTATAAGTAGTACTAAAATAAATACTAAAATACTACTAAAAATATATACATAATTAACAACATGCTGACTTGCTAAACCAGTTTAAATGCACCATCTTTCAGCTCAAAGTCTATAGTTTATACTGTACGTTTTATGCAGTGCAACATGTTGACTGGAACAGTGCCCAATGCAACAAAAGGAAATGTGATAAAGCAGATATTGCAGCTAATAAAAGTAGACTTCGATATGTGTGGTTTTTAAACAGGCCTAGTGGAGCAGACTGTGGCGGGAGCGCATCTCTGCAGAGTTTAGTAACAACTCAGTCTGCTGCAACACATTTTGCAGCACAAGGCAGTTTTGATTATGTTGGCTCACCATGTTGGCTCAGTACAGCAACATCATGCGTTTAAAACAACGTAATCAAGATGATGATTATGAATGTCAAAGTATGGCCCAAGAGATTAAGGAATGGTGGAGATGATGGCTCCAAAAAAAAAACATTTCTGTAAACCCATTTGAGTTTTATGAAAAAAATGTCCATAAATGAATTTACAGAGCAATAAAAGAAAACCCTAACCATAAGATCAAAAATGTCCAAGACAATATACATTATTTCAAGGAGATTTTCAAAATTGTATAAATTTTTAGGTTATTTAAAAAAATAGGATGACCATACATTCCGTTTGGTCACGTTTTTAAGCTCCTGTCCCATGTCCCGGGGGATATCTGCAAAAACACTAAAATGTCCCAGTTTTACCCTCATCCTTCCTGACCGATGGTCCACCTTTTTTTTTACTGTCAATGCCAATCATAAATTCAAAGTAGCCAGTGTTGTGCCTGAACGCGTTCATTGAACGATAGTTCATGAACTCGTTCATATTTTGGGCGAACGTGAACTGAACGTGCTGTATTACTGCCTGATGAATGTTACTGTGAACTCGTTCATTCTGGTGTCTGTGAACGGCACGCTCTCTCAGGTTAACTTCGTTCAATAGGGTGCCAGATTTCTATAGAGCCTTCCAGGCGAAAACCCGGCTAAAACACACCGCAAACCAGCCGCAAACGGGTCTTAATATGTAGCGGAAAAACACCAAACCTGGCAACACCAGCCACCAGTGTCGCACCGCCGTCCGCCGCATGCGTGACGCGTCATCAAAAAAAAAAAAAAAGCATGGAGGCGACAGCAGCATGTAGTAAGGCGTATGATCATTTAAAATAATTAATGTAACTTGTTTGTTGAACCTGCCTGGTCTATTTTTCCAGGATTCCAATATTCTGTTTTAGCATGTGGACAATGGAAAATTATTAAAATTTAAAAACGTTTTCACCTTAATGATTACTGTCCTGTTTTTCTTTGAATAATTCCTCATTAAAAAAGACCATTCAAGCAGCACGTTTGTCCTCATGTTCTTGAGAATGTACTGTAGGGTTGAAAGCTGCAGCTGCTACTAGTGTGGAGTGAATGGACAGCAACAAAGCATTAAAGCAACAATGGGGAAATGCTGTCCCCTCAATGCTAATGTAAACCCTGGTTGGATAAGGATTGAAAATTGGATATGAAAATGAAATCTAACTCATAGCTTCATTGTTAAAACTGATAAAATAATTGCTGTCTGTGATTTTACTGTATATGGGCTGTGGCAATAATTTTGAAAAATAATAGCTCGCAGCAACATATGGAAAAAAAGAACTATGAACTAGTTCATTTTTGGAACTGTGAACTTAGTTCAAAATTTTGAAGTTTGAACTGAACTGAACTAGTTCATTTTAAAATTTGTGAACTGAACTTTGAACTAGTTCTTGTAGAAAGTGAACTTTCCCAACACTGAAAGTAGCATACTTTGTCAATAGACTGTGTGTCAATCAGAGTTGCTATGGTTACGGGCATATTAACCAATTGAAAAAGATAAAGAGTGTTCCACATGTCTGTAACTCAGTTCTGATTGGTCCATTTACGTGCCTAAGCGTGGGGCATCCCTTCTCCTGCCTTTACCGTTTCAGTCTGTCCTCAGCCAAAAAGAAAGCCACCATTTACTAACGAGGTTAAGGAACAATACAACTGTTTGCTTTTAGGAAAACCCATGCATTAAAAAAAGTTACTCAATGCAATCAGTTCAGGTTTTTTTAAGTGTTTACTGGTGGAATATTGATGTTGTGCAGCATTTTCCATTAAAGAATTTCAGTTAAAGTGCTGTCCTTTGATTTGCATTCATGAAATTAAAGTCTCCCAGTTCTGGCCACCCTATTAAAAAACTAACAAATGAGTTTTTTGTTTTTCAAAAATTCAAGATTTTCTAGCTTTTTTAAATATGCAAACTATTTTATTAACTATGTGTTTTCAGTGTGGCTTAGATTTGGAGAAGCAGATAAGAGTTTAATCCATTTGTTAAGGTTTATTGCTCAGACCAGAAGACCTTCTAAAGCAAAAAAAAAAAAACAGTTTCTTATCCAGCTATATCAGTATGAATACCATTATGTGTTGCACTTATTTTAGTTGAAGCAGAGAATTTGGTAGGGATGTAACATCCATTATGCAGCTGTCATTTAGAGTATATGTTTGACATGCAGTAATGGTCCACACACTACAATCAGCAGTAAACTACATTTCCTTTTTTTTCTTTTCAAATATAAAATATGACTACTCCAGTCACTGTCATGCATCATGATGTATGCGCGTCAATTGCTCAATGAATCAGATGTACGGACTTTGGTGTCCATATACAATTTTACAATTGCTCAATCTCAGGCTTTGACATGCATTTTTTTCTGGAGTTTTTATATTAAGTAGCATCTTTCCTCTTGTCTGCCTCTCCAAACTTTCAAAAGAGAACAATGTCATGCTTCAAATCCCTCTAAACCTAACTGCTCTGCAAACTCTTGACAACATGCATTAAACTTAGTGTGACAGTTGGCATGCAGTTTGTGAGAGGACAGGCGAAACAAAAGACTTGAATACTCTTAATTACCGCCTGCGTTTCTGAATGATGTCGATTGGCCTGTTGACAGCACACGGCGATCCCCATTTGTTTGCGCTCCTCGTCATACTGCGCTCCGCCATGTGACAGAAGCCCGGCACGCTCATGTTTTATCCTTTATCTCTACAGCGTTTCTTTTCTTTCTCTCTTTTATTTCTACTAGTCCTCACCCTCCGCCTCTTTTTCGTCTCCTCAGCTCAGGACCATCTCTGGGCAGTGCACCGCCACCAGTCCGCTTCCTTGGATGTCTCGCTCTGTCAGTCCTCCCAGGAGTGCTCATAACTCCCTTGGACAGCAGGGACCTTCTTTAAGAGCTTCCAAGATTCAGCTTCATGCTTCCATTGAAATCCACGTTCAAGAAAATGTATTTTTTTCTTTTTTTGGGTTTGGATGGATTTGATTTCTTTCCAAGCACCTATTTCCAACTATGTGCCAATTTTCTGGAGAGAAGGCTTTGCATCACTTTCAGCAGGGCTCTTTACGTTCATCACTTGTGGGTCCCATCAAAATATGTTGCGACATTGCTGCCCTTTTCCTTGTCTGTCTGGCTGCTTCCTCCTCTCACCCCCCGGGCTGCATTACCTTTAATCACAGAGCAAACAGAAACCTCTCCTTTCCCCGGACAAACTTGCTTTGCCTTGCACTGTGTGTGACGAAGCAAGCGCATGCGTCACTGTAGGCATGTGATCCGGCAAGTGTCTGTCCCGCTGAATGCGAGTGTGTTTATGGGGAGGGTGGTGGTGGTGGTGGAGGGGGTCGTACACAAGAGGGAAGAAGTTCGAGAGTGAGGTCAGAGCTGAGAAAAGGGGGCGGGATTGCAACAAGCTTTTCACGAATGGTTTTGCAGTTTTAACCCCTTACTCGTCTGATGTGTACAGAGGTGTCCAAATGGTTCAGATTCAAGCCATTTACTGTCACCTGCACATTTAAAAAACTAAATATTCCTGATATGCTTTTATGATGGTACTTTGAAGAGCTGTGGTTTCTTCAATAAAAACAAATCACTCAGTGCTGAATGAAAAGATACAGTACAACCATATTACAAATTCTTATTTGAATAATTTGAATGTCCATTCAAATTATTAGGGGTTTCTGTTTCTGTTGAATTTTGGATGTTCATTTATACAAGGGTAGACGAGGTTTGTTTTTATATCAATAAAAATAAACCCCAATAGTGTTGCTGTTAGCCGCTGGCTACTAACAGCAAGTGGAACAACAATAGAAAAATATAGTGCTTTTGTTTCTTCATAAACATAATCTATAGTATTATATAATTTATATTATACGGTATATATCAATTCATACTTCAGAAATTAGCAGCAAAGTTCCTGAAAACAGCAGCTTTAAAAAGTTGCTTGTTTTGGAACGATCCAGACTTCTTGTGTGTAATGTAGCATTAGCAGTGACGGGGTTCACAGTGTCCCTATCCAGCTTAAGATACTTAAGCCCTTAGCACAACAATGCGTTTTGCCAAAACTGCAATTATTCTGTTACTACGCGGCAGCATAGTAGCAAAAAAAGGTCCCCTACTGGTCTGGCTATTGTATACCATTGTTATGGCCGTTTTGGTTGGATCAGTGTATAATTGCATTGAGATGTTGCGTTTTTCTGACCAGCGTTTTCATGCAAACGGCCCTTACACCTTGGTCTCGAATTGAACTCAAAAATCTAACTTTAACCAAAAGGTAATTGAGAGGTATATGGGGCAGAATTAAGGAACAAAGAGTACAAATCACCAGTCATCACCTGTCCATCCTGTCCACATTAGCTTAGCATTACTAGCTAAATAGGCTATCTTTGCAACCACCATGCTTTAATGCATTCACTTATTTATGTGACTTGTGACTATGCTTCAACACTGTAAGTTTAAATACAAGACATTCAGTTATGGCCAACTAAGAGCAGACAAATTGAGCTAACATTTTTGGCTCATGTTGTCACTTGCATTAACAGAATACATTGAATTTATTCTAACGCCAATTGAATTCTGTTTTGAAGTTGTGAGCCAGAATGTCTTCCTACACTTATTGCTGTGTTGCATGTTCCCTCTCCCTTTTGGTCTCCCACATGCAGATGGGCCGTTAGCTGTGTTTGTGTTGTGTAAAGAGATTGATGACACCAGGAATATGATCGGGTATTAACAGTAAGTGGCTCAGACACGGGTCCGTCCCCTATACAGAATGTACTCACGCAGAGGCTTAGGCAGCAATATATACAAGGTCACCCATGGCTGGGGCAGTGTATTTTTGAAGAGTAGAAATGCAAAAAGTAAAAATGAAACCCTAAAAGACGGACCTGCTGCTGTGTGTGTGCATATGAACATTTATACAAGAAATATTTGGCCGCAAAATTATTTGGAAGGCATGAGTTTATGAGCGTTGTTCCCAAAGACAGAGGGTGGAAGAATTGTCTCTGTGTTTAGCTTTTTTTTAGTTTTTTCTTATGCAAGTTTGGGAAACACAGAACTTACAATTGTGCTACAGACTGTTGTTGGCTCAAAAAACCACACAATGAAAGTAAAAAAAAAAATGGCCGTATTACCTTTTGTTTTCTCGATTTCCAGCATTTGTAGGTGAGTTTATGGCCGTGCTAAAAGTTTCATGCTAATGTTAACATCTTTTTCTGTCATGCTTATCGATCACACAGTTGCTGTGAGAACTACACAACTACACAAATAAAAAACATGCTCGGCAAGCCTTTCATTCAACGCAAGCTGGTCCTTTTGACTGTTCACAGCTTATTAATTTGTCCCAGTTTAGGCCACTGAAAACTAAAAATATTAATTTAGGGTTAGGTTCATGGAGCTGTGAACTCTGGTGTAGACAAAAAAACTAAAACAAAAAAAAAACATCTTGTCTGCTAACATGGTGCAGTTAGATTGAGGTGAGAATGCAAAGTGGACTGAAAGACAAACCAGAGGCAGGAAGTGAAAACATCTAGTGTCAACAACATAAATGAAAGAAAGGGTGATCAGTTGTTAATAAAATATGTTATAAAGCTGTTATGGACTGGACTAAAGTCCTGTGGTTTCTTTGACAATGTGAAAGAGAACTGGACTAAATAAAACTACAACAATGCTGCAACTTTTATGGTCTTGATTTAATTGGAGTCTGACACATCTTCAGCTGATGAACTACTTTAAAATTGGACAATGGTTCTCACCAGCACCAAACTGCCTCAGAGGGAAAAGAGGAAATATATTAAATTTGGGAGAATGTGTTGCAGTCTTAAATCTCTATTATAAAGTCAACATGTGGTGTTCTTTAAGAAACATTACCATAAATGGACTTGTTCAATCCCATTAGGCCATTTGACTTAGTTCAATTAAACTGGTGAATCCATCAATGGCGCTGTCTCATTGCTTTGGAATCACCAGAGTGAGACGAAGTGATAAAGGAAAAACACATACAGTTATGAAGCATTAAAATTAAACCAGGCTTGTTGAAATCACACATACTTTAACACTTTAACTGCTGCATATGTGAACAAGTTTACTTAAATATGGAGCAATAAGTCATACATGCAGCCCTACCGTCGATAACCATTGAGACACACTAAGGAAATCTGAACATAGACAAAAACTAAAGGGCTCTATATGTTCCAGCTTCCTGCGGTGAAGTGGCCTACAGCCAATAAAAACGGCCTTTTTCTCTCTCTCTCTCTCGCTCTGACAGTCGTCATGACTGTGGGCTATATCTTACATCAGGATCTGAGTCGAACTCGTTCTGATTTGATAAAGCGCTCCTACAAGTCAAAGCATATGTAATATCTCACTGAGAACCCGCCACTTATCATATTCAACCTTGCCAAAATGATTCTTTGGGTTCCCCGCCTGAGTCTCATAATCCATAATTCCCCTTTTATGGTTGCCGGTATTTGTTTCAACCAATACCAATCGTTTCTGTCCTATTTATGCTCCACAAGCAACACAGCAAAAAGGCGAGCCACTGTCCCCTTCTAAAGCTGCATCCTGGCATTCCATAAAACGTTGGTTGGCTTCTAGTGTGAAGTATTATGTTTATGTTAAATCATGGCTGCTGTTGATTTTCAGATGTATTTTCGCATTGTGCAATCCATAGAGCATGCTGTCATGTTCTGTGTGATTGGTTCTGACCAATGGGCTTAAAGTTCAGAAAGAGGAGTAACGTTATCAAAATTAATAAAAGATTTTTTAGCAGATCTGGGAATTTCTAACAGAATAAATGTTATATAAAAACAGAAATTAAACACTAATAACAAGTACCACTTATGTCAGTTGTTGGCTGTACACCAGGTGTTTTTTCATTACGCTCTGTGCCAAAAAATACATTTTTGGTGCAATGCCGCAAGTGTCCACCAGAGGAACTGACATCAGGGAGGGGTGGGGTGCCTTATCCTGACATTATAATACACCCATGCATGAAGTCAAAACCAAAAAGCACATGGATAGTTTTCATGAATAAATATGCTTGAGCCATCTTGATTTGGTGATGCCTTTGTTACTACCCCCTATTGCAGTATAAAGACAGAACCTCATGTCGGCACTATGTAAAAGTATCTATGTATGTAAGAGAAGCCTAACTTGGACTTGTAGCAGCCCATTTCTGCCAAACACACACTGGAAAGACCAACAAGAGGACCTTGGACAAACAATCTTATGCTGTTCAAGGAATAAAGCATTTCAGGAAAGATGGATGTTCACTGACATTCAGACACTCGTTAGTTGGAAGTTTACCAACTTTTCTGTAATGTACCTGCGTCACAGAGGTGGAAGTAAGTGAAGGTTTGAAGGGAAACAGACGTGAAGTGTTTGGTCCTGCTTTCTGTATTTGGCTCCAGAGACAGCTTTACTCTCACACAATGTACCAAGGTGAAAGTATCATAAACCCCTGCGAGCCCTTTAGTTATGGCTGTAATGGAGCGTAATTGGCAAAGAGGGGCCTGCTGACCTCATGTTTTGGATGCTCAGCGGCATGGATAGCATTCCTGGGTAACAAGCTTGTGAAGTCGATGCAAAGGCAGACGGAGCGCTTTGCAGAAAAGCTGACTCCAATTAATCTGCACCGTCGTAACATCTGCCAAAATGATACATCAAGCGATATGAGCGCTATTCACGACTTTTATAAAACAAAACAATCTGGGAATCTGTTCAATCAAAAGTGCAAAGTGGTCAGGAGCTGGCGTGAGGCTGTGGCAAGAGTCTAAATTTAACTCTAGTGATGTCGGACATCGTGTTTCAGCTCAGTCAGTAATAGTAAAGATCCTCAGTGTGATTCACTTGATCTGGGCATATGACAGCCTACAAAAAGGTGCAGTGCAAGCAGGAGGTGGCTTTGAATAGAGCGTTAAGGAACAGAAAAAAAAAATCCTACTGCTGTAGTTGGGGAGAGTGAAAACACACTTTAACTCACTGTAACAACACTTCTAAAACTACTCAGCCTAAGCATGATATGTTTATATGGTTTCCTCTACTCCTGGCTATACACTGTGTGAAGACAATGGTATTCCTATCATCAGAGCAGCTCAGGCAATGGCCATAATGACTTAAAGACTCGAAGTTATGTTATATCTGTAATGCCTTTGTTTATTGAAGTGGCAGAAAATTGACATTTTTTTGGGCATTGAGCATAAAAAGTAAAAAAATATTATATATATCTATAAAACAATATTTAAATTACATTTTATTGGTCAGATAGCAAGAGTCATATTAAAGTGGCTTGAAATATGAGGGGAAAAGATTTCTATATATTTACACTGTTACATTAGTCTATGTCTATTTCCCTGTCTCCAACTACTGGTCAAGTTGATGATTTGTTGAATTGTCATACTTCAGGTGTTTTAAATGTTATGGACACCATTGCTCCTGTTAAGGTTAAAGTGATCAGGACGAGGCAGAAGGCTTCATGGAGCAATGCTCACTCTGTCAGGGCACAGAAAAGTGAATGCCAAAAAGCCGAAAGAAAATGGCGTAAATTGAAACTCTTAATTCATTATGAGGTATACAAAGAAAATTTGCATGTTTTCAATCAAACTTTGAATAAAGCAAGAGAAATATTCTTCTCAGAGATCATCAACAACAGCAGTAACAACTCACGTGTCCTGTTTGCTACAGTGAACAGATTAACAAACCCCCCAGCTCCATATCCTACAGAATTAGTTTCCACCACTAAATGCAATGAGTTTGCATTGTTTTTCAACGGCAAGGTTCAAGGCATTAAACATACAAAACATAAAACAACACTGCAGCAACCTAGGAGGCACTTGGTTGGGTTAACACATTTTACACAAATTAAGGACAGAACAATTGAAAAAAACCTGAGTTCATCCACCTGCTGCCTCGATGTTTTACCCACTAGATTTCTAAAATCAGTACTAAGCAGTTTGTTACCACAACTCACTGATATAGTCAATATTTCCTTACAGTCTGGAACATTTCCAAGGGCCTTAAAAACTGCTGTCATTAAGCCTCTCCTAAAGAAGAGCAGTCTTGATGCTACAGTGCTCAACAACTATCGGCCGATATCAAACCTGCCATTTTTAGGGAAAGTTATCGAAAAAGTTGTATATCAACAACTTAATGACTTTCAATTACTTAACAACTGCTTTGATCCTTTTCAGTCAGGATTCAGGCCCCATCACAGCACTGAGACGGCACTTATCAAAGTCACAAATGACATCCGTATGAACACTGACGCAGGCAAAGTCTCTGTCTTAGTTCTGTTGGACTTGAGTGCTGTGTTTGATACAGTGGACCATGAAATCCTGACACAAAGATTAAAGGAATGGATAGGTATCACTGGAACTGCCCTTAAATGGTTTCAGTCCTATCTTGAAGACAGGAAGTACTTTGTTTCAGTTGGTAACTGTGTATCAGACCAAATGGCCCTGACATGTGGGGTTCCACAGGGGTCTATCTTGGGACCCCTATTATTCAATATCTACATGCTTCCTTTAGGCCAGTTAATATGCAGCTGTGGCGTATCCTACCATAATTATGCAGATGACACAGATTTACATTTCACTCACAGCAGGTGAAAATGGACCAATTCATTCACTGTGTCACTGCATCAAATAGATTGACACGTGGATGTAAAATAATTTTCTCCAACTGAACAGAAACAAGACTAAAATAATCATCTTTGGGCCACAGAAACAAAGAGAAAGTGTCAGCAGTCACCTCGAGTCTCTTTCTCTAAAATGTAAAAATCAGGTTAGAAATCTAGGGGTCATCATGGACTCAGACCTGAATTTCCACAGTCACATTAAGTCAATTACATCATCTGCATTTTATCACCGTAAAAACATTTCTAGAGTCAAAGCTCCGCCTACATTACAACTTAAAGTGTTTTTATCTGCACTCTTCTTTTAAAATGTTTTAAATTTTTCTAATGTTTCATAATCTAAATCTTGTAAATTGTCTTTTATTCCTGTAAACCACTTTGAGCTATATAGATAAAGTTAAACAAAAAAGTTAAACCATAACAACAAAATAATGAAAAAAAAAATCAGATTAGTTAGTATGTTATAGAAAATATATATATATAGCACAAACTAAGCCATAGGTCAGTGTTTCTATGTCTCTACAAAAAGAACAGAACAGTTTGTGATGTCTTTGTGAAAAAAGAGACTACTACTATATGCCTGGGCCTTTTAAATACAGTCGGTGCACTTCAACAGTGTCTTTCTGTGCATTAGGTTGGAGAGTTTTGCCATCTAGTGGCGGCAAAACGCACTCACTTCCAATCTGTGTCTGAGTCTAATCAAAACATTGGACCTAATAGTTTTAATAAATGCATAAGCTTGCATTTATTTGATTCTGTTGTAAATCTGAAAAGCAAAGATATTCATTGATGCCTTGAGGATTAAAGATATAGTGATGCAAACTACAAATGTCCTGTCATTTGCAGCTGTCTTTATTATGTCACCTCTTTTAAAGCCTCATCAATTTCTGACAATTGCTAGATCATTTTCAGCGGTGTCATCACTGAATCTACTCTGTCTGTTTGGCGTCAGGATCTGGCCAGTGTTAGCCCTGTCCCGGCTTCGTCAATCAATGGGGCTGTGGAGGCGATTGGGGAAATCAGTCATGCTGAAAATATGGAGTACAGCAGTGACGCACGGAGCAGCCACACAGGCCCTATTGACTAATCTGGCTGGGCCCACTGCTAAGAGGGGTGGGGGGCTGCCGGCTATATTGGGACCTCTGACATTGACACTTTTTGCCCTTTCAGTTTGGTGGCCTCACTTGACATTTTATGTTTTTCTTTAGTTTTTTCAGTTGGACACATATTGAAAGTTCCTTTTGACCAGCTAATAGATCTATTCTTATCCGAGTTAGAGCTACACAGTACTAGGAACACATGAGGCATAAGTCATTTATACATTTGACTGTTCCTTTATGGATAATAAAATATTGTTGATATATTGTTGTATTGTTGATTTTTTTTTCATAGTTCAAAGACAATGTCCCAGCTACTTACAGTTAAAAATGACCAAATCCTAAGATTATTCAGCCACTGACCAAATGGCAGAAAGAAAGCTAGAGTGCTTTGAGAGATAAACAAGTTGTTGACAAGTTGACAATGCAAAGACTGAAAAGCATGTGATAGACATTGGTTACTTTCAGACAAATTACATAAAAAGGGCACATCAATGCAAAGAATTAAGAAACAACATCCACCTTTTTATCTACTTTTCAAAGATACCAATATTATTGTCTGCAGAATCACTGCATTGTGTTGTCATCTGCATTAAAAGCTATAATGTATTGTATGGCACCAGGTGATTCCCGCCCCAAAGGCATACACATTGTATTGACGCAATTATGCACAACACTGAGGAGATCCACTAGCAGTTTGACATTATTAATTAAACTAAAAAAATAAAGGATAAAACAAGACACTGCAAAGATTCTCTTTAAATCACAGTGATTAATGTGGCTGATAAATTGTCTTCTAGTATTGTTTAAGTAAATGCAAAATCTACAACCCAGGTTAACGCACATTGCAAGAGCTGTCTGTGATAGCAAACTGACATAGGGCTGTTACATATAACTATGGATCATCTACATATAAAAATGTATCATATATACATCAGATGTAAGGATATTTGTATTGATCTGATGAGATTTGTGTCACCCAGAGTTACATAGCGGAGTATCTGGTGAGCTGGGCAAACTGTGACTAAGAGAGGTTATTCCTGCTTTTGACATTTTATGGACCAACTAACTTTAATAATACATATAATAATACATTTGAGCCTTTGTGTTTTCTGATAAAGGTTGCATGGTATAGCTTTAAGATTACATTTATCAAATTTAAAAAAAAGTTATATAAGCACTATAGTCTATGGATAAAATACAACTAAACATTAATGAAACTGAAGCTTTCACGTTGAGTTTCTGTTCACACTGTTATCATGAGTCAAGGCCCATTATCAGAGCGCTTAAAGCAGCACTATCTTCACCTGCCTCCGCCCTGCACTCACTTTGTCCCATTTATCTCCTGTGTGCAGTCAGACCCCCCTCTCGCAGATGTCTCTCCCTAACTGTCACTCAACTATTCTCTTAACAGGCTCAACCATGTCTCTCAAACCAAATCAAACATATGTCTTTCAGAGGCAACAATATGTACAATGTGGAGTGTTTCAAACAATATAATAATATTGAAATAATATCTTTTAAGTTATGGTTTCATTAATATTTGACTAAAAATGTGTATGTGTGTTAATTTGAGTCTAAGGGTGAAATGAATGGTGCCCTGGTACCATTTAATGGGATTCAGGACTGAGTTGTCTATTGTGAGGGATACATCTGCTTCACAACAGACTGCTTTGTTTTATTTACACAAGACTGTATTGGCTTCGACTAAACGCACTGTGTGGGCAAGTAAAATATTATTTTAATGCAATTCAAACTAAACAAACCATAAAAGCGTCATTCTAATGTGTAAAACCCCAATCAAAAATAAGTAGAAATGTACAGCTACACAGAAACATCTTATCTGTAATTGTATAATGTAGTTCCAAATGCATAATCTGATGCACAATTCTTTTTGTTTTTGCAATAGAAAGGGCTGGGATTACTATATATTGTCGTGTCATTATTCTATACTATATGAAACTACACTATACTACACCACAACTCTATTCTATTCCACACTCCACTAAACTACACTCCACAACACTATATTATACTACACCACAATATTCTATACTACACTATACTGCACCACACCACACATTCCACTACACTATACTACACTGTACAACTCTATTCTATTCGACACTCCACCATACTACATTCTATTTTACTACACAATACTTACAATACACAACTCTGTACTAATACTGCAGTATACCTCACGTCACTACACTATACTACACCACACTTCTCTAATCTATACTACACTATACTTTACTACACCCCACTCCACCAAACTTCCCTCTATTCTACTACACTATGCTCCACTACACTATTACTATGGCCTAAACCTAATTCTCTAACTTTAGAGAAAAAAACGGATTAGGACATTAAAAAGTTCAAGATTGAAGGAACATAAAACAGGACTGTTGTCATTTAAAATCTTTTTTGCCAAAATTAGTTACATTTTGCACCTCCCAGTCACAGTACAGGTGAATGCACTGCATGCTGGGAATTTATTTTAACCTTTTGTTTCAAGTGTGGTCCCTGAAAAATCTCCATTTGGCAGGATGTACAGCCCAATCCCTTCCTCTATCCCTTTATCTAAATGTCTATTAATGGGCTAAGGGGTAGAATTGGGATTGGGCCTGACTCCACTTCAATATACTGCACTATACTCCACTACTATAGTACTATACTATACTATACTACACTACACTACTTTATACGATACCACACTGTACACTATAGTAGGTGTTCATTCTAAAAATGTTAATTGGAAGGAGGCATTGGAGCTATGGACAGATATTGATATCAGAACTATTTAGGGAATATTCAACAAAAGCACATCTAGAAGTAACAGGTTGGGACATTCAGCTAACAGCTGGGGCTGGTTATCGAGAACCGATTCCTTTTTAGAACCGATTACAAACTTCACAGAACCGAAGATTCTGTGCGCACATTTCGGTTCTGTTCATTAATTCCTGACTTCTTCAGTCACTCTTGCACAGTGAATGGCAGTGAGCATTTTATGGTTGTATCTGTCTGCCAGGACCTGCGACAAGAACCTGATCTCATTATGCACAGGTCATTACATTCGCCTCTATGAAGCAGGATACGTTCAAAAGTGTGGTTAAGCTTTGACAAAAAAGATGATAGAGTTGCCACAAGCAATACATGTGGTAAAGATATTTTGATGCAAGGGAGGAAGTACCTTTAATATGATGAAACATTTGCTTCAACACAGCATCAATCTGAAGGAATGCACCATGTTTAAGTCCCCCACCCGCAAGCCTTGCTGCAACCAGATTTTAATATTAGCGTCTCACATTTTCAAAATACAGTTGTGCTCATAAGTTACCCTGGCAGAATTTGTAATTTTTTTTTTTTGGGCCATTTTTCTGAGAATATGAATGATAACACAAAAACATTTCTTTCACTCATAGTTAGTGGTTGGGTGAAGCCGTTTATTGTCAAACAATTGTGTTTGCTCAAAAGTTTACATACCCCAGTTTTTATAGTTGTGGCCAAACAGTTACTGTATTTTTCGCACCATAAGACGCACCCGACCATAAGACGCACCTGGTTTTTAGAGGAGAAAAATAGGAAAAAAAATATTCTGAACCAAATAGTGTAATAAAATATTTAATAAAGTATAACAGAATAATATTTGAATTATATGACTGGAGTGAAGGGCATGCGCACTGCTGTGTACTGTAACACCGCCTACTACATGCTATCCTCCAATAGCATACGGCGGTGACACAGTACAGCAGCATCGCGCCTTCCTGCACACATCGGCTTCCGTAAGGAAGGTGAGGGAGGACCCGCTGCCGCTCTGCCACTACGGTAAGGCAAGGCGTCACTCTGCCAGTATCTCAGTGGACTACTGAGAAGCCTGGACACGGGGCGGGGGAGGGATGATGCAGTTTCCAGGGACACGGAGGGTCCCGGGGACCTGCTGCCGCTCTGCAACTCGGACCATGAGTCGAGTTGCAGAGCGGCAGCAGCGGGTGAGGGAATAAGATATGGTCCGAATACCGTAATATATGGTATTCTGACCATAAGAGGCAGGCACTTTTCCTCCCACTATTTGGTGAAGAAAAAGTGCGTCTTATGGTGCGAAAAATACGGTAAATTTTGGTCTCATTACTCCAAATGACTTTGTTCCAGAGGTTGTTAGGCTTGTCTCTGTGCTGTTTGGTGTATTGTAAGCGGGATGCTTTGTGGTATTTGCGTAGTAATGGATTTCTCAACCATGCAGCCCATTTTTCTTCAAGTGCCTCCTTATTCTGCATCTTGAAACAGCCACACCTTTTATTCAGAGAGTCCTGTATTTCAGCTGAAGTTATTTGTGGGTTTTTCTTTTTATCCCGAACAATTTTCCTGGTAGTTGTTGAAATTTTTGTGTGTTTGGATATTTTTTTATATCCCTTTCCTGTTTTTTACAGTTGAAGTTTCCTTTTCCTTTTCCCACAGATCCTTTGACAATTCTTTTGCTTTTCCCATGACTCAGAATACAGCAACATCAGTGCAGCACTGGATGAAAGATACAAGGGTCTGTCAGGAGCCCAGAAACTCACTGACCTTTTATACACACACTGATTACAGGTGAGGATGGTTATCTTTAGTAGCCATTCAAACCTGTTTGTGTCACTTGTGCATGTTATCAGGCCAAAATCACCAGGGTATGTAAACTTTTGATCAGGGTCATTTGGGTGGTTTCTCTTGTCATTATGATTTAAAAAGAGTAAACACAGTTGTTTGACAATAAATGGCTTCACCCAAACCACTAACTATGAGTGAAAGAAAAGTTTTTTGTGTTATAATTCATATTCTCTAAAAAAAAATGGTAAAAAAAATTCTGCCAGGATATGTAAAATTAGAGCCGCATAATTCTTTTATAAGTTACTTTAGGGCATTTCCATGCAAATGTCAACCTTTATTAATTAAAAAATTGATTTAAAACTTGTTGCTACCTTGTGGAGTAACTACTAATGTATTTTTGATTTTTGTGGATATATTTTGTTATATATTTTATGTTGTATTTTTGTGTAATACTTAAATAGTTTTGGTTTGTAATGGCTTCTGATTATTCCTTAATAGAAGTGTTCTTTATTGTATTATTTGAAAAATTGTCCCAGGTAACAGTTACAGCCTAAAGGTTATAGCCAGAACAAAAGGTAAAAAATGTATTTCTTGAAGTATTTACTATATTTTTTCTCTCCCCCCAAAAAATATTGGAATCGGAACACAGAATTGATTAGCAGAATTGGAATCGGTAAAATTAAAACAATACCAAACCCTACTTACTGCTATTATATAAACTATGCATTCAAATGAAAGCTGTGTTTGTGTTTTTCTATCCAATAAATTAACCATTGTGTTGTATGGCGATGCAAATAAAGAGTTAACCCAATGTGATGCCACGGAGCAGCATGTACAAATCAGGTAAAAGGGAGAATAGAGGCTTGTTGTGTTTTCTTCTAGAAGCCTTTATTTCTGGCTGTGGTCAAAAATCTCCTGCTTTGATCTCCTCATATGATCCAAACAGGCTCACGGCCGGAGGAGTTCGGAGGACACTTGCAAAGCACATGCCTTATGCCCAGAGTTCAGAAAATTTGACCACACCTCTCACTGCAGTAAAAAATTAAAATGAGCAAAGGGCCAGTTTTACAAATATACAAAAGATTAGTGTACGATGTTACCAGAAAAATTGGGATAAATACTAATGCAATGTAGATCAGTTAACAGGAAAAATGTATTTGTTACAAATAATAGCTTGTCCCATAACATGCACTAGGCCCAATAGTCTTTCTCAGTGCCACTGAGCCACTTAATGCTGTAAAACAGTAACAATAAAAAATAATTATTAATACTAGGCGGATGACTAAAAAGAAAAGAGACCAAAGCCAGGATTCATACCCAGGTTATCTGCACAAGGTATTGCACTTGACCAGATGAGCTAAAGAGGCGACACATGATTATCAACTTAAATATATAGAATACCTTTTATATATAGAAGTCCCATTTTATTAAGCTTTATTGTGCTGTGGACCAAGTGGACAATATCAAGAAACGAGAGGGATAGTTTAAATTTCACTTTTACTATCATGATTTATTTGTGATGTTACCTTCATTTAACAAACCAGAGAATATATGTGTTTCATTTTACTGTAGCAATACAACAGCTCCTCTTTATCAAAGTGCAACAAACATATATAAGTCATACTGGTGAGTAAAGGTGCTTCTCTGGGTCTCCATAGTAGCACTCAAAGGGAGGAGTTTGTGAGACTCCGATAAACTATGGGCTACATGAAGTTACAGTAGTTTTTCTTCAGCTCGCTGCAGACAAGAGGCTACTTTCGGGACAACTGCAAACAGCTGAATATATCGTGTGAAGGTCCCTACCTTCTTATCATCTGACTCTGCTCTGTTCTGTGTCAGTCAGCACGCAGCTCTGTGTGAGCGTGCAGCTACTCAACATGTCTCTGTGAGCAAGCTCCCTCCCAGCTAGATCTGTCGTCTCAACTCAGATCTAGCTGTTGTGGCAGCAGTGCAACTCGTTGGTTAGTTGAGGTATTTGCCTATACTGCCTATGTCAAAGTTTGTTGCAAGTGCACCTACAGTATCTTTCCAGTCACAAAGCAATAGGATAGACATAGCATTACAACCAATCACAGACTGAGGGAAGAAACATGCACCATTGTTCAAGACTGAGTGTGTAAATAATACTTACAAGACAGCGTTCACTTCATGGAATATTCATAAATAGTCCTGACTAGACTACACGAGACCAGTCCTTTTCTATGTAACTTTGATTTAAATCACAACACAAGACAAAATGTAGCAAACTAAAGGGATATATACTGATGCACACTTGTAGGAGGAGAACACAAAGAACCTACCAGTCAATGTTAATGTTAATGCTGTTCGTTAGTTAGTGTCTGACACCACAACAATAGATGGTCTGCCGAAAAGCTGGGTACAACCTGGATAATCACCAACATTTAGAGACATATGTTCACAGACCAACCAATCACTCTCACAATGGGAATCTACTATCCATGTCTTTGAGCAGAGAGATGACGCCAACAACAATGAACCAACAATAGCACATAGAACCATCCCATACTGACAAACCCCAGAAGGTCAGGATTCTTTGTACATCTGTGCCCAAAAATGTCTATGTTACTGGAAGTTTTATCCTTATAAGATCACGCTCCTGTGTCTATGTATTGAATGGCTGTTTTTAGTCTGGTAACATTACATAACAAGGTGTCCTGAAGGGATTCCATGACAGCTGTAGTAGATTTTCTTACTGATGCCAATTATATCATGTTACAGCCACAATGAAGCCAACGAATGTGTGACGTGCGCTGACCAGCCGCTAATATTTACCTCAAAAGTTTATTTATTAAGATTTTATTCCTGTTTGTTTGGTTTCCTAAGAGAATGAGAGTTATAATAGGGAGATTAAATCTGCTTACACTGCAGACCTCTGAGGCATTTTTCCACAGCGCGCTGATGCTTCTATGGTCCTGTTATGAAACCCAAAAAAGTTGTGAGCCACATGACCAGTCATACTGCGCCAAACGCAGGCGCTTCGTCTTGGCCCTGGTCCAACTCACGGCGCAAAAGAGGGGCGTCATTGGAGACAAACGCAAACAAACAAAACAAGATCCACGCGCTGAAATTAGAATTTCACGATTATCAAATTTTCAGATGGTGAGGATTATGTTTGTGTTTCTGTTTAACACATAGGAAAGTTTAAAGTCAAATTTTAAAGAAAAATGTTAGTTACATTTCCAGTAACTCTCTCTAACAAGTGATGTTTGCTTGTTTCTTTTCATTTCAAAATGGAAAATTGTAAAATGGAGTTGCAGAAGTTCATGTCACTATTGTTGGATGTGTCTAGCGCCACAAAGACAACAAGATGTAATATTTTAAACAACAATTCAAGGGCCATATGACAATGATTGTGTGCACTGGTTGTTAATGGTAGTTGGTTGTTTTCCAATAGAGCAACTGTAAAGCAACATTTTAAATGTTAAAATAATGTTAAAATAAAAAAAATATGTGTGTTTGTGAGATGTCACAGTCTCAAGGTTTTAAATAGATTTGTTAAAATATAAGCTTTTCAGTAGTTCTTTATGTAATTTTATGCCACCTAGAAAATAAGACATACTTAAGCGGTAATAACATGCACACTTTGTTTGATAAAACAATGCATGATGCAACAAAGCCGCAGTAGGACAAATACATATAACATATAAAGTCGTCCTAAAATGATATGTAATTACATTTAGTTAAAACAGCAACTGTTTCTTTTTAACTCTATGGGGGTTTCGGTGGAAAAAAAACAAGACCACCAAAGCAAAACTGAACAACATTTTCCTCTCTTTATTTATAAAAAATGTTGCCACTAATTTATGAAACATATTCATTTATGTTACTACTGTTGGCTCTGTTTAATGTAACATAGACACATGGAATCTACAAAGCACAATCACTATTCAGAGTTTGCAGTTTTCTCTAGGCCACTCTAGACTCACACTATGTGACACTGAAAAAGAGTTTTGGTAATCTGATAAAAACTGAAACAAACCACTTCAACCACTCAAGCTTTACACAATTTAAATGTTATGATTATCTAGCAGGCATAATCAAAGGGCATCCAAGGGAAAAGATATCCACAAACATTTAAATTTGCAGGATTTTCATTCATTCATTCATTCAATCACAGATATCAAAATGGAAGACATGTCATAACGTTTCCCAATTTATAAACACTATAGGATTAATCCACAAAGCTGCTATTTATGAATGTACAGCACATCCTTTTTTAAAACCAAAATTGACCAAACTCTAGGATCACTACTTTTACCAGTTGCTTCCAATGCAACACCTTTCTGTGAGAGTATATAGAGACAAAATATTGCTAAGCAATGGTGTGAGCCACACTTATAACCAGTTGAAATGGCTCACTGGTGCTGAGAAGTCCTTAAAATCTGAAGATTGGCAAGTTATATGGCAATATTTCCAGTTAAAAGGAAGCAGTGACGACCCCAAACACTACATTTTATTTTAGAGCAGCATTATCACTGCCATTCAGTGGGTATTTTAATTTTTGGAAATTGCTATCAACATCTATTTCTTCTCCAGCTAAGCTTAAAAAAGATCAGTGTATGTCCATTATTACTAAATGTGATAAAAGACAGATTTCACGTTAAACACAGCTATGCACCTTCTTCAGTGTCTGGTCATATAAATCATACAAAACAGAGCAGCAATAGCCGATAACTCAGAGGCTATCTGTCAAACACAGGATGATGAGACTTTAAGCTAACCTAAACTTGTGTTACATTGAAAATACTTTTGCTTTTTTATACTTGCCCAATGCATGAGTGCCTACGAGTGGAGAAGTTCCCGGCCGTTTTCCTCGAAAACCTTGAGTCCTTGTTCATCATGTTCTGATCAGGTTTGAGAAGAGTTTAGCTTGAGTTTAGAGAAGCATCAGAAGCGCATCTCTGGAAAGCGCAGGGTAAGGAAAAAAGAGGACAGTTTTGGCCTGACTGAGTCCGCCATGCTGTCACAAAAAAGCCACCAAGCCAGTTTGAATTTCCTTAAAATATGTCCACGCGCTGCAGAGTTGACAGACAGGTCCCCTTTGATTGGTGATGCAAAGCAGAATGCAGATGCAAAGCAGGGTTAGAAAACAAAGATGGCATCAGCCACATTTGAGAGAGGCATCAGAAGAGTGAGGTGAATGTGAAACAAAACAAAAAAAAAACACTTGACGACTTGTCAATCCTTGTGTTTACATTTAATAAAAGCTACAAAACTCTTCCAACTCAGTGAAAAACCAGCTGTGTCAGCTGTCAGTTCAAATCTGGACTAAATAAATCCTCACCGCAGAGCAGCCAAGATCCCACTGGATTTTTCCAAATGAAGCAAAAAAAAACTCTCCAAGGTGTTTTCTGTCTGAGCCTAGGCAAAGGCCATTGAGGAAAGATAAAAAGAAAAGACTAGTGCTTTAATAATCCTGTGCGATGCTCCCCGGAGTGGGACGTCCCAGGCAGTCGAGTCCTGTCCTGTCCTGTCCTCTCTTCAGTCAGCGGGCCATAATGGGCTTGTGTGCGCTCCCTTGTGTTGTCTCCTGAGAGTGGTGGGACCAGGCTTAAAACAACAAACAAGAGCGCTATCTCCCCTGGGACCGAGCAGAGAGAAAAGGGGTGGGGGGTGCAGGGGGCAATGAGGCAGCTTGGGGCGGGACATTTATAGACTTAGAGATATCCTATAGAGATAGGATAGGACAGAGAAGTTTCTAGCTCAAGAGGCAGGAAATTAGAGACTAAAACTCCATCAGTGAAATGTTTGCTTGAGAGCTATAGCGACTGTCACTTCCTGATTTGTGTCAGTTATTTAGAACCCAGAGGAAAATTTAAACCCATTAAAAAACTGTAGTAAAATAGACACAAAACACAACTTTTAAAAGAAGGAATTACTTAGTACACATGCACAAAACTAAGGTGGATTTACAAGTTTTCTTTCAGGTACTGATCATACCACAACACTGAGTAAGTCTATAAAAACTTCTCAGATTTGGAAACTGATCACAAATTTTACTACTAGTGATTTTGAGATACTTCCTTGATTTTGTTACTTTTGAAAATGTAGTTTGGAAGGCATGGCAACCCAAGAATTGCAAAAGATTTACCATAACTCTTTTTATCTTAAGACAATTAATCGTTTTAACATCTCTGGTGCGTGGCCAATCCTTACTTCTATTTTCATGGACAGTGTTTTTATACAGTCAAAGTTGTGAATGTGAAGAATATTACTCAGTTCGGTTTGCCCAGAAGGGATTCTAATGAACTATAATCTGATGGCATGTCCAGCTTCTCATGTTTTAAACTAACCAAGAATTAACAAAGGGAGTTAGAGTCAATTTGGTTCAGAAACCGCCTCCCACTTTCACATTTTTTCTGACACAGCTTCATTTTTCTCTCTCCCTGCATACTTACCAACTTTTTCTGCTGCATTCTACATGATTATTCATGTATAATTGTTCTAGTATAATTAGGAGTTGTCCACTTCACACTGTTATGGTGCAAAGCGTTCAGTGAAGCTTCCGTGTCAACAGCCACAGCCTCGTCCCGCTCAGTCAATAATTCAATATGGCATGCTTTTCAAAATAAGATGATTAAATTTTCCTTTTTTTACTGACCTCTGCTTGTGAAGCGTCAGTTTACTTTTCAGTGCTACATACTTGACTACGAGCCTATGAGCACTATATGAATACAGCGAATGTCATTTTTTACAATGAGACGTCTCTTGGTGCTGGTGATATAAAGCAGGATTCATACATAAGCATCCCAAGAAGGACACACATTTACACAACTAAGTCTGTCTGACCTTTGACCTCATGGTTATTCCAGTAAAAGATATAGAAGAAGCTACAAAGTATATTTATAGAAGATGGACTGTTTCAGGAATGTTTAAGGGCGCACAGTTCAAAGCCAAGGGGCAATGTGTTTTCAATGATGATGCTCGATGTGTGTTTCACACACAGCACTCTCTAGTGGATGAGAATAGTTACTACAAGACTTTTAATACAACCTGATTGATATGATTGTATTACTATTATAATTATATAATCCTCCCAAACACAATCTCACACATATCTAAAGTACTATTAGTCGAAATTGCCATTAACCCACAACTAGGACATAAGAAAATGTTTGTATGGGACAAATGATACAATGCAGTAAACACATATATGAATATTACCTGCACTAAGGTCAACAATTAAGAAATGGTTACCAATAATAATACAGAAAAAAGTGTCTTCAAGCACTGGCTAAATCTGCTTACACAGCTAACAGTGACAAAGCCAAGATCTTCTTGCACAAACAGAGTAATGTAGTTTATTCAGTTCAGTTATGTGGGTGAAACAAAACAACAGCTTCGCAAGAGGATGTATCAGCACAGAAGAGCCAATCCTGGAGGACCTGAGTCCTCAGTCCACCTCCACCTCAAAGAGAAAGGACACACTTTGAGGACAGCAATGTCCAAATTAGAGAGACCAGAGGTGTGAGAGAGGTGTGAAGGAAGCCATTTTTGTGAAAATGAAAAAGCCTTCTTTGAACAGAGGAGGTGGCCTCAGATTTATGTTGCCTAGTATTTATATTACAGTGTGTGACCCTAAGGACTCTCTTGAGCCTTAACGACTCTCACATCAGGAGTCACACTGCATAGCTAATGACTATGAGACCAGAACAGCCTGGTCCAATCAGGTTTAGTTGAGGGTTAAACTCCTCCTTCTAGAGATATAAGGTGAGTAAAAGATGAACTACGCCTCGCCTGGATTGTAGACAGTTCATGAACGAGACAAGCATGGTTTGGCTGTGATCCTGAAGCCTCTCGTCCACAGTACAGTTGTTGCATGTGTTGAGTGTGTTTTGCTCAATAAAACTACTTTTTAGGATTGTACTTCTGCTTCAATACCTGTGTACCTCAGACACAGAACTAACCGGCACGCACTGTGCAATGATCAGAAGCGATTGTATCTGTGCAGGCCTGGCTCATCTCAAACTAAGTCCAGATGCCTTTGCTTTAACATTTTATTAAAGTATATGTAGTCTGACAAATAAATAATGTCAGATTTGTATATAGTAATAATTTAGAAATAACACTCAAATGTCACCTATGTGTTTAAAATGTAAATCACTGGACTCGCTGTATTTGGTCATGTCTTAAAATCCGATTGGACAGACGTTCTGAAAGAGACGAGGAAAATATTTGGAGTAACTGTGAATCTGGATCCTGTGCTCTTGGACTACGGGGACAGAAATGTTGGTTCAGGCTCCTGCACACTGTATGCCATCCCCACATGATGCATGGGGAAATGTATTGTCGGCAGCCGTCACCAGGGGACACCCAGCATATTTTTGATGTTGGTGCCGGAGAAATGTCACAAGAATCCAGCTGCAGCTCAAGGTTTTAATAGTCTACTGATATGATAATATTTTGGATTTCCAACACAGCATTATAGACAGTGAGTAGATTTGAACATGTTTAAGAGGTATTTCTAGATTTAGGGAATTTATTTTTTCAGAGTAATTTAAATGAATTAAAATTAAGTGTTTTAGTTTGACAATTTCTAACAGCTATCAGATCTATCAGAAAGTTACATTTGAATGTATTTCAGCTATGTTTCAGCTAACGGACTTAGACAGGTCTGGATATCGTAAGTCAACATTTTTCTGAAGATGTGGATGAACTTGAATAGTTTTTAATACAATTCAGAAAATTTTAGATGGTTTTCAGCAGATCTATGTATTTGACCAGAAAAGGGGTTTTAAAGGAATTTCAGCAAATTCTAGATGGATTTGAACTGAATTTAGACCAAATGCATTTTTTTTTTTTGAGAAACAAACTGTCTTCTGTTGATATGAATTAGACAAAACTGATAATAATAAAAAAAAAATGTGGACACTTTTTAAAGTCTACACACTACTTCACAAATGCTTTATACTAAAACAGAGTCCACAGTATCTTTTTTAAAATAAACTATCATATTGTGGACATTGCCCCAGTTACAAAGGTTTCAGACTCACTGCAATAAACAGTTCTAATATACAAATAAATCCACTGGGCAAGTAATGTTTATGGAGCAAGCCTAATCTGTGTCTGTTTATTTATTTTAAAACCATTTACAAGATAGGATATGATAGAATGCTAGACATTGCAGTACATTTTTGTCTCGTAATGAATGACCTCATGGAAGAAAAAGTGTGGGTCACATGGGAAATAGCACTCAAAAACACTTCGACAAATGATCTTCCCACTAAAAACGTCAGGGGCTTCATTCAACCTGAACACTAAACATTAAAATAACTCAGGGTTTGTATGTTCTATATTTGAACTCCTTGAGACATTTATTTTCCATTGGACCCTGGATTTGTTTAATTCCAAGCTAGCTCCTTGTGCCATCCTGCAGTAACTTATCCCCAGCCATTTATTTCTGCTGTGACATTATGGGACACTGTGCATACCCCACACTAGGGAACCTTCCAGTGACCCCCAGCTGGTTAACATTACAGTTCTGACATGTTGTTGAAGAGCTGCAAATGCTTCACTGTCTGAAACGAGTTTCAAAATACCTCCTGTATTTAGATTTTAAACAGACACTTTGAAAGGACTTGAGTAAACTTTGGGAGAAATATGTCCAGCCTCTAGTCTAACCCTTCGCCCCAAGATGAGTGTTTGAAGGTGAATGAACCCGTGAGCACATAGCTTTCACTTTTCTGACTTCAAACTAATCTCCAAGAATGTTTGTCCCAGATAAGTGGAAAAACTTTGGAAAAAGAAGTCAGACATATGTAGATATTTTGGGCCCAATCCCATTTCTACCCCTTACCCCTTGTTAGGCACGTTCACGAGAGACAAAGGTCCTGTTTTATGCTCATTAATCTTGGACTCGTTTATGCACTGATCCGTTCTCTTTCCTCGGAAAGTTTCTGAAAAATGTCTGTTTACTAACGTTAACCTCACATCAACAGGTCACAACCTTTTATTTGCAGAACTTTTTAACATTTTATGTTATGTTTTCATTATAAACTTTATGAAACTATATATAGCCTATATTATAAAGACTTAGCGATGTAAGAAAAAACTTGTCCTGTTAAATATCGCAAGAATTGCGATTGGGCCTTGAATAGACCTTTAGATGCCTTACTGTTATGGTCATCTAGAGTAGCCTCTTTCACAAAAGCAGTATTAAGGCACATTCATTTAAGTATCTGAGTCAATAAGTTAAAATGACTAGGTTAAATTAAAGGAAAAAAAAAAAAGAAAACTGACGGCCTTCCATTCTACTCAAGTTGGTTGGCTGCTGTGTTGTTTACCATTAGCAGATGGAGCAAGACCAGCCCTAGCCTTTACACATTTATGGAGAGCCAACGAGTGGGTTTTGCAGCTTTGGCAATGCTAATGCTAATGCTAATCTTGTCCAGTAGATCTCACTGTAACGGTCTTTGGGTTAACCTGGTCCATCCAGTGATTTGTAGTCTGCAGTCTAGTCGCTGGTGTTGGCTAAAAGTTTGTCAAAAATAGAGCAAGAGTCATTTTCTCTACCCACTCAGTAACAGCACACACATTATCAGTCATTTGTCTTTTGCCAAAATGATCTTGTTTAAGCAGAATTTGAGATTGTTGGTGGCAAATGCACTTTAATTTATCAGAAATAAATTAGGATCATCTTAACTTCCATGGCCAAAATGAACACATTTGTTTTAAAAACCCAATAAAAGTCTATCGGCAGGAAGATTCCCGCTCTCCCCACAGTTCATACTGTCGTTGTGTCCTTGGGCAAGACACTTAACCCACCTTGCCTCCAGTGACTGTAACACTGGTAATGTAATGTAAGTCGCTTTGGATAAAAGCGTCTGCTAAATGAATAAATGTAAATGTAAAATACTTTTTTTTTTTGGGGCGGCAGTAGCTCAGTGGGTAGAGTGGTCGTCTTTCAACCAGAAGGTTGCCTCCAGTGACTGTAACACTGGTAATTACATTAGAACAATGTAAGTCGCTTTGGATAAAAGCGTCAGCTAAATGAATAAATGTAAATGTAAATGTAAGTCCAATTTTAAGTTATTTTTTTAAGAATGTTCAGTTTAATTAAAATATGTTCTCAATGGTTTACTGTTCTTTCAGACTCACCATAAGCTGAATTTTGATGTGTTTTAGATTCATTTCTAGGTTTTAGTGTATTTTGAAGAAATGTTAGTTTAGGGAACATGAAGACTGTAGTTGATAGATAGTTTTTTTTGCATGGAAATGAACAGGAGGTTGATGATATGAATAGGTTTTAAAAACATGTATCGTGACTGTATCGTATGTATTTGAATAGATGGATTAAAAAGTTTGGTTGAAAATGCAATTCAGCTAATTTTAGATGGATTTGAACAAGTATCAGCTTAACTTAAACAGGCGGATGTACATTTGAAAATCTTTTTAATGAATTTCAGAAAATCTTAGATGATACGGTAGTTTTGGCCTGAGCTAGACTTCTGTATTACACGAGTACATTAACCTGTGCATCTTTCTGTATTACATATTCATAGTCTTTCCTGTGAAACACTGAGATCTGTGAGACCAGAGTGACCGTTTACACTGCAGTTTATAAAAGTCAACACAGCTCTTTTTGTTTTTATATGACCAAGGTGGACATGACTTGTGGACACTTAGTAAAAGCCAGGACCTACCTTGCAGTTTAGTTTAAGTGTGTATGCCGAGTAGTGCTGGGTAAATATTGACATAGAGATAGGCCCCAACAACAAGCCTCTCTTTTTAAAGAGACATGGGACTGGCAAACCCAAACAGAAAGTATACAGTGTCCTCCAATCACATAAGGACAAATAGGCAATGTGTCGGGACCAGGTAATACTCTGTTTAAGCTCAAGTATGGATTAGGCCATCCCAGAACTCTTTGTTTGATGTAGTCCACCAAGTAAATGTTTAATTTTCATTGTGGGCCAGATGGACTATTAGCTTGTAAAGTAAAGCTTTGATAAAACAGTGGAGTTATGCAAGAGAGGACAGCTAAAAGTAAAAGTAAACAAGATGAAGCAGACTAAACTGAAACACATACAATTGATTCCTGCACTATTTTATTATCTTGTATGTGTGAATGAAATATACTTTGTGCTGGTCAAGCCATTGATTGCAGTGCACATGGGCCTTTTTATTGTTAAAACGAGGCTCCATAAAGCAGACAAATAATGTGGAACAGTTGAAGCGCTGATAGGTTTCGCTTGACAAGGATGTGGAACAACAAACGACTCATGCACCAAGGGCAGCCGCATCCCTGCCATTGTGTTTACTGACATCATTATAGTCCACATGCAGGGAAACAAAACGATTGGAGAAGCAAACACACCTGTAGGAAATGAAGCAGTAAAAGTGCCATAAGGTTGAAATAGTTTCCTAAAAATTGCATCTCAGCTCAAAAATACTGAACGTAACAGGCTACAGATCAGCTGGTCTATAAAAATCAAACAACAGCTTTAAATTCCCCACTTTACGGGAATCTAATTTAGCAGAATGTCTCGTAAACAAAGGCCTAATTTGTTCAAGTGGAGGACAGTGTGTTTAAGTGAACTGTGCCCACAGATGAGCATCTTGTGGTTTAGGCAAGATTTCATAACATTAGCTCCAGGCGAGCCATTGTGTGCAAGTGTGAAAGGCTGGAACTGGTGCTAAAATAAACCCAGCAAATGTGCAGCTGTGAACCTCTCCTACTTCGAAACAGCTTGTATTTACAGGGTCTTTTTCTCGATACAAGAAGCTTTGTGCCCGCTCTAATCTTCAGGAAATGTAGCTGCTACCTGGCATTTCAACAAATACCAGATATGAGGAATAAAGATATTTTGGTCACAAAAAACTATGGAGGATTTTCTGAGAACTGGACGTAACAGCATATTGCAAGAGTTCATGTCCCAACACTAACTTACAACATTGACTCATTTCTGATCAATGTAAGGCAGCATATTTTGGATCAAGTATGAATTCACAGAGTTGCTATAGTTCGCAAGACTTTGTGTGTTGTTGTGGCTAAGCTAACTACAGGTTTAAGAGTAAGTTTAACAATTTGTGCAATGACAAAAAAGACCAACCCAACCCTACAAATAAGATATGCCTAATTTATTCCACAGATCCATATTTTAAACGGTCACATGGTTAAATTTGACTTGGTAATCTGGTTTGTCATTGCCTGACACTTCATCTTTTGCTGTGTACCTGGGAGTATGTGCCAACGTGAAGCGTCGTCTGTGTTGGTGGATGCTTCGGTTCATCAGCAGTTTTCTGAAGAGCAGCGGCGAGTTTCTAGGAGATCCCCGAGGTGAGACCCGGGGCGAGATCTTTGGAGAACCAGCTGGGGAGTCATCTTTGGACCTGGGCCTGAGGTGAATGATGGGCAGCCGATGCACATTTGGCTCCTGGCACTTCTCCTCAACGTCAGACGGTTCTTCCTCTGAGCTCATTTCACTCATGGTCGGCGGCTAAAGGTAAAGGTTTGTGAGCGACTTCAGGGAAAAGATTTTTGATAGGTTGTTTTCTTTGAGTTCTCAAATCTTTAAGCAACCTTTTTCGTCATGACTTGCCTCCTTTGCGTTCTGTCGTTCTGCTTTTGGTCAGTCAAGGCCTCGAGGTGACTGTAGTCCACTGAAAAGTCTCTAAGTTAGTTGTTTAAGTTCTTGAAGGTCAAACCAACCAGATCCTTTGCTTTTGATTGGTAGGACTTTGGTCTGTCTCAAATCAAACCCAAGCTTGGCAGACAGCTTGTCAAACTTTTAGTCCAAGGAAGAGCTTTATAAAATTTGTTCTTCACAAATCTCTACACACTGTCTTTAGTCCCCACTTCATCTTGATCCAAGGTTGGCAGATAGAGGTCGCCTTGCAATATCCAAATGAAAGCTTCAGGATTTTCCCAACTTCTTTAATCAGCTCTGATAAAATTTCTGCCATAGCTTAGTTTGTGCTTAGTTAGCGGTCTAGTGCATTTGGCCCAGTTCTTGCTTTGCTAAATATAAAATAAATCTAGGGCTGGCCCAAAACTCTTCGAAGTGAAGAAAAATCCACAGAAAAACTCATCCCAGTCAAAAGCCTACATCTCAAGGGACATTTGAACGTCTGTTTTTGCTTAATATTCTATCTAAAGAGCGTGCAGTAGCGAGTCAAATGTTGATGTACTCTCACTGCGCCCTCCCTCCCTTCCTCTCTCGTTCTCCCAGGCTTTGTTTACATTACTCCTAGGCCTACCCTCTTTCCATCTAAATATGGATGTCTCATTTACAGGGAAGGAGAAGAATGACTGATCACAGTCTCCTCGCTATTTCTGATCCCCTCAAACAGATTTCCTTATGTCTGTCCATATTAAAAAGCACCAAATTATACACAATTAATCTAACATAATTTAAACATGTCAAAATTCAATGCTATCAGTTTACTTACAAAAACTTGCACTACACTACATTAAAATTTCAAGGTTTTGTGGGAACGTTCTGTCACCTCTGTTGCTTGGCTTGACCCTCTGGCCCTAGTATATTTTTTTGCAGACTCAGGCTTTTCCTGCTCCATCGATCCCTAGGGAGCTTCTTTTTGTGAAGTTGTGTCTTTTCCTCGGAGATGTTGCTGTCCACATGCTCCAGGAAGTGTCACATGAAGTGACTGAAAAAAGCAGAGGTAGATAAAAAGCTATAGTGAGGCATGGTGCTGTCACAATGCTGCTGTTTATCTTTGACCGCAGGCCCCCGTCTTTAGCCCACCTGATCGCTTTGTGTACGGACCGCCGCAGTAAGAAATGGGTCCCACTCACAGCAAAACCCTGGGGCTGTCTGGTCTGACACTCACATAACCTAGGGAGCTGGAGCATCAGATGTTTGGGATCTTGAGTCATAATAATCTAGTTGTTATGATGTATGGAAAACTGAAACACGTAAATGCTAATGTTATGGCAACTTAGGATTAAATGGAAGAGTTGTTCAAACTCCATCAATTGTATATGATTTACTATATTTACTATATACAGTACGTAGTATGATCACGTCACAAGTTCAAGCGTCAGTAAAATGATCCTACTCTTTTCCCCTTTTTATTAAACAATGGACATTGTAATGTATTGATCAGGGTATGTTCAAAAAGAACAAGGTGGAGAGATGCTATGTGAGGAGGTCACATGAGCCTCATATAGAAACACATTTGTTGCATTTGTATGATGTCAGTGTTTACATATAGCAGACACTACTCTTTGGACACAGCACAGTCTCTTCAGGGGTTTCCCGTCCCAAACATACTCGGTCTAGAAACAAGCACGTTTATATAGGCAGGGTGATTAAATGTTGGCTGTAATATTTTTACATGTCTGATTAAAGCAACACTAAATAACTTTTTTAAGATGTGAAGCCACATGTAAACTGAGGAGGCAAGTGTACTATTCTGATGTCCTCATTATGTCCTCATTATGTCCTCATTATTGCTATGATTCCTTTCCCTTTTTTGTTGTTGTTTACTGTATGTAAAAATGTAAAAACAACTTAAATCATTTTCACTGGAGGTCAGCTCCATGCACAACATTGGACATTGTAATCTGTTATAAATCTGTTATATAGATCCCAAAACTCAAAACAGAAACCAGAGACCAAAACAGGTCAATATCTAAACCTAGAAGCTCACTAGAGTCATGTGGGTGATTTTCTGGGGAAGGCCCAAATCTGCAGTAGATTCAGCGAAGCCAGAACACAGTGTACGTACGTCCTTCTAACAGTTCAGCCGAAATAAAACTGCTTCAGGGCAGTTCAGTCTCCCAGTTTACCTTTCTTCCAAAATTGTAGAAATTATATTAAAGTGAATACCAGTTAGCTGAATGGACTGGCCTTATTTTGGATAGAAACAGCGATTAATAGGGTGAGACTTACATATTTTTCATCTTTGATGTGTAAATACACATGCTTGAGACTACATACTTGTACGTTCATGTTACTTAAACCAGTATCAGAAAATCTTCCAAGAGGGACAGTCATAAATATACAGTATATATGTATCTTGTCATGAAGTGTGTCAGCCAGCGCCATCTGTCATCAGTGACATGTAAACAAGCAGTAGGCCTATGTGACACAAAGACTTAGGGCGTACTCACACTAGGCACGGTTGCCATGAACCGGGCCCGAGGACGATTGTCCCCCCTCCCCACTCCCCCTCTGGCCTGCACTCACATAGGGTTTCAGCATTCGTGCCGGAGCACGCTTACGTCATTATGGTGCGACGGTTTCGGGATAAACAGGAAGAGCGGCGCTCTCTGAACACAACGGAGTCCATCGCTCTGTTTTATTTGTGGATAATTTTGTGTCGTTTGGTACACGGTGGTCCACAGCCCTCTCACAGCCTGTTGTTAAACAGATTTGTCGCCTTAGTGGCACGAAAATTTTCATGTAATCGTGCTGCTCGTATGAGGAGGTTTGCAAGGTACCAGCTGAAGTGCAGCAAGGACTTAGCAGCTTTGATTACGGACTACAGTTCCCGTACATCGACATGGTAAGAATTAATATAATGAAATGTCATTGAATACAATTGAAAAGTGTATTGTGAAATTTGAAATACAATATGTGTATAATGTTTTTTTTTGTAATTACGACAGTGGCGTTCTAAAGGTAATAATCATGTAACTTAATATAATTTGCTGGTTAATATTAGCTACATTCTTGTATTAAGACACCCGTATTCAACGGGACACATAACTGTTATGTATGCACTGGAGTAGTAGTTTGTTGTTTATTTAATTTCACTTCAAAGTGCTGTAAGGTAATTGTGTATGCATAAACTATATACAGTTAACAATATTTTTCCATTCTGCTGCAGGACCATATGGATTCGGCAGAGATCTGCTGTGTGGTGGCAGCATGTTCTCAGCAGCTGGACAGACTGTGAGTGGAAGGCTAATTTCAGAATGAGAAGGACATCATTCTTGCAGTTGTGCAACAGCCTGCAGCCGCACCTTCAAAGACAGACCACTTCATTCAGAAAACCAGTGCCCTTGGACCAACGTGTTGCAATATGCATATGGAGACTGGCCACAAATGTAGAGTTCAGAACCATCTCCCATTTATTTGGGATTGGTCAGCACTTCTCATTAAAAAAAAAAAAAAACAGTATTTCACATAACACAACCATATGCAGTGGTGAAACAAAATAGGCTACCTTGTGTGTGTGGTGTATAATTTATGGAAGTGTGTGGTATATATTGTAGAGGTTCGAGGTCGAATTATAAAGTGTAGAGGTTTGAGGTAGTGTTAGGTTAAAGTGCATAGTAAATATATGCTACGGTATATTAAACAACTTCTGAAAGCAAATAAGAGTATTAACAACAACAACAGCCTCATCCTGGCTCCAAATACCCGCACAGAAGACGTTAGATTCATGAGTTTGTTTGGACAAGACCTCAGTCCCATATGCCTGAGAGAAACCTGCCCTGGTGCATAGACACTGCAAGACTGGGTGTTACATGATGAAATGTTATGATTAAAATACATTTTTCATTTACATTTTCACTTCACTTTTTCTCCAACACATAATAGCAAAGAATAATCATGAACTGAATTGTCAACTTTGTCAATTCTTTTAACATGCCAAGGGAATGAATGTATTGTAATGACTTTACTGTAGCCCAATGATAAAGATGTAATATGTTGTCATTAAAGTACACTTTTAAACCAAGGAGAACAGGCACAGATGATTTACACTTTGGAAGCAAAAGTTAAATTTACAACTTAGGTAAAGCCTAAATCAAGTCTAAGTGCATTACCACATTGCAACATGCATAAAATGAACGGTCTGCAGACTAGCATTTAGAGAAAATAACAGGTATGTACATTAAGAATCCAAAGAGTGACATTTCCTGTCGTGAAAAACACTAGTATTGCCAGAATCAAAAGAGAGTGTAGACTTGAGTTTTCCACACCAGACTAGTGTAAATGTCAGCACAGCTATAAATAATCCACTCAAGTACAGATTCAAGTTGTTTTGGAGCGTCGCATGGAGCGTCGCAAAACCGTGACGTCACGCGTCTTGTTCCATGCTCCAGCACGGTTGGCGCTCACACTACATGCGAACCGCGCCCGAGCCCAACTAACCGTGCTCTGGCCCACCTCTTCCAAGCGGGCCAGGGGCGGCTAATCGAGCCACGCCCGGGCACGGTTCGGAGCACTCACACTAGTCAAACGAACCGCGCTATGGTGGTCAAACGCGCTCGGGCACGGTTCAAATTGGCTAGTGTGAGTAGGCCCTTATACAGTCTTTTGATAAATCTGCCCCAAAACGTCAAGTAACAGAAGAGTGCTAAAAATCTATCTTTCCCAAAAGCTCACTTCATTTTGAATTAGCTTTAAATAAAAACTGTATAATCTAGCAACCGGGTTATATGACATATACATGGATAAAGATACAATCAGTCAGAGAAAAGACCACCTCAGAGCACGGCAAAAGGAAGCTGTTTTAGATAATCATCAATTATAATTATAATTCATCTGACAGGATTGTAATCAAGTGGAAATTGCTATGAGGAAAGGGGACTCCAGCCCTGTTTTGCTTGGGTATACCTCGCCAAAATAGTCTTGTATTTAAAGATGCATTTTACATAACATGGGTCGGCAGTAGCTCAGTGGGTAGAGCCGCCGTATCTACCTGATTTGCAGATCAGATTGTGTGTGTCCAAACCATCTGATGACTTTTGTCCCAAACAGCGCTCATAAGGTTATGCAGCAGGTCTGGTGGCATTTCTCACAAGCATAAAAAGTCAAAGGTCAAGGAGAGACAAAAAGTAAAGCAACTGATTGAATGTTGTCATGGAAACAATCAGGAGAGTTATGTTAGTCCAATCTCTTCTGGTAAGAGGTTATAACCAGAATGTAGGTCACAAGGAACAATGTTTTGAGGTATATTTGAACATCAGCAACATTATATCAAACAGCAAAAACACCTTCCGCAGCCTTTAAGATGCACTATACAGGGAATTTGCTGTAAATAAATTTTACACGTACAATTCAGAAAAAGTTGTTCCCTGACTTTGCAATTTGATGTCTCATGGATTATGGCAGAAAAGTAGCTGTTCTATTAATATGAGTTTCTCAATTACATATAATTTCTTTGCCTGAATACCATTTAAATTATGAAATTAACTATAAACTGTCTCTCACATAAGGATCACCTGGACTCGTTACATATTGTGTTAATTACCATTGGTATGATATTCAACCCTTAACAACCAGGTACAATTGCTGAAGCTATAGTTGAGCAGTCTGTGGTCAGTGCAGTGCAATTTACCAGTCAGTGGTAAATTGGAACAAAAGCATAATGAAGATTTTGAAAACAAGAAATTTGTAAGCCTTGTTATGCACACGAAAATCCCACCACTAAATAATACTTGAGACATTGATTTTCCAACTTTTTGAGATAAGATGCACATAAACACAACAAAGTCAGAAAAATGGCTTCTTGTCTCAGAAAGACGGGCCACCCAAGGACCACATGAATACCGCAATAGAACTCCAAATTTTGTGTGCAGGAAAAGCAATTGTATTATCTCACCTTACTTTGTGGTTTTGGAACTGGGTTACTTACAAAATCTTGGAAAAGCAGCTGGTCAGAGTGCCGAGACTCCGGGAGTGTTTCATGTGGGGCGAGCCAAAAAACAGGGGCAGCTCTGGGGGTTCATCTTGTGCTGGGGGGCCATCCAGCACAAGGAGAGCATCGTTGTTAGGGGGTCTGTCTAGAGCAGTGGGTTCATCCTGACCCTGGAGTCCATCCTGGTTTGGAAATGTGTCATATGCTGAGTGTCTGCAGGAGAGCCGGGGCAGTTGGAGCTTCCCGGAGACTAGCCTCTTGACGGCACATGTGATGCCTGGGTGTTGGTGATCCTCAATGTAGAGAGCCTGCTCTGCCCATTGCCTCTGAAGGATGGAGGGGTGGACACAGAAAACTCAGAGAGATCAGAACAATATAGGCTTTTAATAGAAACATAACACAACAGGTTAGAATTTTAAAGTTGGAAATTCACCAAAGTGACTTTCCAGTGCTTTAGTGCAAGCAAAACCCTTTTATTTCCAAAATGCAAAGAGAGAAAAGAGAAGAATAATTGAAATTAAATTGTGTGACCACCACGGAATTCCTCTAGTTACACTTGCCCAACGTTTTTAAAGAAACTGAGCAGGTATGTTGTCCCAAACATTGAGAGATCTAACCACAGATTTTCTGTGGGTGTAGGCTCCTCAAATCTTTCTCTCTTAATGTTGATCTCAGACAGACAGCAATGGCTAAAACATTTAGTCAGTACTATACATATGGTATAAGTCAATGTAAAACCTTTTTATTTTTTACCAAAAATGCAAAGTGTATGCTGCCCAAAAGTTTAATATTTCTAAACTTCAGAAAGAATTTACCTATACCTTTGCTTTACAGTCAATCCCAATTACAGTGAACTTATTTATGATAGTAATGACAAGAGTTTCTCTGGACATTGGAGGGAATCCAATGGATTCACTGTAACAATGTCTAAGAAAAACAAAACACATATATGTATTAGTATGCATTAACTAAAATGATATATATAAAGGTGGATCAAAAAAGGTTGAATATTAATTAACTTTTCCTGAAGACTTTTCCTCAGTCAGTATGACAACACTAAAGATTATTTTGGGAGTTTTTTTTATATCAGATAGCAGGTCCTGAGACTCACACATTATCACCTTCGACACAATAGAGGGTTGTCACAGTCAGACAGTGTTTGGAGTCAGCGCTCAGGGCCCATCTCTCTCAGCGTCAGAGTTGAGGAGGAGCAGATAAGACCGTGCATGTTTTCTATTGCAGCAACCCGTGACCTTATCTTTCTATCGCTCAGCTGTGCCACCTTTCCATTAACAATTGCCCACACAGCAGCTGTAACATATTGTTGAACATTGAAGGGTGGCCAACAAGTCCACAAGGTCAAGTTACTCCAAAAAAGAGCATGGTTTTACTATAATAGTTTGAAGAGGACATCGGAAAATGAAGCATGATTTCCCCATGCTCAGGTGGGTTTCCTCCGGGTTCTCTGGTTTTCTCCAACAACATTAAAACATGTTGGGTGCCCCCTGCTGGCGGCTGCCAACGGTGAAATTGCAAACGGAGATAATAATAATAATATTAATAATAATAAAAAAATAAAAAAATAATAATAATTAAAGCCGCAAGCGGCGATAAAGGCCCTCGCCTCCCTTGAGACCGCGGGGACACATGCACTCGGAGGATTGCATTTCGTGCTTTAAAGCGTAAACTTCACGGTAATGTCAAATAACCGGGCCTCTGCTACTGCTTGGGCCTGCTACACCACCTTGTAACCTAACTTTAGAGTTAAAGGTCTCCACAATCTCTGGTTTTCCTGGGAGCTGTCTGAACCTTTGGACTAGGACTTGGAGCTAGGACTTCCAGAATGAAGAACTCATTCTTTCCCTCTGCCATAAGACTCCTAAACAGCAGATAGGAGTCTACATTCACAATCACAACATTACATGAACAATTGTTTACCTTTACCTACTGCACTACCTCACTTTACACCGTCACTTTACACCATCACAACTGCACTACCTCACTTTACTACTTTATTCCTTTTGCCCTCTTGTATTTTGTTGTACATTTGCATTATTATTACTTGTATACTGTCTTATTTTTTTATTTTTTTACTTACCTGTGTGACATTTTACTGTGGACGGCAAAGTAAGAATTTCATTGTACAGGAAACATGCTTTCTGTCTGTACACATGACAATAAACACTTTGAATCTTGAATCTTTGGAAATAATAGATTATGCTTGGGCTAAGGCGAGAAAAACAAAGTACTGGCTGGAGATTTGAGATGACTCAGGAATCGCTGCACCCCTGTTTAAAAGGCAAAATGCAAATATAACTTGACTAAAAGAACAAGGTAACAAGTTCCAAAGGATTCTGAGGAGTTTTCTAAGACTCTAGCCTTGGCTCTGGAGGGCCTCCTCTAAATGAAGGATCCTGGCAATTGGGAAATGGCATTTATTTCCCAAAGAAATGGCTGCCTCTTCACAGACTCATTACGACCACAGCCACAAATGTATCAAAAAAAAATTGATAATTTTTTTTGGCACACATGTCTAGATAATACTCACCAGATTTGGAGCTGTTTAGATTAAAAGTCTTTAGCACAAGGGGTGCGATTTAGGTGGTCACGCATTCCACCCAACATAGTAGATTTCCTGTTGAGTTTACGATATGGCTGTAATAAACTTTTCTGTTTGCCCTGAGGTGTCCTATGGATGTACCAAGTTTCATTTTTCTACGTTGGAAAAAGTTACTTTCACTTTCCATAGGCCCAATGTATTTTGACTTTGTAGAGTCATTTTTTTGTATTTTTTTTTTCGGCGACTTCAAATACATAAAGTTTTCGCCGGGCTTGAAGTCTGGGACCAATAAAAATGACTTTTAGTTGTACACTTACTGGGTTAAATTGAGGATCATTTTGCAGAAAAATTATAATAAAAAAATATATACCGAATTATAATAAAAAAAAATATAACTCGAGCAAAAAAGTCTAGAAAAACACTTGTCTCTTTTACATACATGTGTTTAGCTCATTTTGCCCAAGTTTGGTGTCTGTGGAATGAAGCAGCTTTTTTCTGTGTACTTTTAAAAAAGAGGTGTATTTTAAGTCGGTTCACATTTTCAATTCAAAATGGCCGCCTTCCTGTGTGTGATAGGGTGTGGTCCCCATTGGCTTTTTGTTCATAAGCCCATGGTGGATGTGTGTACCAAGTTTTATTTGCCTACAACAAACTAAAATTTCACTTCCCATTGACTTTTTCACATTTTTGGGACGTTGCTATGGCAACACATTTATAGATAGGGGTGGTTGTCATTGGCTTTTATGCTCGTCATGACATAAGAGATGTGTGTACAAAATTTTATGTCTCTATGACAAACTAAATTCTTGGGTCCATTATAAGTTTGTAGGGGCGCTGGAGAGCCATTTCTAAAGATAACACTTTTATTTACATATTTTTTGTTCAGGTCATGAATGTGCACAAACGCCTTTTTGGGTCCAACTCGATCCGAGAAGGCGTTTGAGAGTTAGAGACGTTTATTTTCACAAAAATGGCCACCTCGTTACAGGCTTGCCACACCCATACCCGATAAGATATCAAAAACAAAGTCACAACTTTGGTTGGCACACGTGTCTAGATGATACTCACCAAATTTGGGGCCATTTAGATTAAAACACAATGATTTGCATCTTTCTGCGCAAAGTGCGATTTTAGTGGCGCGCATTTCACCCCACATGGCGGACTTCCTGTTGAGTTTAGGGTGTGGCTGTCATTGACTTTTCTGTTTGCCCTGAGGTGTCCTATGGATATACCAAGTTTCATTTTTCTACGTTGGAAAAAAGTTACTTTCACTTTCCATAGGCCCAATGTATTTTGATTTTGTAGGGGTCGCCACTGAGTCATTTTTCGTATTTTTTTTTCGGCGACTTCAAATACATAAATTTTTCGCCGAGCTTGAAGTCTGGGACCAATAAAATGACTTTTCGTGCATGTTCACTGGGTCAAATTTAGGATCATTGGGTCGGAAGAAAAAAAAAAAAAAAAAAAAAAAATCCGAGCAAAAACAATAGGCCCTCCCGGTCATCACCGGCTCGGGCCTAATAATAATAATTAAAGCCGCAAGCAGCGACAAAGGCCCTCGCCTCCCTTGAGACCGCGGGGGACACATGTACTCGGAGGATAGCATTTTTCAAATACATAAGATTTTCGGCAGGCTTGAATTTTGTGGCCAGTAAAATTTACCTTTTGCGCACGTTTACTGGGTCAAATTGAGGATCATTTTGCAGAAAAAATATTTATAAAAATATAACTCAAGCAAAAACGACAAGAAAAACACCTGTCTATTTTACACACATGTGTTTAGCTCATTTTGCCCAAGTTTGGTGTCTGTGGAATGAAGCAGCTATTTTCTGTTGTTTTTTAAAAGAGAGGTGTATTCTAATGGTGCGTTCACACCAAACGCGAATTAAGCGTTAAGCGCGAGTGATTTACATGTTAAGTCAATGCAAAGACGCGATTAGACGCGCGTGGAAGTCCTGCGGCGCGATCCGCGCGAATGAGGCGGCGCGAATGACGCGATTTGCGCGAATGAGGCAGCGCGAATAGCGCGAATTGAGCGTTTGACGCGTCCAACATTCACGCAAGTTGAAAAATCTGAACTTTGCCGAAAATTCGCGGCGCGTTAACCAATCAGGAGCTTGCTCTAGTAGTGACGTGCTACGAACAGAGGCGGACCATAGAGGCAGAAATCCAAAACAACAATGGAGGACGAAGTTATCGGGGCAGCCTGTGGAATACGAAAAACATCTTCGTCATTCTACAGAGCCAGGAATCTTAAAAGTTCTTGCTCAAAGGAAAGTGAGTGAGGGGGTCGGAAACTCTGGTAAGTTGCTAATTCTTTAGAGTCGTATATATATTGAGCCAACTAGCTAGCTAAAGCCTGAGCTAATTTGCCGTACTTTATAACTAGTTTTCCACCGCCGAGTTTATAGAGGATATGTGTTGTTTGTGACTGGTGTAATGTTCAAATGTTAACTTGTATTATAATTTAATAATATAATATGTATATTATATATATTGTCATGACAGAGCTGACTTTTGATGCCAATGAGCCTGGAAACCTGCTGCTGCAGCTTCCCTGCCCCATCCACATCTGCTGCTGTACCCACAGGTGTGCACAGGCAATAAATACATATCATATACAATCATAATAAAGTAAGCCCTTAACTCGAGCAAAAAACTTTTATTTCTGATACAAACACTCAGAAGATCATTTTACATACATGTGTTTAGCTCATTTTGCCCAAGTTTGAGTCCCATTTAAATCTATGAATGAAGCAGCTTTTTTTCTGTGTATAGACTTTTAAAAAGAGGTGTATTTTAAGTCGGTTCACATTTTCAATTCAAAATGGCCGCCTTCCTGTGTGTGATAAAGTGTGGTCCCCATTGCTTTTTGTTCATAAGCCCATGTGATGTTTTTATTTCAATATTTCAGACTGATTTATTTAGAATAAATAGAAGAAAGTTTATAATGTTCAGTATTTAAGACTAGATTACTTATGGTAAACACTTGTTCATTTTTATTATATTCTATTGCAAACACATCTACAATAGTACAGTAAGAAAACAGTTATTTATGATTGGACCAGTGTTGTATTAATGAGAAACAAGCCATGAGTCATAGATTCTTTTGGCACAGGCTGGCTCCATTTATTAAAGAAATAAAACAAATTTGGAGCTGTTTAGATGAAAACCCTTTAGCACAAAGTGTACGATTTAGGTGGTCATGTATTCCACCCAACATAGATTTTCTGTTGAGTTTACGGTATGGCTGTAATAAACTTTTCTGTTTGCCCTAAGGTGTCCTATGGATGTACCAAGTTTTGTATTTCTACATTGGAAAAATTTACTTTCACTTTCCATAGAACCAATTATTTTGACTTTTCTAGGGTCGCCACTGAGTCATTTTTAGTATTTTTTTAGGGACTTCAAATACATACATTTTTGCCGGGCTTGAAGTCTGGGACCAATAAAAATGACTTTTAGTTGCATGTTACTGGGTCAAATTGAAAATCATTTTCAGAAAAATTATAATAAAAAATATATACCAAATTATAATAAAATAAAATATAACTCGAGCAAAAAGTCTAGAAAAACGCCTGTCTATTTTACATACATGTGTTTAGCTCATTTTGCCCAAGTTTGGTGTCTGTGGAATGAAGCAGCTATTTTCTGTTGTTTTTAAAAAGAGGTGTATTTTAAGTCGGTTCACATCTTCAATTTAAAATGGCCGCCTTCCGTGTGTGATAAGGTGTGGTCCCCATTGGCTTTTTGTTCATAAGCCCATACTGGATGTGTGTACCAAGTTTCATTTGCCTACGACAAACTAAAATTTTCACTTCCCATTGACTTTTTCCACATATTTGGGACGTTGCTATGGCAACACATTTATAGATAGGGGGTGGTTGTCATTGGCTTTTATGCTCCTCATGACATAGGAGATGTGTGTACCAAATTCCATGTCTCTATGACAAACCTAAATTCTTGGGTCCCATTATAAGTTTGTAGGGGCGCTGGAAACCATTTCTAAAGATAAAACCCTTTTATTTGCTATCTTTGTTTTCAGGTCATGAATGTGCACAAACGCCTTTTGGTTCCAACTCGATCCGAGAAGGCGTTTGAGAGTTAAGAGACGTTTTATTTTCACAAAAATGGCCACCTCGTTACAGGCTTGCTACACCCATACCCGATAAGATATCAACAACAAAGTCACAAATTTGGTTGGCACACGTGTCTAGATGATACTCACCAAATTTGGGGCCATTTAAATTAAAACACAATGATTTGCATCTTCTTGCGCAAGGGGTGCGATTTTAGTGGCCATGCGTTTCACCCCACATGGCGGACTTCCTGTTTAGTTTAGGGTGTGGCTGTCATAGACTTTTCTGTTTGCCCTGAGGTGTCCTATTGATGTACTAAGTTTCATTTTTCTACGTTGGAAAAAAGTTACTTTCACTTTCCATAGGCCCAATGTATTTTGACTTTTCTAGGGTCGCCACTGAGTCATTTTTCATTTTTTTTTCAGGGACTTCAAATACATACATTTTTGCCGGGCTTGAAGTCTGGGACCAATAAAAATGACTTTTAGTTGTTGGTTTACTGGGTCAAATTGAGAATCATTTTGCAGAAAAATTATAATAAAAATATATACCGAATTATAATAAAAATATAACTCGAGCAAAAAAGTCTAGAAAAACACTTGTCTCATTTACATACATGTGTTTAGCTCATTTTGCCCAAGTTTGGTGTCTGTGGAATGAAGCAGCTATTTTTTGTTGTTTTTTAAAAAAGAGGTGTATTCTAAGTCGGACCAAATTTTCAATTCAAAATGGCCGCCTTCCCGTGTGTGATAGGGTGTGGTCCCCATTGGCTTTTTTGTTCATAAGCCCATGGTGGATGTGTGTACCAAGTTTCATTTGCCTACGACAAACTAAAATTTTCACTTCCCATTGACTTTTTCCAAATATTTGCAGCATTGCTATGGCAACACATTTATAGATAGGGGGTGGTTGTCATTGGCTTTTATGCTCGTCATGACATAAGTGATGTGTGTACCAAATTTCATGTCTCTATGACAAACTAAATTCTTGGGTCCCATTATAAGTTTGTAGGGGGCGCTGGAGAGCCATTTCTAAAGATAACCCTTTTATTTACATATTTTTGTGTTCAGGTCATGAATGTGCACAAACGCCTTTTTGGTTCCAACTCGATCCGAGAAGGCTTGAGAGTTAAGAGACGCTTTATTTTCACAAAAATGGCCACCTCGTTACAGGCTTGCCACACCCATACCCGATAAGATATCAACAACAAAGTCACAACTTTGGTTGGCACACGTGTCTAGATGATACTCACCAAATTTGGGGCCATTTAGATTAAAACACAATGATTTGCATCTTTCTGCGCAAGGGGTGCGATTTTAGTGGCCGCGTTGCTTACCCCACATGGCGGTTTCTTCCTGTTAAGTTTAGGGTGTGACTCTCATTGACTTTTCTGTTTGCCCTGAGGTGTCCTATGGATGTACCAAGTTTCATTTTTCTACCTTGGAAAAAAGTTACTTTTACTTTCCATAGGCCCAATGTATTTTGATTTTGTAGGGTCGCCACTGAGTCATTTTTCGTAATTTATTTTCGCGACTTCAAATACATAAATTTTTCGCTGGCTTGAAGTCTGGGACCAATAAAAATGACTTTTCGTGCATGTTCACTGGGTCAAATTTAGGATCATAGGTCGACAAGAAAGATAAAAAAAGAAAAAGAAAATAAATATTAAAGCAAGCGGCGATAAAGGCCCTCGCCTCCCGTGAGACCGCTGGGACACATATATTCGGAGGATTGCATGTCGTGCTTTAAAGCAAATTTGGAGCTGTTTAGATGAAAACCCTTTAGCACAAAGTGTACGATTTAGGTGGTCATGTATTCCACCCAACATAGATTTTCTGTTGAGTTTACGGTATGGCTGTAATAAACTTTTCTGTTTGCCCTAAGGTGTCCTATGGATGTACCAAGTTTTGTATTTCTACATTGGAAAAATTTACTTTCATTTTTTCCATAGAACCAATGTATTTTGACTTTTCTAGGGTCGCCACTGAGTCATTTTTCCTATTTTTTTCAGGGACTTCAAATACATAAATTTTTGCCGGCTTGAAGTCTGGGACCAATAAAATGACTTTTAGTTGCACGTTTACTGGGTCAAATTGAAAATCATTTTTCAGAAAAATTATAATAAAAAAATATATACCAAATTATAATAAAAAAATATATACCTCGAGCAAAAACGACAAGAAAAACGCCTGTCTATTTTACACACATGTGTTTAGCTCATTTTGCCCAAAGTTTGGTGTCTGTGGAATGAAGCAGCTATTTTCTGTTGTTTTTAAAAGAGAGGTTGTATTCTAAGTCGGTTCACATCTTCAATTTAAAATGGCCGCCTTCCCGTGTGTGATAGGTGTGGTCCCCATTGGCTTTTTTGTTCATAAGCCCATGGTGGATGTTTGTACCAAGTTTCATTTGCCTACAACAAACTTAAAATTTCACTTCCCATTAAATTTTTCCACATTTTTGGGACGTTGCTGTGGCAACACATTTATAGATAGGGGGTGGTTGTCATTGGCTTTTATGCTCGTCATGACATAAGAGATGTGTGTACCAAATTTCATGTCTCTATGACAAACTAAATTCTTGGGTCCCATTATAAGTTTGTAGAGGGCGCTGAGAGCCATTTCTAAAGATAACCCTTTTATTTACATATTTTTGTGTTCAGGTCATGAATGTGCACAAACGCCTTTTTGGGTCCAACTCGATCCGAGAAGGCGTTGAGAGTTAAGAGACGCTTTATTTTCACAAAAATGGCCACCTCGTTACAGGCTTGCCACACCCATTCCCGATAAGATATCAACAACAAAGTCACAACTTTGATTGGCACATGTGTGTAGATGATACTCACCAAATTTGGGGCCATTTAAATTAAAACACAATGATTTGCATCTTTCTGCGCAAGAAGGTGCGAATTTAGTGGCGCCTTTCACCCCACATGGCGGACTTCCTGTTAAGTTTAGGTGTGACTGTCATTGACTTTTCTGTTTGCCCTGAGGTGTCCTATGGATATACCAAGTTTCATTTTTCTACGTTGGAAAAAAGTTACTTTCACTTTCCATAGGCCCAATGTATTTTGACTTTTCTAGGGGCCGCCACTGAGTCATTTTTCGTATTTTTTTTTCGGGACTTCAAATACATAAATTTTTGCCGGGCTTGAAGTCTGGGACCAATAAAATGACTTTTAGTTGTTCGCTTTACTGGGTTAAATTGAGGATCATTTTGCAGAAAAATTATAATAAAAATATATACCGAATTATAATAAAAAAATATAACTCGAGCAAAAAGTCTAGAAAAACACTTGTCTCTTTTACATACATGTGTTTAGCTCATTTTGCCCAAGTTTGGTGTCTGTGGAATGAAGCAGCTTTTTCTGTGTACTTTTAAAAAGAGGTGTATTTTAAGTCGGTTCACATTTTCAATTCAAAATGGCCGCCTTCCTGTGTGTGATAGGGTGTGGTCCCCATTGGCTTTTTTGTTCATAAGCCCATGGTGGATGTGTGTACCAAGTTTTATTTGCCTACAACAAACTAAAAATTTCACTTCCCATTGACTTTTTTCACATTTTTTGGGACGTTGCTATGGCAACACATTTATAGATAGGGGGTGGTTGTCATTGGCTTTTATGCTCGTCATGACATAAGAGATGTGTGTACAAAATTTTATGTCTCTATGACAAACTAAATTCTTGGGTCCATTATAAGTTTGTAGGGGCGCTGGAGAGCCATTTCTAAAGATAACCCTTTTATTTACATATTTTTTGTTCAGGTCATGAATGTGCACAAACGCCTTTTTGGGTCCAACTCGATCCGAGAAGGCGTTTGAGAGTTAAGAGACGTTTTATTTTCACAAAAATGGCCACCTCGTTACAGGCTTGCCACACCCATACCCGATAAGATATCAACAACAAAGTCACAACTTTGGTTGGCACACGTGTCTAGATGATACTCACCAAATTTGGGGCCATTTAGATTAAAACACAATGATTTGCATCTTTCTGCGCAAGGGGTGCGATTTTAGTGGTCCGCTTTCACCCCACATGGCGGACTTCCTGTTAAGTTTAGGTGTGACTGTCATTGACTTTTCTGTTTGTTCTGAGGTGTCCTATGGATATACCAAGTTTCATTTTTCTACGTTGGAAAAAGTTACTTTCACTTTCCATAGGCCCAATGTATTTTGATTTTGTAGGGTCGCCACTGAGTCATTTTTCGTATTTTTTCGCGACTTCAAATACATAAATTTTTCGCCGAGCTTGAAGTCTGGGACCAATAAAATGACTTTTCGTGCATGTTCACTGGGTCAAATTTAGGATCATTGGGTCGGAAGAAAAAAAAAAAAAAAAAAAAAAAAAAAATCCGAGCAAAAACAATAGGCCCTCCCGGTCATCACCGGCTCGGGCCTAATTAAAGCCGCAAGCGGCGATAAAGGCCCTCGCCTCCCTTGAGACCGCGGGGACACATGCACTCGGAGGATTTCATTTCGTGCTTTAAAGCGTAAACTTCACGGTAATGTCAAATAACCGGGCCTGTGCTACTGCTGGGGCCTGCTACACCACCTTGTAATTTAGAGTTAAAGGTCTCCACAATCCCTGGTTTTCCTGGGAGCTGTCTGAACCTTTGGAAATAATAGATTATGCTTGGGCTAAGGCGAAAAACAAAGTACTGGCTGGAGATTTGAGATGACTCAGGAATCGCTGCACCCCCTGTTTAAAAGACAAAATGTAAATATAACTTGTCTAAAAGTACAAGGTTACAAGTTCCAAATGATTCTGAGGAGTTTTCTAAGACTCTAGCCTTGGCTCTGGAGGGGCCTCTCTAAAGGAAGGATCCTGGCAATTGGGAAATGGCATTTATTTCCCAAAGAAATGGCTGCCTCTTCACAGACTCATTACGACCACAGCCACAAATCTATCAAAAAACAAATTGATAATTTTTTTTGGCACACGTGTCTAGATGATACTCACCAAATTTGGAGCTGTTTAGATGAAAAGCCTTTAGACACAAGGGGTGCAATTTAGGTGGTCACGCATACACCCAACATAGTAGATTTCCTGTTGAGTTTACGATATGGCTGTAATACATTTTTCTGTTCGCCCTGAGGTGTCCTATGGATGTACCAAGTTTCATTTTTCTACGTTGGAAAAAGTTACTTTCACTTTCCATAGGCCCAATGTATTTTGACTTTTGTAGGGGTCGCCACTGAGTCATTTTTCATATTTTTTTCGCGACTTCAAATACATACATTTTTGCCGAGCTTGAAGTCTGGGACCAATAAAATGACTTTTAGTTGCACGTTTACTGGGTCAAATTGAGGATCATTTTGCAGAAAAATTATAATAAAAAAAAATATACCAAATTATAATAAAATAAAATATAACTCGAGCAAAAAAGTCTAGAAAAACGCTTGTCTATTTTACATACATGTGTTTAGCTCATTTTGCCCAAGTTTGGTGTCTGTGGAATGAAGCAGCTATTTTCTGAGTTCTTTTAAAAAGAGGTGTATTTTAAGTCGGTTCACATTTTCAATTCAAAATGGCCGCCTTCCCGTGTGTGATAGGATGTGGTCCCCATTGGCTTTTTTGTTCATAAGCCCATGCTGGATGTGTGTACCAAGTTTCATTTGCCTACGACAAACTAAAATGTTCACTTCCCATTGACTTTTTCCAAATATTTGGGACGTTGCTATGGCAACACATTTATAGATAGGGGGTGGTTGTCATTGGCTTTTATGCTCGTCATGACATAAGAGATGTGTGTACCAAATTTTATGTCTCTATGACAAACTAAATTCTTGGGTCCCATTATAAGTTTGTAGGGGCGCTGGAGAGCCATTTCTAAAGATAACCCTTTATTTACATATTTTTGTGTTCAGGTCATGAATGTGCACAAACGCCTTTTTGGGTCCAACTCGATCCGAGAAGCCGTTTGAGAGTTAAGAGACGTTTTATTTTCACAAAAATGGCCACCTCGTTACAGGCTTGCCACACCCATACCCGATAAGATATCAACAACAAAGTCACAACTTTGGTTGGCACATGTGTCTAGATGATACTCACCAAATTTGGGGCCATTTAGATTAAAACACAATGATTTGCATCTTTCTGCGCAAGGGGTGCGAATTTAGTGGCCGCGTTTCACCCCACATGGCGGACTTCCTGTTAAGTTTAGGTGTGACTGTCATTGACTTTTCTGTTTGCCCTGAGGTGTCCTATGGATATACCAAGTTTCATTTTTCTACGTTGGAAAAAGTTACTTTCACTTTCCATAGGCCCAATGTATTTTGACTTTTCTAGGGGCCGCCACTGAGTCATTTTTCGTATTTTTTTCGGGACTTCAAATACATACATTTTTTGCCAGGCTTGAAGTCTGGGACCAATAAAAATGACTTTTAGTTGTTCATTTACAGGGTTAAATTGAGGATCATTTTACAGAAAAATTATAATAAAAAAATATATACCGAATTATAATAAAAAAATATAACTCGAGCAAAAAGTCTAGAAAAACACTTGTCTCATTTACATACATGTGTTTAGCTCATTTTGCCCAAGTTTGGTGTCTGTGGAATGAAGCAGCTTTTTCTGTGTACTTTTAAAAAGAGGTGTATTTTAAGTCGGTTCACATTTTCAATTCAAAATGGCCGCCTTCCTGTGTGTGATAGGGTGTGGTCCCCATTGGCTTTTTTGTTCATAAGCCCATGGTGGATGTGTGTACCAAGTTTTATTTGCCTACAACAAACTAAAAATTTCACTTCCCATTGACTTTTTCACATTTTGGGACGTTGCTATGGCAACACATTTATAGATAGGGTGGTTGTCATTGGCTTTTATGCTCGTCATGACATAAGAGATGTGTGTACAAAATTTTATGTCTCTATGACAAACTAAATTCTTGGGTCCATTATAAGTTTGTAGGGGCGCTGGAGAGCCATTTCTAAAGATAACCCTTTTATTTACATATTTTTGTGTTCAGGTCATGAATGTGCACAAACGCCTTTTTGGGTCCAACTCGATCCGAGAAGGCGTTTGAGAGTTAAGAGACGTTTTATTTTCACAAAAATGGCCACCTCGTTACAGGCTTGCCACACCCATACCCGATAAGATATCAACAACAAAGTCACAACTTTGGTTGGCACACGTCTAGATGATACTCACCAAATTTGGGGCCATTTAGATTAAAACACAATGATTTGCATCTTTCTGCGCAAGGTGCGATTTTAGTGGTCGCGTTTCACCCACACATGGCGGACTTCCTGTTAAGTTTAGGGTGTGACTGTCATTGACTTTTCTGTTTGCCCTGAGGTGTCCTATGGATATACCAAGTTTCATTTTTCTACGTTGGAAAAAGTTACTTTCACTTTCCATAGGCCCAATGTATTTTGATTTTGTAGGGTCGCCACTGAGTCATTTTTCGTATTTTTTTCGGCGACTTCAAATACATAAATTTTTCGCCGGGCTTGAAGTCTGGGACCAATAAAAATGACTTTTAGTGCATGTTCACTGGGTCAAATTTAGGATCATAGGTCGACAAGAAAGATAAAAAAAGAAAAGAAAATAAATATTAAAGCCGCATAGCGGCGATAAAGGCCCTCGCCTCCCTTGAGACGCGGGGACACATGCACTCGGAGGATTTCATTTCGTGCTTTAAAGCGTAAACTTCACGGTAATGTCAAATAACCGGGCCTGCTACACCACCTTGTAACCTAACTTTAGAGTTAAAGGTCTCCACAATCCGTGGTTTTCCTGGGAGCTGTCTGAACCTTTGAAATAATAGATTATGCTTGGGCTAAGGAGAAAAACAAAGTACTGGCTGGAGATTTGAGATGACTCAGGAATCGCTGCACCCCTGTTTAAAAAGACAAAATGTAAATATAACTTGTCTAAAAGTACAAGGTTACAAGTTCCAAATGATTCTGAGGAGTTTTCTAAGACTCTAGCCTTGGCTCTGGAGGGGCCTCCTCTAAAGGAAGGATCCTGGCAATTGGGAAATGGCATTTATTTCCCAAAGAAATGGCTGCCTCTTCACAGACTCATTACGACCACAGCCACAAATCTATCAAAAAACAAATTGATAATTTTTTTTGGCACACGTGTCTAGATGATACTCACCAAATTTGGAGCTGTTTAGATGAAAAGCCTTTAGACACAAGGGGTGCAATTTAGGTGGTCACGCATACACCCAACATAGTAGATTTCCTGTTGAGTTTACGATATGGCTGTAATACATTTTTCTGTTTGCCCTGAGGTGTCCTATGGATATACCAAGTTTCATTTTTCTACGTTGGAAAAAAGTTACTTTCACTTTCCATAGGCCCAATGTATTTTGACTTTTGTAGGGGTCGCCACTGAGTCATTTTTCGTATTTTTTTTTCGGCGACTTCAAATACATAAATTTTTTGCCAGGCTTGAAGTCTGGGACCAATAAAAATGACTTTTAGTTGTTCGTTTACTGGGTTAAATTGAGGATCATTTTACAGAAAAATTATAATAAAAAAATATATACCGAATTATAATAAAAAAATAACTCGAGCAAAAAAGTCTAGAAAAACACTTGTCTCATTTACATACATGTGTTTAGCTCATTTTGCCCAAGTTTGGTGTCTATGGAATGAAGCAGCTTTTTTCTGTGTACTTTTAAAAAAGAGGTGTATTTTAAGTCGGTTCACATTTTCAATTCAAAATGGCCGCCTTCCTGTGTGTGATAGGGTGTGGTCCCCATTGGCTTTTTTGTTCATAAGCCCATGGTGGATGTGTGTACCAAGTTTTATTTGCCTACAACAAACTAAAAATTTCACTTCCCATTGACTTTTTTCACATTTTTTGGGACGTTGCTATGGCAACACATTTATAGATAGGGGGTGGTTGTCATTGGCTTTTATGCTCGTCATGACATAAGAGATGTGTGTACAAAATTTTATGTCTCTATGACAAACTAAATTCTTGGGTCCATTATAAGTTTGTAGGGGCGCTGGAGAGCCATTTCTAAAGATAACCCTTTTATTTACATATTTTTGTGTTCAGGTCATGAATGTGCACAAACGCCTTTTTGGGTCCAACTCGATCCGAGAAGGCGTTTGAGAGTTAAGAGACGCTTTATTTTCACAAAAATGGCCACCTCGTTACAGGCTTGCCACACCCATACCCGATAAGATATCAACAACAAAGTCACAACTTTGGTTGGCACACGTGTCTAGATGATACTTACCAAATTTGGGGCCATTTAGATTAAAACACAATGATTTGCATCTTTCTGCGCAAGGGTGCGATTTTAGTGGCCGCTTTCACCCCACATGGCGGACTTCCTGTTAAGTTTAGGGTGTGACTGTCATTGACTTTTCTGTTTGCCCTGAGGTGTCCTATGGATATACCAAGTTTCATTTTTCTACGTTGGAAAAAGTTACTTTCACTTTCCATAGGCCCAATGTATTTTGACTTTTGTAGGGTCGCCACTGAGTCATTTTTCGTATTTTTTTCGGACTTCAAATACATAAATTTTTGCCAGGCTTGAAGTCTGGGACCAATAAAAATGACTTTTAGTTGTTCGTTTACTGGGTTAAATTGAGGATCATTTTACAGAAAAATTATAATAAAAAATATATACCGAATTATAATAAAAATATAACTCGAGCAAAAAGTCTAGAAAAACACTTGTCTCATTTACATACATGTGTTTAGCTCATTTTGCCCAAGTTTGGTGTCTGTGGAATGAAGCAGCTTTTTTCTGTGTACTTTTAAAAAGAGGTGTATTTTAAGTCGGTTCACATTTTCAATTCAAAATGGCCGCCTTCCTGTGTGTGATAGGGTGTGGTCCCCATTGGCTTTTTTGTTCATAAGCCCATGGTGGATGTGTGTACCAAGTTTTATTTGCCTACAACAAACTAAAAATTTCACTTCCCATTGACTTTTTCACATTTTTGGGACGTTGCTATGGCAACACATTTATAGATAGGGGGTGGTTGTCATTGGCTTTTATGCTCGTCATGACATAAGAGATGTGTGTACAAAATTTTATGTCTCTATGACAAACTAAATTCTTGGGTCCATTATAAGTTTGTAGGGGCGCTGGAGAGCCATTTCTAAAGATAACCCTTTTATTTACATATTTTTGTGTTCAGGTCATGAATGTGCACAAACGCTTTTGGGTCCAACTCGATCCGAGAAGGCGTTTGAGAGTTAAGAGACGCTTTATTTTCACAAAAATGGCCACCTCGTTACAGGCTTGCCACACCCATACCCGATAAGATATCAACAACAAAGTCACAACTTTGGTTGGCATGTGTCTAGATGATACTCACCAAATTTGGGGCCATTTAGATTAAAACACAATGATTTGCATCTTTCTGCGCAAGGGGTGCGATTTTAGTGGCCGCTGCTTCACCCCACATGGCGGACTTCCTGTTAAGTTTAGGGTGTGACTGTCATTGACTTTTCTGTTTGTTCTGAGGTGTCCTATGGATATACCAAGTTTCATTTTTCTACGTTGGAAAAAGTTACTTTCACTTTCCATAGGCCCAATGTATTTTGATTTTGTAGGGTCGCCACTGAGTCATTTTTCGTATTTTTTTCGCGACTTCAAATACATACCATTTTTGCCGAGCTTGAAGTCTGGGACCAATATAATGACTTTTGTGCATGTTCACTGGGTCAAATTTAGGATCATTTGGTCACAATAAAGATAAAAAAAAAAAAAAAAAAAAAAAAAAATCCGAGCAAAAACAATAGGCCCTCCCGGCCATCACCGGCTCGGGCCTAATTAAAGCCGCAAGCGGCGATAAAGGCCCTCGCCTCCCTTGAGACCATGGGACACATATATTCGGAGGATTTCATGTCGTGCTTTAAAGCAAATTTGGAGCTGTTTAGATGAAAACCCTTTAGCACAAAGTGTACGATTTAGGTGGTCATGTATTCCACCCAACATTTTCTGTTGAGAAGGATCCTGGCAATTGGGAAATGGCATTTATTTCCCAATAGTTGCCTCTTCACAGACTCATTACGACCACAGCCACAAATCTATCAAAAAACAAATTGATAACTTTTTTTTGCACACGTGTCTAGATGATACTCACCAAATTTGGAGCTGTTTAGATGAAAAGCCTTTAGACACAAGGTGCAATTTAGGTGGTCACGCATACACCCAACATAGTAGATTTCCTGTTGAGTTTACGATATGGCTGTAATACATTTTTCTGTTCGCCCTGAGGTGTCCCAAGTTTCATTTTTCTACGTTGGAAAAAAGTTACTTTCACTTTCCATAGGCCCAATGTATTTTGACTTTTGTAGGGTCGCCACTGAGTCATTTTTCATATTTTTTTTCGACTTCAAATACATAAATTTTTCGCCGAGCTTGAAGTCTGGGACCAATAAAATGACTTTTAGTTGCACGTTACTGGGTCAAATTGAGGATCATTTTGCAGAAAAATTATAATAAAAAAAAATATACCAAATTATAATAAAATAAAATATAACTCGAGCAAAAAAGTCTAGAAAAACGCTTGTCTATTTTACATACATGTGTTTAGCTCATTTTGCCCAAGTTTGGTGTCTGTGGAATGAAGCAGCTTTTTTCTGTGTACTTTTAAAAAAGAGGTGTATTTTAAGTCAGTTAACATTTTCAATTCAAAATGGCCGCCTTCCCGTGTGTGATAGGGTGTGGTCCCCATTGGCTTTTTTGTTCATAAGCCCATGCTGGATGTGTGTACCAAGTTTCATTTGCCTACGACAAACTAAAAATTTCACTTCCCATTGACTTTTTTCACATTTTTTGGGACGTTGCTATGGCAACACATTTATAGATAGGGGGTGGTTGTCATTGGCTTTTATGCTCGTCATGACATAAGAGATGTGTGTACCAAATTTTATGTCTCTATGACAAACTAAATTCTTGGGTCCCATTATAAGTTTGTAGGGGGCGCTGGAGAGCCATTTCTAAAGATAACCCTTTTATTTACATATCTTTGTGTTCAGGTCATGAATGTGCACAAACGCCTTTTTGGGTCCAACTCGATCCGAGAAGCCGTTTGAGAGTTAAGAGACATTTTATTTTCACAAAAATGGCCACCTCGTTACAGGCTTGCCACACCCATACCCGATAAGATATCAACAACAAAGTCACAACTTTGGTTGGCACACGTGTCTAGATGATACTCACCAAATTTGGGGCCATTTAGATTAAAACACAATGATTTGCATCTTTTGCGCATAAGGGGTGCGAATTTAGTGGCCGCGCGCATTTCACCCCACATGGCGGACTTCCTGTTAAGTTTAGGTGTGACTGTCATTGACTTTTCTGTTTGCCCTGAGGTGTCCTATGGATATACCAAGTTTCATTTTTCTACGTTGGAAAAAGTTACTTTCACTTTCCATAGGCCCAATGTATTTTGACTTTTCTAGGGGCCGCCACTGAGTCATTTTTCGTATTTTTTTTTCGGGACTTCAAATACATAAATTTTTGCCGGGCTTGAAGTCTGGGACCAAAAAATGACTTTTAGTTGTTCGTTTACTGGGTTAAATTGAGGATCATTTTGCAGAAAAATTATAATAAAAAATATATACCGAATTATAATAAAAAATATAACTCGAGCAAAAAGTCTAGAAAACACTTGTCTCTTTTACATACATGTGTTTAGCTCATTTTGCCCAAGTTTGGTGTCTGTGGAATGAAGCAGCTTTTTTCTGTGTACTTTTAAAAAGAGGTGTATTTTAAGTCGGTTCACATTTTCAATTCAAAATGGCCGCCTTCCTGTGTGTGATAGGGTGTGGTCCCCATTGGCTTTTTTGTTCATAAGCCCATGGTGGATGTGTGTACCAAGTTTTATTTGCCTACAACAAACTAAAAATTTCACTTCCCATTGACTTTTTTCACATTTTTTGGGACGTTATGGCAACACATTTATAGATAGGGGGTGGTTGTCATTGGCTTTTATGCTCGTCATGACATAAGAGATGTGTGTACAAAATTTTATGTCTCTATGACAAACTAAATTCTTGGGTCCATTATAAGTTTGTAGGGGCGCTGGAGAGCCATTTCTAAAGATAACCCTTTTATTTACATATTTTTTTGTTCAGGTCATGAATGTGCACAAACGCTTTTTGGGTCCAACTCGATCCGAGAAGGCGTTTGAGAGTTAAGAGACGTTTATTTTCACAAAATGGCCACCTCGTTACAGGCTTGCCACACCCATACCCGATAAGATATCAACAACAAAGTCACAACTTTGGTTGGCACACGTGTCTAGATGATACTCACCAAATTTGGGGCCATTTAGATTAAAACACAATGATTTGCATCTTTCTGCGCAAGGGGTGCGATTTTAGTGGCCGCGTTTCACCCCACATGGCGGACTTCCTGTTAAGTTTAGGTGTGACTGTCATTGACTTTTCTGTTTGCCCTGAGGTGTCCTATGGATATACCAAGTTTCATTTTTCTACGTTGGAAAAAAGTTACTTTCACTTTCCATAGGCCCAATGTATTTTGATTTTGTAGGGGTCGCCACTGAGTCATTTTTCGTATTTTTTTTTCGGCGACTTCAAATACATAAATTTTTCGCCGAGCTTGAAGTCTGGGACCAATAAAATGACTTTTCGTGCATGTTCACTGGGTCAAATTTAGGATCATTGGGTCGGAAGAAAAATAAAAAAAAAAAAAAAAAAAAAAATCCGAGCAAAAACAATAGGCCCTCCCGGCCATCACCGGCTCGGGCCTAATTAAAGCCGCAAGCGGCGATAAAGGCCCTCGCCTCCCTTGAGACCGCGGGGACACATGCACTCGGAGGATTGCATTTCGTGCTTTAAAGCGTAAACTTCACGGTAATGTCAAATAACCGGGCCTGTGCTACTGCTGGGGCCTGCTACACCACCTTGTAATTTAGAGTTAAAGGTCTCCACAATCCCTGGTTTTCCTGGGAGCTGTCTGAACCTTTGAAAATAATAGATTATGCTTGGGCTAAGGCGAGAAAAACAAAGTACTGGCTGGAGATTTGAGATGACTCAGGAATCGCTGCACCCCCCTGTTTAAAAAGGCAAAATGTAAATATTACTTGTCTAAAAGTACAAGGTTACAAGTTCCAAAGGATTCTGAGGAGTTTTCTAAGACTCTAGTCTTGGCTCTGGAGGGCCTCCTCCAAAGGAAGGATCCTGGCAATTGGGAAATGGCATTTATTTCCCAAAGAAATGGCTGCCTCTTCACAGACTCATTACGACCACAGCCACAAATGTAACAAAAAACAAATTGATAACTTTTTTTGCACACGTGTCTAGATGAAACTCACCAAATTTGGAGCTGTTTAGATGAAAAGCCTTTAGCACAAGGGGTGCGATTTAGGTGGTCACGCATTCCACCCAACATAGTAGATTTCCTGTTGAAATTACGATATGGCTGTGATAAACTTTTCTGTTTGCCCTGAGGTGTCCTATGGATGTACCAAGTTTCATTTTTCTACATTGGAAAAATTTACTTTCACTTTCCATAGGCCCGATGTATTTTGACTTTTCTAGGGGTCGCCACTGAGTCATTTTTTGTATTTTTTTTTCAAGGACTTCAAATACATAAATTTTTCGCTGGGCTTGAAATCTGGGACCAATAAAAATGACTTTTAGTTGTACGTTTACTGGGTCAAATTGAGGATCATTTTGCAGAAAAATTATAATAAAAAAAAATATACCGAATTATAATTTAAAAATATAACTCGAGCAAAAAGTCTAGAAAACACTTGTCTCTTTTACATACATGTGTTTAGCTCATTTTGCCCAAGTTTGGTGTCTGTGGAATGAAGCAGCTATTGTCTGTGTACTTTTAAAAAAGAGGTGTATTTTAAGTCGGTTCACATTTTCAATTCAAAATGGCCGCCTTCCTGTGTGTGATAGGGTGTGGTCCCCATTGGCTTTTTTGTTCATAAGCCCATGGTGGATGTGTGTACCAAGTTTTATTTGCCTACAACAAACTAAAAATTTCACTTCCCATTGACTTTTTCACATTTTTGGGACGTTGCTATGGCAACACATTTATAGATAGGGGTGGTTGTCATTGGCTTTTATGCTCGTCATGACATAAGAGATGTGTGTACAAAATTTTATGTCTCTATGACAAACTAAATTCTTGGGTCCATTATAAGTTTGTAGGGGCGCTGGAGAGCCATTTCTAAAGATAACCCTTTTATTTACATATTTTTTGTTCAGGTCATGAATGTGCACAAACGCCTTTTGGGTCCAACTCGATCCGAGAAGGCGTTTGAGAGTTAAGAGACGCTTTATTTTCACAAAAATGGCCACCTCGTTACAGGCTTGCCACACCCATACCCGATAAGATATCAACAACAAAGTCACAACTTTGGTTGGCACACGTGTCTAGATGATACTCACCAAATTTGGGGCCATTTAGATTAAAACACAATGATTTGCATCTTTTGCGCAAGGGGTGCGATTTTAGTGGCATGGGTTTAACCCCACATGGCGGACTTCCTGTTGAGTTTAGGGTGTGACTGTCATTGACTTTTCTGTTTGCCCTGAGGTGTCCTATGGATGTACCAAGTTTCATTTTTCTACGTTGGAAAAAAGTTACTTTCACTTTCCATAGGCCCAATGTATTTTGATTTTGTAGGGGTCGCCACTGAGTCATTTCTCGTATTTTTTTTTCGGCGACTTCAAAAACATACCATTTTCGCCGAGCTTGAAGTCTGGGACCAATAAAAATGACTTTTCGTGCATGTTCACTGGGTCAAATTTAGGATCATTTGGTCGGAAGAAAGATAAAAAAAAAAATCCGAGCAAAAATAATAGGCCCTCCCGGTCACCGGCTCGGGCCTAAAAATATAACTCGAGCAAAAAAGTTTAGAAAAACGCTTGTCTCTTTTACATACATGTGTTTAGCTCATTTTGCCCAAGTTTGGTGTCTGTGGAATGAAGCAGCTATTGTCTGTGTACTTTTAAAAAAGAGGTGTATTTTAAGTCAGACCAAATTTTCAATTCAAAATGGCCGCCTTCCCGTGTGTGATAGGGTGTGGTCCCCATTGGCTTTTTTGTTCATAAGCCCATGCTGGATGTGTGTACCAAGTTTCATTTGCCTACGACAAACTAAAAATTTCACTTACCATTGACTTTTTCCACATTTTTAGGACGTTGCTATGGCAACACATTAATAGATAGGGGGTGGTTGTCATTGGCTTTTATGCTCGTCATGACATAAGAGATGTGTGTACCAAATTTTATGTCTCTATGACAAACTAAATTCTTGGGTCCCATTATAAGTTTGTAGGGGGCGCTGGAGAGCCATTTCTAAAGATAACCCTTTTATTTACATATTTTTGTGTTCAGGTCATGAATGTGCACAAACGCCTTTTTGGGTCCAACTCGATCCGAGAAGGCGTTTGAGAGTTAAGAGACGTTTTATTTTCACAAAAATAGCCACCTCGTTACAGGCTTGCCACACCCATACCCGATAAGATATCAACAACAAAGTCACAACTTTGGTTGGCACACGTGTCTAGAATATACTCACCAAATTTGGGGCCATTTAGATTAAAACACAATGATTTGCATCTTTTTTCGCAAGGGTCACGATTTTAGTGGCCGCGCGTTTCACCGCACATGGCGGACTTCCAGTTAAGTTTAGGGTGTTGCTGTTATTGACTTTTATGTTTGCCCTGAGATGTCCTATGGATGTACCAAGTTTCATTTTTCTACATTGGAAAAAAGTTACTTTCACTTTCCATAGGCCCAATGTATTTTGACTTTTGTAGGGGTCGCCACTGAGTCATTTTTCATATTTTTTTTTTCGGGGACTTCAAATACATAAATTTTTTGCCGAGCTTGAAGTCTGGGACCAATAAAAATGACTTTTAGTTCCACGTTTACTGGGTCAAATTTAGGATCATTTTGCAGAAAAATTATAATAAAAAAATATATACCGAATTATAATTAAAAAAAATATAACTCGAGCAAAAAAGTCTAGAAAAACACTTGTCTCATTTACATACATGTGTTTAGCTCATTTTGCCCAAGTTTGGTGTCTGTGGAATGAAGCAGCTATTGTCTGTGTACTTTTAAAAAAGAGGTGTATTTTAAGTCGGTTCACATTTTCAATTCAAAATGGCCGCCTTCCTTTGTGTGATAGGGTGTGGTCCCCATTGGCTTTTTTGTTCATAAGCCCATGGTGGATGTGTGTACCAAGTTTTATTTGCCTACAACAAACTAAAAATTTCACTTCCCATTGACTTTTTTCACATTTTTTGGGACGTTGCTATGGCAACACATTTATAGATGGGGGTGGTTGTCATTGGCTTTTATGCTCGTCATGACATAAGAGATGTGTGTACAAAATTTTATGTCTCTATGACAAACTAAATTCTTGGGTCCATTATAAGTTTGTAGGGGCGCTGGAGAGCCATTTCTAAAGATAACCCTTTTATTTACATATTTTTGTTCAGGTCATGAATGTGCACAAACGCCTTTTTGGGTCCAACCCGATCCGAGAAGGCGTTTGAGAGTTAAGAGACGTTTTATTTTCACAAAAATGGCCACCTCGTTACAGGCTTGCCACACCCATACCCGATAAGATATCAAAACAAAGTCACAACTTTGGTTGGCACACGTGTCTAGATGATACTCACCAAATTTGGGGCCATTTAGATTAAAACACAATGATTTGCATCTTTCTGCGCAAGGGGTGCGATTTTAGTGGCCAGCGTTTCACCCCACATGGCGGACTTCCTGTTGAGTTTAGGTGTGACTGTCATTGACTTTTCTGTTTGCCCTGAGGTGTCCTATGGATATACCAAGTTTCATTTTTCTACGTTGGAAAAAGTTACTTTCACTTTCCATAGGCCCAATGTATTTTGATTTTGTAGGGGTCGCCACTGAGTCATTTTTCGTATTTTTTTTTCGGCGACTTCAAATACATAAATTTTTCGCCGAGCTTGAAGTCTGGGACCAATAAAATGACTTTTCGTGCATGTTCACTGGGTCAAATTTAGGATCATAGGTGGAAAAGAAAAATAAAAAATAATAAAAAAATTAAAAAAAAAAAAAAATCCGAGCAAAAACAATAGGCCCTCCCGGTCATCACCGGCTCGGGCCTAATTAAAGCCGCAAGCGGCGATAAAGGCCCTCGCCTCCCTTGAGACCGCGGGGACACATGCACTCGGAGGATTGCATTTCGTGCTTTAAAGTGTGAACTTCACTGTAATGTCAAATAACTAGGGATGGGTATCGTTAAGGTTTTAACGGTATTACTACTCTTACCGATACTGCTTAACGGTCCGGTACTTTAACGGTATTCTTATCGGTACTTTGTGTTGTGTGTGTTTTTTTAAGTTGAGAACAGAATTAACATTTCTTTATTTTTTTTTTAATTAATAAAACAATTATTTGTAGTGCAAGAAACAGCCATGTTTGAACAAATAGCTATTAAACACACACACACATTAATATATATATATAGTAAACTAACTTGAAGTGCTGTGCATTTAAGTTAGCCAAATAAATGTTTACATTTACATACTGATTTTTATTTGGAATTTTAAAACAAAATAAATCAACAGAATTTCTACATGAGGTTAACAAACCAGGGAGATTTTACATTTTTTTTTAAATGACGTGAACAACGTTGATTCAACATGATTTTAGCATACATACCAGACGTAGATGGGGCAACAATCAGAGACGAGCTAGCTAGCCAGTTGAAAACCTAGCATTTCTCTGTCTGCACATAATGCACTTTTGAAAGGTGCTTAGACAGATTGCTTGTGTTTCCGCCCTTACATGCAAACATTTTGTTGCACTTATGACAACGAGCAACTCTAGAGAAGTATAACCAGTACCACACTTTGGAACGTTATGCTCTCTCCGCCATAGTCACTCTTTGTATTAAGCGGAGGTTAAGCGCCGCGCTCGTTGTGTTGTGTGTGTGACAGAGCGCTGTGACAGACAGCCTCCGCGGCGCGCATGACAGATCTCGCAGATCTCACAGACAAACGTCTTAATATGATCCACATTAGAAATGTTTGGTGAGATAAAATGTGCACGGTAACATATTATTAAGCGAAAATACATAGTACATTCATTTTTTTCTCCTCCAGTACCGAAAGCATAACCGATAGCGTCAGATCTTATTGATACTACGGTCTTTCATAATTTAGCCCCGGGGCCAGTTTAATACCGGGTTTCGGTACCCATCCCTACAAATAACCGGGTCTGTGCTACTGCTGGGGCCTGCTACACCACCTTGTAATTTAGAGTTAAAGGTCTCCACAATCTCTGTTTTTTCTGGGAGCTGTCTGAACCTTTGAAAATAATAGATTATGCTTGGGCTAAGGCGAGAAAAACAAAGTACTGGCTGGAGATTTGAGATGACTCAGGAATCGCTGCACCCCGTGTTTAAAAGGCAAAATGTAAATATAACTTTTCTAAAAGTACAAGTTTACAAGTTCCAAAGGATTCTGAGGAGTTTTCTAAGACTCTAGCCGTGGCTCTGGAGGGGCCTCCTCTAAAGGAAGGATCCTGGCAATTGGGAAATGGCATTTATTTCCCAAAGAAATGGCTGCCTCTTCACAGACTCATTACGACCACAGCCACAAATGTATCAAAAAACAAATTGATAACTTTTTTTTGCACACGTGTCTAGATGATACTCACCAAATTTGGAGCTGTTTAGATGAAAAGCCTTTAGACACAAGGGGTGAGATTTAGGTGGTCACGCATTCCACCCAACATAGTAGATTTTCTGTTGAGTTTACGGTATGGCTGTAATAAACTTTTCTGTTTGCCCTGAGGTGTCCTATGGATGTACCAAGTTTTGTATTTCTACATTGGAAAAATTTACTTTCATTTTCCATAGAACCAATGTATTTTGACTCTTCTAGGGTCGCCACTGAGTCATTTTTCGTATTTTTTTCGGGACTTCAAATACATAAATTTGTCGCTGGGCTTGAAGTCTGGGACCAATAAAAATGACTTTTAGTTGCACGTTTACTGGGTCAAATTTAGGATCATTTTGCAGAAAAATATGATAAAAAATATATTCGAATTATAATAAAAATATAACTCGAGCAAAAAGTCTAGAAAAACACTTGTCTATTTTACATACATGTGTTTAGCTCATTTTGCCCAAGTTTGGTGTCTGTGGAATGAAGCAGCTATTGTCTGTGTACTTTTAAAAAGAGGTGTATTTTAAGTCGGTTCACATTTTCAATTCAAAATGGCCGCCTTCCCGTGTGTGATAGGGTGTGGTCCCCATTGGCTTTTTGTTCATAAGCCCATGGTGGATGTGTGTACCAAGTTTCATTTGCCTACAACAAACTAAAAATTTCACTTCCCATTGACTTTTCCACATTTTTGGGACATTGCTATGGCAACATATTTATAGATAGGGGGTGGTTGTCATTGGCTTTTATGCTCGTCATGACATAAGAGATGGGTGTACCAAATTTTATGTCTCTATGACAAACTAAATTCTTGGGTCCCATTATAAGTTTGTAGGGGCGCTGGAGAGCCATTTCTAAAAATAACCCTTTTATTTACATATTTTTTTGTTCAGGTCATGAATGTGCACAAACGCCTTTTTGGGTCCAACTCGATCCGAGAAGGCGTTTGAGAGTTAAGAGACGTTTATTTTCACAAAAATGGCCACCTCGTTACAGGCTTGCCACACCCATACCCGATAAGATATCAAAAACAAAGTCACAACTTTGGTTGGCACACGTGTCTAGATGATACTCACCAAATTTGGGGCCATTTAGATTAAAACACAATGATTTGCATCTTTCTGCGCAAGGGGTGCGATTTTAGTGGCCGCGCGTTTCACCCCACATGGCGGACTTCCTGTTGAGTTTAGGGTGTGACTGTCATTGACTTTTCTGTTTGCCCTGAGGTGTCCTATGGATATACCAAGTTTCATTTTTCTACGTTGGAAAAAAGTTACTTTCACTTTCCAAAGGCCCAATGTATTTTGATTTTGTAGGGGTCGCCACTGAGACATTTTTCGTATTTTTTTAGTGACTTCAAATACATAAATTTTTCGCCGAGCTTGAAGTCTGGGACCAATAAAATGACTTTTCGTGCATGTTCACTGGGTCAAATTTAGGATCATAGGTGGAAAAGAAAAATAAAAAATAATAAAAAAATTAAAAAAAAAAAAAAAAAAATCCGAGCAAAAACAATAGGCCCTCCCGGCCATCACCGGCTCGGGCCTAATTAAAGCATAGCGGCGATAAAGGCCCTCGCCTCCCTTGAGACAGCGGGACACATGCACTCGGAGGATTGCATTTCGTGCTTTAAAGCGTAAACTTCACGGTAATGTCAATTAACCGGGCCTATGCTACTGCTGGGGCCTGCTACACCACCTTGTAATTTAGAGTTAAAGGTCTCCACAATCCCTGGTTTTCCTGGGAGCTGTCTGAACCTTTGAAAATAATAGATTATGCTTGGGCTAAGGCGAGAAAAACAAAGTACTGGCTGGAGATTTGAGATGACTCAGGAATCGCTGCACCCCTGTTTAAAAGGCAAAATGTAAATATAACCTGTCTAAAAGTACAAGGTTACAAGTTCCAAAGGATTTTGAGGAGTTTTCTAAGACTCTAGGCTTGGCTCTGGAGGGGCCTCCTCTAAAGGAAGGATCCTGGCAATTGGGAAATGGCATTTATTTCCCAAAGAAATGGCTGCCTCTTCACAGACTCATTACGACCACAGCCACAAATGTATCAAAAACAAATTGATAACTTTTTGGCACACGTGTCTAGATGATACTCACCAAATTTGGAGCTGTTTAGATGAAAAGCCTTTAGACAAGGGGTGCAATTTAGGTGGTCACGCATTCCACCCAACATAGTAGATTTCCTGTTGAGTTTACGGTATGGCTGTAATAAACTTTTCTGTTTGCCCTGAGGTGTTCTATGCGTGTACCAAGTTTTGTATTTCTACATTGGGAAAAATTTACTTTCATTTTCCATAGGCCCAATGTATTTTGACTTTTGTAGGGGTCGCCACTGAGTCATTTTAGTATTTTTTTAGCGACTTCAAATACATAAATTTTTCGCCGGGCTTGAAGTCTGTGACCAATACAAATGACTTTTAGTTGCAGGTTTACTGGGTCAAATTGAGGATCATTTTACAGAAAAATTATACTAAAAATAAATATACCAAATTATAATAAAAGAAAATATAACTCGAGCAAAAACGTCAAGAAAAACACCTGTCTATTTTACATACATGTGTTAAGCTCATTTTGCCCAAGTTTGGTGTCTGTGGAATGAAGCAGCTATTTTCTGTGTTCTTTTAAAAAAGAGGATTTTTAAAAAAAAAAATAAGCCCATACTGGATGTGTGTACCAAGTTTCATTTGCCTACGACAAACTAAAATTTTCACTTCCCATTGACTTTTTCCACATATTTGGGACGTTGCTATGGCAACACATTTATAGATAGGGGGTGGTTGTCATTGGCTTTTATGCTCGTCATGACATAAGAGATGTGTGTACCAAATTTCATATCTCTATGACAAACTAAATTCTTGGGTCCCATTATAAGTTTGTAGGGGGCGCTGGAGAGCCAATTCTAAAGATAACCCTTTTATTTACATATTTTTGTGTTCAGGTCATGAATGTGCACAAACGCCTTTTTGGGTCCAACTCGATCCGAGAAGGCGTTTGAGAGTTAAGAGACGTTTTATTTTCACCAAAATGGCCACCTCGTTACAGGCTTGCCACACCCATACCCGATAAGATATCATAAAAAAAGTCACAACTTTGGTTGGCAGACGTGTCTAGATGATACTCACCAAATTGAAGGCAATTTAGATTAAAACACAATGAGTTGCATCTTTTTGCACGAAGGGTGCGATTTAGGTGGCCGCGCGTTTCACCCCACATGGCGGACTTCCTGTTGAGTTTAGGGTGTGGCTGTCATTGACTTTTCTGTTTGCCCTGAGGTGTCCTATGGATGTACCAAGTTTCATTTTTCTACGTTGAAAAAAAAAATACTTTCACTTTCCATAGGCCCAATGTATTTTGACTTTTGTAGGGGTCGCCACTGAGTCATTTTTCATATTTTTTTTTCGGGAACTTCAAATACATAAATTTTCCACCGAGCTTGAAGCAAATAAAATAAAAATGACTTTTCATGCATGTTCACTGGGTCAAATTTAGGATCATTTTGCAGAAAAAAATAAATTAAAAATAAAAAAAATAATCGGAGCAAAAACAATAGGCCCTCCCGGTCATCACCGGCTCGGGCCTAATTAAAATAAATAAATAACTCAAGCAAAAACAATAGGCCCATACATCAGACAGGCAGTGTCATGTGTATGTTCATGAATGTAAACATGCCAGATTGTTGCATTAGGCTACTTTCCATTTGTTGTCCCAACATTCTCACACATTCATACAGCACTGCAACGTTCTCACACATTTACACACCAGTGCAACATTTACACACATTTACACACCAGTGCAACATTCTCACACATTCATACACCAGTGCAACGTTCTCACACATTCACACACCAGTGCAACATTCTCACACATTCACACACCAGTGCAACATTCTCACACATTTACACACCAGTGCAACATTCTCACACATTCATACACCAGTGCAACGTTCTCACATTCACACACCAGTGCAACATTCTCACACATTCACACACCAGTGCAACATTCTCACACATTTACACACCAGTGCAACATTCTCACACATTCATACACCAGTGCAACATTCTCACACATTTACACACCAGTGCAACATTCTCACACATTCATACACCAGTGCAACATTCACACACATTCATACACCAGTGCAACATTCTCACACATTCATACACCAGTGCAACATTCACACATTCATACACCAGTGCAACATTCTCACACATTCATACACCAGTGCAACATTCACACATTCAAACACCAGTGCAACATTCTCACACATTCATACACCAGTGCAACGTTCTCACACATTCACACACCAGTGCAACATTCTCACACATTTACACACCAGTGCAACATTCTCACACATTCATACACCAGTGCAACATTCACACACATTCATACACCAGTGCAACATTCTCACACATTCATACACCAGTGCAACATTCACACATTCATACACCAGTGCAACATTCTCACACATTCATACACCAGTGCAACATTCACACATTCAAACACCAGTGCAACATTCTCACACATTCACACACCAGTGCAACATTCTCACACATTTACACACCAGTGCAACATTCTCACACATTCATACACCAGTGCAACATTCTCACACATTTACACACCAGTGCAACATTCTCACACATTCATACACCAGTGCAACATTCACACACATTCATACACCAGTGCAACATTCTCACACATTCATACACCAGTGCAACATTCTCACACATTCATACACCAGTGCAACATTCTCACACATTCATACACCAGTGCAACATTCACACACATTCATACACCAGTGCAACATTCTCACACATTCATACACCAGTGCAACATTCACACGTTCATACACCAGTGCAACATTCACACACATTCACACACTAGTGCAACATTCTCACACATTCACACACACCAGTGCAACATTCTCACACATTCACACACCAGTGCAACATTTTCACACATTCACACACCAGTGCAACATTCTCACACATTCACACACCAGAGCAACATTCTCACACAATTTGTGGATGCAGAGACACAGTAAATGGATTGGTCTATTTTCACCTGCTGTGACTGAAATGTAAATCTAAGTGTGACCTGCGTAATTATAGTAGGACACTTTTCAGCTGCTTTTTAACTGGCATAAAGGAAGCATGGAAAAATGAGTAATAGGGGTCCAAAGATAGACCCCTGTGGGACCCCACATGTCAGTGCCATTTGTTCTGATACACAGTTACCAACCGAAACAAAGTACTTCCTGTCTTCAAGATAGGACTGAAACCATTTAAGGGCAGTTCCAGAGATCCCTATCCATTCCTCTAATCTTTGTGACAGGAGTCCACTGTATCAAACGCAGCACGCATGTCCAATAGAACTAAGACAGAGACATTGGCTGCGTCAGTGTTCAGACGGATGTCATTTGTGACTTTGATAAATGCAGTCTCAGTCTGTGATGGGGCCTGAATCCTGACTGAAAAGAATCAAAGCAGTTGTTAAATAATATAAAGTAATTAAGTTAAGTATAATGCTGATATACAAATGTTTCTATGACTTTCCCTAAAAATATCAGGTTTGATATGAGCCAATAGTTGTTGAGCATCATGTTCCAGACAGGTGGCAGAGTGGTTAGCACTCCGGCCTCACAGCAAGGAGGTCCTTGGTTTGATTCCCATCCAGGGCAGGGCCTTTCTGTGTGGAGTTTGCATGTTCTCCCAGTGTCTGCATAGGTTTCCCCTACCACTAAAAAGATGTACAATATAGGACTACAGGTGGAAATTAGCTGTTAAGCTATAATCTGGTACAAGCATCACTGCTCCGGCTTAGTGTACATTGTATGCTGTCCTAAAATAAAAAAATACACTTTAAAAACTCAACAATTGAAAAAACTGTCTGAAGCCTGGGTGTAAAATGTGCAACCAAGTGTCTCCTAATTGGCTGCAATGTTGTTTTATGCTCTGTGGACTGGAGCATGTTTAATGCCTCGAACCATATAGTAGAAAAACAATGCAAACTAATTGCATTCAGTGGTGGAAACTAATTCTGGAGGAAATGAAGCTGGAGGGTTTGTAAATCTGTTTACTGTAGCAAATAGGACACGCGAGTTGTTGATGAAGATAAATCTCTGTTTGGATAAACCACCTTCAGTAATCTCAATTTTATCTAATCACAAGTCCATGTTGTAACTGCAAGTACTGTCACCCCACGGGTGTGAACATTGTTTTAAAGGGTTTGTAAACTCATAAATCTCACAAGAATCCAGTTGCTGCCGAAGTTAATGAGATGATACCAAGACAAAAACACATGAAACGTGTTTTAAAATTAAAAGGGTCAGCAATTTTTGTGTAATTTCAGTTTTAGCTATTTTCATTGGATAAAAGTGGGAGACAGAGACAGGGAGTTAGGTGCATCTGTGAGAAAAACGCTTCATATTTCAGACCTAATGCAATAACAAAGACTACTAATAAAAATTGTCTAAGGCCCTGATCTGTCAGAATGTGCTAAAGTGCATGGTGGGATCAGCACCAAAACCTTAGAAGCACATCCTTTTAGTCTTGATGGAGAAACACCAAGGATAAAAGACTAAGCACTACTGACTGGGAGCAGCCAGATTCAGATCATCAGTTTCAGACTCTGATCCAGTTGTTCAGCAATCACATTGTGGCACTTGTCATAGTCACACAAAGTGTTTGCTGAGTACTGTGTCTCACCCACTGACAATGTTATTTCCTTATTAATTTTATGGCTGTACTAATGTACAGTACATAGATAGTAGTAGTGGAAGTTTCAAACCAAGATATACATTCTCGTAATATTCAAATTACTGCTATTTTAATGAAAGTCAGCTGAAATAGTCTTACCTCTGTGTGGGTAAAAATTTTGGATGAGTTATTTCTCCTCATACTTTAAGCCGCTTCTGTGTCAACAAGACAACAACAGAGGAAATGCCACAGAGCAAGACACAGGAACCAGGTTTAAGATCAGATATGGAGCGCCGTCACACTGTAAAGTATTTCCACGCCTCTTCAGACCACTTTGCTCTCATCAGTTATTTGCATCTTTCAAGACTGAGAACAGTGTGGTCTGTGGAGTGTAAAAGTAGCTTTGAACTGGTGTCAGACTACTAATTTCACCCTAGATTACACTACAGCACAAGACATAACATGTCAAAATCTATGAGATGTAAATGAGTGTTTCGATTTAGGTTTGGAGTTACCTGGTTATTCGATTTATAGGGAAAAGGAGACTAGAGCCTTCACATGAGCTGTGGCCGCACTCAAGGGAAGATAAAGAAATATTAAACATCAGTCCATCTTTATAAACAGGATACGGCTTAATCCTTTGCTGGCAGACATTCACTTCCACTAAAAATGAACAATTGCATACTGAGATTAGCCTTTTTGTCAGCTGGAAAGTAAATATCTTTGGCTACAATGCATCTTATAACATCTTATTGTACATTTAAGTTAATTTACAACTTTTGAGAATTGTGTGGCGCATATTTTTTTTAAAGCTGGCATTGTAATGGCAGAAGTGAAACCAGGCTTTGTTGACAAGTTTTATTCATGGGTTTATCATCTTTCAGAATCAGACCTCCTGGAACTAGACCTTCTGGTTAGACAGGGCTCAGATTTAAATGGACAGCTCCTTTTAGCGTTTACTAAATAAACAGCCTATTGGCAGAAACCAGCGTGATTTTGGGCAATGTACAACAAACTCAGTTGGTAGAGCACTTGCAAATGCACAAGACTATGGGAGACCTGATTCAAATCTCAGACAAGTTATCTGCCCAATGTCACCCCTCTCGCTTTCACCCTGTTTCCTGTCAACCTATTCAACCTAAAAAAAAAAAAACTCTTTCCTGAAGTGAGTTCCACTGCAAGTTTCATTCAAACATTCAAAATGGCCAACTTGCAAAGCATTATGGTCTTTTTTGACAGTGACCATGGCTACATCTCATTTCTCAGTACATGCAGCTTCAATGCCTGCACTCCTACCCTTTCCTTGCATCTTAGACCCACCCACAGACGAGCCACCAGAGAAGAGGCCTGATGGGACATCCTCTTGTCAGGAGCATCGTCTGCAGCAACATCTGTTTATGATGACACTTACACAACTGGACCTGCAGCAGAATCTCAAATTAACTTTAGAATTTAATTTAGTGTGATCTAAATGATATATAAAGGCTTTATTCAGACAAGATCTCTCTCTTTATTTATACAAATATAAGGTTGTCAGGACTTGTTTTTCCTGTGTCTTGTTTAACAGCGCGTGGAGTGGGTGAGGTTTTCTCCTACACCGGGATTTTGACTTCCACGTAGGAAGCCCCAGTGTATCCTCACTTATTCCTCCTCTCAGAACCGTCCGACAGCTCCCATCCTCGCTCCTCAGAACAGCGTGTAGAGCTTTGGGACAGCACTAAATACAATGCACAGAGCCTAACTGCCAGTGCGAGAAATCGAGGCATCGAGGAGGCCTGTTATGAGAAATGAGCCACAGCCCATAGCGTAACTAGAAATCTGGACACCACTACAAAATGGAGTAATCAATATTTAATGCCCTATATTGTGACCAGGGAGTGGTTCCAAACACATTCAGGTAAATTAGGAGAAGCATGGTGTAAAATGTTAAAAAACCTCTTTAGTATACTGCCGTTAATTAGTGAGAGAGGCAAAAGGAGCTTGTGCCCTTTGGTTTCCAGTCAAACTGTTTTGAAGGGAATATCCTAAGATTTGTTGTTTTGTGTATGTTTAAAAAAAAAATACTATGTCAAATCAACATTACTGTAAATGTATTAACAATTTGCAATAAACTTTCTTAATGTAGTAAACACATAATGTGACTTCCACAGTATACAGAGTGCTGAAAGTGCAGTTGTGGCTCCACCTACAGGCCACTCCACACACTGCTTTTCAGCTAATAGCTGAAATATTGTGTTAAGTTCTTTGTCCTAAAGGCACCTGTGGCACTTTCCGTCTGTCCTGGCTTTAGTCTGTTCTATGGCTCTCCCTTGGATTTCTTTCACCTTTCCCTGGATTTTAGGGCACTTCATTGACCATGATAAAGGCTCTAAGAAGAGAAGAGATTGTTTATTGCATTACATTGTAAAGTAATGGAAAGTCATTCTGTAATATTGGACTGAAGAAATACAATACATTTTGGAGAGAGCATTATATAGTTTGGTGTAATGTTTTAATATATTGAAAATGATACAATTTTTTTTCCCTTTTGACAAAAATATTAAAACATTGACACTGATCAAAAACAGTACCCCTCATTAACCTTTTGCACTTGAATAGCACCAGTATATAAGCTTTTGCAGAGCTACTCCTCAGTCTTGTGGCAGTAGCTTCTGTAGTGTCTCTGCTTCCCTCCACAGACCTCGGGCTTCTCACCCTAAAAAGACAACAAACAAACAAAAACTTGTAAATGTTTGGACAGCATACCACACTGAGATACATTGAGTCAATATACTTTCTATAGCTCCAGAATAGAAAGTTTTCAGGATTGCTGGTGAGACCCTGAATTTCCTCAGCTGTCGCAGATAGTACAGTCTTTGCCTGGCTTTATTTACCTGAGTTTGAGTGTGAGTAGTCCAAGTCAGGTCCTCAGAGATGTTTACACCGAGGTACTTGAAGCTACTCACTAGGCTTGGGCGGTATTAACGGTAATATGGTATACCGCGGGATCTAAAGATAGCAACGGTATCAGTTTCAATACCGTCATATTTAAGCGCCAAAGTCGCACAAGCAACTTAACAGGAAAAAACAGCCGCTACTTCCGGTTTATGTGCTAAATTATGCTTCCACTCCCTTCCACCAGATGTCAGACACCCTGTACTTTGTTTCTAGTCCACTATTACCATGTGTTGCCATTAAAAAAAATTGTAGAAGAAGACCTCAAAGACGGGTCTCAGTGGGAGTGTCAGAATGGCTCAATGGAAGCCTCATTCTCTACGCGAGCTGATAAACATGAAAATGACAAATAAAAAATACACCTGTGATGAAGTTTTGGTATTAGTAATGGCTGACTCTGATTCTGAGGGAGAACATCTACCTTTTAGAGTCTTTTCAGCCGAGTGAAAGTGAGAATGAGCGAGAGTGAGTGCGTGTGTAACTTGGACAGCGGCGCCGCTGCTCGTGCCTTTCTCAGCGTCTCTCATAAAGCACACGCTGTTTTTCCCACATTTTGCCAAACATCAGTGAAAGAAACGGTAGGAAACTAGTCGCTCTGGCCGCGGTAGTGAAGGGGAGGTTGGGAAGGAACCCGTGAGCGGGTAGCACCTGCAGCTTTACCTTTAGCAGCTTTACCTTTAGCACCTGCAGCTTTACCTTTAGCAGCTTTACCTTTAGCACAGCTGATAGAAGCCGGGGCGGGTGTACTGCCATGGCCGCGGTAGTGACGGGGGTGTCGGGAATAATGCGGCTTCTATTGATAGCTGTTTGGGACAAATACGTGTTGGTCATCCTGACACTTTACCCAGTCGAGGAGGGAGAGGCAGGGGTAAACATAGTCAGCGCAATGTGCTAATCAAAGCAGCGATCGTAATAAAAGTGATGGCTGTGTGCTGTGCTTTATGAGAGGTCCCACACTAAAAAACTACTAAACTGTTCTGGATGTTTATGTTCATTTAATTCTGTTTGACTGTTGTATTTGCACTTTTTTATAAACTGCTATTTGTTGCTAATAAAAGTTGTTTATATTGTTGTGCATGTTATTTTGTTATTGTTTCAGTATTAGGGTTTGGTATTCAGTTTCTGAACAGTTTAGGCACAAGCCAACAGTTTGGTGACGCTGTCTGAGCCTTACGTCATATGTTTTTTAATTATTCACGGTAATACCGTATACCGAGGTAAAATAGGGAGGAGGTTTGACGGTATCAAAATTTGGATACCGCCCAAGCCTACTACTCACCCTCTCCACAGGGGTCCCGCTTATCATAAGAGGAGTGTAGGGCTGCTGCTGCGTCTTCCTGAAGTCTACAATCAGTTCTTTAGTTTTGCTCACATTCAGAGAGGCAGTTGTCCTGGCACCATGATGTTAATTTCTCTACCTCATCCAAGTATGCGGTCTCATTATTGTTGTGAATGAGGCCCAGAACCACAGTATCATCAGCGAATTTGATAATGGATGTGGAGCTGTGCGAGGACACGCAGTCGTGTGTGTAGAGAGAGTAGAGCAGGGGACTCAGGACACAGCCCTGTGGGGCTCCTACGTTCAGTGTGATGGAGCTGGAGGTGTACTGGCCTAGTTTCACCACTTGAGGTCTGCCGGTGAGGAAATCAAGGATCCAGTTGCAGAGTGAAGGATTCAGTCCGAGGTCTATGAGTTTGGAGGCTAGCATTATGGGGACTATAGTATTAAAAGCTGAGCTATAGTCAATAAATAGCAGTCTTATATAGTTCCTGTTATTGCTGTCAACAAGTAACATTAGTATATGTACGCGGCACTATATACTACAGTCTATATTATAGCTGTTAGGCGTGCGCTTTATTTGAAATGCAACATGCGATGTTGTTTAAAAACTTTCAAACGGTCGATTCAGATTGTGTTGGGGGGCGGGGCCGGGATTATTAGGCAGTTTTAATCTGACAATTTGACCGGAGAGATTTAATTTTGTCGGACATTTAATTTTTTTCCCGGCCAATGACCGGTAATTACCGGACAACGGAACCCCTGCTTTGAATACAGTATAAAACAAGAAGACGACTATGTGAAGCTTTTAAAAAAAGAGCAGCACAGCTCTACACCAGAGTTATTGTGTGACTCAGACTTAATTAAGTCCAACTGTACCTTGTACATTTTGCACACCAGAGGGAGAAGTGCTGACATGGCTTGGTTCTGAAGCTCCTCTGTGTGAACCTGAAAGTTAAAAAAGAATGTAAATTTAGAAAAAAAATAAATTGTGCGGACATTGTGCCTGGTAATTAGTTTAATTTATTCATTCATTTAAATTGGTATTTTTTGAGTACAAAGTGTCACACGCTGCTCTTTGATTTTGAGAACACTCTTGCGCGGGCTGACTGGCAGTTTCAGAGTTTTACAGATTCCTCCCTCTGAGCGTTACCATGGAGACCCAGTGATCTTTGATAATGGACTGTTGTTTTCCTGTATGAATTAAACTGTAGAGTTTAATTCATTAAAATTAAAAAACACATTTAGTAGGCTTGTACCCAAAACCTGGTTTGTTAAATGAAGGTAGAGCTGTGAAGATAACGTCAAAAACAAATCATAATATGAATAGTGGAAATTGAATTATGCCTCTCCTTTGTTATTGTCTATTGTCTGATATTGTAAGTTTACAGTTCAGTTTTTAAAAAATGGGACTTCACAGGGAGAAGAAAAGAGTTTAAACTAATATAATAACATTTATAAAAGACTAATACTATAGTTTAAGAGGGGGGTTCACGTGGCAGAGTGGTTAGCACTCCTGCCTCACAGCAAGAAGCATGTCCTCCACGTGTTACTGTGGATTCTCTCCGGGTACTCTGGCTTCCTCCCACCGTCCAAACACATGCATGTGTAGGTTAATTGGCAACTCTAAAGTGTCCCTAGTGAATGAATGTGAGAGTGAATGGTTGTCTGTCAGTGTCTGTCTCTAAATGTTAGCCTTGCGACTAACTGGCCATGGTCCGGGGTGTACCCCGCCTCAGGCCCAAATAGGCTCCAGTCACCTGTGACCCCTAACGGGACCAAGCAGTAGAAAATGAATGAAGGTTTAAGAGGCCCGTTACACAAAGATTCTGTTGCAGATTGGCCTCTCATTTACACGAGACCAGCGTTCGTGTAAACGGACCCAAATCATAGTTTAGTTTAATCTTCTGCTTTTTCAACTTCATTAATCTCCTCCAAACAGAAATAAATTATTCTATAACTGTTAATGTTGCTTTTTATGTCCATGTGGAATTAATTTAATATAAATCTAATATCCAGTAATAATAGTATTAACAGTAACAGTCTCTTACCCCATTGATAGTGATCCAGGGCACATAGTTATGAGGAGGTTTCAGGGCTTGGGTCTTCAAGGCGTTCTGATGCATGATCTGGTTTCCCAAGTCGCCGTTTGCACAACTCATAACTGTCTCCCAATTCAGCTGAGGCACGTACAGCTCCGCACACTGCACACCAACAATTCAAGTTCATTTACAAGCCAAGTCTAGGTCTATTTTCAAGCATTTTAGACCTCTGGCAAATTACCTACTTCTTATTTAAACACATAAAAATATAAAAGGGGTTAACTTATGGCTAGAAGTTGAGATGCTTCAACATGCTTTTTTCCTCCAAACCTTGACAACACAACATAAAAAGAAATCTACCATTTTCAAGGATTTCAAATGGAAACTTGTAAAGAAGACAAGACACAAAGGGTGCCTCTTACTGTCTTGGCTGCCTTAATGACATCAGACGAGACTTCCATGCAGAAGATGACAAGGAAGGCATCATCTTTGGTCAGGTTCTGCAAACAAGCCTAAGAGAAGAAAGCAAATAAGATGAATAGTACCATTTTGGAATTTGTGTACAATAGTTACGGTAAAAGCATTTTGCACGCATTCATTTCTTGAGCATCATTTTTCTACATTTTTGTGTTCTTGGACACCCAAAGTGCTTTATGATGCTTTCATTCACTCCTATTCACATGTGGCAGACTGATAGACAAGCTGCCATACACACAGCGCCAACGGCCTCTCCGACACCACCACATACACCTCTATACATCTCTACCACACACAGTCATGCACTGGAGCTGTGGCACTGGAGGCAAGATGAAGTGTCGTGCCCAAGGACACACCTCAAGGAAGCTAGAATCGAACCGCCAGCTTTACGGTTAAACCACCTTTAAGACTACAGTAATACAAGTCTTACCTCAATCATGTTGCCGAGACACTCTGGCTCTCCATGCTGGCAATGGAATATATACTTCTTTCCATCCCAGGTTTCCTGCAATAGAATGAAACAATACGGCTGATGAAACTGAAATGCACTTTAGAACAGGGCACTGTACAACAAAAGGCACATTTTCAAATTTTGAGTGGCGTGATACAGGTTGGGTCAGTACGGCGCACTTGGGTTCAGTTAACCATCTGAAGAGGCTCGTGTTTCCACTGTGCTGTAAGCAGGAGAGCCACAAAACGACATCATACAACTTCAACACAATGTTTCTATACGAGAGAATCTTTGAAGCCAAGAAGTAGAATGTGGAGCAATTAATAGAGATTAAATCCTGGCGTGTAGCAAAAAACATAAAAGTTCTAAATTTAAAGTGAGCTCCATATGACGCTGACTTTTAAACCTGAAACACCTGTTGCAATAGGTATAAGGCTTGGCTTTTGATGGACTCCAAAGCCAAGGGTTTACCAAAGTAAGGTATAGTACTCATTTTTGGGTTGCTTTGGACCTTTTTTGTCCATGAAAACTGATCCGTTTTCATGGACTATACCGTTTCAGTGGAATGTGTGAAAAGGCACTTCAACATTATGCCTAGGCTTTATGTGACACAGAGAGGGATGGCTGTATTTATTCATTAATGACTTCAGAAATTGCACTTCCTTTTTGTTTTATATAAAGTCGGAGTTGTATTGAGATTAATTTGTGGTGTCATAATGATTCAAAATTTTTACTTGTTTTGTTCACTGACATGTATCTATCTTGATATTATAGTCTAATACGTCCTAGATAAGTTTGGGGCTGACTTGAGTCCAGGTCAAGTACAGCAGGTTTAGTCGACATGTCAAAGACCAGCAGGATGTTGTGTTCACTGCTGACCTGAGCGTTACCATAAGGCACCAGAGTCACATCCATGATGTCAGACAGCAGAACAAAGGTGGGAAGCAGCATTGAGGTGAGGAAGTTTCTACAGCCGGGACACAGGCTTTCAAAGTACAGCTCGACCTTGACTGGGTCTGCTGTCTGCCGCGACCTGGTGAAGTTAGTCTCAAGGCACTGCTTCAACACCTGCACAAAAGCAAAAAAGGGGAAAAAATGAGTCATGGAATATGTACTTAAATTGGAAAGAAAGAATGATTACCAAAAAGATAATTCGTTACACAATAACAGAGGCCAGGAGAAGGAACAAGGAACTAGGGCCAGAACTAGGCAGGAACCAGGAGTGTAGGAGTACACAAACGTTAAAAACATGAATAACCTATATTTAATTGCTTGGCAAACGCAAACCCAAATACTAGCATGTTTAGCAACTAAAGTTGGTTTATAGTAATATTCACTCAATATATTGCAGTACAGCCGGATAAAAAGATTTACATTGTGAAAAGATCATTTTAAATTTAAATAAAAAATCATTTTAAATTTTAAAAAATTAACATACTTAGCTTAGCTTTAGATTAGACTTTATTAATCCCATGATGGGGAACTTAATATTTCAAAAAGTAAATTAAGGTCAATATTAACGCCTGTGCGGAATAATGAGGGACCATGGGAAATTGTGATGCGGTTGTTGTTGTTCGGAGGCGTTAATTAGTTACACTAAGCGTGAACTGAAGGTTTATCAAATTTAAATGTACAACCAAATCAAGTAGAACGAGTACACAGCTCAAGTAGATTACTAAAACGAAGCAAGGAACAAACTAACATGGTACGTTCAAGAACAGAAAGTAACTAGAAAAAAGTCTCGGAGAGATAAAGGTTAGGTAATATGCTACAGCTTACCCCACACTCAATGGCTGAGTCCAGAGACGAGCACCAAGTTGATGGAGAATGGGAGCAAGAGTAAGAAACCGTACCGGTGCAGTCCTGAAAGTTGAGCCAAACTGCCAACACGAACAGCAGGAGAGCCTTCATCTTGAATTTAGGCTTAGGTTTAGTATAAATCAAGTAAGTCAATTAGCAGCGACAAAGGGTTTCATAAGCTTGAGTAAAGTGCCAACTTTTAATACTGCGCCGGTGCTTCCTTTTGGAATTTCCCCGTTTTCTGATTGGCTGCGGGTCACGTGATCAGAGTGCGTCACTTAAAACTAGGGAAAAATCTCCTTAAAAAATCAAAAAATGCTGAAAGAAATGAAGAAACATGTCATGATATTTCTTTAGAAGTTTGTACGCATACCATTTTCATAAATATGTTGCTATTAATACATTTGCAATATAATTTTCATACATTCACACAGGTTAGAGGAAATAGAATACAGACAAATACACACCCCAATTCTTAAATGATTAAACAGAACAAAAATGTAATTGCAATACATATTATAATTTATAATTATATAATAATAGGCTGTTTGACATCATAAATTTAATAATGGAAAAATTTTTCCAATGCAAATAGGGGTTAACATTAAAGATTCAAGATTCAAGATTTTTATTCGTCACGTACAAAATTATATACAGCATATATAACCAGCAGTGAAATGTGAGTCAGGTCCGCTCCATGGACAGTGCAATTTTTTAGGAAAACACACAGATGAAAATATACATAAATGTAGCTATGTAAGAATGAGATAAAAGTAAACAATAAAAAATATAAGAATAAAATCTAAAAAATATAAAAAGTGTGTAATGTGGGAATAAATCTAGATCGCAAAATAATGTACATGAATGTAAACTGTAGACTTAAAATATTAAAAAATGTACAGGGATGTACAGTGTGCATATATGCATTTAGCTGTGGTCTTAAATATTAAGAATCACATGAAAGGTGCAGGAAGCAAATGTGCAAAACAGTTTGTAGCAAAACAGAGTGACACTGTCAGTGTGTCAGTGTGAGGTGGCTGGTTTAGAGACAAGTAGTAGCAATTCATGTGTGGGACAGAAAAACAAACGTGATGCATTAAAAACTAAATGTCAGTACATTAAAGGTTGCAATGTGGTTAAAAAATATAAAAACTTCATTTGTCTCAGATAATTTCAGCATTTTAGAAACTCATAATGCACTTGTAATTCAGACTTTGGGCTTAAAGCAAGAAGAGCTACAACACCAAACGTTGCAACGGCTTTTTGTCCAGTAAAACCTTTGCTGTAACTTCAAGCTTAGTAAGGATTTTTTTTTTTTTTACCTTTACATGTAAAGAAATATAAATAAACTAAGATGGACCTATAACACAGTGTTCGGTTTTAATGCTTTGTATGAGTCTCATCATGTGGTCATGAAAACTGCATGTCTCAGCTCGATTGACTTTATACTGTAGGTCTTGCTTAAGTCTACTTGATGCTTTTCTGGTTTACCTGGTGAATGATCTACGTCCCTTTGAACCAGAAAAGCAACATCAACAGCAAGGCCATGATTTTTTACTGCTTCCCCTTTGCTGCTTGTCTGTGTCTAAAATGAAGTTACACTACAATTAGTCAGACTCTTATCCAAAACCTTCTGCCAAATAAAAATGCAATTCAAGTAGTAACATGCATGTTTTATAGTACTGTTGAGTCCAACTTGTACATGCCGACATAATCACTTTCAGTGGCAGATTTGGGTTAATAATAAAACAAATGGACACCGGACTTTATTTCATATAGCTTTTATTGTCTTGTAAAATCATTGCATCAGCCTAAAGAATCGTACAGATGAGAGTAGTACCTGTCTGAGAAAAAACAACAACTCTGAAGCAAGCAGTTTGTGATATATAGATATAGAAAACCTGGATTAGAACAGACCGGAGCGAACGGCAGACGATAACACGTGAAGAGGAATAGGTGTGTTTTAGGACAGAGCAGACTAATAAGATTCTACCAGTTGGAACAGTACTCCCTCGCAATTCAGCTGCACTTTGGTGTAGAGTAGTTTTATGACACTTTCCATTCGAATTGTGAACGGTCTGACTAGAGAAGAACAAGAATTGCCATTTGTACCATTGGAACATATGGTACCATGTAATGTATAAAGTGACTTCAAATGACCAAGACTTTAATTGAATTCTTTCAAAAACTACTGTGCACCAGAAATGCTTTGTGGTGTTTTTGAACTTGGTCACTTTCAGAAATAAGCACCTGCATTTTTTTATTCGCAGTGTGTGGGCAAACAACTCTATTGAATTCGGGACCTCTAGCAAACAATTTTACATCAAGAGTTGACGGAAATGTAGTTTTTGGAAAGTGTGAGGTGCTATTCAAATTCTAATGCAAATGAATTTTGGCAGATACTAAGGCTCCTAGAATGTAAGTGAAACTGTTGACAGGAAACTTAATAGTGATAAAAATAGTTTTGGTTAATGTCAACTTCTAATGTAATACTACCTTTTTATCTTTTGACACTGCATTGTAGGTATGCAGACATAAAAACCCAATATAGGCCCAAGAACACTGAATTTATCAAAAACTTTCTAAAGAAAAAGTGTCAGTTTGAAGTGACCAAGTTGAAAACCAGCCATACATCATCTTTAGTGTAGTATAGTATAGTATAGTATCATCTTTTTGGAAAAAAGGAAATGGCATTGCATCAGACTGTTTAAAAGGAATTTGTGTGAATAACATCAGAAAAAGAAACCACAAAACCAGTATGACTGGTTCGCTGACTCGTTGTGGATTCAAATTTATTTAAACTAAGTCCGTTCTAAAGCAATACATACATATAACAGGTAACTAAGTAAAACAGTACTTAATATTTTCTATGAGAGTATAGACCAAAGTATGACTCTTCTGTTTAAATAAAGGTTGAATTGAAAAATAAACACATTTTGAATTTGTGACTTTTGAAATAGAGGAAGCACTGTTCACAAGAACAGAGTGAGAAAGGTCAGAGAAAGCAGTTGTTCAAGTTTCAAATAACAAAGAAATAAAAGATATGAATCGATTCATCAGTGCCACTTGGAGGACACTGACAGATTTTTGAACGCATATTTTCTATTTGGTTAATTACATCTTGTAAACATTTGTATTTTTTATGTACGAGGGAGGAAATTCAAGCTAGCTTATTTTTTCTTTATAGGCTCTGTAAGGTTATCATGAACAGATATGAACAAACAAACAAAAAATAAACACCTGGACAAACAATTATCAGCCTTTTTAAAAAGCCAAATAAAACAAATATAGTCAGGCACCATAAAAGAACACTTTCTAGAAATTATTTTTTTCATGTACAAATATTTGCTAAAGGAGTGATAAAAGCTGTAAATGGCTGTACCTTTTTATGGCAATATTACATAAATTCCATCTAAGCTGCCTGAACAATTCAGGTCAGGCCAAAGAAAACCGCTCTCAAAGTGTCCACAGAGATCTACCACAGGAATTTCAAAGGTTTTTAAAGAAACCACATTTTACTAACAACCCACAAACTAATCTGAATAAAAACAATGTACCTTTTGCTCAATAAGTAGGGAATAGTTATTAGGCATTTCTTTAAAACCAGGCTTAAATGTTTATTATGAGCGTTAAGGGTACTGTCAATTAGACCGATAGACTATGTGACCCAGTAAGATTTATTCCAATAGTCCCCCAACTTAGTAAATGTTCGGAAAATGTTTAAATGTTTATTGTCATTTGTTATACTGTAGACATTTTTAGAAAATTCTCTAAAAATGTAAATACTGTCTGCTAGCATTTAAGATAAGGACAGTGAGTTTTGAAATTCAAGTTTTTCTTTTTCTATGTTGCTAACAACTAATAAAGCATCAGCAAATGTTTTTTTCTGATGTATTAGTGTAATGTTTTGAAAGGTCTGGCTCCAGTAAACATTGCCTCTCTTTGTCCATTTTCATATAAAGTCTATTGTATTGTTGTAACATCAGTCTTAGTTGTGAAAGTTAAAAGTGAGGCTATCATAAGCTGCTTCACTTTGTTTTTAAAAATCTGAAATGGATCTCTGTGGCCACTTCCTCCAACAGTATATTCACTCCAAGCATCTTTTTTGTGGTGCAAATTTCAACACTGCCTCTATTCACAACCAAAAAATAATAATTAAAAATAAGAAAAAGAAAAGAAACAACTTCCCTCTACGATTTTATAAATGCAACTGCTCTGTAGTTATTAACACCTGTACATGAGCTTGCTTCATCCTGAAAAATCATGCTTAAAAGATTAAACATCAATTAACTGGAAGTTTGACAAATAGCTGATTAGTAAAAACGCTGCAGCAAGTCTGTATGCAACGTTCACCGTCAACACCTCTTTCTGATTTGTTTTTTCAAGCACAGTTTAAATCAGAATCACATAATCCAAAAATATAGATATCTAAGAATATATCTCAAAATATTCTCTCTTCAAACCTCTAATAGACACCAAATATATACGTTTGTCAGTGAGACTGTAGTGTGCTTTGTGAGCGTAACCATTTCAAGAACTGTCATTTACAGTGTACATAAAGCTGCTGAAAAAATATCAAGATTACTCGTGTAGAAAATCGTTTCCTAACAAGCTCAGACTAAAATGCATATCCGACAACAGCAGATGAGCCTGGGCAGAAAGCTCAGAGCTGCATCTACTGAAAGAAAAGCAGAACCAAGGTCTCAGCTCTGAGTCATTTCACTGTAAAATCTTTTCTGAGATTCATTGCTACTGACGTTGCATTGCTGGCATTACATCTATGGTATATATGGCAAAAGAAGGAACAATGTTCAGCTTAACAAGTGATTCACACAAGTTTCTTAGCTACTTTGACATTACTTTACTTAACATTTTTTTGGATGAAATTACATGTACGAATTGCTTTAACTGTTTGAAAATGGCTCGCAACTAATATTAAAGGTCCCCTATTCTGTATCATTGTGGAGGAATGATTGTTGAGTTTTTATCGTCTACAATCAAAGATTAACATTTAATTCTCAAAAACAATCTACTCTCCACTTTTAAAAAGCTTCAAAATGCCTATTGTGCTGTTTTAGCATTTGTCTTTAAGCCCCTCCCATTAAGCCTACACAGCTCTGACTAGTCAGACAACTGTGCCGTACCAAATCCGACATGTACCGCATCTCATATAGAAAACGTGCCTATATAAATGTTCTTTATCTGAAGATTTAAGAGAAAAGAATCTCCATCTGTGGCTTTGAGACTTTTCTATCTGAAGCAGAAGCATCTCACAAAAAAATATGGAACCTTTAAAATTAATCCATCCCTGATTTTTTTGGTTTCCTGAATCCATCTGTATTTTTTGGGTCAGAAATTATTCAAAAGATGTGCTATTTTGCTGCTCCTGAGTTGCGCAACAATGCGAACAGACAAACAGTCGACAAAACATCTCTGAACTCTTAGTACAAACCAAATCAACAAAGACAATAACTGAACAACAAACTTGAACCATCAATTAACAAGGCAATTCATTCATGTAAATACTTCCAAAGTCTTGTAAAAGTTCCAGCAGCGACCAACATCAATGCTCTACAATAGTTTAGCTTGAATATTTTTTCATGATTTGACTGTGCGTCTTCTTGTTAAGTTGGGAGTTTTTTTTTTCTGACTGGACAAACAAGCCAGTGGCGCTCTTGCTAACATTGCTTTGAAAAATGATGAATAGACACTGTCTATAGAACAGTTCTATGGATAAAGAAAACAATCAGTCAAAAAGCTGTGTTTTGACACAATTGATCACAGACAAAGCATATCACCTGTACTTGTTCATTCTGCTATCTAGTAAAAAGAAATCCCCCCTGATACACTTCTATGGAAAACTGTCAACTACAACACTATCTTTCAGTTAGTTTGGGTTGTTGGGTTTTAGACACACAGGCTGAGTGTGTGAGACACAACGAAAAAGTGCAGTCACTAAAGTGTTGGTCCAACAAACTGGATAAACGATGCTTCGGCAAATGAACTGATACAAAAAAAAAAAAAAAAAAAACACTGAGAGACGCTGCATGCATTCAATCCAAGAGCTTATATCAATAAATTTCAAACATATGGACCGTTTCACATTTGTAGCTTAATTGTGTTGAGAATTTAAAAAAAGGCAAATAAAACGAAGCACCAAAGCGTCTGTACAGCCTCCACCACTAAACAGTGGAATATGTAACAACTATAGAAATTTTAACAAATAAGCAAAACCTGTCAAAGTCCATTTGGATCATGCTCACTATAGATATACAAACATACACAACAGACAGAGTCCAAGTCCTGCCCCTTCCACTGACCCCAGAGCCTTTGCTTCAGAAAGATTGAAGCTCAATCAAGAGATTCAAGATTAAAAAATCTTGAATCTTGAATCTCTTGATTGAGTGAAGAGACAAATATTAATCCTGTTTGAAATGTGAGCCTCGTAAAATGTAGAAATATGGTGCAGCTTCAAATTTTAAATATAAGAAATAGGGCAATAAACTGTAAATAATCCTGCTGTCTCTCACACATCTATAAAGGATGATCTAATCTGCAACTTGAAATATGTCTCAGTTAGAAACAACGTGTGTGGCACTTATAAGCAGAGAAACATTTCACAACTATGGAGGAGCCCGTGTAATATCACATAGCCGTCATAAAATGACTGCTTCTTACTGTGTTTGAAATGAGCATGTTTGACCTTGAGCTGGACAAAGTCGATGTTACAGGCATTGGATCATTTGAAATGGGCTGATTTGTTTGAAAGTTGTTTGATGCAATTTGATCTCCACTATCCATGAGGATTTGTTATCATGACGAATCTGCAAATTAACGCCGTTCTGTTGACAATATCACCGAGGGGGGTGGACATCCAATGGGGCCACTGAGCCAGCTCATTCATGTTCTTCAATATTCCATTTAAGTTCAGGATAGCTCAGGTTCAGAAGACCCCATTGAAGTTAAAGAATTGTTAGTTATGACGTTTGAGAGGATTTAACAAAGCTTTTTTTGTGGAATACCAGCCTCACCCAGACTCTGCCTCCTGCGGCCCCCAAGTAATTTGAGTTTGAGACCCCTGGTCTAATGTGATGTCACACAATTCAAAACGTTCATGGAAGATTTTGTGTTAAACAATCATGACTATACTTTTCTATCAGCAGTGCTCAGTTTGTCCTCTCTGGGCACCTGTACCTTTTTACACTTTTTAAAATATTTGTTTTCCAAGCTAGAATGTTATTTTGTGAGTATGCACCGTTGGACACATGTTGACTGTTATGGTGTTAGTTTTTGCATGTTGACCTTTAATGGAGTCGTATATGTTATCTATGTTTAATAAAAAAATAAAACATTTCCTTTCGACCTTCAGATACCATTCCATGTATCACTCAGACATGGAGCAAAAGTCTTGTTTCACAATGTTTGGTAGCTCACAACAATTCAAACAGGATTAAATAGTCTATCCACTGTTTATATTTCAAAGTTTGGTCTCACATAAACCGCAGAAAGAGGCGGGACTTGCCACAAAATCTACCGGTAAGTTTATTTAACCAGATAGGTTTGAGTTCATGGCTGACGTGGTGTGATTCATGCAGCGCACCGTGACGCGGTGGCACCATCTACTGGAGCTACCCTCCAATGACAATATGAGACACAGAGACGAGCTCAATGACAAAAGGCACTTCCATTCTTCCTCAATGAAGTTTTTTTTTTAGCCCTCAAAGTAGAAGCACGGCCGCTGTCACTTCTAGTTTAATTCTTGGATCATTTATCTGCCAAGAACTGTGCAAAGTACAGTACAGTTGATTAATCCTGACTGAAAAAAAAAAAATGTTTTTTTGCTAAAAAAGTTAACGTTTGGTTTGAAAACCTTCCATTTGAAAATATGCAAATGTTTCCATTGTTGGCAGAGACCATCGTTAAATGAAAAAAGCTACATGTAACACCATTGCATTGCACCATTCAGTTGCTGATTTCTAGCTGTGATTTTTTTTTTAATTTGAAGAATGAAGTGTCAATGCAATATGCATTTTTTTAACATTTCAATAGTCTTTTCATAGCCAAATATTTAAAGTTTATTGTAGAGAGGTTCTTGCACTTCAGCCATTTGTGAACTAAACATATGAGATCTGAGCTTCTCAAGACAATCTATCTATCATCTTTCTGAAAAGCACAAAATTATATCCTGCCTCCAGACGGCTCAGCTGTGCTTTGAGACTGAGATAAAGAAAGAGATAGTGTTAGCCTCGAGTCGAATGAATACAAGGGAAGTAACTACTGGAGAAAAAACTGCTTGAAGAAAATCTGAAGCCAGCTTGTATCCACGTACTACTGGGTATATTACAAAAAATGCACAATTAGCCAATGGCGGCAAGTCAAAATCACACAAACGAGCAACCTAAACAAAGGACATGCATACTGTACTAGATAATCTCTCCACGCTGAATGGCAAAAGGACTTGCTACATGACAAGACATCCTTCATTTGGCTCACATTAGCTGGATCCTAAAAGCAAAGTCAAACAGCTATATTCAACTGTATAACGTCACATACCAACTGCATGTGTGTCTGAAATACACTGTACACCAGTTATATTACTGCGAGGGATTTCTTCTCTGCGAGTGAAGTTTGGTAAAGGAAAAACCAACAGTCAAGCGCAAAAAAAAATATCAAGGGGAAGAACCGCAAGTTTAATCTATATAAAAAAATAAGTGAAAAAAATAACTATCTGTAAAAAGAAGACGTAGTACCTCTAGAAAAAAGAAAAAAAAACTACAAAGCAAAAATACAGTACTGAAGATAGGATAATCACTTAGAGCCGACCACTCTGCTCTGCGAATGTCTCGAGCGAATATGGGGTCAAGACAAATGCAAGGAGCGCTAACAGTTAAGTCGATGGCTACAGGTGCTACAGTATTAAAGATCGTGAAGGAAGAAGGATGAAACAAAATGCAGAATGCAGGAATTTTTTGTATATTTTGATTTTTCAATCTGAAAGAAACCTGAAACTGCATCAAGCAATGTACCTCTCCATCTCAGACCGGGTTCACAAAGTTATTTCGTAGTGTTAAACAATTCGAGTTAGACTGCTTCACAAATACAAATAATAAGCCCCTAATATAATAGGAACAAAGAGCGTCACAAACGTGGTATCCTACAGTGGTCAAGGAGTAGGACTCTGGACATACTTTTAAAGCTTATCAATTTACCTCACATCCACAAATTGGGTCTATTCGCTGCCCCCTTATTTAAAAAAAAAAAAAAACTTCCACACTATTGTATAAATATAATGTGGCATCGGAAATGTCTTTCTGGCGGAAACAACTGGTTGCTTCCATGCCCTCAGATCACCCCAGTTTCTCCGTACAACTTCTAAAATAGCTGTATTCAGTCAGAAGTCTATCAAGATTCTTGAGAGCGTTTTTACTTTTACATAACGGGCAGCCATCTTTTCAGTCTGCATTTAGAGGCTGCACTTAAATCTGAGGTTCAGAACAGCCTTTGTTTGTCCTTGTGAAACCTCTTTTGTACTGTGTGTGTATAAAGCATATTCTATGTTTACAATATATCAAAGACACGATGTACCATGCAGTGTATTATGTAATGTAGATTGTACCTGGGCCCACTGAAAGAGAGCGACAAGCCAAAGCAGCTGAAAATAAACATCTTATAAAAAATATAGACTAGTATGTAGGTGATTTAAAGCTGTCGACGGCCGATTCCCCTTCTTCCTTCTCTTTGTTTCAGTGACCTCTCCTACTGACACAGGCTTGTGGTCATTCAAAGCTATGACTATGGCACTTAAGCACACTTTGCTGTTGTTGTTTTTTTTTTCGTTTTTTTCCTCTTTCACAGGTATAAAGCCAAGCCAGTCCTTTTTAAGCGAATGAGGGGCTTTTGTCTACAGAGGCAGTGCAGGCAGTCTAGGGATGACAGATGGGCCTTTGTCACATGTTCAATGCAAAAAAGCACCTCTTGTTCCTCTCCATCCTGAATTGTGGGCTTCTTTTGTCATCCTTAAACACAATTTGTTTTTGTTTTTTTTAATGGACAGTCAGGCTGAGGCAACACTCACTGCCTCAGCCTGACTGTACAGTGCTCAGTAAATGTGTGCTTGAAAAGTCATGCTGCTGTCGCCATGTTGTGCTCGGAGTGATCTCACAAAATCATCAAACCCCTCCAAAGTCTTGTTTACCCACCACTGAAATGTAACCAGTTTGTTGTAGGTCTGGAATTCATTCATCCCAAAAGAGTGAAACGCAGCATCCCCCACCCTTGACAGTGACTGGGGGCAGTGGTTCATCTGGGGTGCTGGTTCTGGGAACAGGCCAGGACTGGATAGGCCAGGTTAACATTCAGGTGGTCGTTGTGTTGGACCAGAGACACGTTTTTGTAGTGGAGCACCAGGTCTTTGAGGGACGAGTAGAGGTTGTATGGCTCAGCAAATCCGTAACCCGTGGCCGTCTTATAGACAACGCAGTGCTTGGTGTCACCATCCACACTGGAACAGAAATAAGTCAACGTTATACATTTAGTACAGGTAGACAGGTAAAGTTGCATGCCAAATAAACGGGAGACCCAGGTTCAAATCTCGCTAAGGTCATTTGCCCAATGTCATTCCCCTCTCGCTCACCCAATGTCCTGACGACCTACTGTCTACTATCAAAGGCAAAATGCCAAAAATCTTAAAGATTTTAGTTTACAATCACCTGAAGGACTGCACATTTAACTGAAATGAAATGATTTAAAGATTTAAACCTGAAAACGAAATGAAATGTCTGTTGAAATGTTGAAATTATTACACTATATTTACTTTATACATTAGTTCTCAGCTGGGCTCTTTTTTCCTTAATCATCAAAGAAAGTTATTTTTGTAAAATATATAAAAAAAAAAAAAGTTAATCTATACAGCATATTTACACTTCCCAATCTTATCAACTTAAATCTAATGGTCACATCAGCAAACTTCACTCATAGTAAAGGTTTTATACAACATACAGTAGATTTTACACACTCTTACCCAATGTAAAAAGCCAGGTCTAGATCAGCAAGGTGGTCCAAAAACCGACACTAGCACTTAAGAGTCATAGTGTCATATACTAATTTTTACTGTAAATGTAAAGATGAGAAACCTTGATTCAATGCTCTCCTTATGTGTCAAGGAACATTTTCTCCTTTAAAACAAGCAACTTGATAAGTCATTTGAAATATTGACATTGGCTCTGAAATCTGTGTATGGTTCATAAATTTTATGTACTCAGTACACCAATGTACAGTAAGTACTCAGTTCCTGAAAAATGTATCAATGTAACATCTTTTATCTCATTCATTATTTTTTATGGCCACTTGTACAAACAGGAGAAGTGCTGCAGAGTCTAACTTTAGTCCACAGCTAAAAACTCACACAACAGAGCAGGCGTAGGAGCCCTTCTGCGACTGGCTCTCCCGGATAAGGAAGGTGCCGTCACATTTGCCTCTCAGCATGTCTTCAGCGTGGGTGCGTGTGATGTCCCCCACGTACCAGGTGCAATCATCGTGATGCGGGGAAGCTTCGTCCTCCAGCGAATAGGAGCTGACATGGGAGCAAGAGCACAGAGAATTCACGTTTATAGACTTCGGGTTGGGATGTCCTAAAATAGTTTTAGTTACGGGAGGCTTACTCATCAGCGTCATTCTTGATGCCCAGCCATTCGTTGATCTTCTTCTGCCTCGTTCCCTTCTGTGTCAGCCATCTGTGACAACAAAATAGTGTGGGTTTAATATTCCCAAATACCACAGTTCAGTTGATAAGGACGGAAATTGAATATGCACTTCCTTTCTTGTGATATAGCTCAGAAATGTTGCAGACACACAACATTATCCCAAATATTTTTGTGCAGCCATATTATCCTAATGATTGCACAGAACCTGGAACACTGCCATGTATGTATTTTGTTTCTAGTCCTAACAACATTTAGCTTCAGTTAAAAAAGATAAATCCACGGTTTATGAACTTACATCAAGTACTGGTCTCTGATTTTGCGGAGTTGCATGAGATCCGGCTTAAGGCTGTTCATCTTCTTGTCAATCTCTCTGTTGTCAGACACCTGCTCCCTCAGGTCCTGTTCCAGCTTGCACTTACTGTCGTGGATCTCCTTCACTCTGGACTTCAGACGCTCTGAGTTGCTCTGGATCCTATTTCGGCACAAAGAGAATGACATTAATTTACATTTAAAATTTAAATGTGACACATTTAAGTGACATATGGTTGTCACCGCAACCATATGACATACTTCTGAATCTCCTTTTCGTTGCCTTCACGTTGAAACCGCTCCAAAGACTCTCTGCTGTAGCGCTCCTGGGTTTCAAACTGCTCCTCAAAGATCTTTATGGTCTCGTTAAAGGCTTCAATGGCAGTGCGCTTCATCTGAAGCTCCTGGTGGGGAGAAAAGTGATTTATAATTAGATGTCCTCACACTGCCTAATGAAACAATGCAATGATGTGCGTCAGAAAACTTCATTTCATTTGAGCTTTTTCCTGTTATATATCCAGTAAATATATTGAGTATATACCTGTGAGGTGCGGGTGTACTCCTCGTACAGACAGTCATACTCGCGGCTCTTCTCTTGGAACTGATCGTGATACACCTTTAACTGCTCCCCCACTTCCTCAATGCTGTTCTCCTTCACCAGCTGAAAATACAGCCACAGATTTAAGTTAATTGAAACCATTGACTGTGGAGTTTAATTTCTTATTAGCTGACATACAGGCACAACGATTACAGCATGTGGCTATTGCATAAAAACATCAAATATGGCCATTGCATAAAAACATAATATGCAGGCAGTTGGTGAGCTGTTATTGAATGAGAGCTACAACACTCCCTAATAAAGAAAAGATCATGTGTGAGGAAAACAGGAGATTTCCATTGTGTACAATTAATTTGGAATTTACATAAAAAAATCCTGCACAATACCTTTAACCTAAAAACAACCCGTATAAATAAAACAGTGGTTAATAAAGCATTTAAGCTATTTATCTCTTAATTGTTTTCCAAATAAGAGCATCCAAAATTGTTTTATATATTTTTTTCTTGCCCAAGTCCATCAGGATTGACCTCTGGTCATTATTGTAAAAATATACAGACGTGGACAAAAATGTTGGTACCCTTCGGTCAATGAAAGAAAAACTCACAATGGTCACAGAAAAAACTTTATTCTGACGAAAGTAATAATAAATAAAAATTCTATGAATGTTAACTAATGAAAGTCAGACATTGTTTTTCAATTATGCTTCAACGGAATTATTTTAAAAAATAAACTCATGGAACAGGCCTGGACAAAATTGTTGGTACCCCTAACTTAATATTTTGTTGCACAACCTTTTGAGGCTATCACTGCAATCAGACGACTCCTGTAACTGTCAATGAGACTTCTGCACCTCTCAGCAGGTATTTTGGCCCACTCCTCATGAGCAAACTGCTCCAGTTGTTTCCGGTTTGAAGGGTGTCTTTTCCAGACAGCATGTTTCAGCTCCTTCTAAAGATGCTCAATAGGATTGAGGTCAGGGCTCATAGAAGGCCACTTTAGAATAGTCCAATGTTTTCCTCTTAACCATTCTTGGGTGTTTTTAGCTGTATTTTGGGTCATTGTCCTGTTGCAAGACACATGACCTGCGACTGAGACTAAGCTGTCTGACACTGGCCAGCACATTTCTCTCTAGAATCCCCTGATAGTCTTCAGATTTCATTGTACCCTGCACAGATTCAAGACACCCTGTGCCAGATGCAGCAAAGCAGCCCCAGAACATAACAGAGCCTCCTCCATGTTTGACAGTAGGGACAGTGTTCTTTTCTTGATATGCTTCAAATTCTATGAATGTTAACCAATGAAAATCAGACATTGTTTTTCAACCATGCTTCAACGGAATTATTTAAAAAAATAAACTCATGGAACAGGCCTGGACAAAATTGATGGTACCCCTAGAAAAGACTGTAAATAATGTGACCAAATGGACATGTTAATTCAAGGTGTGTGCACTAATTAGCATCACAGGTGTGTACAATCTTGTAATCAGTCAGTGGGCCTATTTATAGGGCTTCAGGTAGTCACTGTGTTGTCTGGTGACATGGTGTGTACCACACTCAACATGGACCAGAGGAAGGAAAGAGTTGTCAGGAGAATAGAAAAGAAAATTATAGACAAGCATGATAAAGGTAAAGGCTATTAGACCATCTCCAAGCAGCTAGATGTTCCTGTGACTACAGTTGCACATATTATTCAGAAATTTAAGATCCATGAGACTGTAGCCAACCTCCCTGGACGTGGCCGCAGGAGGAAAATTGATGACAAATCAAAGAGAGATAATCCGAATGGTAACAAAAGAGCCCAGAAAGACTTCTAAAGAGATCCAAGGTGAACTCCATGCTCAAGGAACATCAGAGTCAGATCGCACCATCCGTCGTTGTTTGAGCCAAAGTGGACTACATGGGAGACGACCAAGGACACCATTGTTGAAAACAAATCATAAAAAAGCTAGACTGGAATATGCCAAACTACATGTTGACAAGCCACAAAGCTTCTGGGAGAATGTCCTATGGACAGATGAGACAAAAATGGAACTTTTTGCCAAGGCACATCAGCTCTATGTTCACAGACGGAAAAATGAAGCATATCAAGAAAAGAACACTGTCCCTACTGTCAAACATGGAGGAGGCTCTGTTATGTTCTGGGGCTGCTTTGCTGCATCTGGCACAGGGTGTCTTGAATCTGTGCAGGGTACAATGAAATCTGAAGACTATCAGGGGATTCTAGAGAGAAATGTGCTGGCCAGTGTCAGACAGCTTAGTCTCAGTCGCAGGTCATGTGTCTTGCAACAGGACAATGACCCAAAATACAGCTAAAAACACCCAAGAATGGTTAAGAGGAAAACATTGGACTATTCTAAAGTGGCCTTCTATGAGCCCTGACCTCAATCCTATTGAGCATCTTTGGAAGGAGCTGAAACATGCCGTCTGGAAAAGACACCCTTCAAACCGGAAACAACTGGAGCAGTTTGCTCATGAGGAGTGGGCCAAAATACCTGCTGAGAGGTGCAGAAGTCTCATTGACAGTTACAGGAGTCGTCTGATTGCAGTGATAGCCTCAAAAGGTTGTGCAACAAAATATTAAGTTAGGGGTACCAACAATTTTGTCCAGGCCTGTTCCATGAGTTTATTTTTTAAAATAATTCCGTTGAAGCATAATTGAAAAACAATGTCTGACTTTCATTAGTTAACATTCATAGAATTTTTATTTATTATTACTTTTGTCAGAATAAAGTTTTTTCTGTGACCATTGTGAGTTTTTCTTTCATTGACCGAAGGGTACCAACAATTTTGTCCACGTGTGTACATTCGCCTAACGAGTTAATGTCTTGTGTAATGGTGGTTAAAAAACTGCCTCTATTAGTTTTTCTATGTTTTTAAAAAAGGGTAAATAGTTCAAGTTCATAGTCATACTAGGTAATCAAAAGGATTAAGTAAATTTATTTAGTTCCCAAATCCTCCCTGACCTGCTGGTATTTGGAGACAGGGTACAGCAGCTTGGTGTCCAGCTTGGCGTTGTACTGGGCTAGAGACTCATGGCGATAGTGATTAATGAGTTCCACCACAGACATGAAGGTGAGAGGCTCGGAGAAACCATAGTTCCCATCTCGGTGGTAGATCTTTATCAGCTTGTTGTTCCCTCCTTTCCTGCAGGGACAGAAAAAGGATTGACCAGATGAAAACAGAAACAAAAGGTATGTTTAAAGGAGAAGTAAAAAAGGTGTATATTCAAATTTATATCACAGTTATAAAGTGTTCGGTCAGTAAAATGGCTGTCCAAGTCCTTCTGCTTTACAACAATCAGCAAGGGCATTTTCTGTATACTGTCCCCTTTTATCCAATCAGAAGAGAGAACCCCTTACATAGTGTGCTCACGGGGTTAATTAAGCCAAATGGATGAATGTTAGCTCAGTAGGTTAGGTTTATTGTCTAGTTACTGGCAAAATGCATTGACTAATAAAAAAGTAATAGCTGTTTAGATAAAAAAAAAACATTAAAATGTACTATACCTGAGCGTTAGTGTGTACTCGCCCTCCAGTTTGCTTGAGGCGTCTCTGACCAGGAAAGTGCCGTCTGGAGTGTCACGCATCTTCTCATTCACATCCTCTCTGCAAACAGTCCAACAACATTCAGTCAATAAAAAATATATAAAAAATATCAATATAATTGTCATACTGTGGAGTGTGTTAAGTGATGAGACAGGAGACGGAGATGCGTCGAGTCAGCTTTACCAAACACTTCAATAAACACACCAACAGCGAACAATGTATATCACACTCTCACTAACGTTTTAACCGGAACCACTAACTCGGAAAACCCGCTCGCTTAAAGCGACTGCTTCTGGGTGAATGTCTCATACAGCTTAACTTGTAGGTCGCTACAATACATTGAATTTCTTCTTCAGTTTGTTCATGTGTCTATTCTTTTACCTTGAGATTTCTCCCCAGTACCACTCTGCATCGTTCAACATGCTGTTGATGTTAGTCATAGTGGAAGGTGTCATCTTGCATGTGACTGGTTTTGCTGGGAGAACTGCAATGACAAAATTAACATTACATCACAGCATATATTTTTTTGTTTATATTTATATATATATATATATAATATATTATAATATACAATATTAATTAATATTAATTAAAATCTATGAATGTCTTATTATAAACAGCTTTTTTATTTATTTATATATATATATATATATATATATATATATATATATATATATATATATATATATATATATATATATATATATATAAATAAAAAAGATGTTTATAATAAGACATTCATAGGTTTTAATTAATATTGTATTAAGAAATGATGCCATAAGTTACCTAGAGGGGACAGGTTTTGCAGTGAAGTTCTCTCTATGAGCAGCCGCTCCAAAACCAGAGCTGGAAACTGCTCATCCAATGGTGACCTGTCAGTCAAAGAGAAAGTGAAGGGTTGAATTCAAACACCCCTGTTGTGCCTTCGCACTCTAAAAAGGTTTTAATTGCTAAATGAGCAGTATAGACAAGACAGTGTGCTGCTGATATAATTCAGGGAGTACTTACCAGTTGGAGGAAGGGCTAGTCCGGATAAGCAGCGGTCCAAAGATCCGTCCGAGGGTGTGGGTGTCCAGGCCGTTGCTGACTTGGGCGTGGCTGACTCGGGCCAGGTGAGTGAGCAGGAACTGTAGCGTGAGTCTGTGGTGGAGCGGCACGGAGGTGGAACTCTCGAGCACCAGGCTGACCTCTCTGTCATGGCTACCAGCAACCGCACCATCTGGAGGAGGGTTTCAAATGACCACCAGAGATTTAGTACAGGCCATATTATGGACAGTTGCAGTTTCCATTCATTCAGAATAATGATATACAGGATGATAAAACAGCATCTATGTGCCACAGGATCAGTCTGCAACTTCAGTCTTAACTGTATGCATCTATTACATTGAACAAGCTATAGCACCAGCTACAAATGAATGAATTTGTACCATTGCACCATAACTCATTACCATAAACCATTATGAATCCACTGTCATACCCGTAAAGTCCACAGGACCCAACGCCATTCTTTCCATTCACGCCATGCACTGTTTCTTTTTCTTAGAAAAAAATCATCAAAAAACTATGACGCTGCATAGCCTGACTCACTTGTAGGCTATGCTATCACTTAAAAAATCCACACTAGCAAAATTATTCCAACAAAGGTAGGCCTACTGCTATTGTATGGTTTTTTTGCTTGTACTCAGTATGCATTTTTATGGCTTTATATGCAGTTTATGGTGTTTATTAAGCCCTAATGTGTCATGTACATCTCTTGTAGTTAAACTTCAGCCATCTATTAATTCTGTAAATTGGCAAAGAGATATTAGAGTCATTAAGCTGACTGCCCATTTCTGTAAAGGGCCTGTCATTTAATTTAAATAGATTTACTGAGTCTTTTGTATGTGTAAAGAGAAAATCAGCTGAAGCATTTCTAGCATGCCTCAGTGAGCTCATCTCAATTAGCAGCGCGAGGCTCCATTTAGGGTGCGTTCACACTTGCCGACTTGCTGTGTTTGGTGCGGTTCAAACAGACTCTGGTGCAGTTGCTCTGTTACCGTGGTTCACTTGGATAAGTGTGAATGCTCCACCTCAGTGTGCACAAAACATGCGCTGAGACCCCTTCAAAACAGAAGTCTCAGAACGCTTCCAAGTGAACTCATGAAGCATTCCCAAACAGCGTGATTTCCTGCATGCGCAAGTCAATGCCTCTTGCTCCTCATTAACATAGTATTAACATAGATTTAACATATCATTAACATAAGAAACGCCCTGCCAATGCCCTTTTATGGGCAGAAGACCAGAATTTACTGAGGCTTATGCACAGTCCATTCTATAATTAGGCCCGAGCCGGTGATGACCGGGAGGGCCTATTGTTTTTGCCCGGATTTTTTTTTTTTATTGTGACCAAATGATCCTAAATTTGACCCAGTGAACATGCACAAAAAGTCATTTTTATTGGTCCCATACTTCAAGCTCGGCGAAAAATTTATGTTTTTGAAGTCGCCGAAAAAAAAATATGAGAAATGACTCAGTGGCGACCCCTACAAAAGTCAAAATACATTGGGCCTATGGAAAGTAAAAGTTTCTTTTTTCCAACGTAGAAAAATGAAACTACATCCATAGGACATCTCAGGGCAAACAGAAAAGTCTATGACAGCCACACCCTAAACTCAACAGGAAGTCCGCCATGTGGGGTGAAACGCATGGCCACTAAAATCGCACCCCTTGCGCAAAAAGATGCAAATCATTGTGTTTTAATCTAAATGGCCCCAAATTTGGTGAGTATCATCTAGACACGTCTGCCAACCAAAGTTGTGACTTTTTTTTTTATATCTTTTCCGGTGTGGGTGTGGCAAGCCTGTAACGAGGTGGCCATTTTTGTGAAAATAAAATGTCTCTTAACTCTCAAACGCCTTCTCGGATCGAGTTGGACCCAAAAAGGCGTTTGTGCACATTCATGACCTGAACACAAAGATATGTAAATAAAAGGGTTATCTTTAGAAATGGCTCTCCAGCGCCCCCTACAAACTTATAATGGGACCCAAGAATTTAGTTTGTCATAGAGACATGAAATTTGGTACACACATCTCTTAAGTCATGAAGCATAAAAGCCAATGACAACCACCCCCTATCTATAAATGTGTTGCCATAGCAACGTCCAAAATATGTCGAAAAAGTCAATAGGAAGTGAAAATTTTAGTTTGTCGTAGGCAAATGAAACTTGGTACACACATCCACCATGGGCTTATGAACAAAAAAGCCAATGGGGACCACACCCTATCACACACGGGCCATTTTGAATTGAAAATGTGAACCGACTTAAAATACACCTGTTTTTTAAAAGAACACAGACAATAGCTGCTTCATTCCACAGACACCAAACTTGGGCAAAATGAGCTAAACACATGTATGTAAAATAGACAAGCGTTTTTCTAGACTTTTTTGCTCGAGTTATATTTTATTTTATTATAATTTGGTATATTTTTTTTTATTATAATTTTTCTGCAAAATGATCCTAAATTTGACCCAGTAAACGTGCAACTAAAAGTCATTTTAATTGGTCCCAGACTTCAAGCTCGTGAAAAATTAATGTATTTGAAGTCCCGAAAAAAATACAAAAATGACTCAGTGGCGGCCCCTAGAAAAGTCAAAATACATTGGGCCTATGGAAAGTGAAAGTAACTTTTTCCAACGTAGAAAATGAAACTTGGTACATCCATAGGACACCTCAGGGCAAACTGAAAAGTCAATGACAGCCACACCCTAAACTCAACAGGAAGTCCGCCATGTGGGGTGAAACGCGCGGCCACTAAAATCGCACCCCATGCGCAAAAAGATGCAAATCCTTGTGTTTTAATCTAAATGGCCCCAAATTTGGTGAGTATCATCTAGACACGTGTGCCAACCAAAGTTGTGACTATGTTTTTGATATCTTATCGGGTATGGGTGTGGCAAGCCTGTAACGAGGTGGCCATTTTTGTGAAAATAAAATGTCTCTTAACTCTCAAACGCCTTCTCGGATCGAGTTGGAGCCAAAAAGGCATTTGTGCACATTCATAACCTGAACACAAAAATATGTAAATAAAAGGGTTATCTTTAGAAATGGCTCTCCAGCGCCCCCTACAAACTTATAATGGGACCCAAGAATTTAGTTTGTCATAGAGACATGAAATTTGGTACACACATCTCTTATGTCATGACGAGCATAAAAGCCAATGACAACCACCCCCTATCTATAAATGTGTTGCCATAGCAACGTCCCAAATATGTCGAAAAAGTCAATGGGAAGTGAAAATTTTAGTTTGTCGTAGGCAAATGAAACTTGGTACACACATTCAGTATGGGCTTATGAACAAAAAAGCCAACGGGGACCATACCCTATCACACACGGGAAGACGGCCATTTTGAATTGAAAATGTGAACCGACTTAAAATACACCTCTTTTTTAAAAGAACACAGAAAATAGCTGCTTCATTCCACAGACACCAAACTTGGGCAAAATGAGCTAAACACATGTATGTTAAATAGACAAGCGTTTTTCTAGACATTTTTGCTCGAGTTATATATTTTTTTATTATAATTTGGTATATATTTTTTTATTATAATTTTTCTGCAAAATGATCCTCAATTCGACCCAGTAAACGTGCAACTAAAAGTAATTTTTATTGGTCCTTTAAGCCCGGCGAAAACTATTTGAAGTCGCCGAAAAAAAAATACGAAAAATGACTCAGTGGCGACCCCTACAAAAGTCAAAATACATTGGGCCTATGGAAAGTGAAAGTAACTTTTTCCCAACGTAGAAAAATTAAACTTGGTACATCCATACGACACCTCAGGGCAAACTGAAAAGTTTATTACAGCCATATCGTAAACTCAACAGGAAATCTACTATGTTGGGTGGAATGCGTGACCACCTAAATCGCACCCCTTGTGCTAAAGGCTTTTCATCTAAACAGCTCCAAATTTGGTGAGTATCATCTAGACACGTGTGCCAAAAAAAATTATCAATTTGTTTTTTGATATATTTGTGGCTGTGGTCGTAATGAGTCTGTGAAGAGGCAGCCATTTCTTTGGGAAATAAATGCCATTTCCCAATTGCCAGGATCCTTCCTTTAGAGGAGGCCCCTCCAGAGCCAGGGCTAGAGTCTTAGAAAACTCCTCAGAATCCTTTGGAACTTGTAACCTTGTACTTTTAGACAAGTTATATTTGCATTTTGCCTTTTTAAACAGGGGGTGCAGCGATTCCTGAGCCATCTCAAATCTCCAGCCAGTACTTTGTTTTACTCGCCTTAGCCCAAGCATAATCTATTATTTTCAAAGGTTCAGACAGCTTCCAGGAAAACCAGGGATTGTGGAGACCTTTAACTCTAAATTACAAGGTGGTGTAGCAGGCCCCAGCAGTAGCACAGGCCCGGTTATTTGACATTACCGTGAAGTTTACGCTTTAAAGCACGAAATGCAATCCTCCGAGTGCATGTGTCCCCGCGGTCTCAAGGAGGCGAGGGCCTTTATCGCCGCTTGCGGCTTTAATTTACTATTGTTTTGTGTTATTCTTTTAAAAAATAAATAAAATAAAGTGTACAATCATGGTTTATTTTTAATATTTGGTTGTAATGTAAGTCTGAAAATATTTCTGTGAAGGTTCTTAGTCATCCAGGTCATTTTAAAGAAAAAGTTGAAACAAAGGCATCTGGACATAGTTTTCATGGTGAAGACATTTCATCTTAAGTCTTACTATAACGAGTGGTAGTAAGTCATAAAGGACACTATGTTTAAGAGTTCACAGTTTACAGATTACATCTTAGTTTAATCATGGAAAAATAAAAAATCCTGTAGGAATAACTACACCATTCCTTTTAGTCTCTGGTTGTGAAACCCTGTTCTAAAACCTAAATCAAAATAGTTTCACACCTGAATGGAACAGTAAAACTAACGACTCACCTGAGCAATAACGACTCTCACATCAGGAGTCACAATGTCCTTTAATGGTAACCAATATGAGACCAGAACAGCCTGGTCTCATCAGGTTTAGTTTCAGGTCAAATCCCTCCATCTAGAGATAAAGCTCAACCCTCATATCAGTTGATCTCAGAATTGAAAAAGTCTCTTGGAATTAAGAGATGAAGCGTCTTCACCTTGAAAACTAAGTCCAGATGCCTTTGCTTTAACTTTTTTTCTGATAATATTATAAAACAGTGTTATTTTCATGGCTGAGGGGTGTGTAAGAGTGCTTTACCCTGTTCTCGGGATTTGTTCTTCCAGGAGAACTTTTTTCAGTAAAGAAAACATTAGTGAATGCCAAAAATCGCCCTAAGAAGTACTTGTATACAAATGTTTGTGTAAGAAGGCTCATTGTTTGTGGGGAAATAACGGGATTTACTATAAATCACACACACACACAAACAGCAGCCAATAAGCACACAACAGGGTCTTCACACACATAGCAGCTTGTGATTTGTGACACGACAATGGCGTTAACATTTCACAAAGCAACAAAGGAAATATGAACACAAGGCAAAGGCCAAAGTCCAATGTCAAAATGAAGAAGTGAGGGTCCAATAATCCAAATGGTAAATTTAGGTAAATGGCATGCATTTATATAGCGCTTTTTTGCACCCTTCTCGGGTACCCAAAGCACTTTACATCGTGCTTCTACTCCATTCACACACATTCACACCTGGGGCAGACAGAGAGGGGGGCTGCCATACACACAGCTCTCACAGCCTTCTCCAACCACCACAAAACACACCTCTACAGTCACACACATTCATACACCAGTGCTACGGACACTGGAGGAAAGGTGGGATAAGTGTCTTGCCCAAGGACACGACGACAGTATGAACAGGGGAGAGCGGGAATCGAACCTCCAACTTTCTGGTTATAGGACGACTGCTCTACCACTGAGCCACTGCGCCCCACTACTTTAGACATGTGTGCTAAAGAATAAAGTGTGTAACGGTTTAGTTTTATAATTGGTATAAGTCAACACACCTGCAGCCTGCTGCTGCTTTGTGAGAACAGCTTGAAGGTGCGGGTAGATGCAGACCGGGATCACGGGTGACGGCAGGTCTCTGAGATAGTTCAGGACGCACTCCGACAGGAAACCCACGTCTCTGTGGCTTGAGTTAGTCTCTGCAACACAGAAATCACAGGGAAATAAAAGGAGAAGCAATTATTTTAAATACTAGTAAATGTGAGGCTGATTTCACAATAACATTTTAATCTATAATTTAGAAAGAAAAACATTAATCTGTGTATTATCTATAGTCCTAAAACTCACCACTGCTGATGCTTGGCACTGGTCTTTCTGAAACAGCTGTCCTGTACAAGGTCTTGCTCTCCAAACCTAAAGGAAAAAATAAAGAAAGGAAAAAATAAAGTTTGTAAATGTTAATTCAAGGAGGAGAAGCATGTGACCTTAGTTTGGAAATACTAACAATGCAACTGGCCAACAATTCAAATTGTTCTGTTCTTTTTTGCTGTCTTAACCTCAACCCCACCACTCAACCCCAACAGCAGCCTAGTCACCTTTCCTTCTTTTCTTATTTAAAAAAAAAAGATAAAACCGGAAAATACATTATACTAGGGGCATAGCTAGACACAAACTTCGTTCCGGTTACGTATTGCTAAATAATTTGACATTTTCTCATAGGAGCCTGTGCCCGCTATATGCTATAGTATGTTACCTTTGTTTAGCTAACTATTCCTTGAATAGGGTACAATACATATTTGCAGGGGTTTATAATCGTTTATGAAAATTATTATTTTATTAAAACTTTAACAAACTGAACAAATATGAACAAAACATTTCCATATCTTTTTATAGAAAACAGGTAAATTTTTTAAGCAATAAACTGTAGCGCCTGTTTTTCAAACCGCTCAATTTCTTACATAAAAATGACCTCAGCCCAATGACTTAATTATTTATAACTTAAAAAATGACATATTAATAAATTATGAGTTTGTATTCTCCCTCAAAGTACAACAGGCTTAAAGTTATTAGGTTGCAATACATTAACTGAAGATCTAACATTTTAACTTCACACGCAGCATGTCTACATAAGTTAGTATTCTAAATGGTGGTGAAGTGAATAGGAATAAGAGTAACAATAAGAGATTTTAATTGTGTTTTCCTAATTTAAAAAATGGGCACATTGATTGTTAATGTAGCAAATATTAATTTGATTTGATTGTAATAAATCATAATTTTTAATTGTTTACTTTATTTGACTAATGGATGCTTCAGAGGTTGATATGTATTTTTTATTTTATTTTTTTACACCTTTCCTATCTGACAGTTTATGCTTGCTTACTGTCTCAGTGATATCATACTACCCTATTGTGTTTTCATGTTGTCGATAACAAACCTACCTTCTTTCGCACATTGCTTTTTTTAAGGGCGGAGTCTGAGCCCTTCACAGAGCAGTTAGTACAGACATGGAGCACAGGTCAATCCAGCAAACGCTTGAATATGAATGTAATTTACCGCTGCAAAATCCAACGCCCCGTTATATTATATTTACGTCTCATTTGCGTGAAACACTAATTTAACGGTATCCACGGTATTGCAAAATCTATATCATGGCACAACACAATACGGTAAAGCGCCCACCCCTACTCCAGGCAGCACAGGCTTTGAAAGCTCCATATGTTATGGTGGTGCCTCCATCCCCTTGCTCCATTTAGAAGCAAGGAGTACATGTGCAGCGGTGTACCTATGGGCCAGGGGTTCCGTTGTCCGCTAATTACCGGTCATTGGCCGGGAAAAAAATTAAATGTCCGACAAAATTAAATCTCTCCGGTCAAATTGTCAGATTAAAACTGCCTAATAATCCCGGCCCCGCCCCCCAACACAATCTGAATCGACCGTTTGAAAGTTTTTAAACAACATCGCATGTTGCATTTCAAATAAAGCGCACGCCTAACGGCTATAATATAGACCTAAACCACGAACTATTGAGAGACGTTTCAAACTTTTAGCCTTAAAAGTTTTTTTCAGAGGCCAGACGCGAAGGAGGATACTGAATCAGGAACGCCTGAAGCCTCAGATGTCCAGAGCCAGACAGCTCCGCTGAGCCTCCGCCTCCGCCGAAAAAGCCGAAGTGTAGGGCGTATCGGTCGGAATGGAGTGACAAGTTCCCATGGCTAAGATGTGAGGTAGTTGATGGTAACGAAAAAATGTCCGGAAAACGAAACCTCTGCCGGTCACTCTGACCGGCACCATTTTTTTCTAGCGGAAACTCTGCTATGGGCGCTTTCGTATGCCAGAGGGAGGTTGTTACCATGGATGTCAGCATCACAGGATGGGGCAGTCTGGCAGCACAGGGTAATTCAGGGACAATGGTCTAGGCGAAACCGGGGGAATCACATTAATGTGCTTGAACTTCGTGCTGTGTATCTGGCTCTCAGGTTTTTTCTGCCATACTGAAGGGAATGGCCGTCCTCATGCGGTCAGACAACACCAAGATTGTATTCTATATACGAGATCTGGTCGTCTTCTGAAGGCCTCCCAGGATCTTCTGGACTGTTTCTCGCCTGTCCAGTCTGCGGGTGATGTATCCACCGGGGGAGAGAGATCAGGTTCCTTCAATCCTTCCAATTCCTTCTCGTCAATCTCAGTCGGGCGAGTGGCCTAGGGGTACATTCGAGCTGCTGCCTCTTTGGTAAGGCCGGAGTGGATCTCTTTGCCTCTCAAGAGTTGACACATTGTCTCTTGTGGTTTTACCTAATGGGATCAACAGATTGTTTAGGCCAGGAGGCCCTGGCTCACTCTTGGCCTCAGACTCTTTTGTATATCTAGCCGCTACTGCCGATGATTATGCCAACCCTTCAGAGGATTCTCCAGGAAGGTTATAGTGTGTTGTTAGTGGTACCCTTCTGGCCAGCAGAGTTGTGGTTTCCACTGCTACACAAACTCTGTCACGGAACGCCCTGGCACCTCCTGCACAGGGTGGATCTTCTTTCTCAAATGAATGGTCAAATCTGACCCCAACCTCCCAACCTCCATACCTCCAGCTCTAGGTCTGGCCTCTGAAGGGCTCAAGCAGGTGCTGACAGTCTCAGAGCCTGTACGACAAACCACCCTGAATGCCAGGGGTGTGTCCATTCGTAAGCAGTATGACAACAGGTGAGGGTTGTTCTCCAGGTGGTGTATTGACCGTGGGGAGGACCCTGTCTCCTGTTCAGTTCCTATCATTTTGAAGTTCCTGCAGTCCCTTCCTGGATATGGGCCGTTCTCCATCTACTCTCAAGGTTTATGTTGCGGCAATTTCAAACCAACACTCTAGAGTATACGGTGGCACAATGGGGAGTCACAGTCAGTTAGCAAGTTATGTTTGAGATGGAATTCTGATGGGTCAGGTGTGTGGCCAAAACTGCTGTCTCACTTCCACTATAGCCAGTCTATAAGCCTAGGGAAGTTTGATCCTCCACCAGGGGAGGGTGGAGACAGGCCAGAATTGTTGTGTTCAGTTAGGTCGCTGAGGGCAAATATTGCGGCTACAGCAGATGTGAGGAGGTCAGACCAGCTGTTTTTTGTTAAGGAGGTGCTAAGCTGAGCTGTGCTCTATCCAAACAGCTCCTATCCCACTGGGTTGTTGATGTAATTTTTCATGCCTACAAAGCAGATAATCACCCATTGCCATCTGTTGTAAAATGCCACTTGACCAGAAGTATTGCAACATCATAGGCGGATTGCCGAATGAGGACATATGTGCTGCAAAATCCTGGTCCTCAAAAAAAATTGGCACAAAATATATATTTTTTTTAGATTTTTTTCTTCCACTTATCCGGGGCTGGGTTGTGGGTCTCCCCAGACACTTCCTCCAGCTCTTCCGTAGGAATACCGAGGCGTTCCACTGCCAGCCGAGAGACATAATCTCTCCAGCGTGTCCTAGGTCTTCCCGGGGCCTCCTACCGGTGGGACATGCCCACATTATCGATTTAACTTGTTGGGAACAGTAATATGCATGTCTAAGTAAGGACAGCATACACACACACACTAATTTCTAAACACACATGCACACCACATTAGGTCATCCCTATAATACATCCAAATCATTTTAGTTCTTAATATTTACTGAATTGGAACCAATATGATAAATGATAATATACTATTATTGGAGCCATCTCTATCTTTCAAATATCACACTACATTTGTGTTTTGCTGTCTGTTGTTTTGTTGGTTTAAATGGATCTAATGGTGACAAAAACGTATGCCTATTTATTTGATTGATTTGAAAGGAAATGTTCTCTAAGAAGACTAAACGTAAACATTAGCTTTCAGTTTCTGCACTTTTTTATTTCTGTTTGCTAAATCTGTACTGTTTATAGCATATTATTCTCATTATTTCATGTTTCTGATCTAACCTAAGACAAAGTGATTTTTTTTTCTGGGGCAGAGTTAATTTAGCCTGGCACAACCTGATATATATTCTATATACAGGAACTCAGTCTGGCAAAGCGTCATAAACCAATGAATCCCTTTGGTATTTTGCATCCACCCATCTTCTACCAGCAGGGGGCAGCAGTCTAAGCAGAGACGCCCAGACTTTCCTCTCCCCAGACACTTCCTCCAGCTCTTCCGGGGGGGATACTGAGGCGTTCCCAGGCAACCCACGAGACATAGTCCCTCCAGGGTGTCCAGGGGGGCGTCCAGGAGGCATCTGAAACAGATGCCCGAGCCACCTCAGCTGGCTCCTCTCAATGTGGAGGAGCAGCGGCTCTACTTTGAGCTCCTCCAGAGTGTCTGAGCTTCTTACCCTATCTCTGAGGGAGCGCCCCGCCACCCTGCGGAGAAAGCTCATTTTGGCCGCCTGTAGCCGGGATCTTCTTCTTTAAGTCATGACCCAAAGCTCATGACCATAGTTTTTTCCATACCGAGGCGAGCATAAACATTTGAAAGCCCCTGGAGATTTTCCTTGCATCACACTTAGGCAACCTAAGTCCCTTGTTCAAAACAGTCAAGATCGCGCGCGGGACTGCCAAGACTTTTATGTGTTTTAAAATAATTTACAGATGCACCGCTGCATGCCATGTTGGATTGATGCAATGCACTGTATGTGCGCTACCTCCATTTGTTTATTTCTATGTAGATTGTTGCCTTGCTAACAGAAAACGAACTGGCAACAATACTTTCCAGACTCCATGCCAGGCTAGATTTAATTTACTAAGTATATTCAAATGTGGTCTGGTACCGCCCATGCATTAGGCCGAACTGAAGTTTAGAACTGACCATAGACTTCTATCTCGGAGTTTGGTTAGCAATATTTACCCCCACGTCGCTTTCCTTTTCTCTGTTTATGTTTTAAGCGCTGAACACTCTGTTTTATCAGTAGCCATTACTTCCTTGTTGACAACGGGGCAGACCAATTGGAGCGCTACCTTTTTAGGAGGGAGCACGTGATTGGCTAAAGATCCAGTATGCGCTGAATATTCGCACCTATTCAAATCCAGCATAATAAAGCCTAGATGATGTATTAAGGTCTACTTTTTTCTCCGATAACACCTATTACAATATGTGTTCTGGCTCCTTAGTTTTTACCATTTATCTTCATTCATCTGCATTCATCTTCAGTCATTCTAACATGTTCAACTATAAATCAATAAAATCAATCAAATAAAATCCAACTGAACAACAATGCGGTGTTCTTCCAAGATGATGGTTATCTACCTGCCTAGCAGGGGTGCGAGGGCAGAACAATATGCAATTAGATAATTGTACATTTTCTTCCTGCATCAGCAGCCAATCTTTTGTACTTGTATCACAGTACAACATGTTAACACCAATTTACTGTTGCAGTAACTCATTTTGCCTGATTTATCTTTTTTACTATACTGTATGCTTTGCTAATTAGAAATATTTATAATTAATTAAAGTAAAAACCCCTTTTCTTATTTTGAAACAGACTTTACCTTTTTGGGGGGATTGGGAATAAAATTTAAGTATTTTTAATTGGTTTGATGTCTAAGAAGTGAAGGTATGGATAGTGCAGTACACTTCTCTACACATTTAAGACTTTTTTCAGAAGAAGGTGTATGTTTTGTTTAGATTTTCTCCAGCTACAAGGAGGGCCTTTTTTTCTAATGCTGTATTGGCCAGTCACAGTCTGCAATTTGCCTGGAAAGAAAGAAGTACAGTGGGATTTTTTGCAGCTTTACTGTGCTTTTATATCTTAATCCATCTTTACAAGTTGATGAGTAGATTGAGTAGAGCAGTATGTTAAAAGTATGAATAAAATCTTGTTTCAAAGGAGAAAGCAAGCCTAAAGCAAACTTTGTCTCTTTTCTCCAAGCCATTCAGAGAGCCTCAAGACCAGACACTCACTGCCGAGGCACTTCCAGTCTCACAAGCCAGTCTCTCAGGTAGATGAGAAAACCGCACTGTGCAGTCAGTGTGCGTGCGACTCTGAGAAGTAATTCAATATTATTGCGACATTATGCTATTTACATTGAGAGACAGACCTCCTGCCGCCTCATTCAGGTTTATCTGTACTGAAATCTTTATGACTGGGGCGCAGTCTAACAGGGACTTTGTATGAGACCTCTACAGTTATGCTCTTTAAGTTTACATACCCTGGCAGAATTTGTGATTTTTATGGGCCATTTTTCAGAGAATATGAATGATAACACAAACATTTTTTTTTCACTCATAGTTAGTGGTTGGGTAAAGCCATTTATTGTCAAACAATTGTGACAACCGAAACTACCCAAATGACCCTGACCCTGAATGACGTTTACATAACCTGGTGATTTTGGCCTGATAACATGCACACAAACGAGTTTGAATGGCTACTAACCATCTTCACTTGTGATCTGTTTTCTTGTGTTTGTGTGTGTGTATAAAAAATGCGTGTGTAAAAGGCTCTGTATTCTGAGTCATGGGAAAAGCAAAAGAATTGTCAAAGGATCTGCGGGAAAAGGTAATTGAACTGTATAAAACAGGAAAGGTAAGGGAAGGTTCTGGACTGGCCATCTCAGTCTCCTGACCTCAATATCATTGAGCCACTCTGGGTAGATCTCAAACGTGCAGTTCATGCAAGACAGCCCAAAAGCAACTGGATGCTTTTTGCCAAGAAGAATAGGCAGCTTTACCATCTGAGAAAACAATGAGCTTCATCCACAACTACCATAAAAAACTTCAAAACAAAACATGTCAGTGATGTTAAAGGTGGAAATACATGGTATAAAGAACTGGTGTATGTAAATTTATGAGCACAACATGTACATAAACTAATTTGTAAATTATATAATTTTTGCTTTTTGGGGTAATAGCCTAACTGATTAACTACTATATGCTATATAATGTCTTCCATTCTGTTTGAGTTGAAGACGAGGCGGTGAGAAAATGAAGCCATAAAAGCTGTGAATGGAGTCTTGCTGAGAGCTATTTGTTAATGACATGGTGCAAATGACAAACCCACTGTGCAGGAGTGTCACTGATGCAAAAGGAAACAAGAACCACTTAGATGAAAGCAGTCTGTGATCCACTTTTATGCAAAAAATAATATCAATGCTTTTCTTAAAAATCTAATTGAGAAAAGATGTGTAAAAACTCTGATATAATGCTCACAAAGTCTGGAGAAGAGGATTGGTGATTGTAAATACAATGTCTGCAATAGGACCTCAGTGTGTCACAGCATCACAGCATGTCTATACGTCTACATTTGCGTGAAAGCTGGACGGAAAGTAAAGGCAGATGGCCCAGTGACACATCGACAGAGGCTGGCTTCAAAAGGACCCTACAGCAAAGTCCTGCTGAACAAAGACAGTTTTGAGCTAGAAAACTTTAGCTCAAGACGGTGATTTGGTTTTGTGTGGGGTTTCTCTTCATGACTTGCACTACATGGCCTCTGCTCCGGAGCAGGTCATATTCTGGTTAAAAGACAAACCCAAACTGGACTAATCACATGTAAGCAAAACCACATCAGACACATTACAACTAAACCACTTAATAAAGTTTGTCTCTAACTGGTTGCTTCCATTTTTCTCAAAATAAATAGCCCCACTGTTTTTCTACAGGTTGAAAATTATTGGTTGTTCACTGCATTTGAGATTTACAGGGTTAAAAAACAAAAAAACAACCTGGGTAAAATAAAAAAGTTGATAACCAGCTTCATGAAACAAATGAACGCATCTAACTCAATTTTGATTTGAACTCTTACTTTGAAACATGGTCCACAACTCTTTTGTTCAACTTGCTTCAGACAAGAGCCCTTTGAGAAGCACCTTACACTGCATGGTTTTTAAAGAAAATGTAAAGAATTGTGTTTGTTGCTGTTCCCCATGTAGATGTCCTAAATGAGAGTATTTGGTCTTTTTTCAAAACTGCCTTCTTCCCACAAAACAATTAAGGATCAAATCAGTGTGCATTAGCCTAAATGAGTATAGGTGGTTTCCAAAAGGGACCTGGTGAACGACAGACAGATGGCAGTACCTCTCTTCTCGACGGCATGGATGAAGCTGATGAGCGCTGGGGGGGCCGTCTCAGGCGGCGTGAACTGCTCGCTCAAATCCAGCCCCAAAACAGCTAAAACAACAACAGAAATCATTGTTACTCTTCTGGTACAAAGCCACAGCCAGGGCAAAGGGGCTAAAGAGACTAGGGCACAGCGAACAGTGAAAAGTTACAGCAGGTGAGCAGTGTTAAAAAGTCTGGAGAAATTCTGTACAGAAATTAAGACTAATCTCAATATCCATATGGCGATAAAGATATCAGCTGCAATGTTTGAATGCTCTTTAACATAAAGGCTTAGTTAATTTAATTTAGAAAAAAATTGCAAATACTATAAATAATATAAGGTTCTGAACTAACTTTCACTATTTAAAGCAGGAGCTACATCAACATTAGTATGGACTAAATCAAGGCCCAATTCCAACTCTACCCCTACTCCTTAGCCCATAGCTCTCGCTTTGCGAACTCACCAACAAAACAAAGGGGTATCCCAAAACTTATTTGGATCAAAGAGAAGGGCCAAGGGGTAGGGCTGTACACCCATCCAAAGGAGATTTTGGAAAACCACACTTGAAAGAAGGGGTAAGATCATTTCCCATAATGCAGTGTGTTCACTGGCTCTGCGGGTGCGAGAGAGGTGTAAAATATAACTAAAATAAAGATTTCAAAATTACGACCGTCCCGTTTTATCTTTTTTTAAAATCTTGAACTTGTTTATGCACCAATCTGTTTTCTCATCGGGATGTTTTGTTAAAATTGCTCTTTGCTAATGTTAGCCTCACATAAACAAGTTGCAGTCTGTACTTACAGAACTTTTAAAGAGTAACTAAACCCTAAACCAACTTTTTTTAGTGAATGATCTGTAAGAAAGGGGCATTATTAGTGATGTTCACTGATCTGAGTAAAAGTTTTGAAATTTGAGTATAAAGTATATTAATTTTACATTTTATGGTGTAAAACCGTCTAAGTGCTGCCCTCCTCAGGTTGAACGGTAGTTACTGCAGTTGAATTTTTAGATTGAAGATTGTTTCCTAGTGTGAGGTATACTGGCTCGACTAACGGCTCTCTACCCACGCCCCTGGCACGACCCCACCACACCCTTGGCATTGGCTCACGCCCCTGGTATAAAAACATCTTCCCAACTAGAGGGTGTTGAAAACATCAGGCTAGCTATATTAGCATGTACTTGTAGTGTTGCTGGTTGCAACAGCACTGCTGGACTGCATTGCTTTCCAGTTGAGTTGGAAATTAGACGCCAGTGTGCACTTGGCCTGGAACTCCGTGAGTTCCTGCTGAGAGCTGGAGTTTGCAGCGGACATTTTAAGCGGGATTGCTTCTCCAACGCAATGGAGGTGGAAATGTGCTTCTCAAAACAGCTCCGCTGAAAAGCAACACAGTGCTCCTGCATGGATTCCCACCCACCACCACAGCGGCGTCTTGAGGTGAGATAACATATATTTTGAAACACAATTTATGTTTCTTCCCAGTAAAGCTAAAGTTAATTAATCAATTTTGTCATGTTGCTAGTTAGGTAAAGTATGCTAAACGTTAGCTTCAGCTGCTCCTGATACCGGGCTAACGCGCTAATGAGGGCTGCTGCGTTGATATACTGTGTCCCAGTACACACAGACATCTAGCTTTACTCTATCACTCAATATTCCGTTAGTTATTTCTCGTAAATGTGCAGCACTCTGCTGGACTTGTAGCAGAGATGCAGCCCTTGGCACTAAAGACCTGTCACTGGCTCATGACTCTGGACTTGACTGAACATGAACATCTCATGACTCGTATAACACCGTGAGTTTTGACTCAACACAAACTCAAAAACTTGTGCGTTTTGTGTCAACTTTGCTAATTAGATTGAGCAGCGCGCGCACCATCAGTGTACGTTGTTTATCGCTGCTCCTCGGGGTAAACCAAGCAGGCTGCAGCTAACCAGACCGACCCAGTGACAGTACACACGGATTAAAAGACTAGTGCTTTCACGGAGGATATACTGTAATAGTAATGAGAATATTTGTGTTATTAATATCCTTTATAAACATTTTAAAATGAATTAATATAATACTGTAATTGTAAACAATAACACAAATCTTTTGTTTTGCCTAAGATGACCAGAGAAACTGGGTGCCAGCCTGAACCAGTTGCTGCAGATCTGCAGGTGAAGCAAAGGTGAGTTTGAATACTGTGAAGCTTTTGTATTAGGGATGCTCATTTTGATTAATTTTCCTGCCGCTCCTTAATCGATTATTAACCGTTAACTGATAAGATTATAATATTGAATTGGCATTAACGGCTTAGGGTACAACGTCCCGGTCCGGGATGTAAACACGCTACAAAAGAAAGCCTGCGTTGTACTTGCACCTCGTCATGCAAACCCCAACAATATATATACCAAATTAAAGCTTAAAGTCTCATCTTTCAGACGATATAAACCATTTTAACACGTTACAACCACAGCGCCGACACCAAAGCCTTTTTTACAGACAAGCACAAAGATTTAGTTTGGACTTGTCTTACCTTTGACGGGTCTCTTGGACTGAAACTGCAACAAATCCACGTAAGATAGGTGTCTTTCTGTCCGTAAAGGTCCAGTGAATAATATCCAGTAAAATAATTAGGTCCACAAGACATGTTATATCCTCCAAGGCTCAAAAACTGCAGAGAAGTATTTCCAACTTGAAATCTGCTGCAACATTTTTTGTCATTTCTATTGATAATAAAAGTCATAAGTCCTTTCGAGACCGCGAAAAAAGCTACTAAAATGCTAACAGGAAGTGTTAGCCTTCAATTGACACCTTTTTCAGCCAATTCTGACGGGTTTTGACCGGGCGGGACCTGGATATGCACCAATAGCCGCACAGACTGCGGCCATTGCATAAACCATGCAGCAAAAAAAAACAAACAAAAAAACCTTAAAAAACCTTAAAAAAAAAAAAAACGTTTTAAACCGTTTAACTGATAGTATTAATCGGTCAAAATTTTTACTTTAGGTTAACGGTTAAACGGTCAATATGAGCATCCCTATTTTGTATGTTTAATTTTTGTTTATTCTTTATTTCTCAGGCACAATGTACAAAAGCAATAATCTCACAAGAAAAGATATGCTTTGTACCAGATTTAGAATTTCAGACTGTCTAGGATCTGATTCCATTGTTTGATGGTTTGAAATAAAAAGGCTGATTGTGCAAAGGCAGAGCATCTTTTAGGGATTGTGCAGTTTTTGTGAGTTGTGGACCCAGATGTTTGGGTCTCATCATATAATCAAGATAACAAATCATGTGTTAAACTCTTGTTTTTGCAGCCACCCAGACCAGAACGCCTAATAGGAGTGTGTCATGTGACACAGACACTGATGGAGCTGCCAGAGTGTGCTAGGACTAGCTCTACTCCAATAATGAGGAAACGGTGTGAGGTGTCCACTGCTGAAGGTAATGCATTTATTCCAATTCTTTAGTTTGTTTTGTTTGTTTTACTGTTATAGTGCAATTACTTGTTTTAAATACTCTAACAAGAACACATGAGGTGTGTGATAATCTATCATTTTATTGTCATTAAAATGGTCTAATTTAAGAAATAAAATCATGTTTATATGTTTATTTTATTTTCAGGACCTAGTGACTGTTCCTGCGTCACTTTACTGTTGAAGATACTTCATCCTTCAAGTTTGCTGCTGTCTATCATCTTGGATTCAGACTCTGAAAAGTGCAATTAGCTCTAAAGTTTCTGAGACTACATTTAGACTAATGTAAACACTAATACACTGTTGAACACACTCAAAATTCTTAAAGATTTTGGAACAGCTCATGAAGTTATGATCAGCCTGTGTAACACTGGCTCTTGCATTTCACCATCTTTGCTTCAATAAGTGCAACTGACAGTGACTTTCAAACACAAAGTAAAAAGCCTCTGTCCTGACTGTGCAGGATTTACAAAGTTTGGACCTGCCTTGAAATGATGTATGAGAATTTACTATGACATTTATTTTGTATTTAAATTAAGTGTGTTTATATAAAATATATAATATAATATAATCAATATAAAATGCTTACTGTAAGAACAATCTCTAAAGAATATAAGAATTATGTAAAGGCAGTTTGAGAAAAGGGTGCCATTTAGACATTCTTTTGTAAATGTTTATGTTGATTCATGTTCATTTTGAGTTTTATAGCTGATTTTATAATGCATGTTTTTAAACAATTGTTTTGTGTGTAACATCAGGTATAACTGTTTCTTCATATTTCAATTTTTTAATATACCAACTATATTTATAGATTCAGTATTGGAATTGTCTGTAAGGACAGCACAAGGAGGTATGACCTGTACCTGCTGGCCCAGGTCTCCCCAGCTCCACCTGACCACACTGCAGCAGACAGGTGTCTATAACCGCTGAAAGAGCTGGTGCACATGTACAGTATGTGTAAGTGGAGGGTAAAACATTAAATTTACTTGTTTATAAAAACATTGCTCTCTTCTTCCTGGAACTACCCTGTTTAACCACGTCTCACCAAAAAGCTGAAGATAAGTGTAACACTACATTACAAGTGTTAGAGCCTGTAACACAGGTGTTTAGTGCTACTGCTTCAAAGTCTGGATGGGCTGTTATGCAGCCAACTTACCAACCTGTCACACCTGTGCATTACCTACAACATGAGAAAAAATGTTTATCACTACTTTGTTTTGGATGTAACTATTATATTTGGTTAGTGTTGTGTAATTTTTGCATAATACTTATTAAATTAACTGGACTTGACACTGGTCTTATTTCATAGCTATACCTTGAGTATCTCTCTTTAACACATTCTCTCCCAGGACCAGTGAGCTGCAAGACAAGAGTTTTTTAACAGTTGTAGAGGGAGACTTGAAATCTCTGTTTTGTGTGTAAGTAACACTAATTACCAAAATCAAACTAAATGCATAGTAGGCTTGGGCGGTATCCAAATTTTGATACCGTCAAACCTCCTCCCTATTTTACCTCGGTATACGGTATTACCGTGAATAATTAAAAAAAATATGACGTAAGGCTCAGACAGCGTCACCAAACTGTTGGCTTGTGCCTAAACTGTTCAGAAACTGAATACCAAACACCAATACTGAAACAATAACAAAATAACATGCACAACAATATAAACAACTTTTATTAGCAACAAATAGCAGTTTATAAAAAGTGCAAATACAAGAGTCAAACAGAATTAAATGAACATAAACATCCAGAACAGTTTAGTAGTTTTTTAGAGTGTGGGACCTCTCATAAAGCACAGCACACAGCCATCACTTTTATTACGATCGCTGCTTTGATTAGCGCATTTGCGCTGACTATGTTTACCCCTGCCTCTCCCTCCTCGACTGGGTAAAGTGTCAGGATGACCAACACGTATTTGTCCCAAACAGCTGTCAATAGAAGCCGCATTATTCCCGACACCCCCGTCACTACCGTGGCCATGGCAGTACACCCGCCCCAGCTTCTATCACCTGTGCTAAAGGTAAAGCTGCAGGTGCTACGTGCTCACGGCTTCCCTTCTCAACCTCCCCTTCACTACCGCGGCCAGAGCGACTAGTTTCCTACCGTTTCTTTCACTGATGTTTGGCAAAATGTGGGAAAAACAGCTTGTGCTTTATGAGAGACGCTGAGAAAGGCACGAGCAGCGGCGCCGCTGTCCAAGTTACACACGCACTCACTCTCGCTCATTCTCACTTTCACTCGGCTGAAAAGACTCTAAAGGTAGATGTTCTCCCTCAGAATCAGAGTCAGCCATTACTAATACCAAAACTTCATCACAGGTGTATTTTTTATTTGTCATTTTCATGTTTATCAGCTCGCGTGTAGAGAATGAGGCTTCTATTTAGCCGTTCTGACACTCCCACTGAGACGCGTCTTTGAGGTCTTCTTCTACAATTTTTTTTAATGGCAACACATGGTAATAGTGGACTAGAAACAAAGTACAGGGTGTCTGACATCTGGTGGAAGGGAGTGGAAGCATAATTTAGCACATAAACCGGAAGTAGCGGCTGTTTTTTCCTGTTAAGTTGCTTGTGCGACTTTGGCGCTTAAATATGACGGTATTGAAACTGATACCGATGCTATCTTTAGATCCCGCGGTATACCATATTACCGTAATACCGCCCAAGCCTAATGCATAGGTTTGCGTTTGCAATTTCTGAAACTTTGTTAGCATTTGCTAAGCATTAGCCTAAATTAGTCAATGCTAACGTTTTATCACTGGCCCCATTCTCTCTTGTGCTGCAAGACTTCGCTCTTTAACTTTGGGAGTTGTTGAGACCGCGGTTTGAGCCAGTGGCACAAACTGATAAGGCTCTAGCCCTGTGTGCACGGAAAAATCCTCCACTTAGAAGGACCACTTCGTAGCAAAGCTACTTGCTTCCTTAAAGTCTACATTTTTGTGAGTCTGACAGCTGCTGTCAATCAATCCGTCACTGCGGGTCTCAGGTTCACGCCCCCCGCTGAGCTCCGCCCTCGGATCTTCCCCTCTGTCTCTGCTGGGCTCTGCCCACTTTTCCAGCATTTTTCAAATTTTGTGAGTGGGTGGAGTTAGGCTCTGACCAGGGGTTTAGTTACCCTTTAAAAACATTTTATTTGCTAATGCATAACACTGTTTTCTGCCAATATAAATGGATATAACAAAAACAACGATGTTATTATACATCTATGCCCCTACCAAGCGTCTCCCATGAAACCTCCTAAATGGTCCTCGTATAAGGGCGCCGTCATACACCGAAATACAGCAATATACCGCTGTCCACAAGGTTGCAGGCTCCAAAAGTGGAAATATAAAGAGAAACCCAATGGCGACTTTACACGTATAAAACTCATATGGGGGGGTTTGGTTATTACGTCCGTTTATGCCATCTAAAAACTATTGTTTCTAAAAGCCCGGATGTAACATGTCATAATGACAATATCGGTGAATAGGTGACCAATGGGCGGATAACATCCATATTTTTACAATCTATGGCCCCTACAGGTGTGGTGTCCCAATTCTTATGCATAGCCTTATCCTTACCTCTTCCTTTGGAGGGCCAACGGGTAAGTAAAAGAACTGTGATTGGGCCCAAGACTTAACAGGTATAAACTAGGGCTAAATGTAGGAATGGGCCAAGCCTAAACCAGGACTTTTTTATTTAGACAGTTTTATTTAATGCTCTGTTTGGATGACATTTATAAGGCAAAGAGTAAATGTCCATCACATAGAAAACATTAATGCAATTGTCACTCTTTGAAATATGGATACCACAATAATGGTAATATTGCATTAACAATACATTTGTGATATTATTGTGCAGCCCTACTGCATAATGTATCATGTCTTGCATCTCTTATTCTTCAAGCTTTGAATAAAGGTACATAAAATAATAAATATGCCTAGAAGGAATGCAGATATGCTAAAATTTTATTTTAAAATTTTTAGTGAAAACCATGGATCAGTGAATTTGAAGGCGTCAAATAAATCCATTTGATTCAAAAGTTGAATCAAATGGTTGAGTTGAGTTGTTTGTTCAATGGGTGTGTCTGTTATCAAATCTGCTGATAAATGTGATGAAATGGATTTTAGTGCATTATTCACAAACTAAAGCAGAAGAAAATGCACAGAATACAATAAAACAAAACAGGCCCTATTCAGTCGAGGAAAAATGAAAAGGACAGAGTGAAAGAAAATGGCAGGCAAAAGAAAAAAAAAAACTTTATCTGCTTTACAACTTTCCAAAGACTAAATCAAACATCTTTTCAGTTTGAGAGAAAGCAGGAGATCCCATTTCCCTCCCCCCGTCCCGTTTTCTCTGCTTCCCTCTGCTGCGTTGTGCTCGCTGGTTCACCTTAGTGCTTTGCGTGAGTGGAGCACAATAAAGGATTTAATCAAAACTCCTGAACAAGCAAAAGCCCCGTGGCAGTGTGCCAGATCAGGCTGAGCCAGGCCCAGCAGCACATTTGGCCTGTTTTACAAAGACTCGCTCCAACTCAGCCTTACATTTCACCACTATAACACTTCAGTTTTTTAATTATAAAGAAGTGTTTCTCAAATAGTGGTTATAGACTCAAATGCAGATTGGCATAGATTTTATGTAGGTCATTGCAACTTTTTCAATTACGGCTGCATAGTATTAAAATAAAGTTTGGAAAAAACTGGCACAGTAGCCAAAACCTGTTACAACCTTAGCAAGCAACATGAAGAAATAGTCCCATATTGAAGTACATTACCCAGGCGTGTTACTCTGACAAAGACATATACATTTCTGTCCTCCTAATTGGACAAACATTTACAGGCATTTTAAAACTTACTTTAGGGGTGGGTGATATGCCAAAAACATCAAATTCAAAATCATGGCTAGTAATTACGATTCATGTTTAGGGCTGTGACGGTATGGGATTTTTTCTTACCGCGGTGATGAAGCAACAAGAATCGCGATATGGCGGTTAACCGACCCACCCCCACCCGCTGCGAGTCTTGCGAGTCGAGTATGTGAGCGGAGTGGAGCAGCGGCAATTTCCCCTTCACGCTCTATGCATTCAAGAATCACTCCGCTCCAGCTCCAGCTCCGGGTTTACCATCTCCCGCTCCCCGCTCCACTCCCTATGCATTCAAGAATCACTCCGCTCCAGCTCCAGCTCCGGGTTTACCATCTCCCGCTCCCCGCTCCACTCCCTATGCATTCAAGAATCACTCCGCTCTAGCTCCGGGTTTACCATTTCCCGCTCCCCGCTCCACTCCCTATGCATTCAAGAATCACTCCGCTCCAGCTCCAGCTCTGGGTTTACCATCTCCCGCTCCCCGCTCCACTCCTCGTTCACTGATATCAGAAACACTGCTCCATCTTCGCTCCAAGGAAATTTGCGGCTAACTGCTAAAGTAGTGAGCCATCTGTATCAAGCTGGTTGTTTATCATGTGAGTTCTGAACACTGCACTATGCTTATTTAAATCTTTTCGTCTCTACACATATTAGGCTACATATTTCTCATGTCTGTAAGGCAAACCTGCTGAGTTTCAGTTTATTTGAGACGTGCTCCAGTTCATGAGCAATGAAAGCGATCGCTTCCGCGACCTCATAGTCTACACACCCCTATTCATGTTGATTTTCTTATTTATGTTCTACTGCTTCACTAAAAGTAAAAAAATATAATAAAACTAAACATTATTATTATTTTTTATTATCCCTTTTACTATCCCAGTGGGGAAATTCTGTGTTTTGGAAATATGTTGAGAAGTGATTACTTAATAAATTACATTTCTTTTTTTATGCATAGACAGTGGAGCGTCACTTACGTCAGATGTAGCTACACCATGTTGTGATGTTCTTAGCAATTTCTTGTCATTGTTCTATTTGTTTCTTTAATTTACCAAAGCATAAACCCTAATGTAAGAGAACTGAGTGAGTTAAACCTGAAGATAACAGCAGTTCTGCAGTCAGGTCAGTGAGTAACTGTGACTGCCGTCTGCACAGCGCTTCTCTTCACTGTGATTAGTTTATCTGTCTGTCTCAGTAAGACTAAGGTTTAGAAGTGCACTGTTGCATGATACAGTGATCTCTCGGTGTACCCCATCCCATTCCCAAAGCACATGAGACCCCTAACCGAATAAGCTGGACTTTTGTCCGAGTTTCGATGAGCGAAATATATGGGTCTATGGTATTTAACCAAGGCTCAGGTTTGGAGTTTTGATAGAAGCTGCAGAAGACTATCAACAAGTATACCAAACAATTCCACTGCAAATTCCCCAACATTCTATTTTGTGGTTGCTTAATTTCAGCCATTTTCAAATCCCTTAAGACTTTAGTGAGTGATGGATTGAAAGAACCTGCAAAATGAACGTGTTAGGACCTTTGCAGCCGAGGGGGAAAAAGGCAGAGGAGTGATTTCAGGTAAACTGTTCACGAAGATTAAGAAAGGCAAGATGTCTGTGAACAAACTGCCAAGTAAAGTTTCCATGGCAGGCATGGAAACGCAATGCAAAATGAAAAAAAAAAAAGGGGAGAAAAACTCAAATAAAAAGCAAACGATGGGAGAGGCCAGAGGAGAGAGACATTTGGAGACTCAGGGCTGGAGAGAGAGCGAATGGGGAACGGTATGTGAATTTCTTGTGCGAACTCCCCAAATTAATAATGAGCAGTGGTTTCAGCCAAGCGTGCCTCCTGCCAAGCCCGGGCCCCCGGCTTTACCCCCACGTCCCACCGACCTACAAGCAAACTATGTGCTGGATTAGACTTTGTTAGATAAATATGCAGTCACATTTATGCAACCTTGAGATACAGAGATTAAACTACTCCATAAAGTATATGCTTTCAAAGATGTGCAGGCATCCTGTTAAGTTCATTACACTAAAACTTAAAGAATATATTTATTTTGGAGCTAAGTAACACATACAGGGCACAAAAACATACATACAGAGACCTGTAAAAATGCCATCTACTGTTAACCCGAACTCACAAAATAAAAGAAAATGCTGCTTTTAACACGTTTTTTGTTGAGCTGTTGTTGAGATTTGAATTGTTAGTAATAGTTTTACATTTACATTTACATTTATTCATTTAGCAGACGCTTTTATCCAAAGCGACTTACATTACATTACCAGTGTTACAGTCACTGGAGGCAAGGTGGGTTAAGTGTCTTGCCCAAGGACACAACGACAGTACTGTGGGGAGAGCGGGAATCGAACCGCCTACCTTCCGGTTGAAAGACGACCGCTCTACCCACTGAGCTACTGCCGCCGCCACTGAGCTACTGCTCAGCTACTGCCGCCGCCGTTTTAGTAGTAGTTTCAAAATTTCCTATTTTTTTAACAAAATGCGCTTTTTGCATTTTCATCACTGGTAAAATAGTATAATTGTCTTAAAAACAAATAAATAAATCATTATTTCTTTGAAAATATTTATCTGATGGATTTGACATTGACCTGACGGAGTATGACGGTGGTGACAAAAGTATTAGTTGGTCTTATTTGCAAATGCATGTAATTACTCAACAACAGCTTTAATATTTTAATAGTAGTTGTTTTGATTCATATAGTTGTAGTTTTGGAACAAAAAAAAACTCACTATGATTCCAGTATAGGATAGTGTATAATCAGATCAAAACAAGTTTTTGCATTTTTGGTTTAAAACAAAAAGCCTATTTAAAAAGGTACTGTAGGTGTGTAACTTTTATGCAAAAAATAAAAAAAAAGCTTGCTATGTGTTCCCTTAGTGAGTATATTCTGAATCGTAACTTTTGGATTGTAAAAGCAAACAATAGGGAGTGTAAACGTAGTTTATATTACTAAAAAATACTTTTTCATTTACAAAAATATTTACTTTGTTTACACTTTGAAGGCTACTGTTACAATTAAATTTTTATTTAAATTTCTTTGCTTACATTTCTAAGCTTACGTTTACGCTTCTAGGTTTACAATGCCAATTTTTTTCTTTCGTTTACGATTAATGTGACCCCGTATTGACGCTATATGGTTTACGCAGTCGGAGAGAAGCAACCAGCCTCCGTGCACAATGCAAACACCCACGTACACTCCTCGCAAACATTAAAAAATGCAAGCAAAAGAGCAAAGTCAGAATTTGATTGATAATGGGCAAACACGATTTGAGCCGTGGAGGCAGCTCAGATCTGCGTTAGATATAAAAAAAAAAATCCCTGCCTTGGCTTCTTTTTTACTAAAGAGGTAAGACAGAGTTGTAGACTATTTTATGGGGTTTTTTGTCTAACGCTAAATAACTATAAAAGCTAAAGCAAATTCTGGATGCTAGTATCACATTAGCGTGTAACTGTATAGTCTAGTCTAGACCATTTCAAATAGCCTGACACTTTTGAGATGTGATAAATTAGTTGACAAGTCTTTTCAAATTACGTAAATGTATTTTTTAAGCAGTGCTATGTTTAGCCTAGCATGCTAAAGCATTGACGGTGGCATTTATATCTGGATATTAAAAAGGAACATAGAGAAGACTATGTTTACATAAAAAAGAAAACACACAATTTCTGTTTTAGATTAGATTAGATTCAACTTTATTGTCATTACACAAGTACAGGTACAAGGCAACGAAATGCAGTTAGCATCTAACCAGAAGTGCAATAAGCAGTAAGTACAGAATATACAAGGTCTATAATATGTACAATAACTATACAGATAAGTATTATGGACATAATTGACAGATTTTAAATACTATAAGCATGATATACAGGTAGGTGTACTATGAACATACTATACAGATGGATTATGTAAAAGTGTATGTACACTATAGGCAGAACTATGAACATATGAACATCATTTACACTAGTGCATGGACAATACAGTGCATAGAAAATATTACAGTGTGCAAATGGATGTAGTGGAAGTAATAACAAGTTTACTGTTTGCTTGTTGTAAATAATAAATAAATTAGTCAGACGCAGTGGTGATGTGGGGGAGGAGTCTGTGTGTGTGGTGGTGTCAGAGGGCAGAGTTCAGTAAGGAGACAGCTGTAGGGAAAAAGCTGTTCCTGAATCTTGTGGTCTTTGTCCGGAGGCTCCTGAAGCGCCTCCCGGCTGTTGTAATAATGTTTACATTTTGATTATGCCCATTGGGGTGTACGTAACTGAAATGCCACCCATAAGACATTCATAAACCATTTCATAAGACGTTATGAACAAAAAGTATTTGCGCTTGTTCAATTGTTTACGACGGTCAAGTAAATATAAAATTTTACTGTAACAATAAACTTTCAGAATTTAACTTTTTCTGACCTTTGTAAAGATTGTGCATCTGTGTGTGCTGTAGTCTCTAGCCCTAGCCTTTTTTCATCCTTTCCAGCTCTAGCCATATACTGAACAAAAATTTAACACAACACTTTTGTTTTTGCCCCGCTTTTTCATGAGCTGAACACAAAGATCTAAGACTTTTTCTATGTACACAAAAGGCCTGTTTCTCTTAAATATTGTTCTGTGTTAGTGAGCCTTTTGCCGAGATAATCCATCCACCTCTCAGGTGTGGCATATCAAGATGCTGATTAGAGAGCATGATTATAGCACCTTTGTGCCTTGGGCTGGCCTCAATAAAAGGCCACTCTAAAATGTGCAGTTTCACTGTATGAAACTTAATGTTATTTCATATTATTGTTAATGTTTATGATAAAATAATTATACATTTTCAAAGCGAATACAAAACAAAATAACGAAATGTAAAATAGCCTACTGTAAACAACTGGGCAAAACTTATGGAAACGCCAATCAATGCTCTGATTGTGAGCACGATTTAGGCTACTAATTCGTTCCCTCGATTTATAAATAATGCGCACAATTTACTCTTTCGTTCCCTCGATTTGCAAAATCTTTCGATATGCTAAACGTAGCCTACGATTTAGCCTATTTTTTTCCTGCATGTAATGTGCGGGGCTTCGTAAGATAAAAGCACAACAGATGGCAAAAATAGCCTACACATTAAATACAAAAAAAAAAAGAAATGGAAAATAAGGATAATAGCATCATATATAGGACTATAGGGCACAGGCTACAAAATACAGATTGATGTGAACATTGCACTGGTCGCGAAAAGGAGACAGTGGCACGGTGTATAAAAAAAATATATTTTATTGCACAGGACAAAAAACAGACTAATTGGGGATTACAATTGTGTTTTAAATGTTTTCACAGGATTGTCCTACCAGGTGGGGCACTAAGCAGAAAATGGTTGCACGCATTCTTGAGCAAGTCCCAGCCATTAGGCAGGTTTTGATGGATGACCGGCGCAGCCAACATTTGATACCGACGTGGCAGGACATCGAAGTCCTCGAATCCATTAATGCAGCGCTGGAGAAGGTTGCGGATTTTACAGATCCGCTGTCTTCCGAGATTAGATTAGATTCAACTTTATTGTCATTACACAAGTACAGGTACAAGGCAACTAAATGCAGTTTAGGTCTAACCAGAAGTGCAATAGCAGCAAAGTGCAGGATATATACAATGGTTGCATACGTGCAGGATATGGAGATGTACAGGATTTACAGGTAATATGTACAATGAATATAAATATACAGATGGTTATTACTATAAAAGGTGAGTGTGTGCCATAAATATAATTACAGGTGTCTCTTCTCTATAAACAGCATTTACAGGTGAATATGTACTCTAAATGTAATGTAATACACACTGTCACACACATACATACACACACTCACTCACATACACACACACATACACACACAACCATACACACATACACACAGGGGAATTAAACCGGGAGAGCTATACACACAGACACTCACATACACACATACACATACTCTCGCATACTCACACACACACAAACACACACACACATACACACACACACTCACTCACATACACACATACACATACTCTCGCATACTCACACACACACACACACACACACACACACTCACATACACGCACTCACACACAAGCTCACACACACACTCCCATACACACACATACACACATACTCACACATACACACACTCACTCACATACACACGTACACATACATACACTCACACACACTCACATACACACACTCACACACACTCACACATACACACACTCACATACACACATACTCACACATACACACACACACACACACACACACACACACACACACACACACACACACACACACATATACACATACACACACATATACACACACACACACACACACACACACACACACAAACAAACATACACGCACACACACACATGTGATATACAGATGTCTCTAACTATAAACAGAATTTTACAGGTAGGTGTATACAATTGTATGTTAGCTTAAGTTAAGCAGTAGATTTAAGGTAGTGCAAACAGTGGAATGTAAACAGTTGGTAGCAAAGGTGCGGTAGTGCAAGGGATGGTGGGATGGTGGGGGATGAGAGGAGAGTCTGTGAGGGGAGTGGGATGGTGGTGGGGGGGTAGAAGAGTCTATGAGGGTAGTGGGATGGTGGGGGGTGAGAGGAGAGTCTGTGAGGGAGTGGCATGGTGGGGTGAGAGAGGAGTCTGTGAGAGGTGTGGGGTCAGCAAGGGTTAGAGTTCAGTAAAGACACAGCTCTGGGGAAGAAACTGTTCTTTAGTCTGCTGGTTCTAGTCCGGAGGCACCTGAAACGCCTGCCGGAGGAGGGAGAACAGTCTGTGGGCTGGGTGAGAGGAGTCCTTAAGGATGCTGCGAGCTCGACGCAGACAGCGTTTCCTCTGGATGTTCTCGATGGCAGGAAGTGGAGTCCCTGTGATGCGTTGGGCAGTTTTCACCACCCGCTGCAATGCCTTGCGCTCAGCGACAGAGCAGCACCCATACCACACTGTGACACAGTTCGTCAGGATGCTTTCTATCGCGCAGCGGTAGAAGTTCACCAGGATGGCCGAGGAGAGCTGGTTCTTCCACAGTGTCCTCAGGAAGAAGAGGCGCTGGTGAGCCTTCTTGACCAGGCTGGAGGTGTTGGTTGTCCAGGTCATGTCAGCCGAGATGTGGGTCCCCAGGAACTTGAAGCTGGAGACACGCTCGACGTCCATTCCATTGATGTGGATGGTGTCGTGTGTGCCTCTAGACTCTTTCCTGAAGTCCACGATGAGCTCCTTCGTTTTGGTGGTGTTGAGGAGCAGGTTATTTTCGTTGCACCATGTGGACAGGTGCTGGATCTCTTCCCTGTAGGCAGTCTCATCGTTGTTGCTGATGAGACCAATCACTGTAGTGTCGTCTGCAAACTTGACGATGGCGTTGGATCCAAACACAGGCTTGCAGTCGGAGGTTACAGCGTCCTCTGTTAAACCAGTCCTACAGTTATTAACTGAGGATCTTTAATATCCAAATGTTGAATTTAGCCAGAGACAGGCGCGCTCAGAGCTGTCATATATTACAACTTTTCAGTGTTTTCAACCACATACTGTTTATTTTAGGTTTCAAACATATAAATTCACATAAGTACTAGAAAAAAAAATACATTTAGAGTTTGTAAAATACACACTGATGTCTATGGAAGAGGTAATAATAATCCTTTCCATTATAATTCGACACGTTTTATTCATATCAGATACACATTGTGTAAGTAACTTCAATGTTTACTCTATTCTATTCCCAGTTCACCAGCCACTTACCTTTAAGTATTTCGGGAGAAGTGGATGAATTCACGTGTTGTAAACATAGAGGTTGTAAATCCAACAGATCCGATTCTCTGAACTGCGTCTGCAGCACAAACTAACACAGCTCAACTAACGCGATCGTTATAAACGATGTTTATCGAACGGTGTTTAAACAACAATATACTTCCACTTGCATGCATTTGACAATCGGAATATCAGATATTTCATGCCATAGCTAACACATTTGTGAATATTCAAAAAAAGGAAAAATGACATAAAAGCAGATCATCATTCATTCAGCGCTGTTGCTGCTGCGGTGTGTCACAAGCAATGACGCGTCACCATGGAAACGCCGCCCCCCCTCTCACAGTATAGTTCCCACGTCCCTGGTAGTGTGTGCACGCTGGCTTTAGCGGTGCATTCAAGGGCACTCGTAAAACTGATGTTTGTTGTGACTGCCAGAGTTGTATGCAGAGGCGCGCGAAGAGGAAATCTATATCGTCTATATCGTTGCTTTTTTCGATAGTAATATCTTGAAAGTTCATATCTAGATATAGATACGATAACGATACATCGTTCAGCCCTAGATGCAACTAACAATTATTTCTATTAAATATTTTTTCAATCAATTGATTGATAATTCAATAGTGAAGCGCGTGTAAATGCGTGAGCACCTGGTGGACTGACAAAAGACAAGACCAAGTGCCAAAGTCGCAAAATTGCAATTTTGTGGTTTATGTGCTAAATCACGTTTCCACTCCCTTCCACCAGATGTCAGACAGCCTGTACTTTATTTCTCGCCCACTTAATAGTAGGTTATTTGTTGCCATTTCAAATTTTTGTAGAAGACCAAAATATGCGCACCTCAGTGGGAATGTCAGTGGAAGCAGCATTCTCTACATATTGGCTGGCAAACACAAAAATGCCAAATAAAAAATACACCTGTGATGAAGCTTTGGCTTTAGTAATGGCTGACTCTGGAAATGAGGGAGAACATCTGCCTATAGAGTCTTTTCAGCCGAGTGAATGTGAGATTGAGAGTGAAAGGTCGGGAATAATACGACTTCCAGTGCAGCCGTGTGGGAGAAATATGTTCATCCTGACACTTTACCCAGTAGAGGAGGGAGAGGCTGGGGTAAACATAGTCATAGTGCGCAGATGCACTAGTAAAAGCAGAGATAGTGTTGTGCCTTGCAATGAGCAGTCCCACACTGTGAAAAACTACAATCTATGCCATTTGGATGGATAAGGGACGTAACTAGGGATGTAACGATTTTCTTTTATGCAATGAAATGTTAGGGCAAATCAGAAGTGAACAAGTGCCCTTTTTTATTTTACAATTCAGGGCTCCAGACAAACGTTTTTCATCACCGTCCCAGTACTATCCCGAAAGCCAGTTCCAACAGTCCCAAATGTAGCACATTACAGCCTCTCATGGCCAACAAAGGTACTGCTGTGTTGGTCCATATCCGCAAACTTTTGGAAAAGCAACCAAAATACAGACCAAATTAACTCAAGAGTATGGGCAGAAAGCACTGTTCCATGTCCAAAAGAGTATCCAACATAGAGTATAAATGAGCCTTAAGCCTACTGTGGCTTAACATTATAGTTAAGATTTCTGTAACATATTGAGGTAGATGGGTAACACACAATGACTGTAAACTGTCATTGGTAACACATGGGCATTCAAGAGGGGCTTGAGCTACACGTTAAGCCAATGTCTCATGTGGAACTTAGCAACACACTTTGAACTAGTCAAGGGCTTAAAGACAGTTATTTAAAATTAAGTAAGTATTTTTGAAGCTAAAATAAAAACATGTAGTGAACAGAATAGACACATTTATTATTTAAAAAGGTCCTGAAGCAGATTTGTTTTAGCATTCGAATAAGAGCTCAGAAAGACAAAGAAGTGAAGCAGTGTGAAGCTAAATATTTGCAGTGTATCTTGCTGGTGTTATGTAACTCTAGACTGCAGCAATCTCCATTGTCAGAGCTTGTCTAAATTCAGTGTTTTCATTCTACAAGACAAATGAGATGCTTTTCTACCACCAAGACAAAATATTATATTTAAAGCAATTACTTTCTAGTTTTTAATGTGACAAAAATTGTGAAACCACAATTTGTATAGCTGCATCTAAAATGTATTAAAGATTTTTCAAAAGTTTTCTCATATCAAAACAAAAATCCACTGATTGCTAGGTACACAGGCCCATATATCTGGTTGGTATCAGTAACTCGGAGCATGCACTGTATTTTTCAAGTCTGACACTGACAAGCCTAGTTGGTTTTCTTGAGGTATTTGAGTGGCCGCTGGTCAGATTTCACTGGCCTCCCTCTACATCCAGCTGCACACATGCCATGCATCATGAAACTATCCGCTCCTCTGCCCAAACCAACCTTACAGCTCCACATGTTTGAGAGAGACTGACCTCAGGTAATCTCACAGCGTTGTGTTAATCCTTGAGCCACTACCGAGAATCGACCCAGGAATAAAATGTGCACAAGGAATAAAATATAAAACCTATAATTTTAGGCCTTTTGAGATGTTTAGATTGTTTAGTTTGGCTTGTGTCATGGGATAATGAAGATCATCTGCTCCTTTCCCCACCATTTACTGCTCTTAAACTCTTCCTAGTTTATAAAGTAGAGGCAACGAAGTGGCAATAATAATCAGTAATCTGCAATAGTTCACAGTTTCTCCATTTTTTTATTTAATATTGAACCAAAAGTGTACAACAGTTCATTTTAAATTCTTTGTTTTGAGCAATCCAGAAAATAATGTACAATAATGCATTTCAACACTGTACTCAAAAAGGAGTAGGTTGTGTAAGTGAAAAGGGAAAAATGTGCACCTAGTTTTAGCTAGGCTCTTAATCGGCCCCATCAAGCATAAATGGAGCAGCTCAGCGTCATGTCAGGTTTTGGGTGTGCACTTAGAAGTGAATGCACGAAAACAAGAACAAGCACTTGTTGAATAAACTGAGTGTTTATTTATGCAAATTAACCAAGTGCTTCAAGTTTCAGTTTCACCTAGTACTTTTTATTCATCCGTTAATACTTTTGCCCTGATGTGTACATAAAATTACACACTAGAAACTGGTCAACATTTTGTGCCAGTAGACAGTGGCTCGCTTGTTTGCTTTGTCAGTTGTGGAGCATAAATGGGGTATAAGGCCAACTTAGACGGAATCTAAGAAAAAAGTATATAAAAGGGGATGGTGTACAGTAGCAAAATCAGAAATTGAAAGACATTAGTTCTTTTTAATTTGAACAAGAAAATACTTCAAATCCAAAGTGGCAATTTGAATATCCCAATTCACTTGACATCGCGATAGCCAATCCCAGCATAACACTCGTCTCACACAGTTGAGTTCCACAGGGCCCTGCTAGGGCATGTCTAAGCAGCGACACAGAAGCAACTCAGTGAGCCGCACCACAAACGACAGTCATGTAGTAGGAGTAGGACAGTCAAGAAACACAAAAAGTCTGAGTAAAGAAATACAAAAAGTCAGTTTTCTAAGCACATTATATAACAATATAAAGTATTCAAGATATTTTGTTTTGTTTTTTTCCAAGTGGGAAATGCTATTGCCGAAAGGGACTAGATTGTGGGTTGCTGTCTATGTGGTATGTGCTCTACCAGGTGAAATTAACACTTTTGACAGAAAGTCAGAGCTAATGTTACACACCGCTTATGCGTTTGGAGATGCTTTTTCTTTTTTTTTTTTTTAAACAAACTTTTTAAACTGTTAATACAACAATGCATTAAGCACTTTTTATGGCACTATTCCACTAAAACACAAACTTAGAAGAGAAATCATTTTGGTCATTTCTGAAGAAGCAAATGCTGCTTAGACTTATTTTCCTGTCTGTACAAAATGTTCTGGGTGTTCCTGTTTTGGTAAAGCCATTAATCTTTCAGTAAAACAACTTCACGCTTAAATGGATTGGTGTTTTGCTGCAGAAAACAACATTTTCTATAGCTCTGCACTAAGTGTGAAGCCAGGCCATGAGAATAGCCCATGAGTTGAAACCAAATACAGCTGGTTCCTATCTTTGCAGTTGAATGGGTGGCCTTGGCTCTCTCCCACCCACCCTCTTTTTCAGCCATATCTTTCCAATCCTCTGGCTCCACTGTCCAAGCCTCGGCCGTTCTTTGAATGTCCATTCCTGGTAGGACGTTCTGAGAATAGACCCCGCTAACATAGTTTATAGCTGCTCAGAGACGCTATTGGACGTGTATGGGAGTCAAAGGAGGGAGGGAGGCAAGGAGAAAATGGGGGCAGGGAGGGAGCGTGCAACAAGGGAGGAGTTTGTAAAAAATGCAAAGCCACGGTTCACTTCAACAGGCAGTTAAAGTGAGGCCAGGGAGAGGAGAGAAAAAGGAGAAAAAAAAACACTCCCTGGGCTTGTTTGAACTCTGTTTCGAAGAAATCTAAAGTTTTATTTACAATTTTACGTAATACAGTTATGAAACAATACAAATGGTCCAGAAACAAGTTGTACTATAAACAAAGCTGAAGACAAAAGAGGTCTTTTGAGTCTCATGATTTCACAACTTAAGTAATTGGTATGAACCAGAAGCTTTTGTACAAAACATAAGCAAAATACAATAAGAGACCATTAATGCAATTATAATCCTGATTTAAATGCGATTTGACTTGACTGCAATAACTAATCAAATAAATAAAGTATAACTGATTATTTAAATAGTTTGTAACTACTTTAGACATGGGTTCTAGTGTATGCCCCGTCACAACAAACATTTATACATTGCAAGTTAGTAATTCCACAGTGTAGTTAGAGATGTAGAAGCTGGTCAATGATGTGCTTTGTAGTGATTTACAAGAGATGCGATCACTCCATTATATCGCAAATTGATTGGTAATACAATTTCAACTATTGACTATTTCATGTTATCAACATTCACATGCATGAATGTTACAACAATTGGCTGAAGTGAGCTTTGCGTCACACTGTGGTGCAAACATATGTGAAAGTTTATGAGACTAGTAAAAACAGTGGAAGTTACAACTGAAATGGTATCTTTGCCTATACAACTTAGCTTTTACTATGCTAAAGAGGACATTCAAATTTCACAGGTCGTATTAGGGCTGTGCTATAGAAATTTGGTTCCCATCAATCACAAAACTACAGAAGAGGATTAGGGCCACTGTGAAAAAATAAAATAAAATTGAGGGTAGAGTTCTGAAATTAGAGTCAGAATTCTGACAATAAAGTCGGTGGCCCTAATCCTCTTCTGAGTAACCGAGAAAAAACAATGATTTTGTCACATTCTGTTTTGCAGTTATTTTGGCTTGAACACATTATAGAAAACATTATGTGCAAGATTTGAAACATGACGGTATCTGCACCGCACGGCAACAAGGGGTTTTCCACAAACTTGTAGAAGTGCGCCACATTGTTTATCTTATTTATTTATCTTAATTTTTTTTTTACTATTTATTTATTTGTATATCTTATTTATTATTAAGATAATTCACTGTTTGGTTAAGTCAATGAGTAATTGTGTAAAATAATTGTGATTTCAATAATGAACAAAATAATTGTGGTTATGATTCTTTCTATAATTTAGAAACCCTGGGTGGTATGGTTATAAAATATTTCACATACTTCATTTTTTTTTTCCTCATATTGTGCAACTCTACTCATAAATCGTCTAATTCAAGGCCTTAAGGGCAGAAGCACAACTAACTATTATTTTATTAGATTTTTAGACTAATCAGCAACTATTTTTTTGATTAGTCGATTGGTCATTGTTTTTTTTTATGTCATGTGCTTCAATAAAAAATCAATAACCTTTACCGAACAAAACCTTACATTTACTGTGCCAGGTTCAAATAGCACTGATATTAATAATACAGTTCATAATTGGTCTTATTAAAAATGTTTTTGAAATTAAATTCATACACCTTAGATTTACTAGGAACAAAAAAAAAGGGATAATTTACTTTTATCTGATAAATCAAAGCTGAATTATTGCCTCATTAAAGCAGAACTAAAGGGGTGAGCCACCACTTACAGTAAGCTAACACAAATGTACAACATTAGCCTGGTTGCTAAAGCAGAAGTGGTCTATTTACTAGCGCTAATTTAACTCTAAAACATGTGAGTCCACAGTAAACGAAGCATCTCTGAGTGCTGTGTGTTTTCAAAGTCTGTGTTCGGCTGCAGCAGGGACATGACAGCTCTGCTTCAGTCTGCTCTTTTGTTTGAGCTCTACTTCATTAGACTGACTCCCTGAAGCCACAATGCCCCCTGCACTTCCTGTAGCGCACTTTAGTTATAAAGGGATATTAAACGTGGTAAATGCCTTGTGTTCTTTGGTCAATACATAAACGTATGCGTTGCGTCGAGCTACATCATTTTTTATAACCGACATATTCAATTATGACGATTAATCGTTGCAGTCCTAACTGATACTTTGCCAAAGGGGGGCATGTAAATATAACAATTCTGAATATAGTTGATGCATGTTTTCCTTGTTGTGAAACCCTGTCTACTAACTTTGCAAAGTAGTGTTAATCTCCTACTTCTGAATTGAATGTCAGTGTTACCTTTGACATACTGAGTCTGAAGAACAAAAAGTATGATTCATCTTATCTTACTAAAAGAAACATTTTCCTCATGACAATTTCTAATCTACAATCTTCTTCTCTGTAAAAGTATTGCCCTGAGGCCGTACCTCTACCCCTCCTTCTTCTGTCTGCTTTTCCCTGGATTTCTCTGGTTCGTTCTGTCCCTGTCTTTCCAAATCTTAGCCACAAGCCGCTGCTGCCCAACTGGTTTGTCTCAGTGTCTGTCAAAGCACAAGGAATCTCTTCTCCCTCTTACCTTCCTCACCAAAGAAATGCCTTTTACTAACAAGCCTTTTGTATTTTTATTGTATGTAAATAAAAAGTGAAAAAGCTCATTCGAACATGCAACAAAAACAAAAATCTTTTAAAGAGTTCCCAATGCGTGGGATTCAAGAACATATCTCCTCTCGAATCTTTCAAACTAATGAATTTGAATGGTGTTCAATTGTAATGCTGAGTGATTAGCCAACTGGCTCGAGCAGAGGTAACGCAGAGTTCACAGCTTATGGTACGTGCCCAGAGTGGTACTTAGTCCATCTGTCATAAAAAGAAGCACGGCAAATCACAGAGAATAAGGCTTTCAAACTGGGCAGGAGTGTTTCATAAGTAGAAACTGAATTATTTTTTTTTTACTTTGGCGCAGTGCTCAATGTGCATTGCCAAATCCGAGCAAGGAAGCAATAAATTAACCGACAAGGGGAGTGCAAATGGGGAATGCAGAAATATGTTTTTTGTTTGAAGTTGTTTAGGGGGATCTGTGCCAAGTGTATGTTTAAGTTGCCGACCGCTTACATGAAATGTGAGTTTATGACTACACTAATAAATAATCTCAATAAAGGTTTGTTTGTGAAGATATTATTGTATTAGTCCCAAAATAGATTTCGGTCAAAATCTGCATAATGATTCAAGTATAACCTAATAGTACATAAAAAATATATTACCATTAGCAACAAAAAAATGCACTTTCTTTTTTAGCTGTAGCTTTGGCTAACATTTTGACAGTTTAATCCACTGCTACAGTTTTATAAAATGTTACTACAGTCATATTACAGCCACTATTTCCACAATAGGTTCACCACTGTTTCCCATCCACAGAATGGCAGCCGGCCAAAGTCAGATTTGCTCTGTAATAGTCTCAAATTAAACTAAAAGTAGACTACAGCAATTAAACATTGCAAAAGGTAATTCTGTTCATATGTTGAACTAGATGAAGTCAGTGTCTGTCACATGATATGGTTCACTGCTTTTGAGTTTTGACAGCAACATGAGCAACAAATGGTGAGAAATAAGTTCTTTATCTAGTAAAGCTCTTGATAAATTGTAATAAATGTTAAATTCATGACTCCCTACTGATGCCAAATGCCAAACCCTATTTCATAATCGTAAATAGGAAATGAGAAGTGTCAGATCACATCTAAAAGTTTTGTTAGCTAAGGATTTTGATGGTCCTTAGATCAAAATGTGAAGATCAGCCTGAGGTCACTGCTAAATATGAGGACATATGAAAACTCCTGCAGAGCTTTGCCAAGAACTTTGACGCTACACCTCACTAAAAATCAAGGGCTTTTAATGCTGCTTTCAAGTGGTGTCGGGTTTATCATATATATATATATATATATATATATATATATATATATATATATTTAGATTATATTGTCAAATATATTATTAATGCTGTTAAAAATTTAGCTTTGTTAGCATAGTTTCTACCCTTGTTAATCCCCCAAATAAGGGGTGCACGTGGCAGAGTGGTTAGCACTCCTGCCTCACAGCAAGAAGGTTGTGATTTCAAAACCCGGCCGACTCAAACATTCTCGGCCGACTCTGGTCTTTCTGTGAGGAGTCTGCATGTCCTCCACGTGTTACCGTGGGTTCTCTCCGGGTACTCCGGCTTCCTCCCACTGTCCAAAGACATGCATGTATAGGTTAATTGGCAACTCTAAAGTGTCCCTAGTGAATGAATGGTTGTCTTTCACTGTCTATGTCTAAATGTCAGCCCTGCGACTAACTGGCCATTGCCCAGGGTGTACCCCGCCTCAGGCCCAAAGCTGCTGGGATAGGCTCCAGTCACTCGCGACCCCTAATGGGACAAAGCGGTAGAAAATGAATGAATGAATGAATGAATGAATGAATGAATGAATGAATTACCCAAATAAAATGTTTAATAATTATCTTGTGCATTTTCTCTTCTCTTCAAGAGCTTTATGGCACTGGTAACAACTTATAACGTATAATACGGATTATTGGTATTGGTATTGCACTGCAATGAGTCATTACAAACTGTGTAAGAAAGTCATTTTTAGGTCAGCAACAGGCTTTGGATACCCTTTCCAGTGAAATAGTTCCAGTGAAACATAAAAAGAATTTGCACTGCGTTTTCACCAGCCCCATGGTTATCCACGGTAGCTGCATTATAAGTGTAGTTGCATATCATTTCTTTTTATCTTGACTTATGCATATTGTTAACAAATGTAAATGTAAATTAAAGCCGCAAGCGGCGATAAAGGCCCTCGCCTCCCTTGAGACCGCGGGGACACATGCACTCGGAGGATTGCATTTCGTGCTTTAAGCGTAAACTTCACGGTAATGTCAAATAACCGGGCCTGTGCTACTGCTTGGGCCTGCTACACCACCTTGTAACCTAACTTTAGAGTTAAAGGTCTCCACAATCTCTGGTTTTCCTGGGAGCTGTCTGAACCTTTGGAAATAATAGATTATGCTTGGGCTAAGGCGAGAAAAACAAAGTACTGGCTGGAGATTTGAGATGACTCAGGAATCGCTGAATTTAGAGTGTGGCTGTCATTGACTTTTCTGTTTGCCCTGAGGTGTCCTATGGATGTACCAAGTTTCATTTTTCTACATTGGAATAAAGTTACTTTCACTTTCCATAGGCCCGATGTATTTTGACTTTTCTATGGGTCGCCACTGAGTCATTTTTCATATTTTTTTTTTCGTGGACTTCAAATACATAAATTTTTCGCTGGGCTTGAAATCTGGGACCAATAAAAATTACTTTTAGTTGCACGTTTACTGGGTCAAATTGAGGATCATTTAAAAAAAAAAAAATTTATAAAAAAATATATACCAAACTATAATAAAAAAATATATAACTCGAGCAAAAAGTCTAGAAAAACGCTTGTCTATTTTACATACATATGTTTAGCTCATTTTGCCCAAGTTTGGTGTCTGTGGAATGAAGCAGCTATTTTCTGTGTTCTTTTAAAAAAGAGGTGTATTCTAAGTCGGTTCACATTTTCAATTCAAAATGGCCGCCTTCCCGTGTGTGATAGGGTGTGGTCCCCATTGACTTTTTTGTTCATAAGACCATGGTGGATGTGTGTACCAAGTTTCATTTGCCTACGACAAACTAAAATTTTCACTTCCCATTGACTTTTTCCACATATTTGGGACGTTGCTATGGCAACACATTTATAGATAGGGGGTGGTTGTCATTGGCTTTTATGCTCGTCATGACATAAGAGATGTGTGTACCAAATTTTATGTCTCTATGACAAACTAAATTCTTGGGTCCCATTATAAGTTTGTAGGGGGCGCTGGAGAGCCATTACTAAAGATAACCCTTTTATTTACATATCTTTGTGTTCAGGTCATGAATGTGCACAAACGCCTTTTTGGGTCCAACTCGATCCGAGAAGGCGTTTGAGAGTTAAGAGACGTTTTATTTTCACAAAAATGGCCACCTCGTTACAGGCTTGCCACACCCATACCCGATAAGATATCATAAACAAAGTCACAACTTTGGTTGGCACACGTGTCTAGATTATACTTACCAAATTTGGGGCCATTTAGATTAAAACACAATGATTTGCATCTTTCTGCGCAAGGTGTGCGATTTTAGTGGCCGCGCGTTTCACCCCACATGGCGGACTTCCTGTTGAGTTCAGGGTGTGGTTGTCATTGACTTTTCTGTTTGCCCTGAGGTGTTCTATGGATGTACCAAGTTTCATTTTTCTACGTAGCAAAAAAGTTACTTTCACTTTCCATAGGCCCAATGTATTTTGACTTTCCTAGGGGCCGCCACTGAGTCATTTTTCGTTTTTTTTTCCGGGGACTTCAAATACATAAATTTTTCGCTGGGCTTGAAGGCTGGGACCAATAAAAATGCCTTTTTGTTCATGTTCACTGGGTCAAATTTAGGATCATTTTGCAGAAAAAGAAAGAGAACAAAAAATTAAAGCCGCAAGCGGCGATAAAGGCCCTCGCCTCCCTTGAGACCGCGGGGACACATGCACTCGGAGGATTGCATTTCGTGCTTTAAAGCGTAAACTTCACGGTAATGTCAAATAACCGGGCCTGTGCTACTGCTTGGGCCTGCTACACCACCTTGTAACCTAACTTTAGAGTTAAAGGTCTCCACAATCTCTGGTTTTCCTGGGAGCTGTCTGAACCTTTGGACTAGGACTTGGAGCTAGGACTTCCAGAATGAAGAACTCATTCTTTCCCTCTGCCATAAGTCTGCCTAAACAGCAGATAGGAGTCTACAGTTCACAATCACAACATTACATGAACAATTGTTTACCTTTACCTACTGCACTACCTCACTTTACACCATTACTTTACACCATCACAACTGCACTACCTCACTTTACTACTTTATTCCTTTTGCCCTCTTGTATTTTGTTGTACATTTGCATTATTATTACTTGTATATTGTCTTATTTTTTTTTTTTTTTTTTTACTTACCTGTGTGACATTTTTACTGTGGACGGCAAAGTAAGAATTTCATTGTACAGGGAAACATGCTTTCTGTCTGTACACATGACAATAAACACTTTGAATCTTGAATCTTTGGAAATAATAGATTATGCTTGGGCTAAGGCGAGAAAAACAAAGTACTGGCTGGAGATTTGAGATGACTCAGGAATCGCTGCACCCCCCTGTTTAAAAAGGCAAAATGCAAATATAACTTGACTAAAAGAACAAGGTTACAAGTTCCAAAGGATTCTGAGGAGTTTTCTAAGACTCTAGCCTTGGCTCTGGAGGGGCCTCCTCTAAATGAAGGATCCTGGCAATTGGGAAATGGCATTTATTTCCCAAAGAAATGGCTGCCTCTTCACAGACTCATTACGACCACAGCCACAAATGTATCAAAAAACAAATTGATAATTTTTTTTGGCACACATGTCTAGATAATACTCACCAGATTTGGAGCTGTTTAGATTAAAAGTCTTTAGCACAAGGGGTGCGATTTAGGTGGTCACGCATTCCACCCAACATAGTAGATTTCCTGTTGAGTTTACGATATGGCTGTAATAAACTTTTCAGTTTGCCCTGAGGTGTCCTATGGATGTACCAAGTTTCATTTTTCTACGTTGGAAAAAAGTTACTTTCACTTTCCATAGGCCCAATGTATTTTGACTCTTGTAGTCGCCACTGAGTCATTTTTCAGTATTTTTTTCCGGCGACTTCAAATACATAAAGTTTTCGCCGGGCTTGAAGTCTGGGACCAATAAAAATGACTTTTAGTTGCACGTTTACTGAGTCAAATTGAGGATCATTTTGCAGAAAAATTATACTAAAAAAAAATATACCAAATTATAATAAAATATATAACTCGAGCAAAACGTCCAAGAAAAACACCTGTCTATTTTACATACATGTGTTTAGCTCATTTTGCCCAAGTTTGGTGTCTGTGGAATGAAGCAGCTATTTTCTGAGTTCTTTTAAAAAAGAGGTGTATTTTAAGTCGGTTCACATTTTCAATTCAAAATGGCCGCCTTCCCGCTTGTGATAGGGTGTGGTCCCCATTGGCTTTTTGTTCATAAGCCCATGCTGGATGTGTGTACTAAGTTTCATTTGCCTACGACAAACTAAAATTTTCGCTTCCCATTGACTTTTTCCAAATATTTGGGACGTTGCTATGGCAACACATTGGGTCCCATTATAAGTTTGTAGGGGCGCTGGAGAGCCATTTCTAAAGATAATTTTGGAAAAAGTTACTTTCACTTTCCATAGGCCCAATGTATTTTGACTTTTCTACCACTGAGTCATTTTTTTTTTCGGGACTTCAAATACAAAAGTCAAAATCTTGAAGTCTATGGAAAATGAAATGACTTTTAGTTGTTTGTTTAGTTAAATTGAGGATCATTTGCAGAAAAATTATAAAAAAAAATATTACAGCCATAATAAAAAAAACTCAACAGCAAAATCTACTATGTGTCTTCATGACCACCTAAATGTTTAGCTCATTTTGCTTTGTGCTAAAGGGTTTTCATCTAAAGCAGCTTTTTCTTTGTACTTTTAAAAAGAGGACATGCAATCGGTTCACATATATGTGTCAATTCTCAAGGAAGCTTCCTGTGTGATGAGGGAGGGTATTGCTTTTTTGTTCATTTTTTTTTTATGGTGTTTTTTTATTGTGCCTATGAAACCTAAATTTCACTTCAGTGACTTTTTCACATTTTTGGTGGTGCAGGCACATTTATAGATAGGGGTGGTTGTCATTGGCATTACCGTCATGAAGTTTAAGATGTGTGTACCAAATTTTATGTCTCTATGACATGTTGGGTCCATTCTCAAGTTTGTAGGAGGCTGGAGAGCCATTTAAAGATAACCCTTTTATTTACATATTTTTTAGCCGGTGATGGCAGGGCCTATTGTTTTGTCAAATCTTTCTTGTCGACCTATGATCCTAAATTTGACCCAGTGAACATGCACGAAAAGTCATATTGCCCAGACTTCCCATACCGATAAGATATGTAAAAGTCACAATCGAAAAATGACTCAGATGATACTACAAAATCAAAATACATTGGGCCATTTAGATTAAAGTAACTTTTTCCAACGTAGAAAAATGAAACTTGGTATATCCATAGGACACCTCACATGGACAGAAAAGTCAATGACAGTCACACCTAAACTTAACATTGACTTTTCTGTTTGGGGTGAAACGCTATGGATAAAATGCTTTTTCACGTTGGAAAGATGCAAATCATTGTGTTTTAATCTAAATGGCCCAAATTTGGTGAGTATCATCTAGACACTGACTTCAAATACATAAGTTGGCTTGAAGTCTGGGATATAAATGACTTTATGGGTATGTTCACTGGGTCAAATTTAGGATCATTTTTGTGAAAATAAAAAAAAAAAAAAATCGTCTCTTAACTCTCAATAGGCCCTCCCGGATCAGTTGGACCTAAAAAAAAAAAAATTCATGAGAACACAAAGATATGGTAAATCAAAAGGGTTATCTTTAAAATGGCTCTCCAGCGGCAGTGGCTCAGTGGTATAATGGGACTTTCAAGAAGGTAGTTTGTTATAGAGACATAAAATTTGGTCCCACACATCTCATACTGTCGTGTCCTTGGGCAAGACACTTAACCCACCTTGCTATGAATGTGTAAGAATGTTGAGTGAATGTATGTGGTGAAAAAGTCAATGGGAAGTGAAATTTTTAGTTCTGTCAGTCTGCCCCAGAGCATCTGTGGCTACTTGTAGTACACACATCCACCAGTGTGACTGTGTATGAATGAATAATGGATGGACTTATCACAGCACAGGAGTCCATTTCCTCGGAGAAAAGCGACTTAAAATACACCTCTTATTATTAAAAGTACACAGAGCCGGTGATGACCGGGAGGGCCAAACTTGCTCGGATTTTTTTTTAGGCTAAAGCCGGTGATGTAAAAGAGACAAGTGTTTTGCTAGATTATTAGGCCCGAGCCGGTTATGATTTTTTTATTATAATTCGGTATATATTTTTTTTTTTTTTTTTCTTTTCCACCTATGATCCTAAATTTGACCCAGTGAAACATGACTAAAAAGTCATTTTTATTGGTCCCAGACTTCAAGCCGGCAAAAATTTATGTATTTGAAGTCCCGAAAAAAATACGAAAAATGACTCAGTGGCACCCTAGAAAGTTAAAATACATTGGGCCTATGGAAAGTGAAAGTAACTTTTTCCAACGTAGAAAAATGAAACTTGGTACATCCATAGGACACCTCAGGGCAAACAGAAAGTCAATGACAGCCACACCCTAAACTCAACAGGAAGTCCGCCATGTGGGGTGAAACGCATGGCCACTAAAATCGCACTTTGCAAAAGATGCAAATCATTGTGTTTTAATCTAAATGGCCCCAAATTTGGTGAGTATCAATCTAGACACGTGTGCCAACCAAAGTTGTGACTTTGTTTATGATATCTTATCGGGTATGGGGTGGCAAGCCTGTAACGAGGTGGCCATTTTTGAAAATAAATGTCTCTTAACTCTCAAACGCCTTCTCGGATCGAGTTGACCAAAAGGCATTTGTGCACATTCATGACCTGAACACAAAGATATGTAAATAAAAGGGTTATCTTTAGAAATGGCTCTCCAGCGCCCCTACAATCTTATAATGGGACCTAAGAATTTAGTTTGTCATAGAGACATGAAATTTGGTACACACATCTCTATGTCATGAGGAGCATAAAAGCCAATGACAACCACCCCTATCTATAAATGTGTTGCCATAGCAACGTCCCAAATATGTGGAAAAAGTCAATGGGAAGTGAAATTTTAGTTTGTTGTAGGCAAATGAAACTTGGTACACACATCCAGTATGGGCTTATGAACAAAAGCCAATAGGGACCACACCCTATCACACACGGGAAGGCGGCCATTTTGAATTGAAGATGTGAACCGACTTAGAATACACCTCTTTTTAAAAGAACACAGAAAATAGCTGCTTCATTCCACAGACACCAAACTTGGGCAAAATAAGCTAAACATATGTATGTAAAATAGACAAGTGTTTTTCTAGACTTTTTGCTCCAGTTATATTTTTATTATAATTTGGTATATATTTTTTATTATAATTTTTCTGAAAAATGATCAATTTGACCCAGTAAACGCGTGCAACTAAAAGTCATTTTTATTGGTCCCAGACTTCAAGCCCGCAAAAATGTATTTATTTGAAGTCCCGAAAAAAATATGAAAAATGACTCAATGGCGACCCTAGAAAAGTCAAAATACATTGGTTCTATGGAAAATGAAAGTACATTTTTCCAATGTAGAAATACAAAACTTGGTACATCCATAGGACACCTTAGGGCAAACAGAAAAGTTTATTACAGCCATACCGTAAACTCAACAGAAAATCTACTATGTTGGGTGGAATTCATGACCACCTAAATCGTACACTTTGTGCTAAAGGGTTTTCATCTAAACAGCTCCAAATTTGTTTTTGATACTCATATGCTGTGGTCTCAAGGTGATGACCGGGAGGGCCTATTGTTTTTGCTCGGGTTATTTTTTTTTTTATTGTTTTTTTTTTTTATTGTCGACCTATGATCCTAAATTTGACCCAGTGAACATGCACGAAAAGTCAAATTACAAGGTGGTGTAGCAGGCCCCAGCAGTAACACAGGCCCGGTTATTTGGCATTACCGTGAAGTTTACGCTTTGAAGCACAAAATGCAATCCTCCGAGTGCATGTGTCCCCGCGGTCTCAAGGGAGGCGAGGGCCTTTATCACCGCTTGCGGCTTTAATTATTATTTATTTCTTTAAACTGTATATGCTGTCGTCTTGGCCAGGTCACTCTTGGAAAAGAGATTTTAATCTCAATGAGTTTTTACCTGGTTAAATAACGAAGAAAAAAAAATTATTGTTTAATACAAGTGGAGAAAAAAAACCTTTCCTTTGTTTCCATTTCTCTTTATGAGCATTGACTCAGACAAAAACCTCAAGCATAGAATTGAGATTTTACAGTTTCAACAAAACCCTATTTGAACCAACTCCAACCAACCATCTACAAAGCAATATATCATATTATAAATGTTTATAATTCATTTTACAAATGTAACTATTCTAAACTAAACAAATTAAACATCTGACTTGTTGACCTTTAAGCTTTTACGACCATTTTGGCTAATTTAAGACTCTTGATGGTATTCATAAACTATAAAGATGTAAATACCCATGCAGCCACAGCAGGGATCCAACACAGATGTTAGTTATGAATTGTTAAATAAGAAAGTAGTAGTACTACTTTCTTATTGTTAAATATTTATTTTTACCTTTAGTGGAGTCTGTTTTGGGAGCCACAGGGAGGGGCCGCTGGGATCTGGGCTGAGTCGAAGGGACCGACATCTTAACAGGTCCCACGTATTCAACGTAGGTCCCGGGGAAGTCCCCTCGTTGCTTGGACCTCTCGTTGTAGCCCAGGAGCCAGCCCAGGCGCTCGGGACGCTCCTCACAGCCCTCCTGGTAGCTCTCCGAGGAGTGCAGGGACACTTTACTGACCCTGAGCAGGTCTCCGGGGACAAGATCCAAGTCCTCCTCCTGTTCTTTAGTGAACGGGTACAGGGCACGGTACTGGAAACCTTCGGCTGCCATTTTGTGAGAGAAGTAAAGCAATGGCACAGACTTGCGGATTAAAGATGACGTCGCAGGGATTGTGATTCGCAGGAATCACAGTCCTAGTTTGTGAAGGCAGCTCACCCAGCTCTTAGAAGCATGTCTGATTAAAAAAGCTATTCTTGTGTCCCATGCGGTGGCAGTTTTAGACCACCACCTTGCCTCTTGACGCCATTTTGTGATAGATTACTAATCAAAATGGCCGCCAGTAGAAGCTTTAAAGAACTCTCACTTTGAACCGAGTCTCTAGTTTGGCGTCCTTGTAGTCAGGACTCACCCAAAGCTTAAGAGCATTTCTAAAAGTGTTTAAAATAGCCGATTTTGCTGTGGCAGTTGTTTTAAACCTGTCCGGTGTTGGCGGATTGGACTACTTTCCTCAGTTTAATGCCCCGGTTGAGCCAGATAATGGAGCAGAGGGAGTGTGTTGGCAACATGCTCTTTTCACACAGTGGAAACCAGCTCAGTGTCCGTGGAACAGCCCGGTGAAGAGTTTAAGGGGTAAGCGTTAGATGTTGTCAGTAGTCCGCTGTCAAATTAATGACAGACCCTCCCACATGATCAATCAGACTGCGACCCACCTGCAAGATATAAACAACAACATTGTTTTGTCAAAAACACACTCAACCCTAAAGCTCTTTTTATTATTAATGTGGGTAAATAAACCAAAAGACATAATAGCATAAGTTGGAAGAAACAGAGGAATGGGGGGAGGACTGTCTGATATCACAAAGTCCAAAAATAGCTCAATGCTCAAAGTTTAGTGTACTTTTTTATGAGGAAATAAAAAATCTACGCTAATGGCTAAAATGTATTTGAGTGTCTACTCAAAATAGATATATATGTATCTTTCACAGAACACTTCTAAAATTTAAGTCAAATTTGTCACAACTTCACAACCAACAAAAAGATTTAATACATTCACTGGCTAGTCCACACATGAACAGATATATATATATTTTTTTTTCTGTAAGGACTAACAGTACATCTCTGTCCATGCAAAATAAACTTTTGTGGTCAAACAGACTTGTTGGTTAGTGTCTTGCAGCCAACCCTGGCCAGCCATACCCATTCACTTTGCAAAAGTAGCTGGTTCTTGATCCCCTTCACATCAATTGCCACTCTGGAATCGTATTGGACCAATCATAACCTAAAATGGGCTGTGATTTATGCAATGCTTATTTTTTCCGATTGGCTGTATGTCTATCCAATTACTAAGTAAAATCCGCAGAGACTTGACAAATTTCTTGGCCAGGCCAAATACAGCTCTGATCCCTGACTCTCCAAAATTAATGCATAGTGAACATAGTGAAAGAAATTTAAATTGTTTCATTGGTGAACCTAAGTACAAATACGTAACACAAATTTTAATTTATTTAGCTTGTTTATAGCAACATCTTCACTGCGGCAAATACCGTGGCATTGAAGAAGCAATGAAATTTTTTTTATAATTTTTCAGCATTATTCGGAGGCCGAAAAAGGCCCCAAATGTTTTTTTTTTATGATAATAATAAAATAAAAACGGGTTAAAACACAAAAAACTTCAATAATTACCATCCAAAATGGTGCATTGTCTTGTGCGGCATAGCGCGGTGATAAAGGCAATGGTGGTTGAACCCCCCCAAATAATATATAAATTCTGTTAAGCCATGTTAAAACACAAATTTTTTAAACTGAAATATTCCTAATGCAATGGCAATGTATATTAGTTCTCGCAACGCAACTACAAACACAATATTTCTATACATAGATTTGTTTTGTATGCTGTGATTCATGTCTTGGCAGCGCTGCAGCGATTGAGAAAATGGTGGCCAAAAAGGCGACAAAAGCATAATTTCAGAATGTTGAGTAAAGTAAAAATTTGGACAGCACAAATATTTTAAATAAAATTAATCTCAAAGCGGTGCACCAAACTGGCGGAAACTGCGGCGGCTTGGTTGCAGGCTTCTCTCAGGACAGAGCTATGTCCTACGCTACTGCTGATCTGCTGCGTCATACCCAACACAGACCAGGTCCCTGGACAAGAGCCTTAACTCGGTCCACATTCACAGCCTCTCAGCTTCAAACCACACTCAACGCCATTGCACTTTCCACAGGAACAACAAGTTTCAAACAAATGTCCAACCAATTCTCAACATTTAATAAGCCACTCAGTTCGGCTGTAAAACACAAAGAACGTTGATCTTGCAGCACTTGGAAACAAGACCCAAGAAGGTATAAGGGGAAAATGTCAAATAGGAAATTATAGGAAAAAGAATTTTTTCTTCTTCTTTTTAATCATGCATTCAGTCAAATGAGGTAGAAACAAAACCAGACTCCAAACAACCAAATTTTTTTAAAAACCCTGATATAAAAAAAAACTATGTTTATTGGATGAAGCCACTTAAATTAGTCACACGTAATGCAGGATCTACTGAAAAAAGGTCAATCCTTCAATAATCCTTGCCAGGCCATGAGCATGTTTGAAAATCCTGGCTCTAAAAACTCATTTAATAAACTGGAATTAATTTACAAGATTCTCTGATGTTGAATTTTACAAAACCCATTTCAGACCATAGAGAGGATGGGCTTTATGCATTTTACTCATTGCGTACCACACTGATAAAACATTAACCAATGAAAATGTTATGCAATCGTAGCAAAAGCTATACAATGCTGCAAAGTTATGCTTCAAAAAAGAAAATATTCTGGTAACGATGGCACAGAAAGTTTTAAAATGTAGGATTATACACTTGACTTGTGCACTCAATTAAAAGGTGTGGATTGTGGACTAAAAAAGGACATGTTTTGGGAAAGGAGATGGCTCATATTAAAGCTTAGAGGCAGGTAGAAATAGAGAGATGTGATACAAAAAGAAGGTGAAAGTTTAGGTCGGTAAAAATGCTAACGAAGAAATATCTGGGGCAATTTCCCCAAATCCGAATCAACAGAAGGCCTAGTTTGTAAGGCCTGGTGTTGTGCAATCACTCCATGCATGGATCTGACAAAAAAAATATGTTAAATAAAATCTTATACTATAGAAAAGTGTAAAATTGCACCTAAATGCCCGTTTTGGTCACTTAAAAGCCTTAGTGCATGCTTTAAAATCTTGGTCTCAATTATACTTTTCCACTACGACATTTGAAAACCCAAAAATCTAGCATTCGAAATTCACGGATTTGTTTTGGTGTCAGGATGACAGAGTGCGTGGAACTCACCCCACTTTAGGATCGGATCGAAGCCGGACAAGCCTGGAGAAGCCCAGACTCTCGGTCCTTACATCCTCTGAGCCGAAGAGATGCCATGGAGACACGTGGCACTGGCATACCCAACCACAGCCCGCAATGCTCACACCATAATACCCCAGCCCAAAACTCTCAGCCCTGCCCCCAAAAACACAGACGTCCCCCCCCTCCTCCTCAGAGGAAAAAGTCTTGCAGTTGTCCTGGTTTGTTTACAGCCATATCTTTAAAACAGCTCTGACGACGCAAAGTTAAAACACTCGTCTGGTTTATCCTTTTTCTTTAAATAGCTCTAAAAAAGTCATGCAAGGTGAAAGAACAGTTCTCCTGGTCTTGCTGCATTCTTGTTGTGGCTGAGGATTCAAGATGACAGTTGCAAAAGAAGTGTCCAAATCCATCCTTTATAGAAAGAGTTCTGAATGACTCAGAGAAAACACGCAGAGAAAAGCACTGAGAGAAGCAACGGTGCAGTTTGGTATCAGCCGAGTCAAGCTGCTGAAAGGAAAAGCACCGGGAAATAATTAATGAATTCAGCAGCAAGTAACTCACTGTTGCTAGAGCGAGGGAAAGCCTGTCCCGCGCTCTGATTGGCCGCTGTCCTGCCCATGTGCTCTCCACTCACAGCAAAGCCGGGCAAATCAAGGAAACGTTCTAATATTAGAAAATGTATCTAGGCAGTCATCAAACATCAGACCTAAATAAATAGTGTTTTTCACAAGATTGGGCTATTCTCTGTAATCTTTTTCGATCGAATTGAGTAAAATCAGGGGTTTTATAGGTAGAAAATGACAGAAGAGTTGGGTGGAAGAATAAAATGAGACCAAAAATAATGGTTGTTTGTGATTGGAGAGTAGTCAGTGAGTCAGGGTTGAGTCGTGCAATGGGATCAAGGGAGAGGAATTTGGTCTTTTAAGTGAAGTCAGGTAGATTTGTACTGATGTCCTCTGCAATAAATATAAAATTAAGAAGTGGACAGGACATAGGAAGGAAATAGATTATTGTGTTAAAAATATCAATGAAGGCCCAGAGAAAAGACTTGTGTTAGACTAAAGACGTGTTTTAATCAATCAAGTGTAAATTGTTAATGCTTCAGTGTACAATTTTACTTTTATTCAAATTAATACCATAAACCTTAATTCTAAAGTCAATGTGGCAATACATGTTGATTGTACAAGTAATTTTAAATTACTATAAATAAAATAAACTGGAAAATTGTGGATTATAATAGCACAGTTATGTTTTACCTCATTAATGTTGTAAAATGGATATAATGTATGTTAGTTTTAACTAATACTGCACTTCTTGAAATATCTTACAGCTCTGGAAAAAATGAAGAGACCACTGCAATTTTTTCTAGCAATCAGCCTCTCTACAAGTACAAGGAAACCATTCCATTACAATGTCTGTTGAATCCCAACACAGGCACACCTCATTCTACTGAACGAGGTGCTGATCAGGTTATCACCTGAACCAAATCTTATTTAATAAGGAAAAGTATAAAAAAAAACACTTCTGTGGTCATTAGGGCTGTGACGGTATGGGATTTTTTCTTACCGCGGTGATGAAGCAACAAGAATCGCGATTTGGCGGTTAAACGCCCCCCCTCCCCCTCCCCCCACTGCGAGTCTTGCGAGTCTTGCGAGTCGAGTATGTGAGCGGAGTGGAGCGGCGGCAATTTCCCCTTCACGCTCTATGCATTCAAGAATCACTCCGCTCCAGCTCCAGCTCCGGGTTTACCATCTCCCGCTCCTATGCATTCAAGAATCACTCCGCTCCAGCTCCAGCTCTGGGTTTACCATCTCCCGCTCCCTGCTGCACTCCTCGTTCACTGACATCAGAAACACTGCTCCTCGCTCTTAGCTCTTCGCTCCGAGGAAATTTGCGTCTAACTGCTAAAGTAGTGATCCATCTGTATCAAGCTGGTTGTTAACCGTGTGAGTTCTGAACACTGCACTATGCTTATTTAAACCTTTTCGTCTCTACACATATGAGGCTACATATTTCTCATGTCTGTAAGGCAAACCTGCTGAGTTTCAGTTTATTTGAGACGTGCTTCAGTTCATGAGCAATGAAAGCGATTGCTTCCGCGACCTCATAGTCTACTTATTCGGTTCTTATTTATTAAATACATGCAATTGCCCGAAGAAACCTTTATTAAAATTAAGAGACAATTTGTACAAAACGAAAGAAAGTCTTTTTACAAAACAAAACTTAATATTAAACTAAATATAACCCCCCCAAAAAATCATGTGCGGTGATGACCTCACACCGCGGTAGGCATCTCATTATTGCGGTGATGCGGTGATGCGGTTATCGTCACACCCCTAGTGGTCATCACTATCCTCTTGCAAATAAATCCTTAAAATTACAATATTTTTATTTGGAATTTGGGAAAAATGTTGTCAGTAGTTTATAGAATAAAACAAATTTATTAATTTCACCCAAACATATACCTACAAATAGTAAAACCAGAGAAACTGATCATTTTGAAGTGGTCTCTTAATTTTTTTCAGAGCTGTAAATAGATATTTGGTGGTCTTTAAAAATAAGCTTCAGAAAATTTGATAGTTAATTATACACCTAAAACCCGCCTTTTTTAGATAAACAGCTACGAGTATTTCAAACGAGTCAAAGTGGTTGTGAAGAGAAGGGATCCCAGATTCACTTTACCATTTTGCCAAATCTCACTATATTACTCACAATAAGAAAAGTAGCAAGTGAATTTCTTTATGTCTATCTATATACCTTGCTGTCTAAGAAAAAAGTTCATAATTGTTGAAACTCCTAAGCTCTTCTAAAATGACAAGAGAAATTGGTGTTTATGTAAAACCTGTACATCAAAATACTATTATTTAGTCAATTAGATTTATCTTCTTGATGTTATGTAGTCAGCCTTGCCGCTCTGACCTGTTCATTATACACCAATATCCATAATTGAAAATGCCAAATAAGCACCATGTACCTCACGTCCTACTGCATTCACTTATACTGGAGTGAATGCATTGTTTTTTTGGGTTGACTTAGACTTGATTTTTCTATCGATTAATCGGACAATTATTATTTTCTTTTTTTTTAATTAGTCTATCAAATTTTTTTTGTTTGCTATTTTTTTCAACTAAAGATTTAACATTTGGCCTTGTTTTCGCTGCACGCTCATTAAGTCCATGGAGCGGATGCAGCCCGGTACCGGTGGGACAACATAGACGTGGTGATGATGGTAACCGGCACTTACAGTGACACTCTAAGACAAATACAAAATACAAAGTTTTGTAGTATATACTGTTTATATTTTTAATTTTTTTTTTTAATTGACGTAATCAATTACGTCAACGTGTTGTTTCAGGTGTCAAGTCCGGGGTGCCCCGTTGTGCGAACATTTACAGTGTAGTCTCTGCGGTGAGCCGGTAACCAGAACGCTGTGCATCTGGAGCTGAAACCTTGTACTCTCTGGAGCTGTTTAAACTTTACTTTAAACTGTTTGGTTTAAGGTCTTCACATGTTCCAGTAACTGTTCAATATTAGCGTAAGAATCACCATTTCCGTGAAGGACAAGACTCATTTGTTTGTTAGCTCCTTTGTGTTAGCGCCTTCAAGCTAAGTGAGCGTTCCCCCCACCACTTCAGCTCTTCTTTCTTACATATTTCAAACAGAAAATCTTATGTAATATATCTCTTTTTTTTAACTGTTTTGCTGACTTTGAAAGTCTATTTGATTACTGAAATAATCAATAGCTGCAGCACTAATGCACTGATCTGTTTTTTCCTTGGAGAGTTTTGTAAAAATCAATGTTTACTAATGTTAGCTAGCCTCACATAGACAGGTGACAGTCTCGTATTTACAGACCTTTTAGAACTTTTTATTTACTAATGTATAACACAGCTATCGGTTTTTCCGTTAATATTATTTGATATGCTGTAAACGAACAGTCGCTTTTGTGGTTGTAGTAACATCCTTCAGTATCTTGTGTCAGTGACAGGGACTAAGGTAACAGCAGCTGAGACTGTTCAGAGCAAGCCTCGAGTCAAAATACTCACAATAAACTGTTAATTCGCTGTATGATGATGACGGATGTATTATTAGACCTTACTGTTATATTATGTTGTGTATATAATATGGGTGGGAAAAAAAGAAGAAAGAAGAAAATTAATTAGAGGCTTTGTAATCAATTAATTTGTCTCGATTAATCGCATTTTAATTGCATAACAATATTTGCCTCAAAAGCATAATTCTTTTAATATTTTAGTGGTGCGGTTCCTGTGCTGCAACATAGTTTTATGTTAGGGTTAGTAGGGTGGAAGTGCTTCGGTGGTATGCAAACTCTGTTTTTGCACAATTTGCACAAAACCACGCTTTTCAAGACTTCCATCAGGCTGTTTTTTATTTATTGAAATTTGCCTTCCATCAGTCCTAGCAACGCACTTTCATCCAATTCCCACATTCCTTCACGCCATTGGGAGTGGACTAGGGAGTAAAAGTAGCCCTGTAATTCCTGACAGAATTGAATCTGGTTAACTGCTGGGTTTGTTTTGATAAACTTAATGAAAAAAAATAAAAAAAAAAAAGCTAATATAAAATAATTACAATGCGAGGTTCCTTGAACCGCCACCTTATCGTGGTGGAGGGGTTTCAGTGCCCGAATGATCCTAGGAGCTATGTTGTCGGGGGCTATATGCCCTTGGTAGGGTCTCCTAAGGCAAACAGGTCCTAGGTGACGGGCCAGACAAAGAGCGGTTCAGAACCCTTTATGGAAATGAAAAAATCGAGGACTGTTACGATGCCCGGTATGGCGCAATCGGGGCCCCACCCTGGAGCCAGGCCCGGGGTTGGGGCGTCTGGTGGCCAGCCGGGCTCAGCCCAAAGGAGCGACGTGGTGCCGACCTCCCGTGGGGCCACCACCTGCAGGAGGAACCGCAAGGGGTCGGTGCAATGTGAATTGGGTGGCAGTCGTAGGCGGGGGCCTTGGCGACCCAATCCCCGGACACATAATCTGGCGCTAGGGACATGGAATGTCACCTCGCTGGCGGGGAAGGAGCCTGGGCTTGTGCGGGAGGTTGAGAGATACCGACTAGAGATCGTCGGGCTCACCTCCACGCACAGCTTGGGCTCTGGAATCTAAATCCTCGAGAGAGGCTGGACTCTCCACTACTCTGGAGTTGCCTGCGGTGAGAGGTAGCAGGCTGGTGTGGGCTTGCTTATTGCCCCCCGGCTCAGCTGCCATGTGTTGGAGTTCACCCCGGTGAACGAGAGGGTCGCTTCCCTGCGCCTTCGGGTCGGTGATAGGTCTCTCACTGTTATTTGTGCTTACGGGCTAAATGGCAGTGCAGAGTACCTGGCCTTCTTGGAGTCTCTGGGAGGAGCGCTGGAAAGTGCTCCGACCGGGGACTCCGTCGTTCTACTGGGGGACTTGGGCAGCGACAGTGACACCTGGAGGGGCGTGATTGGGAGGAACAGGCCCCCGGATCGGAAGTGGCATTCTGTTATTGGACTTCTGTGCAAGTCACAGTTTGTCTATAACGAACACCATGTTCAAGCATAAGGGTGTCAACCAGTGCACGTGGCACCAAACCCTAGGCCGGAGGTCGATGATTGACTTTGTAGTTGTTTCATCTGACCTCCAGCCGTATGTCTTGGACAGTCGGATGGAGAGAGGGGCGGAGCTGTCAACTGATCACCACCTGGTGGTGTGTTGGAGCCGATGGCGGGGAGAAAGCTGGACAGACTCGGCAGACCCAAACGTACTGTGAGGGTCTGTTGGGAACGTTTGGCCGAGTCCCCTGTCAGAGAGATCTTCAACTCCCATCTCCAGCAGAGCTTCGACCAGATTCCGAGGGAGACTGGAGACATTGAATCCGAGTGGACCATGTTCTCCACCTCCATTGTCAACCCGGTCACTCGGAGCTAGGGATGGGTACCGAAACCCGGTAATAAACTGGCGCTGGGGCTAAATTATGAAAGACCGTAGTATCAGTAAGATCTGACGCTATCGGTTCTGCTTTCGGTACTGGAGGGGAAAAAAAGTATGTACTATGTATTTTTGCTTAATAATGTTATCGTGCACATTTTATCTCACCAAACATTTCTAATGTGCGATTAGGGCTGGGCGATATGGCCAAATTGTCATATCCCGATATAGCTCATTTGATATCCCGATAACGATATACATAACGATATAGCAATTTTTCTGTTAATTCAGTTTATGAATAGTCTATACAAAATTGCAATGTGGAAATGCAGTTTGAAATGATATACAAAACAAAATAGGTAGTATGGACTAAATTTATTTTATTTAGAACCTTTTTTGCAAGCAAGACTGTTGGTAATGTTAACACCTGCCATTAAAATATTTCAACATATAGCAGCAGGCTGCCAGCAGCCAACTTTTAACAGTAACACCACCCAGACTTCTCTTGCAGCATCATGTAGGTGTAAAGATGTTTCCAAGTAGTATTCTTATAGAGCAGGCAATGGTAAGCAACCACAAATATTGACAATGGCCTGTCTATTCCTATTGGATATAAAAAGTAACAAACTGAAAACCTCTGTGCAGCAAAACAAAACTTCAAAGTTTAAGTGCAACAGTGGCAACTAAAAAAAACAAAAGTAATACAGGCTGTCAGCCCCTAAAAATGAATGTTGGTTATAATACTACACAGCCTTTTAAGTTTAAAGTGCAACAGCCACAAAGTCAGCCTCAATATATTTTTTACAAAATCCAACAAGTGAAAAAAAAAAACTTTCAAGTTTGAATGGTAGCAGCAAACAAAACGACGGTTTCTCGACCGTGTAGATTGGAACCATATCTTTGCAGATATGCTTGGCAACAGCAGAAGTGATCTCCTTCCATCTGCGGGAGCTATGGCTATATGGTGTGCCACGCGTAAAAGCCTGTTGCAGCGTCTGTGTCTGGAGTTTGTTTTGAGCGCTTACGCCACCACTCGACGCTGCTTTTGCAGTTTTTGCTCGTTGACTCTCTCTGTATTCTTTTTCGTGGTTCTTGCGCAGGTGATAAAATAAATTTGAAGTGTTGGAATCCTTGGCACTGGGAGCCGGCAAACTTTACAAACAACTGTTGTCTGGTGTACGTCGGTCTTCTTATATCCAAACCACGTCCACGCAACAGAAGTCGCCCCTCTTTTAGGTACAAGCTCCTCGGTTTGGGTTGGCTGGTCATCTCTGTTGAGAATTACCCTGGTCTGAACCGCGTGTACTACCGTCTTCCTCCATGTTTGTTTATGTATTGCAGCGTGCATGGGCATGCCGTGGCGTGAAGTGCATCTTGACGAAAAATTCTGCCGTAAACGCCTTATCGTGGCGTAAACGATAGAGCCTTGTATAAAATGATAGACATTTTCTATCGTCCAGGCGATATATTTCGTCATATCGCCAAGCCCTATGTGCCATCATATTAAGACGTTTGTCTGTGAGATCTGCGAGATCTCACATGCGCGCCGCGGAGGCTGTCTGTCAGTCACACACACACACACACACAACACAACGAGCGTGGCGCACGCACACGCACAACAGTACGAAAACTCCCGCTTAATAATAAATAAGGAGATCAACACCCTATATCAAGGTGTGCATAATTATTAGGCTGTACTTATTATTATCTGTACTTGCAACACAGTGACTTTTGTGACTTTTGCCTGCTTGGCTAATGAGGTGCTCAGTTCACCTTAAAATTGATAAGCTTGTTACACCCCTGATAAACCACCCTAAAAGCTATGAACTTGCAGTATGCAAATACTACTACCATCTAGTGGCCAGGTTGAATTTTGACTTGAATGTCCTGTAATAACCTGTATTCAGAACATTACCCACATTTATCAGTTCTTTGTTTATGCGATCTCATGTAGTGTAGTCAAGCCTCTCTCATGGAACCCCTACTCCTCGAGTAAGAGCGCCACCATACTATACCACACTATACCGCTGTCCACCAGAGGGCAGGCTCCAAAAGCAGAAACCCAATGGCGACTTTACAAGTATAAAAATCATGTTTACAGCCTGGTACAAAAGATGGCTCCAGTCTCTAGAGCTAAGTTTTTACTACGTGACAACTCTGGGGGTGGGGGTGAGGGGTAATTTTTTATTAATAAGTCTGTTTTTGCTATCTGAAAACTATTGTTTTACTATGCAGTAAAAACGGAAAAGCCCGGATGTAATCTTCATTTTATTGCCCTGTGGTGAGAACAATATCGGTGAATAGGAGAGCAATGGGCGGAAGATAGAAACCCAGGCCTACACTTGAAACCCAGTGTAGGCCTACTATTTTACTACACTGAAAATAGTTAAATTTTCACAAAATACATAATATAAAATATAGGTAGTAACACTTTACAATGTTTGTTAACATTATTGCATTAACTAACAATGAACAATACATTTGTTATGGTATTTATTAATCTTCGTTAATGTAAGATAATAAAAAATATTTAGTTCAAGTTAGTATAAGTGCATTAACAATTTTAACAAATAGGCCTACCACTTTTGATACTTTTTAATTCAAAAATTACAAATGTGATACTTAATTTTAATACTGTATTAGTAAATGTTAACATTAAGATTAATAAATGCTTTTAATAAGGGGTTTTCATTGTTAGTTAATGTTAAAAATAGAAACTACTTATAAAGTGTTACCATAATCCAAAATATAAATAAAATCTTAAATTAATTTCCCATACAAGTAGCCTACCTGCGTGCCATCTGCGCCAGGTCGGGAAAGCGGCCTTGATTGGTCCTCCAAAATTCAAGAGGGTTATTGCTCCTGGGGATGGGGACTTCTGATAGATACCCATCCAACTGTTGAGCGGTCGAGCTTGTCCTCTGTCTTCCAAATGGGATATTCTCTTGGAGGATCTCATCAAACATGTCAGACAGCGAGACTGTGTTTGGCTCATCAGTAGTACGAGCCCGTTTACTCTCTGCGCTGTTGTCATCTCCTGCACTGTGCATCACCTGACCGTCTCCATCACCTGGCGGCTTTCCCAAATCCAACTCGGCCTGGATCATGTCTCGTGTGCTCATCTTTTTTCCCACATCCAAGTAATGATCTTTATAACGTGGATCAAGCACAGTCGCGATGCTGTACAGGGGTTCTGAGTCCGCCTGACTAAATCGTGTGCTGACAGCTTCTAAGAGCGCACTTTTAGTTGTTTTAGCTCCGTGGTCTGTTTCAGCCTCTTTGTTTAAAAGACGCTTTAGTGCTGCAAGTAAGGGTATGACGTCTGCCACAGATGCATCAGATGAGCTTATCTCTTTTGTTATCTGCTCAAAGGGGGCGAGAAGAGAGAGAACGTTCTCGATTAACACCCACTGGTATGCGGTGAATGTCGCGGGCAGGTCATAATCTGCTATGTATGTAGCCAAGACTCGCTTTTGCGCAAAAAGGCTTTCCAGCATATAATATGTACTGTTCCACCTTGTGCTCACATCTTGTTGGAACATTTTTGTGGCATTCCGAACTGTTCTTGGATAGATTGTAGGCGCGCATAGGCAAGCGGTGAATGTTTAAAATGGCCAACAATTTTCCTGCCTATCGCTATCACATCTGCTATACTGCGCTGACTCAACAATCCCTCGTTGACCGCCAGTTGAATTGTGTGTGCCATACACCGTATGCCTTTCAGATGGCTATCTTCCATGGCTTTAGCCATATTTCTTGCGTTGTCACTGACTACCGCATGCACTTTAGATCAGTCAATACGCCAAGTGTCAAACATGTTGGCGAACGCCTCAGATATGGCTCCAGCTGTATGGGACCCTTTAAACTCTTGTGAGTGAAGCACAATCTTTTGTAGCTTGAAATCTGTGTCGATCCACTGCGCAGTTAAACTCAGCACTCTAGTGGGGCTCACATCCGTGCTCCAAATATCAATCGTGAAGCTGAGGGCTGCAATATCTGTAGCCAAAAGCTCAGACGTTAGTTGAAATGACTTCATACATCTCAGGTAAGCACACGTCTGAGAAATGCCGTCTACTAGGGATGGTGTAACGGGGCTCAATATGGTCTATAAGTAGGGATGGGTATCGTTAAGGTTTTAACGGTATTACTACTCTTACCGATACTGCTTAACGGTCCGGTACTTTAACGGTATTCTTATCGGTACTTTGTGTTGTGTGTGTTTTTTTTAAGAACAAGTTAAGAACAGAATTAACATTTCTTTATTTTTTTTTTATTAATAAAACAATTATTTGTAGTACAAGAAACAGCCATGTTTGAACAAATAGCTATTATACACACATATATACACACATTATATAAAAACTTTGTCCTTCACCCTCCGCGGGTGGTCTCTTCCTTCGAGCTCGGGTCCTCTACCAGAGGCCTGGGAGCTTGAGGGTTCTGCGCAGTATCTTTGCTGTTCCTAGTACTGCACTTTTCTGGACCGAGATGTCTGGTGTTCTTCCAGGGATCTGCTGTAGCCACTCTTCCAGTTTGGGGGTTACTGCCCCGAGTGCTCCGATGACCACAGGCACCACTGTCGCCTTCACCTTCCAAGCCTTTTCCAGCTCTTCTCTGAGCCCTTGGTATTTCTCTAGTTTCTCATGTTCCTTTTTCCTGATGTTGCAATCACTTGGTATTGCCACGTCAACCACAAGCCTTCCTCTGCTGTTTGTCCACCACCACAATGTCTGGTTGGTTCGCCATTACCATTCTGTCAGTCTGAATCTGGAAGTCCCACAGGATCTTGGCTCGGTCATTCTCTACCACCTTTGGAGGTGTTTCCCACTTTGACCTCGGGTTTCCAGTCCATACTCCGTACAGATGTTCCTGTACACTATGCCAGCCACTTGGTTATGGCGCTCCATGTATGCTTTCCTGCCAGCATCTTACACCCTGCAGTTAAGTGTTGGATTGTCTCAGGGGCCTGTTTGCACAGCCTACACCTTGGGTCTTGTCTGGTGTGGTAGATTTGGGCCTCTATTGCTCTGGTGCTCAGGGCCTGCTCCTGTGCAGCCATGATGAGTGCCTCTGTGCTGTCCTTCAGTCCGGCCCGTTCTAGCCATTGGTAGGATTTCTTGATATCAGCCACTTCAGTTATGTTCCGGTGGTACATCCCATGTAGGGGTTTGTCCTCCCATGATGGTCCCTCCTCCAGCTCCTCTTCCTCTGTTCCCCATTGCCTGAGACATTCACTGAGCACGTCATCTGTTGGGGCCTTATCTTTGATGTACTTGTGGATATATATATATATATATATATATATATATATATATATATATATTTTTTTTTTTTTTTTTTTTTAACTAACTTAAGTGTGTGCTGTGCATTTAAGTGCTGTGCGTTTAAGTTAGCCAAATAAATGTTTACATTTACATACTGATTTTTCTTTATTTGGAATTTTAAAAACAAAAGAAATCAATCAACAAAATTTCTACATAAGGTTAACAAAACATGGAGATTTTACATTTATTTTAAATGGCGTGAACAACGTTAATTCAACATGATTTTAGCATACATACCAGACGTAGATGGGGCAACAACCAGAGACGTGCTAGCTAGGCAGTCGAAAACTTAGCATTTCTCTGTCTGCACATAATGCACTTTCGAAAGGTGCTTAGACAGATTGCTTGTGTTTCCGCCCTTACATGCAAACATTTTGTTGCACTTATGAAAACGAGCGTTGTCTGTTCCACTTTGAAACGTTATGCTCTCTCCGCCATCGTCACTCTTTGGATAAAGCGGAGGTTTTTGTACTGTTGTGCGTGCGCCGCGCTCGTTGTGTTGTGTTGTGTGTGACAGACAGCCTCTCACGCATGAGAGACCTCGCAGATCTCACAGACAGACAAACGTCTTAATATGATCCACATTAGAAATGTTTGGTGAGATAAAATGTGCACAATAACATATTATTAAGCGAAAATACATAGTACATTATTTTTTTCCCCTCCAGTACCGAAAGCAGAACCGATAGCGTCAGATCTTATTGATACTACGGTCTTTAATAATTTAGCCCCGGGGCCAGTTTAATACCGGGTTTCAGTACCCATCCCTATCTATAAGCCTGCGAAATCCAAAATCCTCTACAACTGAGAATGGTTGATCATCCAATGCGATAAATTCCATTATCTTTTTAGTAATACCTTTAGCTTTGGCACTGTCATTGGCAAACCTTTTTGCCTTTTCTAAGAAGTCAGCCACAGATGGAGTGGGTGTGCTAGGACTGGGAGCTACTTTTCTTTTCGCTGCTGCTGTTGCTGTAGCCGCCGCCGTGTCTTTCTCGTACTCTGCATGATGTTCGGGGTGTCTTGATTTTAAGTGATAAATTAAACTTGAAGTGCTGTACGTTTTTGCAGATGCACCCCCTCTGGACAATTCAGCAGAACAATGTCTGCAAACGGCCGTTTTTGCCTCTTTCTCCAACACTTTAAAGTGCTTCCACACGGCTGACATGTTTGCTGCATAAAGCGAGCGCCTCTCACTCCACGTGGGTAATTTGATTGCGTCATTAAAAACGTCATTGTTCTGGAAAATTTATTCGGCCTTTTTACTTATTCGGCCGAACACCGAAAGTGCTTTTTTTGGCTATTTTTGGCCGAATAATTTCGGTGGTCGAACATTCGGTGCATCCCTAGCGGAAGACATTCATATTTTTACAATCATTGAGTGTAGTCTGTGGATTGTCCACAGTCCAGGGGCCAGGCTAGTAGTAGTGGGCCACTACTGTGAGAAAACTGCCGGTGGATTTCAGTACCCCACTTTGCCCTTGTATTGTACATGCAACATAAGTCACTATTACACACTGTTTTCTCCCAGTTGCTTACTCAATGTTAAAACGGAGTCATTTAAGTTTAACTGGGTCTCCATTTGAAGGACATCTGACCAAAATAACTCAAGAGCATCTGGTGGAAAGGTTGCATCTCTTTGAGGCCTTTGAGCAGAAACGACACATGGCATTTTTTTTTTTAATAGAACAGGCCCGGAGAGTTATTAACAGCATTTTTGAGACATTTAAATACAATGGAAGCTTTGCCACAAGTCAGGCTTGGTGTCAATAAAGCTGCATAATGGACAATTGACATGGGGTTGCATAATGCTGGAGCCGCAGTAATTACATGGGAGAGGGTCTCTGCACAAATGAATGGCTTGTCAAATTATGCTAGTGGCACAATTGGCTTTAAGTCTGGGATATGTGACAAATCCTTAGAGGCATAGTTCAGTTTTAATGATATTTTTAGTTTGTTATTATGAATAATTAGTGTAATACCAACATTTAAAATACATTACTGGTGAAACCAAACTACTTCAATCCATTTATAACCAATCAACTGTGCAGTGACAAATTTCTTGTGTGGATTACATCTCACTCACACTAATATAGTTTAGAAATAGGGTTCTGAACATATTAATATCCATCCATCCATCCATCCATCCTCTACCGCTTATCCGTGGCCAGGTCGTGGGGGCAGCATTCTAAGCAGAGACGCCCAGACTCCCCTCTCCCCAGACACATATTAATAAAAAGTGCAAAATTAAGTTTTGTAAAAACTAGTTGGCTGACTATAGCAGAAATGCCACTGATATTGCAAAAATTCCAGGTATCAGTATCAGCGAGTACTTAAACCCATTCACAGATCTAACAACATACAGTATTTTCTTATAAAAAAAGGACCCGTTAACCCCGCTAGCTTTGTTTATTGTTTCAACGCGAATCAGTTCTTCTTTGCTGCTCTCACACCTGAAGTTGAAGTGTGTTGCCACCATAGATTGTAAATAAACATGGATGTGTTCCGCCCATTGGTCCCCCATTAACCAATATTGTCATTACGACAAGGCAATAAAATGGCGGTTACATCTGGGCTTTTCGGCTTTTACTAGTAAAACAATAGTTTTCAGATAGTTTTCCCCCCAGAGTTGTCACGTAGTAAAAACTTAGCTCTAGAGACCAGAGCCATCTTTTGTACCAGGCTGTAAACATGATTTTTACACTTGTAAAGTTGCCATTCGGTTTCTCCTTATATTTCTGCTTTTGGAGCCTGCCCTCTGGTGGACGGCGGCATATCGCTGTATATTGCTGTATGGCGGCGCCCTTACTCAAGGACCGTTTAAGAGGTTCCATGAGGGAGGCTTAGTTTGCCACAAGTAACAGCAAAGAGTTGACACGAGCTATTGCTAACATTACAGTTCACTGTAGCCACTTTCATACATCCACTGACTGTAGCAACAACTGAGGCTGTTTAAACTTTACTTTAAATCATTTGGTTAAGGTCTTCACCTCTTTGAAGAACTGCTGTTTCAATATTAGCATATTCACCATCTCCGTGAAGGACACGGCTAATTTGTTTGTCGGCTCCGTCAAGCTAAGTGAGCGTCTCAAACTATTCATGAGATGTTTGTAGATTAACACAGCCATTTTTTGGACACAGTCTGCATGAGGGTTTTATCAATCTGAAGCAGGCCATAAAACAATGCTATCGATTAATATAGGGCTAGCAGTAGTATAAAGATTTGGTAACACTTTAAAGTAGAGGGCACATTTTATCATGACTTCATGCATGACTCCTGCACTAGTACAAGCATAAGGTTAAGATTTAGGAGTCTTTGGTTAGGGCTAGGATGAACATATGATTAAAAAAAAATATTATTCCTGGATTCATGAGGTTTAATGCATGCACATGACATGCCATGCATAAATTAATGCATGAATTAATGATAAAATGTGCCCCCTACTCTAAAGTGTTATCACAGGTATTGGCAGCTACCCTGAGCCCAGATATCGGATCGGAAACAGAAAAATAGTATCAGAACAACCCTAGTTCACACTTGCCATGTTTGGTTCTGTTAAAACGGACTATGGTGCGGTCACCCCCCAGTGAGCTTCAAGACACCTTCAATCAGGGGTCTTGTTGGTCCTTCTGAACTCTGGTACAGTTTGATTAAAACGTAAACCCTAAGTGGACCCCTGATGTCTGAACCATAGAGGGTGGAAAATGAAACAAACCTAAACAGTAAGTGCATCATAAATTGGCGACAAAAAAGCAATACTTTTTTAGCTTTACCGAGGGCAGAAGAAAGCTTACAAATACAAAATTTTACATCAACAAAATAAAATGAGCAGAGGGCAAACATTGAGCAGTGAGGAGGTGAAAATGAGAGAGAGAGGGGAACAACATTGGGTGAACAACCCGAGCAAGACTCAAATCGGGTATTTGCATGTGCTCTCTTGACTGAGCTAGGTGCGCCCTTGCCTGGCCAGCTGCGACTAACTCTTTTCCTATTCTATACAATGAAGTTAGTCTGGTACCCTGTTGCTTCCATTCGATTTCATGGGCAGGGTTTACGGGCGTAATGTTAACAGAGTTAACAATCAGAGAAACGCCCGGCGTGATGCAAGAATAGACAAAACCACACAGCCGTTTGTCAACAAGGAAGCCACATGAGCGTTGCTAGTTAACATGGCCAGCAGTAGAGAGGACACCAGAAGGGTTTCATGTTTTTTATATTTTGCCGGTTTTTCAAAACCAAGGCGAAAGAAGAAATAAACGGCCTCTCGGTAGCAGCGTCTGCCATGTTGAATGTTTTGGACTAGCCGCGCGAGCCGAGTCACTTGTGTATGACGTAGCCAGCAAACCACACCCTGCTGCAGACAAACAGCTTGTGATTGGTCCGTCCGCAAAATCACTGAGGAAGGGATTTGCTGTGAGAAAGAGTCCAGACCCTCCTCCTTTTATAAAAAGGAAAACGGTCTGGTACACCAGGTTAGGTGCATCATTTTTGTTGTTTGGTCCGCAATTTAACATGTCCGTTGTAAACGCTCCGGGGGGCTTTGATGCAACTAAATGGATTGTTTTCTGTTTTGGTGTGAACTAAATTAAGCAAACTGCAAATGTAAACACACCCTTAAATTTGGATTTAGTCCGGGTTTTAGTTATAGAATTTGTTCTGACTTAGATCCGTTTCCATCCTTGTTTACTTCTTTAGCCCTCAAATTAGTGGAAATCTTTCCTTTAAAAAAGTGAAGTGAAAAAAAAATGTGAAAAAAGGTGTGACTTTGGATAAATTTATTTTTGCTGGGCCCATTACCAGCATTTATACTCGTTAGCCTGTTGTCAATGCTCCTGTCTGCTTTTCCAAACCGTGGCTGACAACTGCCCACTGTAAGTCTATCTTTGCGTCCCTCAGAGAGCCTTCTTTACCACACACTGTCCCATGCACATGCACGCTCCATGTCAGGCCTCGGGCTACATTAGGCTCCACTGCATGGCCTCTGCATTTACAATCTCTGTATATAACTGTGTAACGTACAGCACTGGCCCTATTTACAATGACAACACTGCAAACTGTGGAGTTCTTATTTAGCATGAATATGCGTAAAATACTTCGACAACGCTAAATAAACACCCAAACCAAAGTCGCTCCTAATAACTGTAAACGTTTCATTTTATTATAACATTATCATAAAGACTTTTTTCAAGATTTTGAAGTTAAGCATTTAACGTTAGCTAAAATCACAGCTTGCTTGTTTTTTTATATATTTATTTTTTAATTTACATTAGACAGTACAAAAATGCAAACGTGCAACAGTACTGGACTTCAGCCGTCAAACGATATGCCAAAAAACTACTTTTTTGGCATAGTTTTTTTTTGGAGTGAATAGTATTAAAATAGCTAAACCCATCTTAAATGTCAATTAAAGTGTAAAAGTACGTCACTAGTAAAAAGCACGCTTGCAGCGCTTCCACCATTTTCCACTACAGTGGCTGCCCTCCTGTACTCAAAATGTGCAATAACTAGGAAAAAAAAACTCACCCGCGGATATTTTTCTTGACGCTTTTCACTTTGGTGGTTAAAAGTCTCCAAAGTGACGTAAGTAGATGGGAATCTGTGTAGACTCCTTCTTTTAAGTGCGTTGTGTAAGTTTTCGCTGTGCATTCAACTTGTGGCAGTCCCTTCGTTCGTCTACAGCGCTTTCTTCTCCTGTTCATAACTCCCTGCTCCCCCTACACAGCCATTTTCCAGCTCAGCAGCACGCAGGGAAAGACAGTGCGTGGGAACATACGAGGAGCGCCGAAAGCTGCCGAAGTTTGCCGGAAACTCCCGAACGGCGACGGTTGGGGATAGCCGAAGAGAAAATGATGGGAGCCGACCGAACCGAGTTTCGATAGTGCGTTTCCTTCCCTTCTTTAAAAATGATTCTCCAGACTAAAATGATATCATTGAGGCAGTGTAATATGTAATTGTACATTTACATCTTTGCCATAAAATATTACACTTTTAGCTAGCTAGTCTGTTTTTCCACTTAAAATAGGTCATTTATCACAAGTGTAAAAAAATTTAACAATTACCTAAATACAGTACATTATCTTGTGATTTATTTTATTGTAATCAACTGGATAAAAAAAGTTCTTCCACTCAGACTTTAGGGGGCAGTGCACAGTCACTCATACATACGCATACATAAAGAATAACAAACTATTGCTACTTTTATTTCATAATGTAATATTATAGATATTATAAAAGTAATACATATTATACAGATTGATGTAAACTTGTTGTGGTCCCTACCAGTGAAAATTTCATTTTAATATATTCAAATATTTATTTTGGGTGTTTTAGATTTAATTTGCCAATACTCAAACTTCTATAAGCAAACTGTCCCCTGTACCTAGTGTCTTCAAAATAAAAGCATAACCATACAAAGTTGTGAATAAATAAATGTTCATATAGAGAGACAAAAGAAACAGCCAACACTTGGAGTCATGGACACTGCAGTCCACTGTAGCAGTGTATTTATTCAAGCACTGTTAAGACAATATAAAAACATACATCATCAGTCTGCGCCAGATATCCACATGGCAGGACACTCACAAAGGCCATTTGTCAATACATTTCAGGGGGACAGTGGACAACACTAAATCTGTGTAAATGATGTACTGTACTAATCAATAGGTATGTTTACAGTCTATTAGGACCTACTCTAATCCATTCAATATATTTGTAAAAATTTGGGAAATTATGTTATATGAAGCATACACAGTCTTGGGAAGTTCAACCTATACTGGCTACGAGGTCCAGTTCAAAACACCATCGACAGCCGCCATAAGGTCCACTGCTGTTTGAAAAATACACATCAACAGCTTTAAGTTATTAGTATTGCAACAAGACACTTTCAATATCAAAATATACAAAAAATGAGATCACCGCCAACTCCATTCCTCATCCACTCAAGTCTTCTGGTTAGAGTCACCATTCTGTGTCACTTTTTTTTTTATTATTATAATAATTTAACAAAAAAATTAACAAATCACACACTCAAACACTCTAAATGTAAACAGTTGTTTGTTTAACAGCCAACGGAGCTGGTTAGTTGCATCCACTGTACAACAGGAAAAGATCATCCTGAAAGAGAACAGTTACACGCCACTACTACGATGACTGAAACTAAACTGAGGTTTTGGGGAGTCGGGCGGAGGCTTGATTTAACAACACACATGAGAGAGACTTGGTTTTCTGAGGGTAGTCACCAAGCAGAGTCTACCCAGGGGCTGTATGGGGAACTTGAAGATAGAATTGTAAAGGGAGAAAGACTAGTTTTTGTATGTAGTAATTGTGAGTTTATCTTCTTTAAATGTAGTCTTTCATAAAAAAAACACATAAATTTTTGCCAATTTCAGTAATTCAAAGGTTATGTCCTATGGTCAATTTAAACCACTGTGAATAATGTCTGTGTTGCTTTAAACATTGATCAAATAAGGTGGGAAAAGTATGTAAACTTCTATTGGCATGAGGAAGTTTTTTACGGAACACAATCCATCTATTAATTCCCCATACAAACCCCAAACTTCAAAGTCCTTTTTTGACAGAAGTTGTGGCGTTGTAGTGGCCAAACATGCACAAAGCTTCTTATGTACAACGAAAATCACGCTTTTAAATGCTTTCATATTTGGCACCACCGCAAGTCTGGAGTCTTCCCTAAATACATGTATCTAAACGTTCATCCCCACAATTTGAGTGTAAACCAATACATTATATGTTGCAGTTAGTTCCAAAGACTGACATAAAATGCAACACATGACATAAGTCCAGACAGGCAATGTGGTAAAAAAATAAATGAAATGAAGGAAATTATATTGACTCTGGGCTTTCTGGCAGCAAAAGCATCAAAGGCATTGTCAGCGACCGTTTAACAATGGGCATAGAAAGGCATAAATAAGCATCTTCATTAAAAACAAAACTATTTACAAAAATTCAGTGGGTGCCACAGTGATTTCTGAACCAAGGGTGAACAAGCAGAAGGGATGTAAACAGACTGGATTTTGGCAATCAGTGTTTTCTGAGTTTGTTTCTGTTGCCGGGCGAATGATTTGAAACAATGGTCACAGTTTTTATGGACACATGCAAGGTCTTCATATGTAAAAAAAATAAAATAAAAGAACAGTAGCAGGTCGATGACGAACTTCTCCATTTTGTATCTTTTTGTGGGGAAATTATTTTTGCAACGAACCGCCTTCTTTTTCTTTCGACTTGGCTTTCTGCTGCATCATACCCTGTGATCCTTTTCCTACCGGCTTCGGACTCGAGGCCGACTGAGGTGAAGCAGGAGAGGACTGAGGAGTGATCCAGGATGCTTTGAACCCTTTCGTTGGCGTGTCAGGAAGGGTGGGGCTGGTTGTTGTCTCTTCTAAATCGTCAAAGCTGACTTCTTGCACAGCTTCCTGTTTCTTAAACGAGTCCCTTCTCTCGGACAAGGCCAGTTTCCGCATCACCACGACTTCCTTTGAGTGGCTGCGGTGCTGCGGCGAGTCCTGGAGAACTCCCGTCCTTGGGGCTCCGATGCAGAGCCCTTGGCGTCCGTGTTCGCCGACGCAAACAAACCCAGTGGTGGTGTCACTCTCCAAGTCCTCCAAGCCTTCCCCCTCAGAAAGAGGGATCTCCATTGTGTGCCGTCTCGTGGAATAAGTCTTTCTGTCACCGAGGTAACCCGGTGTTTTGTCTCCGGTCAGTTTCTCGGCAGACTGGACCCTCTTGAGAAGCGGTGATCGCGGCGGCTCTGCGCTTCGTGGGCGAACGGAGTGGCGGGCGATGGTTGGAGGGGACAGAGTCTTGCCGTGGAAACCCTGTAGGGATTTGGGGTGAGCAGGGAGGCAGGAAGGGGAGCACTGCGGGGACAGGGGCTGGGGAGGTGGAATACAGGCTAATGGAGATGGGGGGATGCTGCTAGTGGATTTGCATCGGCCGGCTTTGGTGTAACGGCCCAAAACATGAAGGGAACTGGGGCGGGCCTGAGGAACGGGGGAGTTGGGAGAACTTGAGGACGGAGAGGAGCTAGAGTCTGTAAAAAAGAAAGAAAAAAGGGTTGATCTGTAAGTCAAAGATCACCAAAAGACATTAAATAGTTAGAGATGTGTCTTAGTGTGGAGACTGGTCTAAGAATCAGTTGAAGCTTAAAGTTATGAGAGTGCACCTGTCCCTGTAGGTTTGCTCCCTTCAGTTGTTACTTTGGACTAAGACTGGACTTGTAGTGTTGGGATTTTTTTTAAACATTTTCTATATGGCCCAAACACTGGTCTTTACTTTGACATGGTTTAACTGCATTCAATCAATACGATAACCCACCACCAGAGTGGTCCGGGGCAGGTGAGCGGCAGGGAGTGGACGGCCCAGGGGAGAGGCTCTGAGTGGGGGAGCCGGACAGACTGTCACTGGACGACTGGTGGAAACCTGAGGAGAAACTGCGGCTGCCGTGCATCGGAGCAGGAGTGTGCTTGGACAGCTTCTTCAGGATGCTCCGCCGTCTGGTGCTTAGAAGAAAAAAAAATCTAAACTTCAGTGACATTTTTATAGTGTTTTCTGTGAGTGATAAATTAATGCTGCACCCATTGTATGGAGTCAAGTAAAGGTTAAACTGATTACCTGTCCTGTCCATCCTTCTTCTTGCTCCTCTTGCTGCGGCGTGCCATCTTGGCCTTGTAGCTGGCCTTTCGAGCTGGGCCCACTTTAATAGAAGTGTTCTCCAGGGCAGTTGTCTGAAGAGTCACTCTGTTTCCACTCTGTTGGGACAATTTAGTTTAGTTTAGTTTAGCAAAACACATGATAAAAAGAACACAAACATCTATGAAATCTTCATTTAGCCAATGCTGACTCAGAAGAGAGCATGTAAATAAAAGTTGAGAATACATGAATGAAACTACATGTATAGTGTAAGTATTACCTTGAGGAGCAGCTCCACGACCTCAGTGTGGACCAGTCCCTGCACAGACTCTCCGTTGACGTGAGTGATGAGGTCACCTGCCCTCAGCCCTGCCTCGTGCGCCGGGCTGCCCTCTTCCACGCACTATGGACACAATGAAAGACAGCACAAATTATAGATCCAACTGAATATCAGCTAATGATAGTGATTAGCTGCTACAGTAATCATAAGAATTAGGGATGAAGTAATGTCAGAGAGAAACCTAACATTAGCATTACAACAGTAGCTATGCCAAGGGGCTTTTCTGACATGGACTTTCATTTTTAGTTGGGTTCATAAAAATCTGGCATCACAACAAATTTAGGAAAAGCTCCTTTACTTTTTGCAGGTCACAGCTTGCTTATTTTAAGACATAAAAATTAAAATTGCAGTTTTTTGGTTAATTATTATGAGGTGTTAACTATCCATGCTAGAAACAACGCTGTGAGTATAGGCAAGTATGTCTGGGCCCAAATAACTAATATTGATGTTTTGTTGAGACACGTACCCAGACCATGTGGTGCACTGTGTAAACGTCACTGTCTCCCATGTAGACTCTGATGGCGCGGAGGGCAAAGCCGAACTTTTTGCCCGAGCTATGGATAACCACCGGTGGCCTGAGGCAGCTGACACTGACGGAGAGGTCCCGGCTTGGGGAGGAGTCTCTGGACGAAGGGTTGGACGACAGGGACAGAGACGACTTGGGACTGCTGGGAGGGCCGATTGAGTCATCTGAGGTGGAGTTAGAAGAGATTTAATGGAAACCAAAAACAGAGAAGGTATTCTACAACATTCATGGCCTGAGCTGTTTGTTAAATTATAGTTCAAGACATGTGATTAGATTTTAGATAAGCTTGTACTTTCCTGGCTTTAGCATAATATTGGTATAATTAAGTGAAAAATGGTCTGTAGAGGGCACTGTAAATGCACTAATGCAGTGATAAAGATAGCACTGAAGCTCCAATGTCCATTTCTTGTCCAGCTCTATCTGTTCAGAGTCTTTTGTGCATCTTATTTTTTAGTCTGTACCTGGAGTGATGATGAGTGACAGCCCAGAGACCGAGGCAGACTTGGGGACTTTTCCAGCTGCGGGTTTGGCCTTCTCAGGGGTCTCCAGTTGGTGGGCAATTCTTCGTGAAGCTCCTCTCCTGAAAGAAGGTCGTGTGCCAGTGCTGTTGCTCCGGAGTCGAATGCGCCGCAGGTTTGAGACCATCCCATCTAAAAGCAGGAACTATGTTTGAGTACAGAATGATAGGAGAACCAGTAAACAGCAAAAGTTTGTAAATCTTACCCTCTTCCTCGGCTGAGATGGCGAATCGAGGCATGATATCGAGGCTCTGGGTGCTGTTCATCACCAGGGGGCTGGCACTACGCTCCGACTGGGACGAGCTTGACGAGGCACGAGGACGCAGGCTGAGAAAGAACATGAAGATAAGACATAATAAGCCTTTAGTTGTCACATTATTAATATCACCTTAAATATACAACTTGAGCTGCTGTCTTTTTCTCTATTTGGTGTCTTTGGAAAACGGAGTACCCGGAGGAAACCCACCCAAGCACAGGGAAAACATGCAAACTCCAACCCAGAAAGAAACAATAGAAGTAAGCCATCATTTTTATGGAACGCCGAGCCACAGCATAAAAAAGGTGCTTCATGGTGCAGCATTTTGCGGTAAATAAATAGAACTCAAAGGCAGGATATTGGTTTAAGAAATTCTCACTAATATTATTTGAAGGCGCATAAAAGAAGGCATAGTTTCCAATGTTACAGAGGAACTATAGCTGCATCATGACAAAATAAATCTTCCCTTCCCCGTGTAGTACTGGGAGCAGTAATAATGAATGAATATATCTATTTATCAAAAATTAGCAAACTATTAGAGCTGTAGAGATGCATAAAAGCAATTAAGTGAATTTGATTTATTCATTCATTTTCTACTGCTTAGTCCCGTTAGGGGTCGCGGGTGACTGGAGCCTATCCCAGCAACTTTGGGCCTTAGGCGGGGTACACCCTGGACATTGGCCAGTTAGTCACAGGGCTGACATTTTGATTTATTTATCCCCCAAGTAATTTTGTATAAGGGACTTGGGTATGTTACCTTTTTAGATAATTGTTTCTAGACTTTATACTGCACTGTAATCTATCACTGTAATGTAGAAATAAAAAATATTCATCCAAGGCTTATCTTCTAAATGTGTGCCACCTGTTCATATTAGGGCTGGGAATCGATTAAAAAAAAATTAACTAATTAATTGCACATTTTCTGTAATTAATTGCAATTAATTGTGTTTCCCCCCAAGCTTGTTATCATCAATATTTAAATTAGGGCTGGGCAACGATTAAAATGTTTAATCGCGATTAATCGCACAATGTTCTGTGATTAATCGCGATTAATCGCATTATACACAAAATGTAATAATGAATTCAAAATTAGTGTACTGCATACATTTTTAAAGAACTGCTATATGAACTAAAGTGCAATAACATTTGGTTTGCACTTTAAACAACACTTTAAACAAATAATGTGCTTTTTACAGCAGTTAAAACATTTCTTGTAAATCTGAACTTAAACATTAATGTAATCAAATTAAATATTAAAACCAAAAATATTTGCCACTGACAGGGCATTAATATTTTGTTTAGTTTGTTATAGAAAAACAAGTTATGTCCAGAGCTTCAATCATAACATTATAACAATATAAACAATATAAATGTCTCTCTTGTGTTTTCATTACAGTCAGAGCATGTGAATGCAGTTCCCGCGCGTTTCACACACCCTCTCCCTTTCACTTGCCAAACTCAAGGGTGTATGGGTAATGTAGTCTCTGCTCTTGGTGGGACGAATTAGGAAGCGGCAGAGCTCTGGAAAGCGGCAGAGCAGGCAAAGGATTAAAACCTCTATTAAAACAGATGTCGAAATGAGTGTACCAGTACGCTAAAAGCACGTTCTGGGCGCACGGAGAAGTGGCGGTACTGAGTACAGGTGCGTACCGGCCCACTTAAAGCGCTGGATGAGGGCGGCTCATACGTGCAGTCATTCGTCTTTCACCATACTAATCGGCCGACGTTAATGCGCGATAAAATAATTGTCGGCGTTAATTCATTAATGCGTTAACGCGATAAAAACGCGTTAACTTGCCCAGCCCTAGTTCATATATAAAAGGGGTACAAAAACGTATCTTCATGTCTTTTAATGTCATCAAAAGCTGCATAGTCTTGTGCAGAATGTCTTGTGCAGCTTGTCCCTCCTAATAATAATATCAGTGTCAGTCCTTTAAGCAGGCTCTCACCTCCCTCTGGGGCCATCTGCCTTGTGCTCCCCAGCCAAGTGTTTGTGACATTCACCAGGAGAGAGCACGCCCCGTCCTTCCCATCGCTCCTCCTTCTCCTCGCTGAGACTCCGCTCCGACAGGCTCTGATTGGATAGCGTGGACGTGGAGAGGTGCTCAGTGCTGCTGTAAACCTAGAGGAAAAAAGACAATGCATTATTACCCAACATAATGTTAAGAAGATTTAATTACAGCCTGTCAACATAATAACAACAACATTGTTAATTACATTATCTAGGTAGAACAGGGGACCTTTAAAATGACACTGTGGATCGCAGGAGTTGATTGACATTTACCTTGCTGAATCGATGAGCCACAGAGGAGAACTGCCGCAGCTCGAGAGAGGATTCATCATCGTTGGTTTCATCATCATCATCATCCGAGTCGAGGTGACAGTAGCGATCTGATCGAGCTTTAGGGAAAAACAGGTAATATTAGATAACCAGTGTGTCCAGCTGGTAAACCTTTAGAATCTGATTACAATAATGCACAGTATCTACTCCGATGACTGTCTACTCACTGTCAAAGTAACTGGTATCGTCCTCCGTTTCCAGTTGGGGAATAAATTCAGCCTTTTGCCTCAGGAGGCCGTTCCAGTCCAACCCCATGAAGAACATATGCATCTTCACCTCAGCAGTTCCACCTGAAGAAGAGGGAATACTAATGTCTAGCCTGGTTACCAGAATATGTCTTTGTCTATTCTATACAGAGAACTTGTCTTGTAATGCAACCACAACACCGTCCTTCACAGAGGCGGGATCATAATGTGTCAAACAGGTGCCAAATAAACCAATCACACAAAGCAAATGTAACGACAGCAAGTTGATATATACATTTTTTTCCAAATCCAGTTAGGGGTACGGCAAAAACATCCTTTTTCTGAAGAAAAGTTATTAGAGCTTCCAGTTGTTGCGGTTTTAAAGACATGTCCAGGACACTTAAAACGGACAAGAGTGCCGCAGCAAACCTTTCCTCTGTTGCGGGCGCCATCTTCTTTACAGTTACACTAAAGCACACACAGCACAACCAATACTCAACCAGGCTAACAATTTCCAGAGAAAACAGTGAATCTAAGCTGTAGTCAGGATGAAGGCCAAAGTCCCCACAACGTGACTCAAAGTTTATACACATTTTCATTGGAGAATAGAAAAGAATAAATGGGTTACATATAAGGGCGCACTGTCTTGGGATACCAACTACTGAGTATTGCTTAGTCTCTGACCTGTTCCTAGGCGCTCTAGTGGGCTCTGCCTCAGCAGCCTGGTGATCAGGTCCTGGGCGTCTGTCGGCAGAGCGTCCTCCCCCTCAGGCCAAATAATCTCATCTGAAAAAGGAAAAGGACAAACTTTAGACCTGCGAGCTGTAGTGCTAAATTGATGCTAAAAGACGTTGTCAAACATAAAAGTCAACATTTTATTGGATAGCTTTGGGTAAAACTACAGCGAGTTATAGTAATGCACAGAAGTGAACTGTATGATGCACAACTTAATATGGGGTACTACTCTTTTGAAGATATATTTTTCAGGACTTTTTAGGGGCAATGATTTCTCTCATTTTATTTATTATCACACCCAGTTTTATTCCACCATTCTTTAGGTCCATTTTAAGACATTTTAAGGTTTTGTTAATCATGAACAGCCTTAACAAATAAGTTCTGACTCTGTTATACTTTGAGTTACTAGTCTTAATCTTTAAAAGAAACATTTTGTACCAAAGTAACTTAAAGTGCTTTACAGAAATTACACAAAAGTTGTAACAAAGTTGGAAGAAAGAGGAAATAAAAAGGTAAAAAGTCTCTCAAGGCAAAAATCATATTTGCAGTACAGCACTGCAAATTAATAAAGATATACTTTTATATGTTTAGCTTTTGTAATGAAATATTTTGTAGATTTACATCACAGACCTTGTTTGACACTTAAATTCCCACTGGGTTTATGAAAGGGTATACAAGTGTTATATATTTTATCTACAGCCATTTGAATTACAAACAAAACGCACACCAAGAGGGTTAAACACAACTGAGACTAAGAACTAAGTAAAATCTACATTGGACATTTTAATAACATCCCATGACAATTCTATGACAGCAATAACTCTATAAATGTCCAAGTATTCATTATTGGGATACAACCTCTAGCTCTCGCTGGTTTGGAGCCACGTGACATTTTGAATATCGGGAGAACCTTGGAGGCACAGCTTTAATCTTTAAACTTAATAAGCATATGGTAAATGGTAAATGGCACATATAGCGCTTTTTGCACCCTTCTCAGGCACCCAAAGCGCTTTACATTGTGCTTCCACTCACCCCATTCACACACATTCACACCTGGGGCAGACAGAGAGGGGGGCTGCCATACAAACGGCGCTCAACCTTCTCCTTCCACCACCAAACACACCTCTACAGTCACACCCATTCATACACCAGTGCTATGGACACTGGAGGCAAGGTGGGTTAAGTGTCTTGCCAAAGGACACAACGAAAGTATGAACAGGGCAGATATGAAATTACCATTGACTACTTGACCAAAGAGCTCTTCTGGAGTGTCTCCAAAGAAAGGCACACAGCCAACAAGAAACTCATAAAGTATGACCCCCATGGCCCACCAGTCGACTGGTTTCCCGTAGCCCTGCCTCAGGATCACCTCAGGGGCAATGTACTCCGGAGTCCCACACACCTGTACATAAAGAACTAATGTTACTCAATGTTACATCAAAAACAGGCAAAGTAACATAATACAAGAGTAGACTGGCCTGTTTATCAATAAACTCTCTGGTGTCCTTCTCTATGTGTCCTTCATACAAGTTGGTGGTCATGTTCATTAAACCGATCTTTGACAGCCCAAAGTCGGTCAGCTTTATGTGTCCCATGGAGGTAATTAACAGACTGGAACAAAAAAAACATTTCAACACAGATGTCTTTAATATTACATTAAATACACAAATTTAAAATTCAAAGTTGGAAGATTTTACAGCTCCAGATCAAATGTATTCCCAGTCTTTAGATGAAGTCAAGAAATGATGAAAGCTTAAATGTTAAAGTGAAGATGTAAAATGTGAGTAGAGGTCGACCGTATCGGGCCGATATTTGTCATTTTTTTATATATCGGCATCGGCCGATATCCGTGTTTAGTAGCGCCGATTTAAAGTCAGGCATGTCCGCGGGCAGCCCCATGTAATTGGTGCGGTGGAAAGTGCTGCTGCTGCATCTGAAGGACCCCATGCCAAAACTTTTGGACGACTCTACAACTGTCCTTGGAGATAAAGGTAAGGCTTAAATTCTGATATTTACTTATGGACATATATTTACTATATATTACTAAACTATGAAGTGTTGCTTTACTTAGTGAAAGAAAAAAACTAATAGCATAGAACCGTCGGGAACTGGCATAATGCTACAGCTGGTTTAAGGCTCGCTTTAAGGACTACAAGTTAGTCCAAAACTATCAGCAACTTGCTTTCTAACATATTAGCCCCAATGTTATAAGTTCAGTTTTATTTTTCCTGTGTTGGAGTCGGAGAATTTCACTCTGTGTGTGGCGAGGAGAAGTTTGCAGAGCTCTCACAAACACTGCAGCGTGTTACGTTACTCCGCCCCGCTCACAAACAGCAGCGTGCTCGGGGAGACAGCTGTCCTCGAGCTGCGCAGAACGGTGACATTTGCTCGGAAGCATGGATTTATGCAGACAATAGCCAGGTTTCCATCCAACTCATTTACATTTATGGATGTCAATTTTTGATAATTTCCACGATCGATCATCGTTTAAATTAACGATCCATTAACGTTACCTTAATGCTGTAAAATGCATCTGCAGCAATATTATTATATGTGCAAACGCCACTTGAAAAAAAGCCTCATACAGGGTTTCTGCAGGGTTTAATCAGTCAAATTTAAGACTTTTTATGACCTTTTTATGACCATTATGATTTGAATTTATGACCTACACAAATTACGATAAATAACTTCAGTCATTAAAATTCCTTTCAAAAGTCTTTATTATTGACTTTCATTGAAAGTAACAATTTTTATTATGTAAATAGTAATTCTATTATTTCTTACTTAGGATTAAGAAACTGAAGCCTTCGCCTTCTTTTTCTTGAGTATCAAGAAACACTTAACAATTGTAACATTGTAAAGTAACATTGAAAATTAACAATTATTCTATGGCTTTACTTTCCAAAATAACAAGTCAGTCAGTCAGTGTCTGTCTTTCTCAGTTCGTCTCCCTTAATGGTGAAAAAAATTGACCAGCTGTTTCTTCTTGCTTGTGTGATTTAAGCTTTCATCAAACATGAGAACATAAGGCCCCGAGACCTTGGTCTTTTATTATATAATCTGCCAAGCCAAACCGGGTGATGTATGAGGTCTTATCTTTCCCGCGTAAATGTTTTGGCTATGTCAGAGTCTGGGAACATTGTTCGGAAAAGTTCGGCAATATCCTCGTTCCCATTGTACGACTGGTGTTTAGTCACAGTATTTAACACCCACAGGACCTCCGCTTTCAGTGTGGAGGTTGATCCGAAACCACTGTATGTGGCACTGGATGCGACAGAAACGGAATCCCGCGCTGTACTTGGACCGGGTAACGTTTGTGGCGGAGCGAACAAAACTGACTGATCGCGCGCTCGCTGCAGGCTTTTCCGACTTTGCATGCGACTTCAAGGCTTTTATGCCTAAACTAGACATCTCCAACGTCTTCTTACACAGAGTACAATAGGCTTGATACCGATTATTTGCGGCGGGCATAAGCCAGCTACTAACGCACCGTCTTGAGCCACAGATCATTAAAGCGTACATTTACCCATTGTGATCAATTAAACTAAGCAGTGACAGTATGATATATTCGGAGTATGATATTCGGAGTTCGCGCGGGTTTCTGGGAAGTCCTTCTGACAAGTCTGTATGCTGCCGCATGGACCTTGTAGTTCTGGAGCGCTGTGATACCACCCAGATTCCTCACACAGAACTACAACAGGCAAAACAAATTAATGCCATTGCCGCCATGCTGTTTTGATGGAAGAACAAATTAATGGACAAGCATATCAATTTAAGACGTGACTAAATGTTTTTTATGACTTTGTATGGAAAAACCGGACGTTTTTATGACTTTTTATGGCCTTAAATTCTTATTGTTAAATTTATGACTTTTTATGACTTTTTATGACCCCGCGGAAACCCTGCTCATAGAATAAACGTTGACATCCCTATTTGCATCAATAAATATTCAGCTGAATTATATGCGAATCTGCGTGTTTAACTGTGTAATGCGAATAAAAATTAACAGCAGCATAATAAAAGTGACGTGTTACGACCAATATACACGTCACACAGTTATTAACCTCATTAAACCTGTCTAACGTAACCGTCAAGAATGTCTGAAACCACTAAGGGTTTAGCGCGTTTTTTTTTTTTTTTTTTGTGTTTGATAACTAGATTATGGTAATTTGGTTTGTAACTTGTAAGCAATCTGTTAACAACAAAAACAACACATTAGTGAATTGTTTTGGTTATTTTAAACTTTATCAATTAGAGTGTAATTGTTTTAATGTGTATTGGCATTATAGACTGAATTGAAAATGAAGACACTACTTAAATGCTAACCATGAATATTTCTTTTGTTAGTAATTGCTGTCTGATGGCTGAACAAAAATCAAATCCAGTGTGGCAGCATTTCACAGAGCCAACTCCAGGGAAAGCCAGGTGCAATATCTGCAATGGATTGGTGAGCTTGGGAGCTGAAAAAGGTAAAAAGAAACAGAATACATCCCGCCTACACCTTCTTGCACCACTGGCAAGGAAATTCCTCTGTCCACCCCCCTCCTCTGTTCCCAGCGAGAGAGTATTCAGTGAGATTGGGAATATTTATGACAACAAGAGGAGCCGCCTCACAGGAGAACATGCAGAACAGTTGTGTTTCCTGCATGACAACCTGCCATTCTTAAACTGGGAGTACTGAGAACTTTCAGTGAAAGATGGGTAGAGTGAGGAAGATTCAAGGACTGCAACTGAGTTAAAATTAAAGGGCATTCATTTTTATATTGTTCTGTAATGTTTACATAATTTCCTTCAATCAAAAATGAAGGGTTTGCTGCTATGTTATTTGCACTAAAAGAATTTTGATGCTGCTAAGTCAAGTGCACAAAAACCTTTTTTTTTCAGTTATTTGAGGACTTTGTTTTATATAAAAATGCAGAAAGTTGCAAAAAGCAGTAAGTTACAATGGACTTAGAATGTTCTGTGTCATTTAACACAATTAAATTCATTCAACACAAATGTTGCTGGTTGCTAGTGTGCAGCACTACTATTTATTTTTTACGCATTTAATTATTTTATATTTTTCAGTTTAATTTATTTTTATTTATAAAGTTGTATTTATTTTATTTAAATGTATATTTAAGTTTACAATTACGTCCAACAAAATTCTGCTTGATGATTGCACTAAAACTTTAATGTAAATGATTGACAGTTTTATGATGGTTCAAGTCAGTGTTCAATAAATGATTGTTAAGTTTAGAAATGTTGTGGATCGACTTATTATTAGTGTGACATTTTAGCATGCAAATGAAGGGGAAAACTTCCAAGATATCGGCCCTAAAAATCGGCAGCACATATCGGCCATCGGCTGACCCTGACCTCTAAACATCGGCATCGGCTATAGAAAAACCCATATCGGTCGATCTCTAAATGTGAGTGTGGAATATTCTCTTTAGAGCACTCACTTGTCAGGTTTGAGGTCCCTGTGCACGATTCCGTAGTTATGAAGGTATTCTAACGCCAACACCGTTTCAGCAAAATACATCCGGGCCATGTCCACAGGCAGTGGGCCAATGTTCTTCAAGAGGTTGGCACAATCCCCACCTTTAGGAACAAAAGAGTACACTTAGATCAGATACTAGTTTCACTCTTGAGCTCACTAACCCCGCTTTAAACAGAGCAATAATTGGCACATCCCTGCTATAATCCAGGTTTAATAAATGTTTCTACTCCTCCATAGCAGACAAAAGCCTGAAAGCATCTTATTTTGAGATTCAAAAGTGGAAAATTTCCAGGGACACAGACCATGTTTTTTTATCAGTGCAAATCAAATTTAAGTTTATTCTGTTTATTATTTAAACAAACTGCTCCTGTCATGTTTTCTTTTCTTGTGTGAGCTGTGATTGGCTTAGAGCCATTCCTCCCATGTAAACAATAAAGGAAAATGGTCAAATACAGCAAGAAGGCCGTTGGTTTTATTTTTTTTTGTTCCACATCAAATCGAAATTGACTTAAAAGAAATAGTTCAATGCTCACTGTTGAGTTCCATTGCATTTGGTCAATAGGGAGCTGTGAAGTACTTGGTTTGTTTTGCGTCATGCAGTCATTTTCACATATACAGTATTGTTCCAAATATTAGCAGTACAATGTAACTAACCAGAATAATCCAGTTTTTTTTTTTTTTTTATTGCCATGTGACAAACAAGTTACCAGAAGGTGCAGTTGATTCTCTGCTGTGCAATTGGGCAATTAGTTGAAAGGAGTGTGTTCAAAAAATAGCAGTGTTTTTGTTTATAGGATTTAGCAATTCTGTGAATCACTAAACTAATATTTAGTTGTATGATCACAGTTTTTTAAAACTGCTTCACATCTGTGTGGCACCTCTCAGCTGTTATTCCACTCCATGATTCTTTAACAACATTCCACAATTCATTTCCATTTCTTGGTTTTGCTTCAGAAACAGCTTCTTGATTGGATTAAGGTCCAGGGATTGGGCTGTTCACTCCATAACATTAATTTTGTTGGTTTGGAAGACTTTGCTTGTTTACTCGTGTGTTTCGGGTCATTGTCTTGTTGAAACAAACATTTCAAGGACATGTCCTCTTCAGCATAAGACAACATGACCTCTTCAAGTATTTTGACAAATGCAAACTGACCCATGACCCCCCAACACCATAGTAGGAGAAACATGCCCATATCATGATGCTTGCTTCACTGTCTTCACTGTCTTCACTGTCTTCACTGTACATTGTGGCTTGAATTTAGAGTTTGGGGGTCGTCTGTGGCCCTTGGACCCAAAAAGAACAATTTTACTCTCATCAGTTCCTCCAAAATGTTCCCCATTTCTCTTTAGGACAGTTGATGTGTTCTATGGCAAATTGTAACCTCTTCTGCACATGACTTTTTTTTTTTTTTCCAGAGGGACTTTGCTGGGGATTCTTGAAAATAGATTAGCTTCACGAAAACTAAAAAGGAAGTCACTGATGGAGACTAAAACTATAACTAAATTGATTGACATTATCGTCAACGAATAAAGGACGAGACGAAAATAGACTGTGACGAAAATCCAATTAGCAGACGGGTGATGGACAAAAGAACCAATCCGCAAAACGGAACAGGCGAACACACTCCGGTACAGTAGGTGGCGGTATGCACCGAAAAAATTGGTTGCGACCCGCCATTAATACTAGAGAAGAAGAAGAAGAACGGAACAGGCGAAGCTGCATGAGAAGAAGAGAACCAATCAGAGACTGACTTATTTGACTGAGCTCCCGGTAAGACGGCATTCAAAGAGCGACAAAATGTCACAGGTGACCTAACCAGGGGAAAGCGTAACAGAGCAAAAGTCACTTTAGCACGAAGTGCTTTCTTGAAAATGAATAGAGGTAAATAAGTGTTACTATTCTGTGGTTGAATTGCCAGCATTGAGGTAGCAAGAAGAAAATCTCGTTCAGTGCACTTTAGATTTGAAATTAAAATGTTTGCACTTATTGTTCAGCTCAGCTGTAAGCTTTAAGGTCCTGGACCTAACTTTATTTTTCTTTTATTGATGGTGAATTGGCAGCTAGTTATTGTTTACATTACCATGACAGTGTTTGTTGCTGCATAAAAGCTTTTGAATTGAAATAAAGACACCGTTGTGTTGACATTAAGTTGAATTTGTGTTTTATATATTTTGGTTAAGTTTATTTTCTATACCAAACTTAAAAAATATTGTAAAAAATTGTCTAGTAAATCTGTTATTGATTTTAGTCTTATTTTAGTCGACTAAAATAACAAGCAATTTTAGTCGACTAAAATTGCTTGGTATTTTAGTCGACTAAAATTGCTTGTTATTTTAGTCAACTAAAATTGCTTGTTATTTTAGTCAACTAAAATAAGACTAAAATCAATAACAGATTTACTAAAATAAGACTAAAATTAAAATAAATCAGATGACTAAAACTTGACTAAAACTAAAAAGAATTATAGTCAAAAGACTAAGACTAAAACTAAATTAAAATTTTGTGTCAAAATTAACACTGCCTGACTCGCACTTGTTTTTTCACAAAATTGATGACCTTTGTGATTGAATGCCAAAACTGCTATTTTTTGAACACACCCCTTCCAACTAATTGCCCAATTGCACAGCCTCAAGAGCGTGCATATCATGAATGCTGGGTCTTGTTTGTTTTCTGAGAATCTACTGCACCTACTGGTAACTTGTTTGCCACTTAGCAATAAAAAATATACTAAAAACCTGGATTATTCTGGTTAGTCACATTGTACTGCTATTATTTTGAACAATACTGTATGTTGTTTGTCAAAATAAAAGACACATTCTAATGCTGAAAAGGCCTGTAGAAAGTCTATTAAGACAGATGAAGTATTCTGTTATGTGTAAGAAAACTCTGCCTTTTTTTGTATTTAATGTAATATTTTAAGCCCGCAAAAACAACAGAATGACAGCATAGGATTAGAAATACTTTCCGCTTCTTGGAAAATGGTGGATTTTCCCAAAGGAGCGTAACCTTGGCTCTCTTTATGACAGCTGTACCTTCAACATACTCCATGACCATGCAGAGGTGCCTCCGCGTCTCAAACGAGCAGAACATGGAAACTACAAAAGGGTTTTCGGCGAAAGTGAGGATGTCTCGCTCCACAAAAATCTGCTGGATTTGGTTCCTTAAAATCAGATTCTGACGGTTGATCTTTTTCATGGCAAACCGTTGACGGGTCTCTTTGTGTCGCACCAGAAACACAGCCCTGTAGTAAAGATGTGCAGAAACAAAGAAAGGAAGTGTAAACATCAAAATGTGACAGCAACATCCTTGTTTTAGTTTCTTTTCTGCTTTTATTGGCTTCACAAAAGGAACAGACTAAGAGGAGTGAAAACAAAAGGCGCCTGTCTTACTCACCCATAGGCACCGTTGCTAATAAGCTTGATAGTCTCAAAGTCACTCTCCAGCGGTTTCCTCCGAGGGGGGGTACAGGGTGCCCGGCTCTGAATCACAGGTCAAAAAATAAATTAAAAAAAAAAAAAAAAAAAACAGACAAAAACAGGAAGTTGGTGGTTAATAGCGTTACTATTGGAAAAGATAAATCCTGAGTTTGAGCCAAGAACAAGAGTCCTAACTTTCTTCCCACAGCCCCACTTAAAACTTAAAGTCCATCCACATGCCTAATATTTCATTATATTTTATGACATCCTTCTTATAATGTTTTGTCAGTGTCACATCCTTCTACAGACTTCGTACAGTAGCAGTTAACACTAGCAGAATAACATACATTGACACCTAAGACAAATTTTAGCTTATACTTGTAAAGGCGATGTCTCTCCGATGTCATCCGAGTCTTTGCTAGACGCTCTGTGACTCGGACTGGTCTGCTCCAACTGGACCATCTCTGTAACATCAGCAAAATCAGTTTAATTAAAGGCACCACAATAAGCAAAAAGAGCGCTTATGTATTTTTTTATTGGAAGTCTGCCATTATATACAAAGAAAAGTTAGTAGCTGCTGCACATTAGCTTTGGGCAAAGAGAGCTTCATAAAGCTGATTGCAGAGTTGGGTTGATAAATTAAACGGACTGTGTACCTTCCAGGGGATCCCTGGTGAGGCCGAGCTGACTGACGATGTATTTAGGGATGTCCGTCTTGATCCCTTGGCCCCCTTTCGCCTGACCCTCGGCTGCTTCTAACCGCTGAAAAAACTCCTCTGGGTCAAATTCCTGCAGAAGAAAATGAGAGATTCCTTTAAAATAATCTACAGCAGTAAAAACCCATTATATATTATATTATAATAATTTTATGAAAAGCTATATTTATCCATACCTTTCTAAACTCAAGAAGTTCTCAGTTTTCTATATTTTCGTTTGTGTTTAATGTAATGTATACAGTGAAAGCAATGTTTTAAAATTCATAAAGCAACATTTGTAAAACAAATGTTGAAGCTAGTGATCATGTTGCTCATGAACACTAGCTTTTTTCAATCTAGCATTCTTTGTTTTTGCACTGTTATTGTTTAAATCAAGACATGTTCCATTTAAGAAAAACTTCTGATTGCACATGTAAGAACACTGATTAACTTGACCTTAGCGACAGTTCTGCACAGTTGGAACTCAAAGCTGAGGGGTTGTACTTAATTGGGACACTTTCTGCAACAGGAAGTGACTTGTACTAACCAATCATGTACTGTTCTGCTGACAGTGTTCCATAATATTGCATTATCCGTGTCCCTTCAGGTGACATTTTACAATTAGTGTATTGTGTGCACGTCTTACCAGACACTCCAGGAGCCGGGCCGGTCTGGAGATGACAATGAGGATCTTCTTGACCAGTTTAGAGATGATGGTCACCTCTTCGCTCTCTGATCGCTCGTACGCCTGGACAGAACAACAAAATGGATTATTAGAGCGGGTTAATCCAATTGACAAACACCAGGGACCTGCTCGACTCATCTGCAGCTGTTGTAGCCAAGTGCATATTTTTAGCCTTCGTTTCATGTTATTACATTAACAGATGGGGATTGTGACTGGTGTTACATCAAATGCAGCAAAGCAGTTTTTGACTCTATGTTCTCAATCGAGCCTTTCTTATAGGAATAAAAAGATACTGTCTTCAGATCTTATCTAACGATACCTTTATTAGAATTAACAGTCCATTTTGAGAGAAATAGATAAGCCACACTTCAAGTGAGTCAGCTGTTGCAAAACATTGTCAAACCTAGCTGATCCAGCTGTTATGACATGTTTTTGGGATGGAAGCTACAACTATCACTTATAAAAAATAACTTGTTTATTTGACTTCAGTTCACGTTATGCATATGCACATAATTAGTTAGTTGGGATGCATTAATCTAACTTTTTAAGCAGAAAAACTGATACTGATAAGAGTGCTTTGTGTATTTGCTGGTACTTGATACCGAACCGATACCATTTGCAGGGTTCTAGGGGGAAAGACAGAGAGTTTGCTGCAAGGACTATTTGGGCTCCTGAACTTATGTTTTTGATGCTCTACTTTATACAGCTATTACATCCCAAAAATGTGACTTTTTGCCATAATGATTTACCAAATTAATTGGTGTGTAATTTTGAAAACTTCAATTTATGGCAATTTATTTTTATTAGCCCTTTATTATCCCCGTGGTGAAATTCCTGTTGTACTGGTAAAGTACCTAACATGTTTTTTGATGTTGGAAACGGGAATACCCAGAGGAAACCCAACAACATGCAAACTCCGCCCAGAAAGGGACTGTTTGACCGCACTGGTTTATGGTGGAGTTGAATACAGTATTTATTGTAGCAACATCATTTCTTATGGTTGTTGTGAAAGTCTGAACTACTTCAACACAACACTGACTCTTTGGCTCCCTTTGTGTTGTTGTGTCATAATAACACAAGATTATAATAAAGCAGATCTGAACCATGCCTCATCTATAAGTCTATATTACCTTGAAAGTCATTTTTCTGGTAGCTCCCACTGTAGGAGCCTAAAGGCATTTCTATAATATTTGCTGTTAATCATGAATGTTGATCTTGGTTTAGTCTTTACATAATGAATCATGAGTTTAGGTACCTGCAGGTATGTCTATTGGTGGCATGGTTATTTGCCCATAAAATGATTGAAAAAATGTAATTCTGTATCAGATGCACCATGGGAGTGCGGAACTCAGCGTGGAGTCAAACTTTTACCTTTTTTTTATGTTTGTTACCTTTGTATATATTTTGTAAATATGTTGGATCAGAAGTAAAGTTTTTAAACTGTATTGGAACACTCTGTGGATTTATTGCATATATGGATGATGGTATGTGGACATTATAAAAAGTGAATAAAAGCGTCAAGCCATCATACCTTGGGTATGAGGAGAATGTTATGTTGAGTGCTTATTCTTTACTCCATAAGACTAGCCTCATTATTAATGAACTCACTGTTCCCTGATCCAACTTCTGAGGAGAAAAGATAAAGAAATCTGTGTCTGTGCAGCTGGCTTTGCTCCAGTAAAAATATGATTCCTTCAGGGGTTTAGGTTATGTAATAAATCATTATGCAATCAAACATTTGACCACCACACGGATCTGTAATAGCAGAAAATGACAGCTCCGTTATTACCCAACAATCAAAATGGAATCAGTCTGCAATAGCAACCAATCCCTTAGGCCAATTCGAAGAGTCTAAAGGGCTGTTCAAAGGGCGTCAGAGCCACTAACAACAATACGCCACTGCCTTAGGAAGAGCCAACAGTTCTTAAGGGCTGAGAAAAATTTAAAAACAAAATACAAGCTCCTGCTATCCTGCCTTTTTAATCATATGTCTGTTGTTCAGGTAGAAGGTTTTAAAAACACCATAGCCACTGGAGCACATGACTTTTCAAGTGAGGTAGAAAAGTGCCAGAACGATCAATTGAAAATAATTCTTTTGTGGACGTTTGTGTTAAACCTAATAATGTTTAAATGAGCAGTGACTTTTAATGTGGTAAAACCCTGACCTCGTGCAGCAACTTGTCCAGTTTCTCCTGCAGTTCCAGAAAGTAGCGGGAGGTGACCAGGCCATTCTGGGACTTGTCCAGACAGTCCCGGGCCAACTCCAGCAGCTGGTGTTGAATGAAGCCCAGGACACCATCGGCCAGAGGCAGAGCGCTGCCGGGGTAGCACTCTTCGATGATGTCCAGCAGACGCCCCTCCATCTGCGCCGTGGCCTGGAAACAAACAAGAACAAGATTTCATTTAGCATTTAATCACATTTTAATTCAAAACATATGATTAAATGATGTCTTTATTTTGTGAATGTTATCAAGAATATTGTTCTGCAGGAACACACAGTGAGGAAAGAAAGGAGGTCAAGTGGCCATTTTCCGTACCTTGGGAAAGCGTTCTCTGTAGACGTGATTCATCATGACAATCTCGTTGTCGAATGACCCACATGTTCGCCCAGGGCTGGAAACAGACAAGAAAAAAGAATGTTTAAAAGGAAAACACACAATATGAAATTACTACGTAGAATATTGCAATAATGATATGACTTGTGATGATTGAATGTCCCCTTTTTGCAGAATAAGTTTAATTGTTCTTACATTTACAAGACTAACACACAGGTCCGACTGGTTGCATAGGTTTTATATTTGGACACACCAAAGTTTTATTATAACTCCCCTCGGCCAATTATTTTGATAATGCAAAATTGCAAATGCCACAACGATTAACAATAGCGCAACAAGGCATGGGACAGTATAGAATTGTAACGATATGATAACCTTTATTGTAAAAGTATTGTAGATGGTGTCATTGAATTGTGTGAAAAACAAAACTTTTGTTGCCCTTGTGTAACTTAGATTTGAAAGAACTTTAACTGAGATGCCTCAAATCCATAGGACAGCTGCATAACTTGCCATTTTGATAATTCAGCACCTCAACATTTCAAAAGTGCAACCAAATGGAGAAGAGTTGGAAAGTCGTTTTGTGAATGCGTCACTGCTTTTTGTGCTTGTCACAGCAGCTCATATTAAAACAACAGTATGTCACAGTATTCCTATAACCTTTCCTTTTAAACCTTTATTGTCACTAACTTCACAAAGTGCCTTGGATATTCTTTCACCTAGACTGCCTTCTTCATGCTCAACGTTACTTGTTTTTCGGCTAATCTATTGTTCTGCTTTCTATTAACTGCAAATATTATGTGTCTTTAGTTCTAACATTGACGCACTATGTATATAAATTATATATTTTTTTAAGGAAAGACTAGCTCTTTCTGACTATGACTTGGGAGATTTTGCAAAGCTTTTATACCCTTAGAATACCCTGTAGAACGGGGGTGGCCAACCCGCGGCTCGCGAGCCTCATGCGGCTCTTCAGGAGCTGTCACATGACATGCATCAAAAATGCTTGGCTGGCGCTGTCATCCACTCCCCCTACAGCTAGATGGCACACTGACCATAGCCTGTTTGAGTGACGTCAAACGAGCGACGAGAGAATCTTTGGTGTGACATCATTTGTGTTGTAAACAATTTCCTTCAAGTTACCTCTTGAAATGGCAGGGAACAAAAGCACAGCCAAACGAAAATATGAAGAACACAGGACGTTTTTGCCAGAGTGGGAGAGTTTATATTTTTTTGTTAAACGTAATGGCAAGCCGATCTGCCTTATATGTCACGCAGCATTAGTGCATTTCAAAGCTTCAAATCTTCAGCGTCACTTCAGCTCACTCCACCCTAACATCGAACAGGAATTTCCAAAAGGGACTGAACTTCGCAAGAACAAGTTGGTCGCTTTGAAAAGCCAGGCAGAAAAGCAGGTGCAGTTTTTCCAAAAATTTACGAAACACTCGGAGACCGTGTCTCTATTATTGTTTGTGGACTTGCTTGAACTGAGAGTTTGTGTGTGTGTGAGACAGTGCACACAATGTTAACTGTTGAAAATTACTGATATTATCATGTTGGTGTGGTTATTTTCATTAGATCTGGCTGAGCAGAGGTCTGTGTATGTGTGCATACATGATTAAAAGATGATGTTCATGAGTACCCATGTGTATGATGTGGCTCTTTGCAGTAACACAGGAAAAAAAAGTGGCTCTTAGTCTCTCACTAGTTGGCCACCCCTGCTGTAGAATAAGAGACTTTAGTATCTGTTTTTAATCTGTTTAATCTGTTTTTAACCTTTTATTTTGATTTTGACAGTTAAGTGTGTTTTTTAGGAAAACCCCTGCCTTTCTATAAGCAATCACAAAAGATGGTGAGCTATAAAATATGATTTACAATAAATACCTACAATAACCCAGTGACGGGGTTCAAACTGTGTCTTTATAGCTCTGTTCAAAGCTAAATTCCTGTGTTAATAAATGTTTGATAATAACATGGCCCGGATCGTGTTCTTGTGCGCCGTATGACCGCATCTGTTACGAGCGGAGAGTTTTGATTACAAGAGGGCATCTTTACAACTGCTCCTGCACATCACAAATCAACGTCCTGTCATCGTCTGTTAGAAATAGCAGCCACGAGTGTATCTTTACATGTCATCCTTCACATAACAATATCAACACATGACAGGCTTTACTATTTTAAAACAGAACATGCAGGGATTGAAGGAAACTGTTTAGGTCTCGTGGGAAAAGTTTAGCCCTCGGGAACTATTTGAGGCGGGTTAAAGATCCTTTACACACCCTGAGAAGATATTTTAAAGTAATAGTAATACTTGCCAGCTGTACATTTACAGTAATGTAAATGTATGCCTTTTAATAGATTTGTAATGTTACTTGTACTAAAGAAGAAGGAGCGAATAAAACCTTTTGTGTAAAGCTGTTGACAGATGCTCAGTCTGTGGAAGAGTCTAAATCAACTTCAAATGCTTGTGTTTAATACAATGTAGACTAATATATTTTTTTTAATTTTATTTCAAGAAGCAAAAACTTTAAAAATAAAAACTTCAAGTTTGAAATTGAATGTTAATTTAAAGCTAATAATAATTAGAGATGCTCCGATCAGCATTTTTGGGGCCGATCACCGATCACCAAAATCATGATCTGCCGATTGTCGATCACTGCCGATCACAGAATGGCAGGGGAATGGGAATCTTTTATCTATAATCATGCAGAGTTTGCACCATTTGTAGAAATGAAACCAACTCTAAATTAACTGTATTGAGGAAAAAAATAATAGTTTCTCATACTCTGCATATTCAGTTATATGGCGTGTTCTAAGATGCCTAATCATGTTAGTGGTGTTAAAATGACGTTGCTTGCTTCCACCTCGAGGGATTTCATCACGACATACGTCTTTATCGGACACTTTGAAAAACTTCCAGACGGGAGAGCTCATGTTGCCACTGACAAGCTCCGCTCTGCTGTTGTGTACACGATTTACGTCACGCGATCGGCTTTTTTGATCGGCGCTTTTGGGTTCGCCGATCAAGCTATTTTTAGTCAATATCGGCCGATCATGATCGGTGGCTGACCAATCAGAGCATCACTAATAATAATATACGCCAGTCACACATATTTCCTTTCTTAGCAAACTGAAGTAGGTCTGGAAGCCCTTCAGTTCAATTTGCCAAGAGATCAGTCCCATCTAACAAAACTGTTTATCTAAAATGGGGCGGGCTATATGCAGTGCTCAGATTAGTTTTTCAAATTGCGTCGGTCCAGTGGCAGTTTATTCTGCGCATGTTGGTACTACCCATGAATTCTGATTAGTTGTATATCTCAAAAAGGACCAGACTAATTCTTTATATAGTGGTAAAATACTTCGGACGGCTGGCAAGTCTAACATTTTGCATTCTTTCTTATCGGAATATGACTGTTTATCACAAGAACAAAGCAAGCTTCATTTGAGAAACATTGTAGTTTTATGTTTTAATTCTCATTTCTTTCTGAATAAGAATTCTCTGTTGTTTAATCAACAGACTGCAGTGTTTAGCACCACACCATTGGACCACAACCAAAGTAGTACAGTGCAGTCTGACGTTATGTAATGTATTTTGAAAATCCCTCTATATACTATAAAATGAAATTCAAAACAGATCTGTTATAAACTTAACTACATTATGAAAACCTAGAGAAAAGGCCAAAGACATCAGAGCTGATTATGACCTCTCTCTTTAGAAGTCTGCTTAAATGGAAAATTATGAACTCTAGTCCATAAAAAACTGAGTTCAGAGAAAAGGTCATACTCTGGTTGACTCTGACCACTTTTTCTTTGACTCTCACTATGAATTGCTGCCATATGCCTAAAACATATTGTTCCTGTACAAATTAAGAATGTTCCATTATGTGGCACACAAACAGAAATAAAAGAAACCACACTAATATGCTGCCAACACCCTCTGCTGCCCGTCATAAACTCCACTAGCCTCCAATTCTGAAGCTATTACAGGGTTGGGTTAGTGTTTTAATGAGAACTGCAATGCTCAATGATGAGGAAATGCTCCGTTCTAATCCAGGGATCACTCGTAACCAGCTCAAAGGATTCTCTCTGCAACCACATACAATAATTATACTGCCATATTACACTCCTCCCAGGCTGCATTATGCAATTTAAAATGATACATGAAAGACTATTTAGACCGAGATGAATGAGAACTGAACAAAATATCCACAAGGGAGAGATGGAATTGTTCTTGGCAGGAATAAACAGGGCAGATAGCAGTTGTATCCTTATTCAGTTTCTCACAGTGATGCAAGACTTTTCCAAAACACATCTTGTTGTTCAATGAAGCTGCTTTATCATTTGTCATAAACAAATGACATGTTTCCACTGAGTTGTAAAGTGCACATCGAGTTGATACAGGTAACCCGAAAAAGTTTGTGTTTTATGGATGTGTGCTATATCTATATATCTGCATCTATATCTCTATTTCTCCATCTCTCTATAAATATAAAATATATTTAAAAAAATAGTGGTGTCTGCTTTGTAAATAGTGACTTCATACAAGTGCTAAATTGCCTGGTTTAAGTGGCTAGGGGTATTGTTTTCTACATGTTAGGGATTTGTTATTTAGTTTGAAAGTGGGATGGGAGGGTATTTTTGATGGTATAATAATCAGGTAAAAATATACTGGTATGATGTTATATGACAGTAGATAAATAAATTCTTTAAGGAAAGACAATAAACTCAATAACAATAAAACTGGACACAGATGTTGCTAAACACTAGTTTTTCCAACAACGAGCAAAAGTATTTATTCTGGAAGTTTGCCAAAAGAACAAGACATGCTTCATTTGCTGTTTTGCGTTTTTACTTTCCTACAGTGGAAAAGTGGCTTAAGACTTGAAAATGAAAAATTTATAGTGCTTTCCTTCCACAGTAAATATGAAAGCTCGGTTCATTGTAAAAAACCCTACACTTTAAATGTGTGCACTTTGGAATATATTGTTTTTAGTCAATGAGTAATTTTTACATCTAGTTAGATGTTAAATGTTCTGTTCAACTCATTTTACCTTTAACTTATCCACATACAGTCATTGTCACTGGCATATACCTGAGGCTTCGAGAGCGGACTCTGACCGGTGGCGAGCGGCGGCACCCGTCCTCGTCGGCCACACTCTCTGTGCTGCGAAAGTGTTTAAACAGAAAGTGGAGGTCATCTTGCGTGGGCTGGTAGGGCAACTGGTGCAGCAGCTCCTGGGAAGAAGATGACTAAATACAGACAGGGACAGAGAGAGAGAAAAGAAAAAAAAAGGATTTACTTTGTTATGAAATCTCCTTAAAGCCATTCACTTGGAATTGTTTACTTTTGTCTACCTGCTTTTTGTAATACAATGTGTTTACTGTTTGTTGCATCACTTCAATGAGGACAAATGTAATTCTGAATGTTAAGCTAGCACGTTCGTATTTGTAGCTCATGTTTTGTCAGGTTGTTGCCTTCATTACGTAACATCTTGCTTGTTGGATACACCAATTAGCCTGTTATAATCAAGTCTACTCAACAAGGACATGTCGTGATAAAATAAAACATAATTAATCCCTCTTCCATAATTGGAAGCTTTAGTGTTGTTTTCCCCTAAAGCTGAGGTTCTTTCAGCCTTGCTGCAGCTTGCCCAGAGGCAGGCAACATGGCTGCCATCCATGAAATGGTTCAGTCTTTGAGCCAAAAAGTAAGACACGCAGTCTGGAATTTATGAGAACAGCCATCTGCCTGGGATAGGGTGTTAGGCTAAGACAGACTTCAAGGAAGAGAGGCTCAGACAAGTTTCACAAAAGTAATCTAGACTTCAATATAGACTGAATACTGCATAAATGTGCTATACTCTATACATTCTCACAGTTTTCAAGTGAAGTTTTTCTGACTTTGATGTGTTCACATACTTTCATCTCAAAAAGTTATTTCATTTTTGTAAAAAGCATTTAACACAGCTAGCAGGTGAGCTTTAACTTTAAGGCTGATTGCGTACAAAGGCTTAACAGTGTGTTGTTATAAGAACAATCTGTGAAAAAACAAGACCTCATTTACACCTATGTGATTAAAGATTTTTATAGACAAGCTTGAAGTTTCAGGAACGCCCTAAACTGAAGTTTGATGTAATTGATTAGTATTTTCGAGTGGCAAATTGGTCATATAAATATAAATATATTATTTTACATTTATATTTATGAATGCAGAATTAATCAGACCTGGCCAAATCAAACAATCAAACAACTTTGTAAAAACAGGCTCAAGAGGGAACAAAAAGTGACGGGAAACAGAATGACAGGGGAGTGCCATTGGACAAAGGCACTGAAGAAGAAACTGGAGACTTGACTTAGGCGAGGACATCAGCATAAAGGGCCCACTGACAGAAAGCCTGAAAGAGCCATTGTGTGGGAAGGCTGACCTCACCATCTCAGAGTTGTGTGGTTGGCCCTCGCGCTTACAACCATGACATGAGACGCAGGTTCAGTTTTAAATTTCACTAATGGCCTTTAAGATAATCACCAAAGAAACAGTCAACACGTAGCCAATGTGTGGAGCTACACAACTCAATTCGCTCTCATCTGTGGGCCAGTTTACAGAAAGAACAAGAAGAAACTTCAGTGCAGGCCGAACTTCATCAATGATGTCATTCAGGAAAAAGAAATTGTGCATTTTAACCAGACTGTGTTGTTTTAATGATTAGCCTGATTACTCCTGTACTTTCCCCAGAGTTCACATTAATGAGGTCATCTATTCAAGATCAACTCCTTTACAATACATTAAGTTATGTAAATGGAATGTATTTGGACTAAGACATTTAAGGGGTTTCACAAAAATATGCATGTGTTTACCGTTTAGAAAAAAACATAATAAGCAAAGCACCTCAATTTTCACAGGCCTTTACGTAATCATAGTTTTATGGCCAAATGTGGACTGTAGTTATCAGCATCTAAAAAAAAAATATCCCAAATAACAATTTCAACAACCGTTCCCAAGCCCTGCACACGGTTTAATTAACATCCTTAAAAATAACTGACTACTCTTAGAACAAATGTTTTCTGTCTCGGTTCAGAGATACATTTCCTGTTGTGAGATGATAAAAGTATGGCTCATCAGTAGAAATGGGTCCGAGTTAGATCCGAGTCATCACAAGGAAAAACATTAATCTCCTTTTTCGGTTCAAAGTGTTGCTGACCCAAATGTCATCTCACAGTTTGGGAGATGGTGTCAAGTAGGAGGAATGGCAACGGAGCAAACGGACAAAGACAGGATTCAAACCCACTTGTGTGGTTTGCACTTTACATTTTTTAAGACAATGAAATGTATTTAAATGAAGTTCAATTGTAGATTGAAAAACAGGTTCCAGACAACCACTTTAAAGCTAAATGTAGTACTAGAACTTCCATTTCCGACAATATTCTTCAACAAGCAAAGAAGGTTAATGAGATGCTTATGGATAACTTACATTAACAAATAGTTAGCAAGCCCAATATGGACAAACAGACAAAGGCTTTAAGTTATGTATGGTGTTAATGGAAATAATTGAAAATGCTATTTCTATTCTACATCTTTAAATTCCAGGAATAACCATATCCAGTATTTAGACAGTTTCTCAGCAACATTTAACATCCAACATTTAATTGAGTCAACAACCATTGGTGTAGTTTATTGTTTTAAAAGGAAAGTTTGAAAACCATTTTTCAGGACAGGTTTTGGTGTCTGTTAGGGCTGCAACAATGTGTGATAAACAATAACTATTTCAAATATTGCAATAGCGATATTACCTGCGATACAATGCTAATACAACGCTCTGGACTCTGGACGAAGTCAGTATAAAAGCTTATACCAGGAGTAAACCAGGACGTTTTTATTTGGACGCACCACAGTTTGAATATAAATAAAAGAGTATAGGGTTATTGCAATACAAGTCATTCTTTGCAATACAAATACTGCGATCAATACTTGTACAGCCCTAATGTCTGTGTCACTGCTCCTATCTGTCTCTCCAAATGCAGGTATACAGGTTAACTATCCAAGGTAACTCTTTAATCTTTCAGTACAATGAACTGTTTCAGTTTGCTTTTCGTCAGTAACAGATAAAAAAGTTCAACAGTTTGTTTATTCACCTTGATGTAGGCCTTTGTGTCGAAACGTGTTGGTCCGGAATGTCTTGATGCAGCCATGATGTCATTTTTTGGTATCCCACACAGATTGCCTTGGAGATTTCCTGTCTGCCCGTTCATGCACACTTACCTCCCATTTTACATGTGTTGTTAAGTTTAAAAAATCAGCCTGGTTTCCAAAAAAAAAGGTACCTGTTTTTTTTAATCATCTAACAATTGCCTTGTCACCAGATTTTTATTTCTAATTAGGATTTCCCAGTTTACATAAACCAATGCTTAGTATGTTCCACCTCTATGGTCTACTTGAAGGCTTTTTAGAAAAGCTTTCACTGACCAAAATGAATAAATCAATAATTTACAGACAGGTTTATATATTGCTGAAACGCAGTGCTGCCCTGGATTTACTGGTTTAGTCAGTCAGCAACATGTGTTTACAAGACACCACAGACTTGTGAACTGATTAAAACACTGACTATGAGTAACAGGAAGTGGAAAGCTCCCATGGCAGCATCTAAATAAAAGGAAGTGGATGTAATAGACACTGGAGAGTGAAAAGGGGGAGTTGGCTTACTGAAACAGATGAACTGGGAGCGTTGGTGCAATATCCGGACGAGGGGACGGACGCCACGGACCACCTTCTGCCGTCCGCTCTAGAGAAAAAACAACAGTAAATGAGTTCCAAAAATGTTAGAATTCAGGCAGAGACTTAGGTGCATTATGGTAATCTGTTTTTCATATGACAGACATTCACACTTTTCAAGTCAAAATATTTGGGTTTATTGAGGAGTATAATATTTTGTTAAAGTTTAAGTGAAAGAGTGAAAGTGAAAGGGGCGGCAGTAGCTCAGTGGGTAGAGCGGTCGTCTTTCAACCGGAAGGTAGGCGGTTCGAATCCCACTCTCCCCACAGTTCATACTGTCATCGTGTCCTTGGGCAAGACACTTAACCCACCTTGCCTCCAGTGACTGTAACACTGGTAATGTAATGTAAGTCGCTTTGGATAAAAGCGTCAGCTAAATGAATAAATGTAAATGTAAATGTAAAGAAGGTGGGGTCTCTCTATATTATATTTGATTTACAAAATACTAGATTTAGTCTGATTGTTGTTTTTCTCATAAACTCTTATTCTAGATTAATTTGAATGTGCTGAAAGATAAGCAATACCTCCGTTTCATTTCCTTACCTTTCGTTGCGGGCCAGCTGGCTGCATGGATTCAGACGAAGGGGAGTGACGCAGGAACAAACACAGATGAGAGAGGAGAGAGGGGAACAGCAGACAGACTGAGAGTGAGAATTGTTAATGATGGGGACGGAGTGGCTCTGGCTGTCAGACTGCAGTGATGTTGGTCAACGACAGCTCGGTCTAAATCTCCTGAACAGCTGCCAAACAGCCTTAGTCTGAGCGTGACTCATTATTATAGACAAACAGAGAACCCACAATAACTGACCAGCAACACCCACACCACCCTCTTAGAAGTAGTAGTTTACCATGTTTCCAGCTCACACGTCCCTAACTATTACCTCAGGTCATGTTGACATTAATATTTTATTTGTTGTTAATTTTTCACAAAGCAACCATATTACTTTCACTTTAAAAAAGGTATTGTGTTGAATAAAATGGAACATATAATCTAGGTCTGGGCAATATTAAATGTTCTATTATTCCAGACAAAAAATATTTCCTCTTTTTTTTTATGCTTCTATGCCAATACAAAACAAACAGTTAGACAATGTGCCTCATAAGGAAAATAAAGTAGTCTAACAGTTCACTCCTTATTAATTGAAAGAATAAGATACATATTGAAGGATAAGTTGTCAAACTTTGATAAAAATCTAGCTTATTTCTTTTCTGCAACAATGAGTCTGTCTCTTCAAATCATACAGTAATGCATTACAGCCTCCTCTCTTCTTTCTAGTATCATCACCTAAACAAAACATCTTTGCAATGGTCTACGTATATTGGAAGATAAATCGTGTATAGCATCACAGAACCCAGTTGAGGTTTTATTACTGGCACTTTTTGTTCCTACAACTGCACAGAGGACAAACCGCAGAAGAATTTGTGTTTCTTTTTGAGCGCACACAATTGCTAATGACAAATGAAATCAAGTCTCACACAGTAAAAACCCTTATAGTGTCTGTAAAACTCACTATTCTAAGCCTGAATTTCACCACTTCCTGTTGTGTTTTTTTTGCATTTGGTTTTGCTTTGATTTGTGTAACTCTAGTCTCTAGACTAGTGCGAACTAGTTGTTTAATGGTTTGATTCTACAATTTAGCCATTTTTAATTAAAAAAAAAAAGTATTTGTATGGATGGAGGCTGGATCTCAAGATTCAGTCCCAGTTTTTGACTTAATCTGACCATAATAAATGTTTTCTCCCAGAAACCATTTCCCACCGGGGCACACAGAGACAAAATGTCACAAGATTGTCCCTGCTTTCAGGATTAGTGCGCTGCAGACATGTCTTTTCCTCATCATATTATATTAATAAAAAGTTGTTTGGTGGAGCTTAGAGTCAGGGAGATTAAATAAGGTTTTTAAATATATTTTTTACTCCTAGCCTATAGGATAGCTGATGTAAACCACCGTGATGGGAGCTTTCCACCTCAAGGTTAAAAAAGCATTTCATTTTGAAAAGACGGAGCAGTGTCGCATCACTTTGCTCTTATCTTGCTGCTTCTTCATTTGCATAATGATATGACCTATATAAGAGCACAGAGGCTACTGTTGTTTCATGCCTGGCTCTGTGGTAACATGATGACACAGTCAACCCTCGGTAAAAACCACATATAAAGCCGGCATGAAAATATAAACACACCCAGTGGAGCTCCCCAAAGTGCAGTCGCAGCATCTGGCTCATGCTGGCAGCAAAAAAACTCTTAAAGATTCGATGAGTCATGCTGGCTTCCTTTTATCAGGAAACGTAGCCTCTGTGAGCCCATGGTGCAGTATGTCAAAATGCACTGATTCCCCACTGGGAGACTACAAGCAGGGAATTATCACACTAGATATGCGTCAATACATTTATGAATATGCAAGCCTAGAGTCTTGAATATAAAGAGCAGTTTCACACCTTTTAATAAAAAGCCAAGGACGCTGTGTTCTCCAAACCTGCAGCACTCACATACTAGCTGGAAGCACAGGGAAAAGGGCAGGAGCAGTCATTCCCATAATCACAGCAGTCCTGAGTAATAACTATGTGCACTGGCTCTTAGTCTTAATTGGCTGTACAAATGCCAAGAGTCCAGCCAGTAGCCCTGGGGCCTTTCAGCTGCACACAATTTTTACTAGTCATTTCAAGCAAATGGGTAAATGGAGGCCAGTCAGGGCACAGACATTATACTCCATATGCTACTCGTTTTTCATTTGAGTTTATTTGATTGTACATTTGATCGTTTCCAGGTACAACTGCACAAAAAATCAAATGAATTAAACCGATTCAAGTTTTTAATGTTAAACATAGTGATATTGAATTTAAAGGCAACTATTTGTTTTCTATGACACGCAGTTATGCTGCTGCAAGAAGCCCTTAAATTACAGCCATGCAGCCTTGACAGATGTAAAATATAATCACCAGAGAAGGTTATTGGTTAATGGATATAACAGAGAATATTACTGTTATGGCTCGGTTTTGTCAAATGGTGGGAAATTCTCCAAAACACTAATAGTATTGCATCTGTGTAATGCACTCTTGATTTGTTGGTGTATGCAAATTAGCAATGTGATTTACTTTTAAGGTGGTATGAACAGTTTTTGGACTTTGTGCTGACATCTGGATGTAAAAAAACACATCACAATTTCAAAGAGGAGAAGTGCAAGGACAAGCAAGGACATGCTGTTGTTCATACACAGTGTCTGATGGTTATTTTGATTTTATTTAAAAAAATAATAATAATAACAACAACTTAATGCATTTAGTCTATAAATGTCTTAAACCTTTAACAAGAATGTGTGTTCAAAAGGAAACATCAGTGTGCTTCTCCTTCAGATGTGCTCAGTTTGTTCTCTCTGGGCAGTTGTAGGAAGCAGGGAGCATTAAATGTCTATACTTTACATTTTTATGTCATTATAAACTATTGAAAACATAGTTTTGACTCGTGTTCTATTTTGTTTAGCTGTTATACTTAAACAATTTACAGGATGCACCTTTAAAAAAATCCTATGCTCAAGAATACACTTCCTGTATTGGTTCTAGTCACAGCAGGGATACTAACTACTTCACCAACAAGGAACTCATAATTGTAAATCAACTGACAAATGGAAAAAATACAATAGGGAACATTCGGCATCTCATCGTAACGATTAGAGATAAACTATACCTGCGGGCAAACTGGAAGTTGGCAGAAGTGCTGGCAGATACATTCCTGGGGCTTTCTGAAGGACTGCTTCCAGCTAAAAAGAAAAAGAAATTGGTGAAAAACTTATAATTAAAAGCTACAAGAAACATTTGACAACTTCTTCTTTATACTTCATAACATTTTGGGCCTGAAACTTGCAATGAATAAATGGTAAATATGGTAAAAATGGTCTCCAAAAATAAAAAACACTTTATCATCTGTTATGAGCTCTATTTAACTGAAGCTTATTGATCACTGAACTTCGAGTTGGAATCAAAGACTCTTTATAACTCAAATCAGCCTTTAGGAATCAGCACAAAAACATATTTATAAAGCAATTTGGAAAAGGGCATCTGGTTGGATCACTTAAGTGTTGTACTATGTGTGTATTATAATCCAGCAGCAATTAAACAAGCAATACATCCAGAGGAAAAGATGTGCTAGTCTTATGACTAGTCTTACAGCTTTGAAACAACAATGCTCAAGGCACAAAAGGGGAAAGCAATTGTCTCCAGTTATTATTCTTGTCACACACTCGTCTGAGTTTTGTTCGAGTCTGCGTGCACTTAAGCAGAGAGCCACATTGAAGAACAGCTTCCCTTTACACCAGTACCTGTTGAAAGTGGGAGAGGTGAGAGCGGGCGTGAGAGCGTGGGAGACGGGGTTGCGGCCGCCAAACTCCTTCTCTTGTTGTTGCGTGAACTGTGAACACAGAAAACTCTTGTTTATAGCACTTACAAACAACTCAACAGAAAAGTTTATCTGTGCTTTATCAGGACAAATACAGCTGACCCATGAACCCACAACAAGGAAACACTGATAACTGTAAGGTCACCGTTTACATGTACATAACCATAGCAACAAACAACAAACTAAAGTTAAAGCTAGCACTGTATGTCACATTTTGAACTAATACTACGGAAAATTATGTTCAAATATACTACTACATGCTAACCACAACAAATCAAAATAATTGAGTTGCCTATTAAAGATTTGTTGCCAGATGCCCTTCCATATTTACAAACCTGTTTGTGGAGAAGCAAAAGATCTGTGTTAAAAAAAAAAAAGAATTGTCTTGTAGCCTAAATGCGACAACCGTTCGTCTTAAAAACTTGGTTGAATAGATTTGGTTCGTTCATGATTGTCATGGCGTCCTCCTCTAAAACGCAGCAAAGTTTGGAATTACTTTGAACAAAATAATCAGTTTGTTGTTTGCAAAATTTGTCAGGTGAAACCAAGTCTAATCACAATAGCAGATTCTGTTTAATTTTCAGCTAAAAAACAGTACGTAGTCTGTAACCTTGTTTCTGAATATCTATCTTGTTCGGAAATTACATTCAGAAATAAGTTTCATAAATGAATGCCTCTCTCATTAAACTTTATTTAACAAAACAAATATTCAAATATTTTAATTATGAGTTTAAATATTTAAATATATTTGTGGAAAATGCCCATTTCTTGTGATACATCTCAAAAGACAACTATTATTTGACTCTAACTTTTTGAAAGGAGATAAATGTCCAGATGTTTTTCTTAATGTTTTGTATTATATACACATAAAAGCCATCTTACATCAAGCTGAAACAAGTTCAGAATAAAAAATATATACGTTTGGAACCACATTCCTTGCTGTGTCACTCCTTGTTTTGCATTAGTCATGCTAGTCAGGCAAACAACATTAACACTGTCTTAAACAGTTTAACATGTTTTGTTTTATCTATTAGCTACATTGTCTTTCTCAAATTTTAAGATTTATTTTGTCATTTTCTTTTGCTTTAGCAATGTTGTATAAAGGCATAAAGTAAAGTTGATATACATTTAATAGATATGAAATATTGTGTGCAAATGACACTAAGCTTGTGGAAAACACAAGGCAGCAAAGTGGCCCTATTTATTTGTCATTATGGCCTATTAGGCTAAATTTAAAAGTGTTAAACTCGATACCCTGAGGGCTAGCATTGAAACCAAACTTCTCTGTAGTATATGTCAACAAATGGGGTGGAACTAAATATAGAAGGAAAACACTTAAATTTTGTGTGCAAACCTATGCTGGTATACAGTAGATATTTTGTAATATATTTTCCTGTTTGTGAGGTTTATAGCCAAAAGGTTATATAGACATGAATTTGTTATGGTTTTAGCTTTAAAGCAACATCCCGTCATATTTGCTTCTCCCCCAGTGATACTGATGGAGTCTCTCTGTCTCTCTGCAGTGACCTATAACATTAGAGTGTCTGTATATTCTATACTATATAACTATACATCCCGCCCAACACAAAAGGAAAGACAGTCTTTAAATTGTGCGTTTGCTGCTACACTACGTCTGTATTCTATACTCTCTTTGGGCATTGCTGAGTCACACCATGCTCTTGTGCAAGTTTTATCAACAGCTGCAGTGAGAAAAGTCATATTTCCAACCGGGGTCTACATCAAGCCTGCAGTATGATAAATATGGGTCAGTGAAGGGCAGGCATGTCTGCTGACAGGGAACTAACGGGTTGCATTTAGTCAAGCCCTATCTCCAGACACACTAAGTTAAGAGGGTAACATGACTAATGGTGTGCCACAAGAAATACGGTCATTGTTTTTTAAGGTAACATCATTTGCAGATGATAACACTCTTTTAAAAACAGGCTTCACATTTTTTCCTATTTTTTTCAGCATCTGCCTATGTCCTTTGGTGCACTAACTAAATCAAGAAATAGACAATGGTGTTGTGAAAAAAGAGCCATACAGTTCAACAGAAAGGCTTTAGCATATAAATATTTGGAGCTTAAATTGGCATTTCAGTGACATATTTAAAATAATAATAGTTGCGTTCTACTGCGGAGAAGTAGATATGAGCAATGACATTTTAAAGCGTGTTTTGTTATTGGACTTCTGTGCTAGCAACAGTTTGTCCATAACGATCACCATGTTCAAGCATAAGGGTGTCCATCAGTGCACGTGGCACCAGGACACCCTAGGCCGGAGATCGATGATCGACTTTGTAGTTGACCTCCGGCCGTATGTCTTGGACACTCGGGTGAAGAAAGGGGCGGAGCTGTCAACTGATCACCACCTGGTGGTGAGTTGGATCCGATCGCGGGGGAGAAAGCTGGACAGACTCGGCAGGCCCAAACGTACTGTGAGGGTCTGTTGGGAACGTTTGGCAGAACCCCCTGTCAGAATGATCTTTTACTCCCACCTCCGGCAGAGCTTTGACCAGATCCCGAGGGAGGTTGGAGACATTGAGTCCGAGTGGACAATGTTCTACACCTCCATTGTCGAGGCAGCCACTCGAAGCTGTGGCCGTAAAGTCTCCGGTGCCTGTCGTGGCGGCAACCCCCGAACCCGGTGGTGGACACCTGAAGTAAGGGATGCTGTCAAGCTGAAGAAGGAGACCTACCAAGCCTGGTTTGCCCGTGGGACTCCTGAGGCAGCCGATAGGTACCGGCAGGCCAAGCGGACTGCAGCCCGGGTGGTCGTGGAGGCTAAAACTCGGGTCTGGGAGGAGTTCGGTGAGGCCATGGAGAAAATCTATTGGTCGGCCTTGAAGAAATTCTGGCAAACCGTCCGGCGCCTCAGGAGGGGGAAGCAGTGCCCTGCCAACACTGTTTGAATCTGCTGACTTCAACTGGGGATATTGTTGGACGGTAAAAGGAATACTTCGAGGATCTCCTCAACCCCACCGACACGTCTTCCACTGAGGAAGCAGAGGCCGAGGGCTCAGAGGTTGACTCGTCCATCACCTGGGCCGAAGTCACTGAGGTAGTTGGGAAGCTCCTCGGTGGCAAGGCACTGGGGGTGGATGAGATACGCCCTGAGTACCTCAAGTCTCTGGATGTTGTAGGACTGTCTTGGTTGACACGCCTCTACAACATCGCGTGGCGGTCGGGGACAGTACCTCTGGACTGGCAGAGGTGGTCCCTCTTTTCAAGAAGGGGGACCGGAGGGTGTGTTCCAACTACAGAGGGATCACACCCCTCAGCCTCCCCGGGAAAGTCTTTGCCAGGGTACTGGAGAGGAGAATGCAGCCGATAGTTGAACCTTGGATTCAGAAGGAAAAATGTGGTTTTCGTCCCGATCGTGGAACACTGGACCAGCTCTATGCCCTCTCCAGGGTGCTGGAGGGTTTATGGGAGTTTGCCCAACCAGTCCACATGTGTTTTGTGGATCTGGAGAAGGCATTCGACTGTGTCCCTTGTGACGACCTGTGGGTGGTGCTCTGGGAGTATGGGGTCCGGGGCCCTTTGCTAAGGGCTGTCCGGTCCCTGTACGACCGGAGCAGGAGCTTGGTTCGCATTGCCGGCAGTAAGTCAGACCTGTTCCCAGTGCATGTTGGACTCCGGCAGGGCTGCCCTTTGTCACCGGTCCTGTTCATTATCTTTATGGACAGGATTTCTAGGCGCAGCCAGGGGCCGGAGGGAGTCTGGTTTGGGGACCACAGGATCTCGTCTCTGCTTTTTGCAGATGATGTTGTCCTGTTGGCTCCATCAAGCCAGGACCTCCAGTGTGCACTGGGACGGTTTGTGAAGCGGCTGGGATGAGGATCAGCACCTCCAAGTCTGAGACCATGGTTCTCAGTCGGAAAAGGGTGGCTTGTCCCCTTCAGGTTGGTGGAGAGATCCTGCCTCAAGTGGAGGAGTTCAAGTATCTTGGGGTCTTGTTCACGAGTGAGGGAAGGAGGGAACGTGAGATTGACAGACGCATCGGTGCAGCTTCTGCAGTGATGCGGTTGATGTACCGGTCTGTCGTGGTGAAGAAGGAGCTGAGCTGTAAGGCAAAGCTCTCGATTTACCGGTCAATCTACGTTCCTACTCTCACCTATGGTCATGAGCTTTATTTTCCAAATATTTAACCAAATATTGTCATTGATGTTTTTTTTTAGCAGTGACGGAAAAATCTCAACGCCATCCATCATTTTGACAGATTAATCTGAGGTCTGTACAGGTTCTCAGTCATCCAGGTCATCTTGAAGAATAGGTTAGAGAAAAAGCATCTGGACTCAGTTTTTAAGTTGAAAACGTTTTGTTTCCAAAACCAAGAGACTTAAATTCTGAGATCAACTGCTAAGAGAGCCCGAGAGGACCAAGCTGTTCTGGTCTCATAATCGTTAGCCATCAAGGGACAGTGTGACTCCTGATGCAAGAGTCGTTAAAGGCTCAGATAAGTCGTTAGTGCCACTGTTCCAGTTAGGTGCTGTTGTTGTTCTAGAAGTGAAACTGTTTTGGTTTTGCCGTTTTGGCTTTTTCCTTTTTGGGAAAAGCCAATCTGGCCAATTCTGGCCTCAGAATTGATAGTCTCTTGGAATTAGAGACACAATCTATTCACGATGAAAACTGAATCCAGATGCTTTTGCTTTAATAAATCAGATGAGGATGATTTATTGTAATTCTTACTCCTGTCCAGTTGTTGGCGATTGTACATATTCAATTAGCAATTATCTTGAATCGTTTTGTCATGCTCCATTTAGTTGCAAAAATGGCATGGCAGCTGAGTGCAAGTAGTTTCCTAAAACCACTAAATAGTTCTGATATTGTTATTAAAGGTGAAAAGAACGAGGACATGAGACAGGATAATGGAGGACAAACAGACCTCAATAATAGATGATGACAAAAATTGTATAACTCTGACCGTCAAAATAACGAAGAGTGAGAAAGTCTAGTGCAACCTCTGTCCTGAAGGCTTTTGCCAACATTAGCCTTTTTAGGTTGAAATTGATGAGAGCACTAACATTATAATGTAACTGCATTTCTTTGCACTAAAACAAAAGGAAAACATTTTCTTTGTTAATTTTGGGAGAGTTAGATCTAGGAACACAAGAAGCTTCTTAAACAGTCTTGAAGCTAAAACATTATGTCCGGTTGCCTACCACTAGTCTAAAGTGGGGCGGCAGTAGCTCAGTGGGTGGAGCGGTTGTCCTTCAACCGGAAGGTAGGCGGTTCAATTCCCGCTCTCCCCACAGTTCATACTGTCGTTGTGTACTTGGGCAAGACACTTAACCCACCTTGCCTCCAGTGGCTGTAACACTGGTAATTACATTAGAACAATGTAAGTCGCTTTGGATAAAAGCGTCAGCTAAATGAATAAATGTAAATGTAAAGTATACTATGGGGTTGATAAACTTCACAAAGATCTCTTTGATTAGAGCCTTATGTTTTCCATGTGAACTTTACACATTAAAAGTAGGTCTGTGACAATAAAAGTAGCCACAGCACCAATGGCTTATCATGCCAGCGTTATGCCATGTGAAGATAAACTAGTCATAAAGACGCTGCGGAGCTCAACACAACTCAAAAAGTCCCTATAGGACATGCTACATCAGGGGTCTCCAATACCTCACTACCACTTTCCAAGTAGCTCGCCAAAGACTAAATTAGTGATGGGTGCAGTTCAAAGAGACTCCCATTGTTCTTTTAAGTGAACAATGGGAGTTTGCGCCCATCCAAGAGCCGTTTTATTTTATTTATTTAGTAGTCAGACTGATATGATGATCTTTGCGCTACAGTTGCATCCTGCAGTGAGGGCTGGGGAAAAAAATAAAAAATAAATTTACATTTAGTTTAATTTATTTTAATCTATCTACCACATACGCTTTACTTTGGGCCCCAGTAGTTCTGCGTGAGCTTGGCCCTCCCCCGCATAGTGTAGGCACATTAACAATATGGCAGCGCCAAAGAGCAGGGAAGAACCGCTCACTCCCAAGAAAATAAGTCTTCATTAAGCCTATGCAGCACAAACACTGCCTCACTGCTAAGTATGTCTTGATAGCACCACCGCTATGTTTTCTATGTGCGGACTTTTATTACTGTAACTCTGTCAAAGTTTGTCCAATCAGAAAAATTTAAACTGTGTTGGGAACCTGAGAATTTGTGCTAAATGGCTTATAATGGTAGTTAAAAGCTGTTACAATTTTTTTTTTTGCCCAGCTCTAGGTGCATGTTATGTAACCAACAATGTGAGGATAAACATGGATCATACCAACCAGCAGAGAGAGAGTGTGCTCATACACAGGTGCTCTGAACAGGACAGAGGGAGGGGTGAAGGAGAGAGGAGTGTGTGACTATGAAAGTGCGTGACAGTAAGAAAAGAAGCAGCATTTGGATGCATTTTAATAACTGTGAAAACTGAGATTAAGGCGTGTCGAGCAATTTATTGATGTTAGAAAAAAAAATGCTTTATTTTTTTATTTATATAGTGCTTTTCCACCTAGTAGGCACTCAAAGCACTTTACTAGTGTTACAGCTGACCACTGGAGGCAAGGTGGGTTAAGTGTCTTGCCCAAGGACACAACAGTATGAACTGTGGGGGAGAGCGGGATGTTATGATGATTTGGGATGTTTCGAGCGGGGATTGAACCGCCCACCCACCGAATACAAAGGAATTGAATTAAATAATTTAAGTGATATGTGTACATATACAGATTACTAATGTCAAAACAGCTGTAAAGTTAAGAGCTGTCTGTAAATTCGCATACATCTAAACGAACCACAAAAAGCCGTTCACTGATGGCAGGATTGTAAAATAGGCTATGACTGCGATGGCTAAAACTTTAGACTGACAGATGAACCAGTCATCTAACTGAATACATCTGTGCATGTGGAATTCCATTGTTTAGTTTTGACAGCATTTGTTTTCATTTTATAATGTCAGATACACAAGAAAGAAATGCATACACAAATACAAATACAAAATGCACATGCAAATAAACTAAATGTTTTTGTTATGTTTTATTGCAAAATGTGATTTATGGACACCAACATTTTGTAAAAGTTTAGGGTTAATGTTCTGACAAAATTTATTTAGTCTGCGTTGAAATAAGCAATGAGAATAAATGTTACAAACAAGTAGTTCTGCGATTTTCATTTTGTAAAATTAGTTCTGAGGAAAAAAAGGTTGGAGACCCATGTGCTACATCAAGTGTGTAGTTTTCCCAATCAATTTAAGCAAGAAGCTAAGTTTATAATATATTGGTTACAGCTAAAACGGTGGCAGAGTGGTTAGCACTCCTGCCTCACAGCAAGGTCGTCCTTCGATTCCCATCCAGGGCAGGGCTATTCTGTGTGGAGTCTCCCTGTGTCTGCGTGGGTTTTCTCCAGGTGCTCCGGTTTTTCCTACCACTATTGTCTGGTACATGCATCTCTGCTTCGGCTTAATGTACATTACATAAAAAAATTAAAAAAAATAAACAACGCATAATATAGGCAGCATGTTAACTTGCAATAATGTAAATTATGTGAATATAACCCACACATCTTTAAGTGGCACACGTTTAAAATATACTGGTAGTTGCAATATAAACTCAGCAAACGCAATCAATGTCATGTGTAGACAAACTACCTTTTGCCCCAAGCCACAACAGTCATGCTACATGAACAACAGTGATTAAATCTCCCTAAATGACAGACGAGCACATATCTACACCGGTGCATTTCCTCTAACAGCATCAGTGTATCGATCAGTGATGACATTATAGAGTCGTTTTTATGCGACAGCTGGTGGCAGACAATGCGGTCTGTACCCACTCTCACAACAGTCTACAATGGCCACGTTTCTCCGTCGGAAACAAAAACGAGGGCGGATGTGAGCGACATATACAGTAGGCTATGACCGACACAGACAGAGGCTTTGTGAATGAGAGCTATAGGCGGATTATTGGACAAAACAACGTGGGTTTGTTTTTTTTTCTAAATGAATAGCTCAGCGTGTAAGTTCAACAAATTGGTGATTTCGAATGGCATTGCTCAGCAGGGAGCTAATGACAAATACAGACAGACAGGGCAGGCAACGGGGAATCACTCAGCAGCACTGCGACGCTTTTGTCCCTATCACAGCCTTAAGGTATCGACTTGTTTAGGCTAAATATGACGTTTTTACTTTACCTTTTTGAACGTTTCATCATGGCCCCAGTCACAAAGCTAGTTTTGTAACTGGGCAGCACGGTCCAATAGTAATTTTGGTCAGACATGATGGTTGCCCTTAAGTCCAATGCAGAATGTATCCCCTAAAACGGCAGCATAATGCTAAAGTCCTTTACAATGGTCACTGGAGGACATTAGGCAAGAACGAGACTAAGAGCCGATAGAACGCAGTGTCCGATGGGCGAAACTCCATTCAGCTTTGGGGCAAACTGAGCCCAGACCCGCGGCAGACCAGCTAGGTGGTAAAAACAAGCCGCTAAAACACCCATGTCCGGGCGACGTTAAGGGTCAGAAAAGCCAAAAAAAAAAGAAGTTCGAAACACCGTGTCTTCTGCGGCTGGTTACATTATCGTGGTTCTTCGCCAAGATGTGAAGAGTGATCCAAACTTTCCAGAAGCAACACCAGCTCCAGAAAACCGCAACGCGCGTGCGCATCACTAAATTACAGGAGGTGAGGGAGGGCCGTGGTGATGCGTTCAGGTAGCGGGGGAACTAAACACACTAGTTGTAGTTCATATTGCTCTATTTTTATTGCCACGTTACCTTTTAGTTACTGTGGTTGCGTAAGAGTTGACAGTAGAGTATATTTTTGTCCAAATCTTAAGTTTTAAATTTTTTGGCAACACAAAACCTTTTTATATTATTTTATTATTATTATTAATATTATTATTGTATAGATTTCCTAAACCAAAAAAAAAAGAAAAAGAAATTGAAGTATGAAAGAATACACTGGTTCACAAGTAATGGCACTTGTGGTAATAAACAGAAGAGAGAGAACTACTGGAATTAGACATAATGTTGACATATGTCACACAGCCTCGTGTATTAAAAAAATCCTTCAAAAGCCCAAATATTCAGTTTTACGAGTGTCCCTAAATGTTCCATATGTAACCAGGGGATGTCAAGGCCCTCATGGTTTTTTCATCAACTTGAAAAATTGGAAATGGTCCCTACATGTGCCCAAGTTCCTTTTTTAACACTAATCTGACACTAAATAAATCAGAATGAACTAATACAACAATATCAGTTTATTGAATTTACATGGACAAGTTCCTGTAGTTACAAGTTACAAGTTCCTTTTGAGGTATGCAACCAAATAAAGATTACAAGCGCTTTTTCTTTAAAGAATCTTGTTTTAACCTGTTGCAATGAATTTGTTTTGTATTCTAGCCCTGAATTAATGCAATATACTTTTGGACTGACTCATCATTGATCAATGTCATGAACCAGTGATGGCCTAAGACATGGGAAAGTCCCTCAACAGGTTGGATTTGGTAGACATGAAAGCCTCCAGCCTCATAATTTAGCAGTTAAGTCATAAACATAATTCAATGTTATTTGTTTGTGCCGTCTTTCTTACAATGAACCCTGATGTTGACTCTTGTTACAAGCCTTCAATCAATCACCACGCTCTGAAACCAAAGCAGGAAAACGAAAATATATATATATTTTTTTTATTACGTAGTTAAAAGTCCCACTATTTACAAATGTTGCGGACACAAAAAACTATTTGGCTATACCATCACTGGCATCTAGACATTTTTAACATCAATGGAAGAGGGTCCTGAGTCCAATCCCCTGCAAATCTCTTACATCACTGTTGGGGGGGATAATAAACAAATGAAAATCCCAAATCCGATCCAGAGTGGGACATAATGTAGCCTATGTCATAAAAAAACGTTATAATCTAAAATGTAACTAACTAAAACAAAATAACCTTATAATAACTATAATGTATATGTTTTATTCCTTTTAGCTTTTATATTGCTTCAATTACAGCAGTGCTTTGTCCTGTTGGGAGGGGGGGGGTTACTGCACAAACCCATAATAATAAGATATTTATGTTCATTTAAAACAAATGAAATCAAAACAAATGTTATTAATTTGTCCTCGGAGGGGCATTTTGGCCAAAGAGACTGTTATGTGCATCCCTGCTCCTTCTTACTGTAAATTATTTTATTTTTTTTGTATAAAGCCTTTCTCATCTCAGGTGTATGCTTCACTAAAACACTAACAAAAGATCAACAAACTCACCGGAAACTCTTCTCCTTTTGGCTGTTTTTTACTGTAATTTCTAGTTTATTAAGATTCAAAAGAGCTACACTAGTTTAAGGCTCTTAACCAAGCATTTTGATTAAAGCTACAGAATTACAATTGCATTTTCCTTTTGTCTTTTTGTCTAAAACATGTAAACATACCCAACATTTAACCACACATGTAGATAGCAGGGCGAGGTGCAAATGAAAAAGTGTGTGAATTACAACATAAACTGTGAAATGGAAGCAAAGTTTTGAGTGAAAAGTTTTCTAAAGCAAATCTACACTTGTTCTGTCACTCACAGTAAAGTGAAGCTAGCAGCTGAGCGGCTTCGAACAGTGCCGGACTGTACCACTGGGGGGAAACGAGGTTTAAAAAAAGGATAGTTTGCAATAACAATCTACGAGCAGGGCATGTATTTTCTATTGAACTTGAGAGGCTTATACAACTATATATTATAACAAATAGTGTCACAAATATTACAAGAAGGGGACATCATTTGAGAGAGAAGGGTCCTGACCCACCATCCCTGCCCATGGTTTTCTGTGTGGAGTTTGCATGTTATCCCCATGCCCAAGTGGGTTTTCCCTGGGTACTCCAGTTTCTCCCACCAACCTTAAAAAACATGCACACTGTATGTACAGTAGCTTTTGTTGGCTGAAACCTACGTCCAGATGCATTTGTTTTAACCTTTTCTTATTTAAGTCATAAAATAAACTTCTCAAAAGGTTTTCTGAAGACCTGGCCTGTGGCTGAACATCTCTTTTACATGCACCTTTTACATGAAGCTGAAACCAATTCAGTCCATAGAGAGATTCTTGTGTACCATCCATCATCTAGTGCAGGGGTTCCCAAACTTTTCAGACTCCAACCCACAAAATTACAATGTAAGAGCCCTGCAAAAGGAGTGTGAATCTTTCAGCGTCTAACAATTCGATTTGATTCAGGTTTTTAAGGTCACAATTCAATTCATAATCCATTTTTAATTCAAATAATTTTTGATTCAGGGTCTCTGATTAAATTCAAGTGAATGCAACCTTTTCTAAGAAAATTGGTTGAAGCTTATGTGATAAGATGAAAAGACAATGTTAACCAAAGAGAACATTTATTTAAACATTTATTTTAGTTTCTGCCTGTACAAAATCTTTAAATCAACTTTATATCCATACCAAAATACAATTGTGCATGAATTAACAAGCTGAAATCAGCTACCATAAAGTACATGTCACAAAAAAAAGGACACCTACTGGCAGTGAAGCAAAAGTGCAACCAAGCCATTTGTGTGTGTTTTTGTATGCACATACTTAAAGTCAATGTGTCACTATTATTAAATAAATAAATAAACTATAGCACAAGGTAATATACACAATTCCTTTATTAATGGGTAGAGCTAAAAATTTATATAACTTTTACAAACAAACAAGTTTTACAATAACTTTTATGAATAGTTGCGAATTCATAGTGAAATTTTCAATAAGACAACTGCAGACAACAGAGTAAGCCAAAGGTCTTAAGCATGAAACCAGTCTGAGTGGTGTGACAACTCTGAACTGCAGAAAATGTATATGAGCAGGTTCAGACGTCCACAAAGGTTTTTCTGGAGAGTTTATCAATATAACTCATAAAAACTGTCAAAGACATTTGACAGACACCTGGCTGGTCTGGTTTGAGAGAGAAGACAAGTCAAGATGCTACTTACATATTCCCTCGGCGCGGAAGACTCAGTTCTTTCTGCAATAAAAGAAAAAGGCAAAATTGGGATGTTGTTTGAAAACACGAGGCATTCAAGAAGCAGTAAAATAGCTGGACAATATTTTGCAAATTTAATTTGCAATATCAGCATATGCAATATTCATACAGTAAAGACAGGTTTAAATGCAGTAGTGGTTACACTTTGTTCATCAAAATACATTTGTCAAGAGAGAAATAAGGCAAATTGAATGGAAGACATTACGTTTTTTTAAATTCATTTTTTATGTTCACATATGTTGGTTGTCAGACTGAACAATACATTTTGATGTTTAGAAGCAATCTCTTTCTTTAAAATCGGGGAATATATAAAATTTTAGAAAAAAACGAATGGACTACACAAGTCTCATAATGATGACATGACCACATCCACAACCACAGCTATTGATAAAGACATAATGTAGTATTATGTAAGTTATACTGTAGATACAAATCCATAAATAGTAATAAAGAACAATGAATGTACCAAATCAACCGCTACTGTTCTGAAACCAAATATGTTTATTGCACACCTTATCGAGTAGACTTTTGATGATATAAACTGTAAGGACAATTGCCGTCCCCAGAGCATTTTGGTTTTACAAAAACAATGACTTTCTTGCTATTGTATCTGAACTTTTATGTCAACAAATGGCAAAAAAGAAATTATTTGTCTGCATTGACTTCCGTTCATTTTATTTTCTAACGTGGTAATCAATGAAGTCTTCAACAAGCAGCTTGACTTATGTTTTCTGTTTTAACTCAGACATATTGTTATCACAGTGTTACACCATAGATTGTAAATAAACATGGATGTAATCCGCCCATTGGTCCCCTATTCACCGATATTGTCATTATGACAGGGCAATAAAATGTCGGTTACATCCGGGCTTTTCGGCTTTCACTGCATAGTAAAACAATAGTTTTCAGATAGCATGTTGTTACGTAGTAAAAACTTAGCTCTAGAGACCAGAGCCATGATTTTTACACTTGTAAAGTCGCCATTGGGTTTCTCCTTATATTTCTGCTTTTGGAGCCTGCCCTCTGGTGGAGGGCGGTATATCGCTGCCCTTACTCAAGGACCGTTTAAGAGGTTCCATGAGAGAGGCTTGTGTTAAACAAACACATTTCCTGTTGCATACACAAGTGGACAAAATTGTTGGTACCCTTCGGTCAATGAAAGAAAAACTCACAATGGTCACAGAAAAAATCTTTATTCTGACAAAAAGAATAATAAATAAAAATTCTATGAATGTTAACCAATGAAAGTCAGACATTGCTTTTCAACCATGCTTCAATGGAATTATTTTAAAATATAAACTCATAGAACAGGCCTGGACAAAATTGATGGTACCCCTAGAAAAGACTGTAAATAATGTGACCAAATGGACATGTTTATTCAAGGTGTGTGCACTAATTAGCATCACAGGTGTGTACAATCTTGTAATCAGTCAGTGGGCCTATTTATAGGGCTTCAGGTAGTCACTGTGTTGTCTGGTGACATGGTGTGTACCACACTCAACATGGACCAGAGGAAGCGAAGGAAAGAGTTGTCGCAGGAGAATAGAAAAGAAAATTATAGACAAGCATGATAAAGCTAAAGGCTATAAGACCATCTCCAAGCAGCTAGATGTTCCTGTAACTACAGTTGCACATATTATTCAGAAATTTAAGATCCATGGGACTGTAGCCAACCTCCCTGGACGTGGCCGCAGGAGGAAAATTGATAACAAATCAAAGAGACGGATAATCCGAATGGTAACAAAAGAGCCCAGAAAGACTTCTAAAGAGATCCAAGGTGAACTCCATGCTCAAGGAACATCAGTGTCAGATCGCACCATCCGTCCTTGTTTGAGCCAAAGTGGATTACATGGGAGACGACCAAGGAGGACACCATTGTTGAAAACAAATCATAAAAAAGCTAGACTGGAATATGACAAACTACATGTTGACAAGCCACAAAGCTTCTGGGAGAATGTCCTATGGACAGAAAAGACAAAAATGGAACTTTTTGCCAAGGCACATCAGCTCTATGTTCACAGACCGAAAAATGAAGCATATCAAGAAAAGAACACTGTCCCTACTGTCAAACATGGAGGAGGCTCTGTTATGTTCTGGGGCTGCTTTGCTGCATCTGGCACAGGGTGTCTTGAATCTGTGCAGGGTACAATGAAATCTGAAGACTATCAGGGGATTCTAGAGAGAAATGTGCTGGCCAGTGTCAGACAGCTTATTCTCAGTCGCAGGTCATGGGTCTTGCAACAGGACAATGACCCAAAATACAGCTAAAAACACCCAAGAATGGTTAAGAGGAAAACATTGGACTATTCTAAAGTGGCCTTCTAAGAGCCCTGACCTCAATCCTATTGAGCATCTTTGGAAGGAGCTGAAACATGCCGTCTGGAAAAGACACCCTTCAAACCAGAAACAACTGGAACACTTTGCTCATGAGGAGTGGGCCAAAATACCTGCTGAGAGGTGCACAAGTCTCATTGACAGTTACAGGAGTCATCTGATTGCAGTGATAGCCTTAAAAGGTTGTGCAACAAAATATTAAGTTAGGGGTACCAACAATTTTGTCTAGGCCTGTTCCATGAGTTTATTTTTTTTTTAAATTCCGTTGAGGCATGGTTGAAAAGCAATGTCTGACTTTCATTGGTTAACATTCATAGAATTTTTATTTATTATTCTTTTTGTCAGAATAAAGTTTTTTCTGTGACCATTGTGAGTTTTTCTTTCATCAAGGGTACCAACAATTTTGTCCACGTGTGTATATTCCTTATATTGTACTGCCCTACTTTGCTGTTATTTATTAAATTGCTTTACCCAATTTTGCAGTCTTGTATGTTTTATAATAAAGAAAACAAAGAAATAATATAAAGAAACAAATATCCATAAAGTCTCCTTAAAAAACTGTCACGCTTTCTCATATCTCTCATCTATACCCAGCACTGTGCAAACATCATCATTGCGTGACAAGAGGGTTTTCTGGTCATTTTTAAATCCCAGCTTGCTTGTGGCTACGGCAATGTTTAAGAGACAAATAATGGCGGCATGTACAATTATTATAAAGCTACTTGTAAGACACTTTATTCCTGTCTCTTAATAATTTGCTTACACACAAATCAATTTAAGAACACCTGAGAACGTGAGTGTTGCACTGAGCTAATGAAAAATAAATAAGTTTATGAAATTGCAAAGATTTCATGGACACAGTGAAAATATTTACATTGCGGCCTATGTTGATGAAATTGCAGATAATTGGAAATGGCCTAATTAATGTAACCACAGCTACACTATACATTTTCTTATTGTCTTCATTATCAACATCCACAATACAGCATATGTACTTCTACTTGAAACATTATATTACGCCATATTCCACAGTAATATTGCATTTTCTTGTGGTCTTTCATGAGTGCACCTTTACTCTGAATATTTACACCAGTTTAAGTTGTTATTTATGTATTTTTACCTTCATTAAAATCCTAAAAAACACTCTTTTGTTGTAGGCACTGGCGTTTCTATAGCATTTGGGGGGCCTGGGCAGCAGGAACCTTGGAGGCCCCTATAAACATTAAACTTTGAAGCCTGCACACCAAATACTGTGATTTCAGACAATGGCTGTTCACCTTGCAAAGTGCGTACAACTGCATAATTTCTGCTGACATTAGGATTTTTAATGACGAATCCATGACATTAACATGGACCATTTTACAAGTAATGTTTTTCTATTACATTGTTGAAAGGATAAAAGTTTATGTACATTGTAAAAAATGGTATTGAGCAGAGTTAACATTAAATCAAAATAGCACCAACATAAAAATCTTAATATCTGTTGTTTGGAGTCATATTACATTAGATTGAACAATTTTGTTTTATTATTTTTTTATTTATTTAAATAAAATGATTACATTGAATGTTTATAATTCAAATGACCGATAAATGTTACAGATCTAATTATTGGACCAAAATGAAAGATGACAATTTAAACCTTAGGAGTCTTTTGAATATTTCCAACCGCACTGTGTCAAGTGTAAACATTTCACACTTACCATATAAAGAATATGTTTTGTTTTTTCTCTAAATTGCATATGAATGACAAAGGTTTCTCCACCAGTTATTGTCCCTCAATGGTAGACACCCTCTTCTCTGTGATTTTTAGTTAGACCACTTTCGTTGATGTAGAGCTCTTTTTCCAAATAGGCAGGGCTGCTTGCAAACAATGCCACAGATAATATAGCCATGAATGAACCAGTCAAGAAAAAAATGCATGGCTTATTATTTACCCATTCTGGAGATGCCTGGCTAATAAACAGGGCAACTAGAGCAGGCAGATTAAAAGGCTCTTTCTGCCAATCACTTGGGAAGCCTTGGGATTTCATGCCACTATTTCCAAGGCAACCAGGCAGCCAATACAGTAAGGGCATGTTTATTATATCAATATTACCAATTAAACCACAAGACAACATTAGCTAGACAAAAAATACAAGAAATGTTCTACTTATAACACGTTTAAATTAATTTAGCTTCAGTGTCATTTTCGTTATGACTGAAATAAAAGCAAACATTGTCGCCAAGTAACAATTACTAAGCTAACATTTTATGCAATTTCCCCACACACCAGCGTCCGTCTCCCGCTTTACCTGTAGTCCACGGCGCCTCAAAATATTCGGCTCGTCCATCTTTGAAGACAATAATAAAGCGCAAAAACCAGTGTGCTCCGAGCGGTCAGCCCATTGCCTAGCCTCTGTCTGTTTTCGCACTCCGTGTCCAGCCCGGGAGCGTGGATATGGACAGACAGAGCCCTACTACGCGTGGCTAATCGTGTTCAACGCCAACACCAGTCCTTCCCCTGCTTCCCCTGGGGCTGAAGCTGAACCGGTATCTACAGCGGATCACCTGATCTAATGGGAGGGGGTACTCAGTAGGGTGCTCTGCCACCACCCTCGTACTCAGAGAGGGTTATTTTTACACCCAAACTAGGCTCTTTACAAGCCCATTGAAATTAAAGGAGTTAAAATACACTCGTGTTTTAAAGAGTGTATTTTTGAACCTGCTAACAGAAATGGTGACTGGGACGTTTTTGTTTACATTAGCATGCAGTCAACAAGAAGCTAACAGATCAAATCTCTTAAACTGCTCAAAATCAAATTAAGGACAGCTATCACCAACATATGTGTTACTTTATTTTGCATACTTTAATATAATTTTAATTATGTAATTAACCAGCCAATCTGTGTTGTTCACAGCTTTTGAAAACATAGCGTACTATAATTTAGATAAACTGTAGCTATGTGTAAAACTGTTAAGCATAAGATTGAATATCCTAATGAGGATGTTATGTTAATGCTCAAATGTGACTGTGGGTAAGGCCTTTCTTGAGCCAGACCCTTTACACTCTGTTCCACTAATGCTTTAAGTTCAGCTGTATTGGACTGTAGCTACAATAGCTACGTAGGCTGTGAGTATTATGGACTGTATTATTAGACCTGGACCCCAAGTCAGTCATTGTCAATGTCCATTTTTTATGACTTGTTTATTGCCAACGTGGTTTATTGCCCCTCGTGCGTTTTACTCTCCGTTACAGATATCAAACAGTAGAATATCAAACCATTTTTGAATACTGTATTTCTTTTTATTTTGCGTTCCTGTCTGGATCTTTGGGCTGCAATACCACCTGTGGGGGGTGGTTTAACTTTCAGTTCTTACAATTCATCCACTTGAATTTTGTTTAACAAATATGGAAATTCTGGTCACACTTTATTTGACACTACACTTGATACATTGTATCTACCTCATTAAGTATAATGTAACACACTGTAACAAATTGTAAAAATCATGTACTGTACATATTGTAGGTAGGGTTAGGATTAGGGTATGTATGTACTATGTAGTTACATGTTATTACAGAAAATCTTGAAAAATCTTGGCCTGCCTTGAACTTACACAATGTTTATTCATTCCTCATCAGCTCTATTTGCTTTTATTTTACAGAAACATGACATGCACAAACTGAAATTGCAGATGATTGTATTATAAAGTAATAACAAAATGATTCACAAACCTATATGCAGCCAGAGCAGTAAATACAGAAATTATCGCCATTGATTTCCTGACCTCTGCCAATAGATGGAAGTCATCTTAGTCTGTTTAAAACAACTAATGCATGGCTTTCTCGTATTGATATATGGACATGAATCATTAGAGCCCCACTGGAGTAAATCCACCATAAATAGATAGATGTTTACTCTTGACACATGTAGCATAACAATAAATTCATGAAATCGGCAGATATTGACAACTATTCTTAATGGCAGAAAGAATATTGCTTAATAGAGAAAGTAGAATTGTGTAAATATTGTAAAATTTAATGGGCAGAGGGGATGTTTATTTATTACTTTGCTACAGCTTATTCTTTGCATGTGTGAAGCTTATCCCAGCTGCTTTGGGTGTTAGACAGACTGAACCCAATCGCCAGTTAATCACAGGGCTAACGTATACAGACATATGTTGACAGTCATTCATAAAGCATTGATTAATCATCTTTTTCTTCTTATCTCGTTAGGGGGGTTACAGGCAGTTGGACATGCTGAACAATAACCAGTCAATCGCAGGGCTAACACTTAGACACTGACAGACAAACATTTACTCTCATCGAATATGGAAAGATTTGATTGATCCGTTCTTGTAGACTTGTAGATCAGTCAAACTTTCTCATTTACTGTTTTTTGTTTATTTTTTATATTGTGTCTTCATGAGGTAGTCAGCTGAAATGGTTTTCCAACAGTTTTGAAGAAGTTCCCAGAGATGCTGAGCACTTGTTGGCTGTAATGTGGGAATGAGGACTCAAGTGCGCACAAGACAGTGAAGATAAGTGATACTTTATTAAAGTACAGATAGTGATAGGAAGCTGGAGAGATGGGCTGAGAGTTGGAGTTGAACCATGAAGCTGAACCGAGACCTGGTGCCGAACCGGTGACGAACCGGTGACTGGAGACCAAGCTGGGGAGCTGGGCTGAGAGTTGGAGTGAGCCGTGGAGCTGCGCCGAAGCCTGGAGCCGAGTCGGTGACTGGGGCCAAGCTGGGGAGCTGGACTGAGAGTTGGAGTGAGCCGTGGAGCTGCGCCGAAGCCTGGAGCCGAGTCGGTGACTGGGGCCAAGCTGGGTAGCTGGGCTGAGAGTGAAGTCCAAACCTGAGACTTGGAGTGAAGGCTGGAGAGAGGACTGAGGCAAGAGCTGGAACAAACGCTGGAAACATTCACACAAAGTATGCTGAACGATCTGGCAGGGAAGAGGTGGACAGGAGAGGTTTAAATACCTCACTGATGGTAATAGGTTACAGGTGCTTGGGACAGGTGGCAGTGATGAGATGAAGGAGAGAGAAGGAAAGTGGAGCGGATCCCTGAGAGACACGGAGTGGATCTGACAGTTGGCCCTTTTGCCTTCACTCTTCAATTTTGAATAAATCCCCAACAGTGTCACCAGTAAAGCACCCTAACTGCCTCGTACAAAGACACAGGGAGTGGAACCAAAGAGCTCAACTTTGGACTCATCAGACCAAAGCACAGATTTCCACTGGTCTAATGTCCGTACCTTGGGTTTCTTAGCCTAAACAAATCTCTTCTGCTTGTTGCTTTTCCTTAGTAGTGTTTTTTTTAGCTGCTATTTGACCATAAAGGCCTGATTTGTGCAGTCTCCTCTGAACAGCTGATGTAGAGATGTGTTGATTAGATTGATCTGGGCTCTAATCTGAGGTGCTTGCGATTTTTGAGGCTGGTGACTTGGATGAACTTATTCTTAGAGCTGACTCCTGGTCTTTCTTTCCTTGGGCGGTCCTAATGTGAGCCAGTTTCATCGTAGCGCTTGAAGGTTTTTGCAACTGGACTTGGGAAAACATTCAAAATGTTTGCAATTTTCCGGACTGACTGACCTTCAGTTCTTAAAGTAATGATGGACTGTCATTTCTCTTTACTTAGCTGATTGGTTAAAATAAAAAAAAAAGAGTTATTTCAGACTTTTTCGTTTACTACATAATTTCATATGTTTTCGTTCATAGTTTTGATGTCTTCAGTAAGAATCTAAAATGTAAATAGTTATGAAAATAAAGAAAAAACAGGAAATGAGAAGGTGTGTCCAAACCTTTGACTGGTAGTGTATAAGTAACGGTTTATCTTTAGTAACTTATTTGTTTTACTACTACAACATGATGGCCAAATAATAAATCTAACAATTTAACTGTTGTAATTTATTATACAATGAAATAGAAGAACACTTAATACATTTTAACCCAAGATTACTTTTATCATAATATTAAAAAACAAAATGTTATGGTATCACTCTCTCTAAGGTACATCAATTGTAACTCTTGTATCCATATTATAGCATCCATTTCTCTTCCATATAATGTATTAAAAAAAAAAACAATAGTGCTTTGAAGTCAGCGTTCAAAGCTCGGGCTTAATTTGTGCCTGTCAGCCACTGGTACTGTGATGGTGATTTTTTTTCTTCCTGCATTCAACAAAGGCTAGTGTCTTGTCCCAAGATGTCACATGGTTCTTTATGTAAGCCTTGGGGAGCTGCAATGTTCCGTGTTTATTGGAAATGGCTTAAAAGTGTTTGACAATAGCATCTGAAGTGTAGAACAAATCACCATTAAGTTTTCATAAAATCTTTCATTTTCTAATCGTATTGAACACCTCTAAAGTGTATCAACAAATTCTGAGTCCCAAAAATGTGGACCCGACACTTGAAAAAAACTGAAACAATATTCTTTTTTCTAATGTTTAATGCAGCATTGTGCATCTATACTTTCGGCCTTTGGCCTCATATGAAAACTGCTTTTACTTGATTCAAAACAATGGCAATGCAGCCACTGTATGATTTATGATATTTGTGTGATACTTACACATTGTCACTGATTGTGCGTAGAGCTGCGAGTCTTACATGACCTTATGTCAGGAAAAAGTGAGCAAGACATTACCAGCACCAAACTGTCAAACTTTCTTAGGCACTTTCATTTTACAGTGAATGAGCTATTTCTCAGAAAACATAGTTAATTCAATATCTCTAACCCTTACCATGCACCATGAAAGTGATGATCAGTTCACAGACTTAGCTTTGTGCAACACCTTGTAGCTCTTACACACCAGAGTCTCTAAAGCAGCAATGTTTTTAAGGTTGTTGTTCTATAAATGTAAGATAAAGTGATCTAAACACAAATAATTGTATTCTGTAACCTCACCTGGTCTGAAGTGGTCAGTACCAGCTAAGTTTTGGTAGTATCACTACATTTTCTTTAATTTATGTCTATTCAAGCTTTTAGCATCATGGTAAAAACCTCTCAGCACTAGTTCTCAAGTTCACTGCACAACAGCTATCTCTAAAATACAGCTTTCTAATATTGCACTTAACCATCAGTTTTCACAGACGTTAAAGACCAATGTCAGGGTCATGTGAACAATTAGAACATACTTTTATTTCTATTTTTTATTTAACCTTTATTTATCCAAGTAAAATGTTTGAGAACTAATTCTCATTTACGAATTTTAGTTATTAATATCAATTACTCATCAGAAAACAAATCATTTTCCTGCTTGACTGGGATGTTTGACAAAAGGAAACAAGACAGTTTCAAATGCATCACAGTTTGAAATCACAGTGCTTAACCAATAATGATCTCTACGTGGCTAGGTGTAGGTGTTTTATGATCATGGCCATACTAGTATTTGTTACGTCAAGGCAATGTGAAAATGCAATTATACATAAATTCAGCTAAAAAAAAGTTTGTTTGCATTGAGAATAAGGAATACACATCTATCACTTTTGTCTTTATCCAAACCGAAGTGTGCTGTGGCTTTGGCACCAGCAGAGGGCCTCATGGAGTTACTTCTTTTCTAAAACATCACTCCTAAGTTACAAACTTGTTGCCTGTATATTAGTCTGGTCGACAGTTTGACATGGTCTGGGTGTTGAGGTTGGTGCAGACGTGTTGCTGCTTACATTTAGAAGGAAAGTGACTCAACAAAAAATGAAATGTAGACCAAATATGTGAAGCTGAATTTCTATTGCTGTCGTCATGAAACATACCACTGCAAATAGAAATCATAATTGAAGTAATTTGAAATGAAATGTAGAAGTGACATCTGAAACAACCGGTTGAGAGACATAAAAGTAACACACCTGTGAAGCTAAGGAAAACACCTGCTTGGTCTGAGGTGAGAGTGCCGGCCTCAACAGAATCATTGCAGTTATTGTAAATGGCATGGATTTTATAAAGCACTTTTCCACCTAAGCACTCAAAGCTCTTATTTAAGTTAGTTTGCAGTATGTTTTAGTCATTAAAAAGGCTACACATCATGTTAAAGCAGAAAAGACAGATTGCACAACATCCAAATAATAAATATTAAAAACAATAGGCAATGCAAACTTTGATATTATTTCTGTAAGATCCTGAAAAGGCTTGTTTGACGTTAACGCTGGCTTCCTGTTACAAGTGAGGTTGATAAGTAACAGTGAGGCTTTGAGAAGAACTTAGGGCATGAAAAGTCAAGATGTCATTGAGACATTGACAAAGCTGCTGACATTAACCAACTTGTAAACAATCAGTATGATGAAACCCAAAAATGTTTCTGCTGATTTTGCTTTTGTTAATTTATTTCCTCTTTTTGTTGTCTGGTTTGACTGAAGGGACTGTTTAGAAAAAGGAAAAACAAACACAACTGTATATATGCTCAAGATATGTACTGCAGCTGAAAATTTGATATAATGTAAACTTTGGAAAGCAGAACATCAAGCATTGATTATGTGAGTTTGGCTTGTGAATGTCTCTGTAGGTATAATGCACACAACATTTACTCAGTATGTGATTAGTTAAAGACTGTTGATTGTCTTCAGTTCTGGGTTCAGTTTGCCCTCTTTCTACTCAGTTGATTTCACTCTGTCCTCTCTGAGCTCAGTTTGTCTCAGCCTGGTTCAGTTTGAATCTTCTCTGGGCTCAGTAAGTCCTTTCTGTGCTCAGTTTGTTATCTCTGTGCTCTGCATCTCTGAGCTCAGTTTGTCTGCTCTGTGCGCAGTTTGGCTAATTAGAGTTGATTTTTTTTCACTCAGTTTTTTGACTCACAAATTCTTACATCAAGCACATTTAAAAGGCGTAAATATGGTCAAAACTGGAGGAGTTTAGATGTAGACACATGTGCAAACCCTGCATGTTTCACTTCTCATATCAAGGGTTATATCAGTTCTGTGTCTGATGATCCTCGTAACAGGTTTAGGATGTTTGTAATGTGTAATCCAGGCTATCTTGGTAATATGCTTGGTGGTGCTTCTTTTGTCATACATAAACTACAGGTTCTACATTTGATTAATTTCCAGCACATTATTTAAGTGTGACCTGGAGAGACAGTTACAAATAATTATATAGTGAGAGTGCATGTCAGCAGCATTCATGACTCACTCAACACCTTTCACACACTTTGGATTTTAGGTAAGTTTGACAGCGCAGCACATGACCCTTTCATCAGAAATGACTCACGGCTCTGAAATTCACACTTTGACATGTGCTTGTGCTCAAACTTGAACCAAAACCTTTCTCCACACAGCCTAGAAGCAGCTGTAAATACTTCACAATACTTCACACTGATTGTAGTCCAGTTTACAGAAAAAAATGACATATTTAGTATTTATTCTTCACTAATGCTGTCAAATGCTGGTTGGCAGTGTAATCAAATAATAGTATTGTGTCTACCAAGCCAGCAGGGGCACTCCAAAAGCCACCCCTGCTAGAGTTATAGAAAGTGGAATTCCTCACCTAAATATATCAACATTTTAATACTGGGGTTTTCTGCAGCATTGCTATTATGCTCTAAAGCATAACTATAGATTATCAGAACACGAGGGTTGAAAGCACAGAATTTCACAATTGTTCTACTGGCTGGGTGTAGCCAGCAGCCAATAGCTTTGTAGGGTTTAAAATGATTAAAAAAATACCTCTTCAAATTAATCCTAAATAAGCTTTAATTTTTGAAGATTTTTAAGCATGTAGTAAGTTACTTTCTAAAATGAAATATGAGCAACTTATGGTCTGTCCTAACCTTGTGCTGCAGCTGGATTCTCACAAGATTTGAGAGTTTTTAAACTACAAAAAAAGTTAAAAAAAAATAACCATCCTCACCTGCGATCTATTTACATGTAATCAGTATGTGTGTATAAAAGGTTTGAGTTTCTGGGCTCCTGACAGACCTTTGCATCTTTCATCCAGTGCTGCACTCACGTTTCTGTATTCTGAGTCATAGGGAAAGAATTGTCAAAGGATTTGCGAGAAAAGGTAAATGAACTGTATAAAACAGGAAAGGTATGTAAAAAGATATCCAAGGTATTCAGAAGGCCAGTCAGCAGTGTTCAAACTCTACGAAGTAGAAAATGAGGGATTCTGTTGAAACCAAACCCCGGTAGACAAGTAGACCACAACTGCCATTAAAATTGTTCGGGAAGCAAAGAAAATCCCACAAATAACTTCAGCTGAAATACAGAAAAAAAGTGGTGTGGCTGTTTCAAGATGCACAATAAAGAGGTAATAAGAAAAATGGGTTGCATGGTTGAGAATGCCATTACTACTCAAATGCCACAAAGCATTCCGCTAATAAAATGCCAAACAGCACAGAGACAAGCCTCAAAACTTCTAGAACAAAGTCATTTGGAGTGATGAGGCCAAAATTTAACTTTTGCCACAACCAGAAACATTACATTAGGAGGAGTCAACAAGGCCCATGATGAAAGATACACCATCCCTACTGTGAAACATGGAGGTGGATTGTTGATGTTTTGGGGATGTGTGAGGCACAGGAAACTTTGTCAAAATTGATAGCAAGATAAATGCAGCATGTTATCAAAAAATACTGGAGGAAAATTTTGCTTTTGGAAGGACTCAATAGCACAACTCACAGGTAAAGGTTAAGCTTATTACTGCAGCAAAAAGAGCCCAGAATCCAAAAAGGAGTCTGTACAAATGATAAATTCTCAAAAAGACAGCTGGTACGCTTTGGAAAATTCACAAGACAACCTGGCACAGAAACAACGTGAGACACAGACTAAATACACAAGGAGTGGGGAGACAAGACACAGGTGCAGGACAATCACCACGGAGGGAAGACACAGGGACAGGAAGTCTCTGAAACGAGAGGAGAGGTTAGAGACATGCCTAAATAAAAACAAGAAACTGAACAAAATAATAGGGCTGTGACACTTTAGCTTTTGACAAATGCACATTGTTAACCTCATATGTTTTTTTAAAAACAGAATATACATTATGTGTTGTGCTTTTTAAAATGTTTTTAATTTTTTTCTTATGTTTCTTAATATAAATCTTGTAAATTGTCTTTTATTCCTGTAAAGCACTTTGAGTTACCCAGTGTATGAATTGTGCTATATAAATAAAATTGCCTTGCCTTAAGTGTTAAGTTAAAAAAAATAATTTTGGAAGAAGGGTACATTTTATGTTCTGAGTATGTTTTACCATGTACCATTACAAAAAACAAGTACAATGTATACTATAGAATAAGCTTTTTTAAAAACTGCCTTGTTCTATGCAGTCCTAATGTCATCACTGGGAATGCCCTCAGATAAAAGCAGCAGGTCATTGACACAGACAAATGGTTGGGAAACTACCACACATCAAACACAGCTGGACTACATGTCCACAAGTGCAGCTGATAAAGTGAGGATCTCCACAGGAGCCCCTGGCAAAAGCAGCAGTTCGCCTCATTAGTAGCTTCAATCAGCATTAGTGATAGTGAAAGAGTTGTTATCTCAGCAGAATGCTTCAGATCAGATGAGTTAAAAATAGTGTACCTTTGTAAAGCTGTGTAACAAAGGCAAATGACATAATCTTCTCAGATGTTTTACTGATACTATCACTATCTTTATTTTTAACCTTGAGACATTTCAAGGCTGGGTTGGACAGTTTCCGTTTCATATATACACTCAAACTCATGTTTAAATAATATATTGTTATACATATATATCATATGTCTTCAGATTATTGAATGGACAACTCAAAAGTCAGTTTAGAGACATTGTAAAGTGCTATTGTGGCAGGGGGTAAAAATTATTATTATAATTATTGTTTTGGGCTATTGTAATAAATTAATATAAATACCTTTTTAGAAAATAGCAGTCTCTTATGACTTGCTAGTAAAAGTATCCCATTGTATTATAAATGTAGCAGGTTATGAACATTACAACACTTTTTAGTCGTTTTGAAAGATCTGACCATGACCCTAAACTGCTGGATGTAGGGTATAGACTTACTACATAACAGTGACATGGCAAAAGTCACAGAGACCAGTGCACATCACGTACTGCACGTGTTACCAAGTCTTTTCCTGTAAACCCAGTTTTATCTTAACAGTTTCCCAGCTTTCCCTTTCTTCCTTAGCTAATACGATTATAAAAACTTCCTAATGATGGCCTGTATTTACTCACCCTGAGTGATATATGGTCATACAACAATGGTGACAGGGTTGCTTCATAGTGACAAATGGCCCTATAGTTAGCTCAGCCTCACCTGACTGACTAAGGGTGTGGCAACAGAGCCTCTTTATAAATAAAAGCATGTGAAGAATTTCATTCATGACATAGCTCACAAAGTGTCTGGGAAACTCACAATGCTGAGAACACAAACTGTTGCAACCTATGCTCTAGTCCTGGTTTGTCTCTGCAGTTTGGGGCATGGCCGTCTGGATGGGGCCCAAGAAGAGATAATGGAAGTCAATACAGAAAGAGGACTGGTGTTGGCGGCGCTAAAGACCGGGATTCTTCATTCTTTGGGGATGGAAAAGCCACCAATCCTCAAGCAAAAAGCCTCGCAGCAAGAGCTAATGAAAATGCACCACCTTTATCAAGAGAAACTCAATGAAATGAGCGGGAATTTGAGCCAGATCACACTGCTTCTCCCAGACAGAGGTAAGACGTGGTTTACATTTATGAAACACTGAAGCAGATCTAACTCAATAGCTTGGTTGGCATATCTATTTGACTTGGATTTGGATTTTTATTTTAAGGTTAAGTTTCCACCAAAGGTGCAATTATTATATATATATATTTTCTAATATGTCAAAAACACTTATTTTGCTATATATTGGAGGGAAACAAAATGTTACAGTAGCAAGTACACACTAAAAAGAGTAGTAGAGCATTAACAAATAATCAACTCTGCTATGTAGAACGTTTTACAGTAGCTTATTTTTCAGGATTAAATAAAAAAAAGTTTAAAATTTAAACTTGTTTAACCCCTTTATAGCATATTGTTATTAAAATGATATCTGAAAAATACGAGGCCTTAAGACCCCATCAATGTGACATTTTCAGCCCATGGCTTGTAAACATTGACTCAATGGCAGCAGTCCTGCTGGGAAAGTGTATATTCTAGCAATGACTACATCTGTTTACACAGAGAAACAGCACAATATAAAAAAACAGAAATAGAGAAAGGAAATGTGGATAAATATTGGCCATGCATCTATTTGATGAGAAGATAATAGTGGAATGGCTTGATGTAACACTAAACTAGGGCTAGAAGTTTAGGTAAGCTATAAATGTAGGTTTAATACAATGTATGAGTAATTTATGGTGGAGAATTATTTAAATGTTTCTGGTTTTTCAGTGTTTTTGGCATATGGTAGAGTATAATGGCCTCAATGAAAAAAGCTAATATCATGAGAAAGGAGTAATAGTTTTTAATAGAGTGTGCTCATTTGAGCCCCAGTAGCTTGTTGCGTTTATAGCTATTGTCCTGGCTTGAGCATGAAGACTATTAATAGTTTTTATCTTTACAGTGTGCAGTCCATGTAAAGATTACTCACTTCTTGCTATTTGTTGGTGGACAACTTTGGAAATAAAAGCAGGAACGTTGAAAGAGTTTGTGAAGAAAACAAACACATTCATAGCAGCTTTTGTTAGAAATGAGCGTGACGCCACTCCCTGGAGTCAATCTGTTTTGACGTAAATAATAAGATCATATTGTGCTGATTCAAGATAAGATCAGTCTAAAAGCATGTTGCATGCCAATCATTGCCCATAGTTCAAAAGTGACGTTTCTCAGAGATGGAGATGAAAACTGTAATAATTTGTCTACAAACTAATTAACTGTAGGTATATCATGGTCTTTATACAGAATGGTCTTTTCTGATTGACATGTAGCGTGCATTAAAAATTCTGTAATATGTATGTAGGCCTTTGAAGATACATAACATAGATGTATAAATTATGTCACTGTGACTGTGCATTTTTTACTTTTACCATTCAGAAATGTGTATGTGACATCTTTGGGCAGTCAGTCTTTTTATTCAAAGAAATCTGAGGCTCACAGACATTAAAATAATTTGTTCCAATATTTCAGCACAACATATATTTCTCAGTTAGGAATCAGCAGGCAGGGTCTTCTCTTAACTGATGTTTGTGGACCATAATTAATAATAATAAATTATAATAATTTTTATATAGCGCTTTTCCACCTACTGTAGTAGACACTCAAAGCACTTTACATACATTAAGCTATTCCCCAGTGTTACAGAACACTCACTGGAGGCAATGTAGGTTAAGTGTCTTGCCCAAGGACACAACGACAGTATGAACTGTGGGGGAGAGCGGGATGTTATGATGTTTCGAGTGGGAATTGAACCACCCGCCCACCAACCGGTCAAACCGCTCCACCCACTTAGCTACTGCCGCCATAAATTAGAGCACAAGATTACCAAAAAAGTGACTTAGGTCATTATGGTTATTTCACATGATTAACACGGTCTTAAGTATGCTTATTGTGGTTATAACTATTGTTTGTCCTTGTCTTTCAGTACGACAAATTAAGACCGGTTGGAGAGCAGACTTTGTGGGTTGGCGCTTTCATTGGAACAGACTAGTTTTCCTCAAGAAGCCCAGTATTCAGAACGAGCTGACTCTAGTGCGGGCTGAACTACGGATCTCCAGGCAAGTTTTGGAGATACCTACATTGTTTCCAAACAGAGAAGTGAAAGTTCGATTCAAACGGACAAAACGTACAAGATACGCTGCATGGACAAACATCAAATCTCCTGGAAATATCTCACAAAGTATTGTTTTAGACGTTAGTGCTGAGGTGAAGAAGTGGATCAAGGATAACGAACGATCACTGGTTGTGGACATAGGACATAAAGACGGTGGTGCCAAGCTAAATATTTCTTTGGAGGTGACCCAGCGACAAAGAACAAGAACGACTCGCTCGAATAAAGAAGATGATTGCGATGAGCAAGGCTTGTGCTGCCGGCAGTCGGTCACAGTGTCGTTCAAAGACATCGGCTGGACGGACTGGGTGGTGGCCCCAGTTGAATACACCATGCACTTCTGCCAAGGGAGCTGTCCCCACAACTACAAACCGGCCAGCATGCACACCCAGGTGAAGTCCAGGCTGTACCAAATCTCCAAAGGGGGCACTCCTCGGCCCTGCTGTGTCCCGGCGTCGTACGAGCCTATGGTCCTAATGCACTACGACAGTTGGGGCAAACTAAAGCTCACACCATTTGAAGATCTCATTGTCAGTAAATGTCACTGTGCTTGATGTCTGTATTTAGACATTTTGAGTTTTCGGGCTTAAATACAAAGCAAAGTGGCCTTTTAGTTATTTATTTTAACTTTATTTATAGTTCTTTGTTTTAATGTTACATAACTTTGTACTATTTAAACTTCTTGCCATGTTTTTTGTTTTTGTTGTAAGTATACTGTATGTTTGACAATTGTGGTTTACATTTGACATTTCGTTTATATTATCAACTTTAACGTTAAGAAGTTTTTTCCTGAATGGAATACTGTATTGTATGCTGACATTTCATAATAAAAAATATTCATGCCTGTTTAGTGTCATAATGTTTGAATAATCTCTGGGCTTTTATTGGAAGAGGTTTGGTGAGTCACAGTAGAAGGGACAGATAAGATAGGCCTATCTTTATTGTCTATCTTTGACCTTGAAGTTGTGTTGTGGCCTTGACAAATCTACAAAGCCAAGGATAAAACCTAGAAAAAACGATTAAAAACTATTTACAGTAAAAAGGAGTGGTTCTACTTTGCTGTGGTTGGCCAACAGATTTAAACTTCCATTAAATATTTAATAAAAAGTCATAGAAAAATAATTGGTGTTCTGCAGAATACGTTCAGAACCAGACCAGACTGAGGAAAAAAGGTCCTTAAGTAAAATTAGATCATGTCTGTTCGGTGAATTTCTGTTTCCGGTCCAAACTAGATGACAACAGGTATAAATCACTATCAGCATTGGAACAGCTAGCACCCAAAGATGTTTTTGGTTATCTTTGGTTGTACAGAAATTTCTTCCCATTTAAAGTGATTGTAATTTTTATTAAAATATCTATTTATGTCTACTGTATGACCTAAAATTCTAAAGTTAAGCTGAGGGCAAACCAAAGAAAAAAAAATAAAATTCACTCCCTCTAGAGTTGTCACGTAACATAAACTTTTCTCTAGAGGCGTCTTTTGTACTAGGATGTAAACAGTTTTTTTACACCTGTAAAGACGCCATTGAATTTCTCTTTATATTTCTGCTTTTGGAGCCTGGACGGAGGTATATCGCAGTATGGTGGCACCCTTACTCGAGGCCCTTGTAAGGGGTTCCATTAGAGAGGCTTGGTGCTTGCTTATGCTAATGAAAACGGTAGCAAACACAGTAAACAGACGTGTACAATGAACTGTGATATAAAGGTAACAATGACTTTTTAAAATCACATATTGTATGGTGAGTCTGATTCTACAGTATAGTCTCATATGTCTGTGAAGTTTCTCAGTCATCCAGGTCAACCTGAAGAAAAGACAAAAGCATCTGGACTCAGTTTTCAAGGTGAAGACGTTCATCTCTAATTCCAAGAGACTTTATCAATTCTTAGATTAACTGGTAGGAGAGCTTAGTTTATATATCTAGAGGGAGGAGTTTGACCTGAAACTAAACCTGATTGGACCAGGCTGTTTTGGTCTCATAGTCGTTAGCTATAAAAGGACAGTGTAACTCCTGATATAAGAGTCGTTTAAAGGCTAGTCTACTTTAAACCAGGAAAACACTCTGCGTCAAAAACTGGTCCATTATAAAGACAAGATCCCCTCGCACAAACAGAGTAATAGAGTAAGAGCAGAGTAAGAGCACAGAAGAGCCAATCCTGGAGGACCTGAGTCTGCAGTTCACCTCCACCTCAAAGATAAAAAGTGCATTCCTTTGAGGACAGCAATGTCAGAATTTTGGCCAGAGAGGCCAGATGGTTTGAGAGAGGCGTGAAAGAAGTCATTTTTGTGAAAATGGAAAAGCTCTGAACAGAGGAGGTGGCCTCAGATTCATGTTGCCTAGTGTTTACATATTAGTGGAACAGTGTCACTAACGACTCTCCTGAGCCTTAATGACTCTCACATCAGGATTCACCCTGTCCTTTCAAACAACTATGAGACCAGAACAGCCTTGTCCCATCAGGTTTGATAATGTCTCTTGGAATTAGAGATGAAACGTCTTCACCTTTAAAATCTAGTCCAGATGCCTTTGCTTTAACCTTTTCTATACTCTCATATGTTCTTGAACAGCTGCCTTCATTTTTTCTTCTAATTTAACTAAGATTTAGGGTCAGAATTTTTAAAAGTGCTTTGTTGTGGGTTCTTTGTTTGTTTGCAGTTGACCAGTTTACACACAAGATTTTATTTTAACAAAATCCTCTAAGGAATTTCTATCCATGTCAAAAACTTCTAGACGGGAGCTCCTCCTTGTTTATAGCACATATCGACTCTGATACTGTAATCTAAATTTATTACAACAATCACAATTATCTTAGTAAAATTTGCATAGGGCTCTTAAGATAAGAAAAAAAAAAATGATAAAGCTAAATAGGCCATATACTGTATCTTTATATCTTGGAGAGAAGTTCATTAGAAAATATCAAGCGACATGTTTTCTACAAACTAGGATATGCCCTGAAAATGCCCCGAACTAACGCTGGACCTGAAACAAATTTTTATGTCTATGTGGCAAATAATTATGGCCAAGTGTGAGTCATGTAAATCTCTGCAATGGCTTTGCCATTTTTCTGTTCCCAACACAACTTCAGTGCGAAATGTTTATGCTGTTTGCATTTTACCTACCTCATGACCTAAACCAGTCAATTATGTTAAGGCTGATAGGTCTATGGAAACAAAAAATACATTTGTTTGCCTGTTCTTCAAAATTACACCGATAAATACAAGATGGAATACAGACTTCAGACCACTGACGCTGTTAGTATCAGTTTTGCAAGGCTTCGTAGTTGCAGGCCGTATTACATTAGCATTTCTTAACATACTGTAAAAATCCAGGCCTAAGTGCCCTAGGCGAGATTTTATTTGGTTCCCCTTGCATTGTTTTCAATATCACTTTATACTATTTTTGTTTTGAAAACAGTAAAAAATTTAAAATTACTAAAAAGTACAGAGAAGCATCTACACACAGGTACAACACTGTGCCAATTGAGCTAAAGTGGCACCACCTGACGATAACTTAAATAGGGTATATATTGGGATATTGAAGTAAGATTCTATTAAGCTTAACTGTGCAGTTGACCTAAAATATCAACAGAGGAGAGGGATAGTTAAATTTTCTCTATTCATATCATGATTTATATTTGCAATGTTACCTTCACAGTGCTACCTTCATTTAACAAACCAGGTTTTGGGATAGGCCTTATATATGTGTTTCATTTTAATGAATAAAATTCCACAGTAGTAATACAAATGCATCTTATTATCTAAACTCACCTAATATTTTAGTTATATAAATTTTGTTAAAAAAATAAATTAAAAGAAAGAAAAGAAAAAACTATTGCATTCCTTTAATGACCCAAAAAAATATATATAGATCATAATGGTGAGTTAAGCGCTTGTTTAGATCTCTGATAAACTGTTGCTACATAAAGTTAGCTTTCCTTTGTATCGCTGCTAACAACAGGCTGCTTTCTGTACAATCATAAACAGGGCAACAAGCGGAATATATTCTCTACTATCATTTTATCTGGCTCTGTTCTGTGTCAGTCTCCCTGTGCGTGAGCAGCTCTGTCTGTGAGCACAGCTACTCGGCCTGCCTCTGTGAGCAAGCTCCCCGCTGCTGTTGTCTTGTCTCAGAGCACTAGCTGTTGTGCCAGTAGTTCACCTTTTGTTGGTCGGTTAAGGTGACCTACGTATATCTGGAGCCCTGAGCATTTCACTGATTATACTGAAGGTGAATGTTTTCCTGATTTTGTGGCACCCCTGGAGCCCACAGTGCCCTTATTGTTTGCCTATATTGCCTAATGGGCCAGTCAGCTATGGTAAAAATGATTTCTTCAAATTGTGTTCCATAAATCCCATAAACAGCATTTTGCTGCTTGTTATCAGTTTGAGAAGATGGGTCATTACTGGTGAAACCAGAAATATAAATACAATAAAGCAATAATAGTTCATTTTTAAAACCTGACATGAATAAAAGTATCAAACATAAACTACTGCATTTATTTTTAAAAGTAAAACAGTTACCAAACCTTAAAACTGTAGTATAAAATGTCTGTATATTAACTGCTTAAATCACAATATTACAAAACAACGGACAAACAATTAGTTATAAAATTATCTGTTCCACTATACACTATGCTTGATAAGGCTCGGACGTAAAAAAAATTGTTTAACATCTGTGTCATCAACCCCTAGATGCGCCTTCAAAATAATCACATTAACACCATTAACCACCATTAACCATCAAACACAAAAATATTACACTTTTTATTTGAGCAGGTTCAAAAATACTGATTTGAATAGGCTAAAATTAAAGTAATGCATGAAAAAAGGGACAACCTTGCATACATCATCAACAATATACTTAAAAAAGGCTAATATATGATAGAAATTAAAAAACAAAAGCCTTGCAGAGAAAGTACACATTTTTCTGTCAGTTTTCTGGGTATAGAAATAATGAGTAATATGCTTAGTTTAAAAAAGTTGAATCTGTTTCATGAATCTGGGACAATGTAGGTGTCATCCTCCTGGTCGGTGTGGACGTACGGGTTACACTCCGGATTGTTGCTGTATATTACATCACACTGCAAATACACATCCTCTTCGGTCTCAACCAGGGACCTGTCAATAGACAGAAAAAACACCACTATGGTGAAATGCAAACCTTGCAATATGTGGCAATATGATGTGAATTTCCTTTTCTTTTTGGGCTTGGGGTTATTTTTAAACTGTAAACTCCCAGCAGTGAGCCAGCAGTTTGGATTTGTTGAGCTAAAAACAAAGGGGCAAGGGCCAGGTTTTAAAACAAGGTGCCATTATTACAACAGAGAGAAAAAGCCAAAATGGGGAAATCCTGATGACAAACTAAACATTACAATCACTTTTCTTGTGCCAATTGTATGCAAATCATTTGTGTAAAGCAGGCTTTTCTCAACTGGTCTCATCTTGGGACCCACATTTTTACCTGACCATTTAGTTTCAACCCACAATTAACCAATTGTTAATAATTTATAAAGCTAAAAACTCCCTATTAATCATCCAAAAAATGTTTGCATATGACAAGGGGGGTATAATTTAAGAGGAAAATTGAATTTAAAAAAATACAGTGTGTTTGTACCATCCAAAAGAGGTTGTGTATTACTCAAAGTGGTGTGACCTTATGGAACAGACTGGTCAACAACATAAAAGGTGCAACAACACTGCTACAATTTAAAAAATGATATCAGACTAGTGTCTTTAAGAAATATGCTGAAGTGCAATAATCAATTATAAATAACAAATAATATTCATTCAAAATAACTTGATAATGATGATAATTTAAATAAAGATAATTAATATTAAAAATATTTTTCTGTTTTGTGAATTGTTGTAGTTGTTTTGTGCTTTGTTTTTTGTTGTATCATATAGTGTTTTTTTATGTTAAAGGTTGTAGGCAAAAATAAGTCTTGACTTCAGCCTACAACCTTTTTGGCCAATATAAGTTTAAATGTAAATATTGTATTCTTTTGTTCTTTTTTCCTTTTGTGTTGACCGAACTAAACAAACAAACCAAATTTAATTATGACCTGTTCCATTATACGGCTTGTATTTTAAAAATTTTTGGCAATGTTTGTAAGTAAATCCATATTTAACATGTTTAGGCTTCACAAACTCGTCAACATTGTAACCTGTCACCTTGCATTGCTGTTATAACAGGACGCTGTCGAGTGCTAAACTGAAAAACAAGGACTATCCCTTGCTTTGAGCAGCCAGTGGACGTCTGAGATCAGTGAGCTGCAGGACAGAACGCCACAAAAACTCCTTCTTCCTGACTGACATAAGACTGTACAATCAGTCTGAATTAATTAGTTAGATTTTCTATTTTAAATGTTACAAAAAAAAATACATAAGCTTTTAAAACATTGTATAGGATATTAATGTCTCATAACCAGTTTACTGCCTAATAATATCCAATTAATAACATTACGGAAAGTGTATTTTTTTTTTTGTATTTGTGAAAGTTTAAATTAAACATCAATGTCCTACAACCTCTAATTACATACCTAAATTTAAACTTTCTGTGAACTTATTTTTTTTCCAAAAGGCATTTAGACTTGATCCAATGCATATAAAAAATTAAAGGTGGAGGACTTGCAGCATTGCATTTTCTTCAAATTATTATTATCATTCACACTGGAAACTGGGGAGCAGATGTCTAAAATTTGTAATGAGAAACGTGTAAAGCTTTAAAATTTAACATTACATATGTTATTTATTTAATTTGCTTTGTGGGGGGTGCCCCACCCCCAGCTCAGTCGATAGAGGCTTGGCAAATACGCAGGTTCAGATCTTGTCTGGTAATTTTCCCATTTCCTGCCTTTTTACTGACTATCAAATAAAGGCATAAAATAAACTAATCTGAAGCCGCAGTATAGTTTTGCATACGAAGCGATGGAAAAAAAACAAAAACAATTGAGCTCGGCACATATGTTCAGATAACTGGAAGACAGATCAAAATGCAAGGTTATCTTAACATCTGCCAGATTAAATAGAAAAGTGTTAAAAAAATGTAGTTGCAAAAACAGAGGTAAAGAATTCATACTTTAAAGTTTACCTGATCTGACTGTTTGTGTTATATGCTGATGTCGTCCGAGTAACATTTTCATAAATGGGAACCTGCATAGACGTCTCTGGGCTGCTTGAATACTCGTGGCACTCTTTGACAGTTCGTGGCGTTCCCACACACAAGTTGTCTTCTTTCTCGTGAGTTTCTCTTGGTCGAAAAGCCACTGTGCTCCTCAGCCGAACAAACCATTTAAAGGCAAACACACCAATTACAATTATGAGCAGCAAAAAGACAAAGAAGACCGGTAAACCCACAGTTAGACCTAGGTCAGTGGTTTGGGAATAGTCAGTGACATTTCCTCGCAAAGAAGTGCTGTTAAAACTCATCATCTGCAAATAAGACAAACAGAAAAATTATCAATAGTTGGCTGTAAAAGGATGCCAAAACGTAAATTAGTTTCAGGTTTTGGTATAGGTTATTGCTATTTAGCATAGGCTAAGGTCTTACCAGACAGGGCTCCTGTAGATTGAGATTAAGAAACTGACACTGTGCCTTTGTCTGATACTGTGCATGAAGTAACAGCAAAGTTCCTTTTTTTTTTTCAGTAATGGAAGTGAGCGTCAAAACCATAACGTTTCCTGTAAGACATCCTCAAAAATAGAAAGTGCTGAGAGAAAATCAGTAAAGAGTAACATTAATATTCATGGTTTGAAACACAAACATTAAATTCAAGGCATCCCTGTTGCTAATTTGCAAGTTATTGTACATTTTAGATGTTAACAGACCCTTTTTAGCTTAGAACATAATGCATGCGTATTTTGGCCGTAGAAAATTATCAGACCACAATACAATAATTTAAGGTTCAACACACAGTTAAGTTATAATGTTAAACAAAGTGCTTGCTGTATATCTTTAATAGTACACTGCAAAGTCGACTTTCTCTTTTCAGAAGACTAAAGACATACTAACAGAACTTAAAGTATGTCACCCTCTGCTGTCAGCTTTTCTACATTCATTTCTTTGTATTAACATATATGAAGTAGTTCAGTTTATGATTTGAATTGTTGTCCATTTATGTCATTAAACTAGTTGTCTTATTTTGATTTCTGATATAATTTTATTTGCCCTGATAAGAAACTCGGTTTTGACTGGTTTTGACAATATATGTTACTAATACCTTGCTTCACAATTTAAAATTTGTTTGTCGCAATACATTTGAGATGGTATTTAATAAAAACCTAAAAAAGTAAACATTAAGTGGTTGAATATCTATTTTTTGGCACTTTACGTTGCCTCCCTTTTGATATTTTTATTTTTTGAGCTGTGTGAAATATTCAGCGCAGAAACACTTTGTTGCAGCTATTACACTTCCTGGACGACATATGACAAGCTGGTGTAGACCAATGGGGGCGCTCCTTTTTCAAGCATGTGATTGGCCAAGGTTTTCCGTACCTAATAAAATCTCTTATAATAAACAGTAGATGGGATCATAAAGCCTGTTTTTTTCACAAATGATTGCTTTTACAATCTAATATTTGGGGTCTAAACCATTTTCTCCAACTAGAAGAAAAATAAATCATGTACAGCAGGGGTCTCAAACTCAAATTACTTGGGGGCCACAGGAGGCAGAGTCTGGGTGAGGCTGGGCCGGATCAGGTATTCCACAAAAAAAGCTTTGTTAAATCCTCTCAAACGTCATTACTAACAGTTCTTTAACTTCAGTGGGTTCTTCTGAACCTGAGCTATCCTGAACTTAAATAAATATTGAAGAACATGAATGAGCTGTCTGAGTGGCCCCATTGGATGTCCACTCCCCTCGGTGATATTGTCAACAGAACAACTTGTCAACTCATGGATAGTGGCAATCAAATTGTCATCAACTTTCAAACAAATCAGCCCATTTCAAATGATCCAATGCCAGTAACACTGACTTTGTCCAGCTCAAGGTCAAACATGCTAATTTCAAACACAGTAAGAAGCAGTCATTTTATGACGGCTATGTGATGTTACACGGGCTCCTCCATAGTTATGAAATGTTTCTCTGCCTGCATCAAGCCCAGCCGATGGCCCGCCCCCAGGAGCCATATACTCCACTGTGATGGTAGGTTGGTTCAGTTCCAGCTTGCACAAAAAGGTACCATCCACACACAACGTGGTAACGTGCCATTCATATAAAACTTGCAGGGCGCGCGAACATTAAACTTTCATATCGTCCTGCGGGCCACAAAATATCGTCTTGCGGGCCGCAGTTGGCCCTTGGGCCGCGAGTTTGAGACCCCTGATGTACAGTCTCTTTAAGACTACGTCCACACGAAGCCGGTGCATTCCCTATCCGATCATTTTTTTCCTCGTTTTTAAAAAAAAGTCCGTAAACACGGCGTCGTCTCAAGAAAAATCTGCGTACACACGAAACCACTGAAACCGACTGAAAACGGTGTAGTATATATGCCAGACCAGTATGGGCTGCTGTAATTCTGCCACAGATATACACTATACACGGAGATGAAGACTTTGAGCATGCACATAACCTTGCGCGCTGCAGCCGACACGTGATGTGATGACATCATCATTTCACAAAATATACGGATTGGCTGTACACACGAAACTGCGAGGGTGTCGTTTTCAGATTTATCCATTTTAGGACCCGGTTTCAAAAAATAGCGGATTCAGTCTCCCCAAACGCCGGATCCGTGTGGATGAAATGCCAATACACTAAAAAATGTATACGTATACAGTGATACGCGTCTCCATGTGGACGGGCTCTAAGTTATACATTTGAATATATATTGAATAACGACGGTGACATTAATTGTAAGGGTCTTTTTGCAGCTCACCAACTGTAAAATTAAGCAGTATTTTGAAAATGATAGCTTTCTTAATTTTGAATGATTCATTTTAAGTTTGTTGTTAAACAAAACTGAACAAAAATAAGAAAATTGTTGCATTACTAAGAAGATTTTCTTTTCTTTTTTTTTTTTTCGGTTCCGCGTTGAATTTGATTTGAAATATTTCTGACTTTTTACTTAATACTTACCAAACAAGGAAAGCCGTCTATTCTCCAAACAAAAAGTGAAGGGCTGATCTCAGTCGGATCAGAAACACATGTCACTAATTTGCAGGCTTTTTTCAGTTCAGTTTACACTCAGCGAGAGGAAGTGCCTCAGGGCCAAAGCAGCCTGTTACTCTGTTCAATAATTTAGCAGATGCTCATAGACTTCTGAGTGCAGGCCTCATTACATTCAGGCCTATGGAGCTCTAGTAAGCTCATAATCTTTGTAAATGAAAAACAAAAATGTGAAACAGAAGGTTTCCGTTTTAATGTTAAACTTTAAAAAAATACAGAACTGTATTCCAAAAGTTATTTGTTTTAAATAAAAGTTGCAGATTTATAATTCTCATGTTCAAAGTTTTTTTAATTTTTTACAGTTTCAAATATTATTTCGTTTGGTCTCAGAATTATTTTTTCTTACTTCATGGACACTATATCAACGTCTCTTGGAGGACCATGTCTACCTTTGTGCGGTCTCATGGATGTGTCCACTGGTTCTGTCACCCATGTGGTGTGACCATGTGGTGGGAACCAGCCTAGGTTGGCGTCTGTTGTGTGTCAGTGTTATTGCCTCAGCATGTAGCACTCTTAAGGGGCTGCCATGGAACGGGTGCTCTCATTCGGATCTTGTCTGTACAGCCATGTTGAGACCCATATGCTCTTGGAGAAGGCGGTCATGGGCACGGCTTGTGTTGAGCCCTTTCAGCGATGGTGTCAAATGCTCTGGGGAGAGGCGGTTTTAGATGTCGTTGCCTGGGGGTGTGCATGACGACTTCTGGAAGAGGTGGGCCTGCATTGCTCCTGTTTCTCCCGCGACAATCATTGGTGAGCCTGTCCACCTGGAAGTACATTTATCCCTACAGCCTCAGCCTCTGTGGGTAACCCATAGCGAAGCCTGCAGGTGGGCGGAGCACACACAAAGTAGAAATTGTAGTTACCTGATGTAACTACAGTTCTACGAATGTGTGCGTACCCCACCTGCTCTTAGGCCCAGCTGGACTGCTCCCTCTGTTGAGCTGGTTTGAAGAAGGGAAAGCGTTGGGCCGGAGCTTGTATCGCTGCTGAAGCTTTGCCAGAACATGGACACGATTGGCGCTGTGATTGCTTTGATCTGTCTCAGAGGTGCTAGCATTTGCCAGCGAGGGGTAACCAATAGCAAAGCCCGTAGGTGGGCTATGCACACACTCCTTAGAACTGTAGTTACATCAAGTATCGATAATTTAATCAACCTTGTGTTTTTAAAGCGACACTATGTAATGTTTAGCCACTAGGGGCGCAAATCCTTCCATCGACTGTGTGTTGTTTGTTGTTGAGAGGAAACAATACAAAACTGGCAAAGAAGAAAAAACAGAAATGATAGGGTCATTTTTTATTGTAAACCGGTAAAACTAAAAAAGGTGAAACTAATATATTATATAGACTCATTACATGCAAACTGAGATATTCCCAAATTCTAAATCTCAGAAAATTTTGAATATTGTGAAAAGGTTCAGTATTGTAGGCTCAAAGTGTCCAACTCTAATCAGCTAATTAATCCATAACACCTGCAAAGGGTTCTTGAGCCTTTAAATGGTCTCTCAGTCCAAGTTGAATTACTGACATCAATTGACTTTTGCACAATATTTAAATTTTTGTACAAATTAAACTCTGCTAAGGTCCAGTGTATTGGCTTATTTCTGCTCCTTCTGTTTTCTTGCTGCTAAGCGTGTCGAGTTAGGAAATGTCTGCTCGTCCTGGTGTCATAGAATTATAAATAATTTATATTGGCGTTTTCTGTCCAGCTATGTAGATTGTGTCAACTGTGCAACTTCTGTATTTTTCAACACTGAAATGTGAACCTTCAGTTTTACATTTTTGTTTTTCAGTTACAAAGGTTATGATCTTAATATAACTACTTACTGGCCTACCTTATAACCTTAACTTAAATTTGGGCCACACGGTTGGTTTTTATGCCTCTGCTCAAGGCTCTGTTCAAAGGCTTTGTCACTACAGATTGGTAAAATGTTAGATGATATATGCAATTCACACATTATTTTAAATTTAAACATTACCTTTCTGATTGGGAAACAGAAACCAGCAGTGCATTTTCTGCTTTGACATATAAGTTAGACTCCTCTCAGTGAAGACGTCCTTCTCTATTCTAAGTAAGTTGCGTCTGTGGGTTAGAGGAAATAAACAGGTGAAAATACTTCAAGTGAAAGTTTCATTTTGAGCGTGCCTCGTCGCCCTTTGGTGTTTTCGAGTTAAGGTCTTCAATCAAAGGTCAATGTAAGAGGCTCAATCTCTGATATAAACAAAGACTTTTACCTTCAGTTTTACTCTGCTTTAACTTCAGATACAAGCCTTAGATACAGTATCTTTCCACCTGGCTTGAGTTACTGTATGTTGCCATAGTTACACCACAGCCAGCTACATTCTGCCGAGGAGCACATTACTTTCAGTGAGCCACTGATTCAGGCAATTTAACGAGAGAAGGAATTCTTGGAAGTCTATTGTTAATTGCTTGTTATACAAGCTATGTGGAAACCATTTAATTACAAATAAAAATGTCACATTAAATGCAAACATCTTATGTTTTTGAACTACAAAAAATCAAATATAGCTGTAACCAAAAGCGTTGAGCATGAAAAGTTGTCATCTAACTGAGGTTTTCAATCAGTGTTTTACAAAACCCAATGGAATTTTTCACAGATCATTAAAATGATTATTACAATATCTTTACTTTTTTTTTTTTTTTTTTACAATTATAACAAAAATAATTTATTAGTAGTATTAGTATTTTTTGATGTGATGGAAAGGACAGTTGGGGATAGACATTACCCTGGTTAATGGCTCAATGAAAAAATATTTACATTTACATTTTACATTTATTCATTTAGCTGACGCTTTTATCCAAAGCGACTTACATTGTTCTAATGTAATTACCAGTGTTACAGCCACTGGAGGCAAGGTGGGTTAAGTGTCTTGCCCAAGGACCCAACGACAGTATGAACTGTGGGGAGTGCGGGAATCGAGCCGCCTACCTTCCGGTTGAAGGGCGACTGCTCTACCCCTGAGCTACTGCCGCCCCATACCAATATTAGAAGAATATATATATATTTCCTTTAAAAAACAATTTTGTAGAGGGGAAATTTAATATTAGTATAGCTCAGTCAAAGCACTATGATAAAAATAATTACCAATAAACCATAATATTTTAGTAGTATTTCTTCTTTGTGTCAACCAGGGCCCCCAATTATCCCTGTAATTGGAGAATCACCCATATGCTACTGATGTGTGCAATTATGTACATGTTTTTTTTTCTTTTACCATTGCTATTTAATTTCTTCTTCTTGGTTTTAAGTTAAGTAGACTTGAATCATGTTACTGTTCTGGTTCATAGACTGTAGTTGGGTTTATTTCTCTGCCGGTTCTTATCTGATATCTATCAATTCCTTTGAATAGGTTGTTACCCCTTTTTTAGAAGACGTTTACTGACTGTTAATATCACACCGTCCCACTTCCTCTTTCCTTGAAACATTTCTTCAGGTCAGTCGTTCCGTTTTATGCACTGTACATCACTGATGGTTCATAGTCGACATTTGCATTTTTTTCCAGGTGTGCTATTATTTTATTACTATATTTCCAGATGAGTTTATTTTTTTAATGAAAAATAAATAAATAAAAAAACATAAAAAATAAAAAGTAGCTGGAGTAGCATATGCTAACAATACCTTGTACTTTTAAAGTGGTGCACCTATGCTAACTTGTAACCTAATTGTGTATAGCTGATAAAATGACCATGTGAATTAGCTTACATTAGCATTTTATAAAGAATTTGATTAAACAACATTACTTAACATTTTACCTTGAAATCTTGAAACAGCCTCAAAATAATCAAAATATCCTTTTTTATGGTTCACGAACATAAAAAAAACAACCTGATCATTTACAAAGTTTAAAAGAGACATAATTAAAAGTGAGAAATGTGTATCCTTAAAACGTTTGGGGTCTTTCACAGTTAGTAAGTTAAAGCCTCAAACAACATCATTACAGATGTCCTAATGGTTAATGAGCTCTGAACACAACTTGAATGCGGTTGTTTGCAGTCCAGATGTGCGTCTCCACCTCACGCCCGCGCATTGTCGTGAACACATTAGGTCAAGCAGCTGTAGGACAAACCGGAAACACCAGTCTGTCTCTTCAAAATTAGACACGAGATTTGAAAGGCGCGATAATCCCGTTAAGTAGAGTGTCAAGATACAGCTTGTACGACATTTACATTTAGTCATTTAGCAGACGCTTTTATCCAAAGCGACTTACAAATGAGGAAAACAATGGAAGCAATTATAACAACACAAGGTAACAAAATGCAGAAGTGCACCAAAACTAGTCTATTAAAACCCAGCACAGTAAACAAAGCAACAAATAGGAGTTTATTTGTTTATTTATTTTTGAGAAAAGAAAGAGGTAGAAAGGAATTAGAATTCAGTGGTTGTGTTGACGGAAGGGATGTATTTTCAGGCATTTTTTAAAGAAATGGCCATATAATAAAAAATGGAACAAAACTTAATATAGCTAAGCTTTAGAAATGTAAATATAGCTTTAGAAATGTAAACATATGAATTTGGATGTTGCACAGCTTTATTATTAGATTTTAATAAGACACTCAACCCACCTTGCCTCCAGTGGTGTCCAGTTGATGCTTAAAGCGCTTTATAAAAAAAATAAAAAATAAAAATAATATAAATATGGAAGGGACATAGTTATAACTTCTTAAACTGTACAACTACTGTTCAACAGTTACATGTATTATTTAACTGATTGGACTTTTAGTAGGCTATTGTATAATAACAAATGCTTTTGCTTTAATCTTTTCTATAATGACATGCTTACTTTGCAAAATGTATTTAGAGACCCTCCCCTCCCAGGAGGATATGGCTACAGACCATTGATCTGAATTTTTCTCGAACCGGAAGTGAAGCGTGCGTAGTGCGTGTGCGTTGACAGCGTCCACTGAAGCTAAACTGAGCAGAGCGGCGAAACATGGCGACTTCGAACAATCCGCGGAAATTTAGCGAGAAAATTGCCCTGCACAACCAGAAGCAGGCGGAGGAGACGGCCGCGTTCGAGGAGGTCATGAAAGACTTGAGCATCACCCGCCAGGCCCGGGTAAGTATCGCGATACGGACACGACTTAGCTTTAGCCTAGTGCAGGTATCTCCCGCGACATGACAGGCTCAGCCCCGAAGAGGAGGAGGTAAACAATAACAAACGACGCTTCCTGCCAGCTGGATGTAGCCTTCTGTCCGCCGCTCAGTGACAGCTAACGGAGCCACGATGGAGGCAAATACACGACAGTCAGACACTGCTCCACAAAGTTAACACGTTTGGGTCCCACGCCAAAATGTGGATAAAGGGGCGTGCGTGGATTTGACAGAGCGCTTTCACTGTTTTCTTTTTTTTTTGACACAGGCTAGTCCTCCTTACGCTGTTATAATCCAGCAGGGCCGTAGTCATGAGGGGAGCTCAATGTGGTGGTCTAGCCCTGTTTCAGCTCTACCTTTGTCTGGTTGTTAATGTAGTGCAAATTTACTCCGGTTCAGTCATTTTATTCCTTATTTTAGTCCCATTGTCGGTCCTAGTTTACATCTGTTTTCTTCTTGAATTTAGTCCTTAATCAGTCCTGGTTGATAAAATTGTAATTATAAGTCCTGGGGTTTGTCTTTTTATAGTCACAGAAATAGTTCAGGTTTAGACTTTGGTTTAGTCCCCATTTAGTCCTGGTTCAATCATGTTTTTCTAAAAAAAAAAAGCCCTATTGCTTATATTGTGTGAAATATTGTGCAGCCCAAGATTAAATGTTGTAGATGGTGGGCTTTTTATAAAAAAAAATAATGTTGAACATATAAGCGTATGTTACATGGCTGCTACCTTGCGTCTTGTGGAGCATAAAGAAACTTGTTGGACAGGTCTCTAGTACACTGGCCTCTCCTTTGATTGACATCTAAAGGCTGGAGATGAAGGCCGCCAGATTAAATGGAGTATAAGCTACATTTAGCCATGTCCCGCCAAAATAAATCCCACTGCGGCACAGCATCAGAGGTCTCCTATCAGTGTAAATCCAGCTGACCCGGGATCTGATGTGCTAGTACTGGACTGCAACCAAGTATTGAAGTTGGTCATTTAGCTCACTGTGACATCATTTTCCCCAACTGAATTAACTGTAATTCTATTTTTGCACTAATAAATTTGAACTGACATTGTTTCTACCATTAAATGTTGATGTTATGTCCTCTTACACTACCATAGACATAGCCATATGTATTTCAAAATTGGAAATGGAACTGGAAATTTTTTTAAAATAATGTATATGTAATAAAGTACATATGGACTATATGATATATTTTTGAAATGTCCTAAATGTACCTTTTTAAAACACACTTGCGTCCAGCGACCAAAGGTCCCTAAAGAAGTGTGGTACCCCTTTTGGTAGAGACTTAACCATACTAACCATTTCCAGTGGAAAGTAGAATGGTACTGTACACTGTTGCTTACACTGAATGCTTAGTATGTCTTTTTCCAATGGAAAATCCACTAACAGTGTGTCATATGGTCCCAGGAGGCTATGACTATGACCACTAGTTGGATCTAAAATATATGATTATTTTTTGTCAAGACCAGATTAAACTACACGCCTACCTTTATTTCAGTAAAATCCTCACATTTGCTTTTCTTGCTTAAATGAATCTTAATTGCTACATAAAGCACTGACAGATGTTGAAACAGTGCCGGTGTTGTGCTGTGAAAGGGAGCTGTGTGGGATTCAGGCCTGGGGTTTAGAGTTTCCCAGTTTTAAGCTGTCCCTGTCTGCTCCTCTGTTCGTCTCTCTTGTTATTTGTTAAACCTTCAAGCTGTGGATAAGAAAGACTTAGAGCGTGGTCCAGAAATATTCAAATGTGTAATCATTTGTCAATACAATAGCTATAGATGTATTTAAATAGATAAACGATGGGAGGGGTCTTGCATAGCGCAGTGTCAGGCCCGGTTGGTAATTGTTGTGATGATTAGATTTTCTGTTTCGGTCTCAGGGGTTCGCATGAGAAAATCTAATTGACTGGTTATTGCTTCGGTATATTGGAAATGGGACTTGAGACCATTTTGAAAAAACACAATGTAATAAAACCCTAAAAGGAGTTTGTGGAAATGAAATCAGAAATGTTTCAGAAACTGTGGAAATGTATTTTTAATTTACATCTGCTTTGCCTCTAACGCTAACAAGTACTTACTTTAATTCATTTCTTTACACAAAATACAATAGTTGACGTCTCATACTTAATGCATACAACTGTGGCTAAACTCTTGTTTTCCAATGACAACTACCAACGTCCAACTACAACAGCCTCAGAGGGTCAAAACTCAAACTTAAAATTCCCAACGCATTTTAAGGTTGGGCATACTTGGGGAGTTGAGGCCAGTTAAGTTTCAAATACATGTGCATCAAATACAATGTTGAAAAATAAAAAACAAACAAAAGACATTTGGACCTATCATTACGTAATAATAGGCTGGAAATCTACACTCAAAATTTCCAGGTTTTCCAGGGTGTATAGGAACCCTAAAAGTAAAAACAAAATAAGCAAAAAAATTAACTTTATAGACTTTCTACAGTCTACTCTCTGTACTCTCTTTTTGACTGCTTTCTGAGATATTTGCAGTAATTTGTCCCACAAATACCCTCTTTCTGTCTGCCAGTGCCCCAGTTAGACCGAGGGGAAGGAGACTGCACAAAGTCGAACCATTGTGACGTTTTATAGAGAGCAAAGAAAATGAGGAAAAGCCTCTCTAGCATCAGGCTTAGTTTTTAGTTTTTTATGACAGTTAAAAAAGAAAAAAATAGTCAATACAATTTTATTTTTCATCTTTTTATTTGTCATCTTTATTGAGACTTTAACACATCCATTCTGTTTTATTTTTCTAGTCTTCTCACGGTTTTATAGACATTTTGCCTCTAGACATAACTGAGTTACTGTATGGGTATGGACTGTATAGTGTGCTCAATATTGAATGGTTTCAGACACTACACCTTTAAACCTTTTTTTTGTCCTGTTGCTTATAATCACACAACAATTCATATATAATTATAAAGCTCTGCATGTACTATATATTGCATTGACACTGAAAGCTCAGTGGTTCAGTGTTTTCAGTTTCTCAAACTGTGGTACTTTTGTGAGTGGTTCTCAGGAGTAGCCTGGGTACCAGACTATTTCTCTGTCTATTCTAGACAGAGACTTGACAAACAAGTGCCGAATAAACCAATTGCACAAAGCGGACGTGACAACAGCAAGTTAATATATGAACCTTTTCTGAATCCAGTTTGGAGTACGACAATAACAAAAAGTTATTAGAGCTTCCAGTTGCTGCGGTTTCAGACAAAATTATAGTAATTTTACATTATACATAATAAGTATAAATTAGGGATAATATGGCCACAGAATTGGTCAACGAGTATTATGGTCTATTCAGCATCTAGTGACCATTGCCTGTTCACTTTTCACAAGGCATTCCGGGACATTTGTAAAGGACTACGTTTGAAATTTGGACTACAAAATGGTGTCACGACTGTACATACACCAGTGTTTTAAAGAGTTCACAGGTATTTCTCTCCTTTTCTATAGAGTATGTTTGATAGTGTCCTGTTTTGTCGTTGCAGTTACAGAAGGCTCAGTATTTGCAGCTGGGGCCGAACCGCGGGCCGTACTATGGAGGTTCTCTGCCAAACGTCAACCAGATTGGTAAAAGCGCCACCGATATTCCTTTTCAGGTCAGAGTTTATTTATTTTTTATTATCCCCTTTATTATTTATCCCCGGCTTGACTAGTATTTTAGCTCATCTTTTTGCTGGAGTCATATATCAATGACATAATGATGATACACTAAATAATGCCTGAAGACCAAAGAAACTAGAATGTATGAATATTGGTATAGATAAATATAAGACCAGAGTGATAAAAGACCTGGATCAAAGGAAACACTACAAAACTACAAAAGCCCAAGTCACTGAGAGCTTTGTATTTGGTGATGGAATATTACAGCGCTAGTTAAGCTACTACAATACTACTTCAACACTACTACAACACTGACTGAATGAATGGGTGCAACTCTTAAACCTAGAACATAGACTACATAGCCTTTCCATTTGAAAAGAGCTCTGTAATGTGGTTTAGGAGTGTGTTTAGACTGACTTGTGGATGGAGCAGGAGCGCCTAAAGAACAACAGTGAATTTTTTTTAATGGTTAAACAATGGTTACCCTCCAAAGTAAACAGCATACTTTAATTGGGCCTGGATTTAGTGGAATAGGATCAGCACTAAATAAATATTCCTGTTGAACATAAGCTTCCACAGCTGTTACGTGTAAACAGTTGCGCAGCCTTTTGCCTGTGTCTGGGCTCAGATCATTTCCTGCAACCTGTGGCTGCTCTATAAAAATGTATTTGACTTTTGAATACTATATGGTCTCTAAGTCCAGACGCTCTGATAAAGAGGAAGAGGCCACTGTCATGAACAAAAGGTTGTATTTCGAACACTGCATCGATTTCCAATAGGAAATTTATCTTTAGTGATAATAGGATTTATTATATGTAATAAATAAATTTTAAGAATAGTCACTAAAATCTAAATTTGTCACTAAAAACAGTTGTGTTATGTTTCATAAGTATTTTAATAATGTGTTGTATTTCCATTCTCAGACTTCAGGGCTGGACACTAACAGAGCAACCCGGCATCACGGTTTGGTCGACAGAGTTTACCGAGACAGGAACCGCATTACATCGCCACATCACAAGCCTCTGTCTTTAGACAAACATGGACGACAAATATCCTTTAACTATCACCACTTCTAATGCTAAAATGGGGTATGGCTAGGCATGCCCTTCATTTATTTTTCTACAATTTTGATAACCTGTCACAGGGGGCTTGAGCATGTCCTAAAATACTTTGAGAAACAGTGCTGACTATAGCCAGTTAAAGTTAACAATTTGGCTTTTTGGATTTCTTTGAATTTATTTGTGCATTTATTTCAAAAGCACCATATCAGCAGAGTTTAGCTGCTATGTTAACACAACCTGTTACTGTGTAGGGGTAAGGTTTGTACTAAACAAAGTGTTTGCCGTTGGCTTGAATCTGTTACTGAACAACTAGGGTCTTCAGTTCAGAGGGTGCAGTGGTTTCTTTTTGAATCCGCAGATGCGTTTTGCGTCCTGATACGCTGAGAAACTGTAACTGACTTTTTCAAAATCAAATAGATGCATGTACAACCAACAAAAAACATCATACTGTTCATATCCAGTATTTTTGTCAAGATCACACTAACCCAGAACAAGTCAGAACCAACCTTTCTCTATTCTATACATTATTGTTTAAAATAATAGCTGTACAATGTGACTAACCAGAATAATCCAGGTTTTCAGTATATTTTTATTGCTAAGTGGCAAACAGGTTACAAGTTATTAGTTATTAGTTGAAAGGGGTGTGTTAAAAAAATAGCAGTGTGGCATTGAATCACTGAGGTCATCAATTTTGTGAAAAAACAGGTGTGAATCAGGTGGTCCTTGTTTAAGGATGAAGCCACCAGCACTTGTTGAACATTTGAAAGGCTGAGGAAAATGGGTCGTTTAAGACATTGTTCAGAAGAACAGCGTACTTTGATTAAAATGTTGATTGGAGTAGGTGAAAACCTATAAAGAAGTGCAAAACATTATAGTCTGTTCAGCTAAAATGATTTCCAATGACCTTAAAATGGAGATCAAAACCAGAGAGACGTGGAAGAAAACAGAAGACAACCATTAAAATGAATCGAAGAATAATCAGAATGGCAAAGGCTCAGCCAATGATCAGCTTCAGGATCAAAGACAGTCTGGAGTTACCTGTAAGTACTGTGACAGTTAGAAGACGTCTGTGTGAAGCTTTGTTTCAACAAGACAACAACCCCAAACACATGAGTAAACAAGCAAAGACTTGGTTCCAAACCAATAAAATTAATGTTATGGAGTGAACAGCCCAACCACTGGACCTTAATCCAATCGAGAAACTGTTTCTGAAGCAAAACCAAGAAATGTAAATGAATTGTGGAATGTTGTTAAAGAATCATGGAGTGGAATAACAGCTGAGAGGTGCCACAAGTTTGTGCCACACAGATGTGAAGCAGTTTTAAAAAACTGTGGTCATACAACTAAATATGAGTTTAGTGATTCACAGGATTGCTAAATCCTAGAAACAAAAACATTTGTACAAAATAATTTTGAGTTTGTACACTCAACGGCATTTTTTTGAACACACTCCTTTCAACTAATTGACCAATTGCACATCCTTAAGAGCGTGCATATCATGAATGCTGGGTCTTGTTTGTTTTCTGAGAATCTACTGCATCTACTGGTAACTTGTTTCCCACTTAGCAATAAAAAATATACTAAAAACTTGGATTATTCTGGTTAGTCACATTGTACTGCTATTATTTTGAACAATACTGTATATAGAATTTATTGGAGTTAGATTTTCAGGATGCATAGTAACTCTCCTCTGGACACAATTGGATAGACCTATAGCCAATCACATTTACATTTATTCATTTAGCTGATGCTTTTAACCAAAGCGACTTACATTCAGGTTCCATTCACCAGTGTTACAGCTGGAACACCACTGGAGGCAAGGTGGGTTAAGTGTCTTGTCCAAGGACACAATGACAGTATGAACTGTGGGGAGAGCGGGAATCGAACCGTCTACCTTCCGGTTGAAGGACGACCACTCTACCACTGAGCCACTGAGAAACAAAGTACTGCAAAAAGCCCGCCCCATTTCAGATGAAGAGTTATGATTGGTGATTAGGCCAGAATTCCTACTGTGGAAATGGTAACAGTCCAAGTTCAGACTCATGTTGGTGAAAGAGGTATATTATTTTTTACATTAAGATAAGATAAAACATAAGAATGATATGGACAAATAAACTCGCTGTGGTCTTGTCTGGTAGCCCACTATGTCAGAGTGATGAAAAACATGATGTTTAAGACTTAAGCTCTTAAGACATGACATGCTTCTATATACAAGATCCAGTCAGCACTATAATTTCAGTGTCTTCAAACAACTCAGGGCAATCAGTGTGATAAATCTTTGCCAGGCTGCTCGAGTCCCAGCTGTATTTCCTTAACCTGTGCGCCACATTGACAGCTGTCCATATGGCGCGGTATATCTGTCACCACCACCCGACACCAGCTGGAGGAGGTAAGGAGCAACACTGCACGGCTGTATGTCTCACTCTGCAATTACCATCAGAAATCCTGCTCAGAACATGCTGTAACTTACACTATTACTTACACACTGTTTGCAGCTGTTATATGTTATAAAAAGCATAGTATTACAACGTTTTAAGTATTTGTTTACTTTGTGAGTGTGACATTTTCACAAAACCTGCTACTGACAGCCTCTTTGTCTTCACTGCATTAGGTTTGCATTTCACAAAACAGTTAAATCCGTTACAGGAGGCACTCGGGCCGACAGTTCAGAGGGAACAATGTTTCTTTTTGAATCTTTCAAAACGGACCTGCTGTTTGTGTCTTGGGGCAGTGAGAGTGCCAGATGTATCATCAGAAAATACTTATATATATTATTGTAGCTAATATAATATAGCACAACCATAATAGGCACATTTAGGTGTTTAGAGAGAATATCAAAATGTGCATTGAATGATTTGCATGTGCATTCTACGGTGGCCGTGAATTGCAAACAAAATAACACAACCAAAAACAAATCAACAAAACCAAAATGACAAATCAGAAAACAAATTAACTCAAATTGTTATTCTGTGGCTATTCGTTTGTGTGTCACTGTTACACAGTGCATTAAATAATTGTGTTTTAGGGTGAACTCTGACTCAGCACTTCACCAGAGCACACTGACTCCAGCCCAGCAGGCGTCTTTCACTGGAGGATCACAAGAGCTGCAGCCAAAACGAGGTACAAATCTTTTCTCTTACTGGATAAGGAGTGTTTTAGATTCAAAACTCTGGATACGTGTTATAGAGCCCGGTTCTTCTCTGATAATCAGTAATGAGACCTTAAAAATCAGGAAGTCATGTGTGATATCAAATTTCCCTTCAATGCTCAGTGTGGACAGACCCTAACAATCCATGGACCATACAACCACACTTCCATGAGAGTTTGATACAAACCCAATAGCTCATAAATTAGCTTCCACTTAACATGTCAGTGCCTGTTGGGCCAAAAGCCAGTTCATTCAGCAGCAGCGTGTGGCTTTGTCTTGTCAATTCTGTTAAGTGCTCTTTTTGTTTAATGAAAGGCTCTAGATATAGCTTTGAAGTTTGAGGAGAAGGAGCATTTAAGAGCATTCAATAAAAATCATGAAGCTTCGCATTGCTCAAGAGCACTTTGGAATGTATAGATAACATTAAAATGTAATTTGCCAAAAATATAGAAGTATATAAAATAATGAAATAATAAACATAATTTTGCATGACTAGTTTGACATTTTTACACTGCTTGAAGTGCTACACTAACAACCATTAACTTTTCTCCTTAAAATAATGTTTTGTGCAATCATGATATTCTCAACTAAATATGTTATTATTTAATTTATTATATTATAATTTATTGACCCTATTTTTCCAGTTCTCCTTCTGACTGTACCAGGCTCAGAAGGATTTAAACAAGAACCTGAAGAAGATGGACAAACCCAAAACTGGGACTGTAAAAAGGTGACTCTTTCTATTTCGTGTAAACATTTGTTGTGTATCACTTTTGTTGTGTTTTTATATCATTGTAGATGTGATGGGTTTTTTTTCCTGCAGAATGTCTCGAGGTCAAAAGTTCCTGGAATACAGTGAGTATAATATTTAAAGACAAGTTGTCCAATGCAGAATGAAGTGTAATATATTAGATAAAGCATCATTAGTCATCATAATTTTGGCGGCACAGTGGCAGAGTGGTTAGCTCTCCTGCCTCACAGCAAGAAGGTCCTGGGTTCAACCCCATCCAAGGCAGGGCCTTTCTGTGTGGAGTTTGCATGTTCTCCCTGTGTCTGCGTAGGTTTCCTCCGGGTACTCCGGTTTCCCCTACCACCAAAAACATGTACAATAGTCCCCCCCCCAAACACACATGGGGCCAGGTCATGTTTGTAAATGAGAATTGGTTCTCAAACAGTTTACCTGGATAAATAAAGGTTAAATAAAATAAAAATAATTTTGGAAAGGAACCAATAAACTCAATCTTTGCCTTTCATTGACATACACCAGGGGATTACTTTAAGCTTATTTGAACTGTTTCCATTTGCTTCCCGCAGTATATTCCCATCTCCAGATCAGCAGTTGGCCCATTCTCTCAAACCAGCAGCCCACAACACCGGCGGCTCCTTGCCCGACCTCACCAACCTCCAATTTCCTCCTCCACTGCCCATTCCGCTGGACTCTGAGGACACAGCTGCCGCCTCGTTTGGCAGCTTACATTCACTTAACACACAAGGTAAAAAAAAGCAGCTTTTACCGTTGCTTTTTTTTGCTTTCGACAGAGATAAAAGGATGCATTATACTCCACAGCACTACGCCATTGACAAACCTCTTCGTTTTACCAGAGTTCTGCCTTTCAGCTTTTGTTTCTTGTCAAACCTGCCATTGATTCAAGATGATGTGTGCTTTTAAAAGTCTTTCCTAGTGCCTTGTGTGTTGTTTTTTGGGTAGGAGTGAACGCCTCTCAGTCCACAGTTGCCATGGAAACGCAGAGCGGGCAGGACAACATGGTTCCTCTGATGCTGAACGCAGGAGACTCCCAGCACCAGCAGCTGTCCCCCACCTCTCCACCTTTAACACTGTCCCAGGTATAGCCTCTGGCATTTTCAGCTCCCAGAAATTTCTTTGCATAAGGTGCTTACATCCTTCTGTCAATCCCACTAGTGACTGGGCTTGATTGTGCTCAGGGGATACAGACTTCCCAGTATGAGAGCAGCCTTATTATCGACCAGTGTATCAATGCCACTACTAAGTGACTGACACAGCCTGTTTTACAGAATAGCTGTTCATTAACTGTCTCGATGACCCCCTTCTCTTAGGCGGCCATGAACGCCATGCACCTGGAGCAGCAGCTGTCCCAGTATGCCTTCTTCAGCCAGCAGCAAACCACTCAGACACACCACAGTCATCCAGTATGTGCAACATAACTTTAAACAAACAGACTAGGAAAACTCATTTTCATGTGATGTTGTGTTGGTGACTTTCTATTTCTATGTTCTCTATTGCAGCAGACAGGCCTGGTCCAGATGACATCTATGAACTCGACGACAGACAACCAGAGCTCGTCCCAAAGCAACATGACCATCGATATGAACGCAGTGAGCAGAAAATGCATTTTCTCTCCAATTCTTTTCAGTCTACTTTGTACTTTTGAGGCCTCAGATGAGGCTAATATGTTAATGTGATTCCTCTGTGGTCATATTCACTCCAAAATAGATCAAGGTTGCAGGTTTATTTTACAGCACTAGTTTCTCAATCAATTGCCTTGCAACATAAAACCCACCCAAATAAAAAATGCAAGCGTATGCAGTACATTAAGGAGTCTAAAAGATGTTTTCCAAGGCACTGTGTGTCCTTCAGATCTTGGCTCTGGCTGTTCTGATGTTGCTCTGGGAATATCTTAAGATTACAACTGAAGTGGCCTACATTTTCAAACCAGCATGAAAGATGTTTCTGCAAATTACTGAAACACTGAATTGTAATGCTTTTATTTCACATGTTAAAGCTGTTGGCTTATTTTTTTTTTTACATTATATTTATGCTACCTCTGTATACAGGGGTGGTTCTATCCCTAAGTGCATTTGCATATTGTCCTTCTCTCCCTCCATCAGAGTCAAACACTGTCAGAGTGATTGACATCTCTCAGTCACCCATAGTTCTCGGCTTTATTAGCACTTTCTGATTAATGTGTTTGGCTGTAGGTAACGTTTGTTGTAAGTAGTCCTCGAACAAAAATTAATGCATAATAATGACATTATACCGACATCAGCAGATAATGTTCCATGTAGCTGTTTGCAGAGCCTTATGCTGCATTACAAAAATAATGTCAGACATAAACTGTATGTGAACTGCAAACACAAAATAAACAGTGACCACAGAACTCATAAAAAAAACTCCATCAACAGTGTTAACAGTTTTTATTAAACCACAACTGATAGAATAAGGATAAAGTAGTCTGATGCATTATATTCATTTCTAATATTTTCACAGCAGAGATTTTCATAGAAAGGGGGTTTGAAGGATACGTACTACAAAAATGGCTGTAGTGGCTTTTTGATGCAAAACAACATGCAACGTATGAGTTACCAAACAATGTGTCAAAATATCCTGGAAAAAACGCATATTGTCCAAGAAAAACTATCCAATAAACTGTTAGGATTTGAGAAAGAAACCAAGACTCTGTATAATATGAATAAACTTTTGCAAAATATGATCAACAGCCGCCTTAGTTAGTTATATTTAATAAAGCATATTCTGTATCTATATATTTACTGTAAGTCAAATTTAAGCTTTAACTGTCTATGTCTAAGAATTATTGTATACAGGGATTTGCAGAAACATCCAAAAAGTAACAATATGTCTCCATTGTTGGACTATTTTGTTACGTGTATGAAACCATTGGCAAACTTTTGTGTTTTACTGATACAGAGCTAACACTGATAACATAAAATAACATTCATGTGCTGTGTGAAACAGACATCTCCAATTTTACATTCTGTTCTGATTTTATTAGAGTTTTGCTTGAATTTATTTTTGTATTTCTGAGCCGATCTAAGGTTTTGCAAAATTCAGTCTCTTGGAGGCCTGAGTATCATTACAAGTCCCTGCCAGCATTAATTATACATCGATACAACATGTACTGAGCCCTTTCAAACGAGTGTTTAAAATGTATCTCAGCAGTAGATTCAGGGTGAATATGTGAAGCTGAGCGCTCTACATAGAAGGTAGGAAGGCAAACTAGAAGGAAGTAGACATGGAAGGCAGGAAGTAAGGAAGGAAAGATTGATGAACAGAAGGAAAAATGCAAGTAAACATAAAAGTAAGGAAAGAAGGAAACATGGAATGAAGGAAAGAAAGCAACATAGAAAGAAGGCAACAGTAGGAATGAAAGAAATGTAGTATATACAATGGAAACATGGAATAAAAGAAAGAAGGCAACATATACAGAATTTGTTCTTTCTTTTCTCAGCCGAGATAATCCATCCACCTCACAGATGTGGCATATCAAGAATCTGATTAGAGAGCATGAGTATAGCACAGGTGTGCCTTAGACTGGCCACAATAAAAGGCCACTCTAAAATGTGTAGTTTTCAAACTGTTTTCTGCCACAGATTTCTTAAGTTTTGAGGGAGCGTACAGTTGGCCAGATGACTGCAGGAATGTCCACCAGAGCTTTTTACTGTGAATTGAATGTTTATCTCTCCAAATACTGACTGATTTTTGGACCCAAACTCCACCGGATCGCCCAAATACAGTGAAACTGCACATTTTAGAGTGGCTTTTTATTGTGGCCAGCCTAAGGCACACCTGTGCAATAATCATGGTCTCTAATCAGATTTTTGATATGCCACACCTGTGAGGTGGATGGATTATCTCTGCAAAGGAGAACTGCTCACTAACACAGATTTAGACAGATTTGTGAACAATATTTGAGAGAAATAGGCCTTTTGTGTTTATAGAAAAAGTCTTAGCTCTTTGAGTTGAGCTCATGAACAATGAAGGAAAAAACAAAAGTGTTGGGTTTAAATTTTTGTTCAGTGTAGTAGGAATGAAGAAACATAGTAGGAATGAAGGAACCCTACTAGAAAAGAAAGAAGGCAACATGGGAAGGCAGGAAGGAAGGATAAAAACATAGTAGGAATGAAAAAAAACATAGCAGGAACAAAGGAAACCTGAAAGGAAGAAAAGAAGGCAACATAGTGGGAATGAAGAAAAGTCACATTGAAGAAGGAACAAAGGAGACAGGGAAAGAAGGAAAGAAACATGGAAGGAAGGAGGCAAGGAAGACAACGTGAAAGTAAACAAAAACAAGTACAAAACATGTAAGGAAAAAATAATGAAAAAAGTGGAAGCGTAACGTGTCAAATGAAAATAGAGGTGTAGGTACTGAACGGCTGTGTCTTGTGTCAGGCCTCGTCCCAGTATCGCAGCAGGGTGGGATCCTCGGCCAATCAGTCGCCCACCTCCCCCGTCTCCAACCAAGGCTTTTCCCCCGGCGGCTCGCCCCAAGTAAGGCCTGGGACCAGCAGAAACCGGTTTGAACTGGTTTAGACGGTATTAGCTTGCTCACACTTGTCTTAACCAGTTTAAACCGGTTAAACCTACTGTCCTTGTATTGTGGCTCTGTGGATCTTGTTGAGTTAAACTTTGTGGCTTCCCTTTGGCGACTTTGGTGTGGTGTTATTAGCAGATCTGGGCAAAAGATGCACAAATAATCTTACTGGGCGCCGGTTCAAGTCCCACATCCCCCTCACCATCTTACTGATAGATGGATAAGACATTATAAAAGGAAAACCTGTTTGATGAATTCCTGTAAGATTAACAAAAGTAACTAAGCACTAGGCTTAACAGGTCACTTGGGTATTGTCCTTGTATCTTTATTTGAATTAAATTTATACACAAAATGTTCTTGAATAACAAAAATTTAAAAGTGGAATCATGGTTTTGAATACAAATTTGTAGTGCATATGTTGGATAATTGAGGTTTTCTGAATTTGTCGGTGCTCTGTCAATTGGCATGCATTTTCTTAATTTGCAGTGCAGTAATCTTTCTGGGTCTGCTGTCAGTTGCTGTCTGCTTAGATTAACACATGTGTGTGTCCAATTTGCCCCATAGGAAACCATAAACAAGGCAATAAGTATGTTGTTCCTATCTCTCAATATTAAAAGTCCCTTAATAGTGGATATAAATTGTCAGTAGTTAAGTTTGAGTATGATAGGTGTTGCTAATCATACAAAGTAACTTTTAATCTAAGTGAGACATACACAATGCAGATATTTAACTAAAAACATTAGAATATTTTAGTAGAAGTATTCTCTTTGCCCAGATCTGAGCGTAGCGCATAAACACTGAAGTTATTGGTGTCGTGACGTAGTTGTGTCCCTGACCCTTTTCTCACTGCTGCTTTGTGCTTCCAGCTACAGTCCACTTTTGTGTTTGTCCTGAAAAAGCCTTGTATGTTTTTTTTTTGTGTTATACCATTGGAGTCTGAGCATAGCATAGAGTTCGATTAAAGTTCACATTTTTTGGGGGGAGAGAGATAAAATAAAAGGAAAAGGCTAAATGTCTTGAAAAAATGTCTTGGAGGAGCTTAACTTAAAAGTTATTACTCAAACTGCCCAAACTGAACCGTGCAGGTGGGCAGTGCTTTGAGGCAAAATCACACCTGAAGAAAATGAAATATGTAAAACTGATTTTTTTTTCTTTATTTCTAGTAAATACATAAACATGTATGATCATGACATAGTTACACTTGGTGTGGTTTAAATTTAAAAGGAAAGCAATCAAGACATTACATATAGCTTGCCTACCCAGTTTGGAGATGCAGACTGGAGTATAGTATGCTAGGCCAGGAGGGGCGCCGTAAATCCCACTGCTACAGTCATTATACACAAAAAGAAGTAATCATTTTACACTGCACTCAAAGATACAACATTTTTAATCCTGGGGTTTTGTGAAGCAGTGCTAAAAATAACTTTATGACGTCCAAGTGGAGTGCAACAGAATGTTTGCGTTTTGGTCCAAATGCATTTTTGCATAAAAAACCTCTAAATCAGTGGCATGAGCAACATTTTATGATCAATTTCTAAAACCACAAGAAATTGTTCTGTAGTATGTATATTCATTTTAGCTGTATTATTTTGATAAGACCACAATGATTTACACAAGGCCAGCATTCTCACTCCACAAAAATGCTAACTTTTCTATCCGGCTGTGGAGGTGTTTTTGTTTTGTTAGACGCTCTGCTCTGGTGTAAACAGTGAATATTCTTTAAAAAGAAAAGAACATCCACCCCCTACTGGTCTGGCATATGTACACTATAGTTTTGGGTGGCTCAGATGTTAGTCAGGGCCTTGAATGTCTCTAAAATGTTGGCATCAAATTCTTCTTATCATAAAATATAATATAGTTGTTGCAAACTTCAGGTTTTCTGATATTGTGCCGCTGTAATATTATTGTTATATATTTACAAATGTTTTGCTTTAGCTCATTTATAGTGTAAGAAGAATGGGAGCTTAAAGTGACTTGTTTTTATGTCCTGACCCATTGTCCAGATGCAGGAAATCTTTTTTTAAATGCATTTTTGCTGTCCCTGACAAGACCCTACTCCTGTCTGCTTCTCTAAACCACTGTCATATACTAGATGTAATACATTGTCTTTGCACAAAAATTCCATTCCAACCACCACTGAGAGGTCACAAACGGTTTCTTTAAGGACTCAGAAAGGCGTGTTGGGGAGTCTCATGTCTGTTTGAGCTAACACAAAGGTTACACCACACTGACAGGCCACGCTGCATTGTGCCGCTGTACCCTGTGGGGACATCTGCAGTGCACTCACTTTCATAATTCAGTTTTGATCTCAGAGCAGCATGGACTGAGAATATGATCCAATTACTTAGACATTACAAAGACCCCAATCAAATCAGCAATTCTTCTGTTTCTGCTTCAATGATGACATCCAAATGAGAAACTTCAAGAGAATTAGCCTCAATACAATGACTTTGTAAAGGGAGAATTAGGATATAACTAGTTTCAGTGATTTGGCTTATTCTGTTTGATTCAATATGGTTTGTATTAATTAAAACATCAAGGCCAGAGGAGGCTCATGTGAGAAGAGCAGTAAATCCACAAGTATAAAGTCCTTTTGTGCCTTTAAAATGAACTGACATGACTCCAATTTCTGTGTGTCATGACATGTTAGTCTTTTTGTTCTTTAGGATTTGCGTTTAAATAAAAGCTTTTTGGTGCAGCTATAGCTTTTAGTATTTGTGTATGAAATAAATCAGGCTTCCCCTGTAGCATTTATTTATGTAGTATTTTTATGTAGTATTTATTTATTTTCTTTTTTATATAAAAAGGTTCCATGTACTATTTATTTAGGGATGGATAATAAGGTTTGTTAAAATGGATGTAGCAGCTGTTTTATTCTTACCAAAAAATTATATTTACAAGGAACACCGTATAACTTTTCAGGCTGTCTACTCACTCACTAAAAAACGAAAGGAGACAAATGCTGTGGTAAAACTCGCATGGAATGGTGTAACGTTAACGTTTGCTATAAAGTGACTTGTATAGTGGAATGTCCAGTGTGCATTATTCAGACCAGGTGCACATTATCTGTAAAAGAGGGGTTAGTCTGTTAGGATAGGGTTCTATATTTTTAGGTAAAAAGTTACATTGTGGTTTTAATGCTTTGATTAGTTTTTTCAAACCCCTCTCAAAGGGTGTGCTCATTTCTTTTAGTTCAGATCAAAACAAGAAAACATCCATTTAGTATGTACTCTACTAGTATAAAGTCTTGATCCATGGTCCAAATAGATAAAGTAGAAGGAACTTTATGTGGAGGGTGTGTCTCTAGAGCTCAGCCTGATTGATATGATGATGCTTATTTATGTGACGGAAGCAGGGCTGAATGTTTTATTTTCTTGTAAACTCGACATGTGCCTGTATTTAACACTAGTAAAAGCACCTTTCCATTGTTTTTCCGTTCTCAAAAAGAACTTTCTGACATCAGCCTCTCTCTTATTTTTTCCCTTCTGTCATTCTGGTTTTAATTGTTGCCAGTATTTTTTGTAAATGTTTGGATGTGTGGGGCACAATGAAGTTCACAGAATAAAAGAACTACTGCAACAGAGTTTGTTTTTTAGTGTAGTCAGATTGGTCCAGTGCCCCCATGATTGTGATTAGTTGTGGTGGGTGGTAGCGGATAAGGGTACATTTACATCAAAAGCCACTAGAGCGGGTAAACAATTGACCTGTGGTCATTTATTTTCAATACACACTTGAATGAGAAAGCATCAAGCACTGCAAGCAACTTAAATCCAGCAAGATATAAAGTTGATTAGATCTTAACTTAACTTAATGCAAATGAACAGCAGCATCGTTGAAGTGACAGCCAGTTACACACAAGATTTGCTAATCTTCTGAGGGCAAAAGGTCCAAGCACATAAAAAACACAACAGTATAATCCCTGCTCCCCTTGTCAGGAACCTGCACAATGGCTGGTGACGTGATGTGTTTCTTCAACCCTCCTCAGAAGCTGATTGTGTGGCCTAGTATCTACCCCACTATGTAACATTTAGCCTAAGCATTTTTGAAGCTCCGAGGAATACAAAACTGCTCTGTGTGACTGCGGCTGTGAAACTTTAAAAAAGGCATAGATTGTGTTCGTTGTCAGCCATTGTGAATGTCTGATATTGTACTACCTTTTGTGATTGTATAAATCTTATATCTGTGTGTACCGTTGCTGTGTGTTTGTAAAAATCCTCATGTGCAGAGCTGTCAGATTCTTGCTGAGAGGGATGAATCAATTTTTAATGTTGAGTTGATGTTTGAAAAGAGGGTTGCAGCAGAAAACATCGTCACTCTGCAGTTTTATGTTAACAAAAAAAAAGAGAAACCAATAAGCCATTGTATTATAAATTGTCAGATGAAATAATTAAGAGTTAGCAACATCTTTGTAGCTTTCACTTACAATTTACTTATACGTTAATCACACAGAAACATTGTATATATATTATATCTATATCTATACACTGTGTGCACAATTATTAGGCAAGTGATTATTTTCACCAATCATCATTTTATTCATAATTTTGAACTCCAACTGTATAAACTTGAATCCTTATTGGATTTAATACAGATCAGGTGATGTGTATTAGAGATTTAACCGACTCTGAATAGTCAAAATTGTAAAAAGTTTGTCACAGGGATGCAGCACTCTTGAAATATCTAAGATATTGGGACGTGATCACAGAACTATCAAACGTTTTGTAGCGAATAGTCAACAGGGTCGCAAGAAATGTGTCATGAAGAAAAGCCTCAAATTAACACCAAAGAAACGTGAAGAAACCAGGAACCTATCATCCTCCAGTGCTGCCATATTCCACAACTACAACCTACCTGGAGTGTCAAGAAGTACGAGGTGTTCAGTTCTCAGAGACATGGCCAAGGTAAGAAAGGCTGAATCCTGACCACCTCTGAACAAGACACATGAGGACCAGATTAATCCTCAAAAATACAACTTGCCTAATAATTGTGCACAGAGTGTATATATAAATATATATTAACCTCAAAGCAATTAATAATACATTGCAATAAAATTTACAGATACATTTAAAAGGCTCAAATTGATTGCAAACAAAGAGTATATAGCCTCTGAAGTGTGAAAGAGCAGTGTTGTTGTATCCCAGTCTAAGGTTAACCTGATCTAAACCTACTGGGCCTCTGTCTTCTCTTGCAGCATAACTCGATACTGGGCAGTGTGTTTTCAGACTTCTACGACCAGCAGCTCCCGGCTATTCAGACCAGCGCTCTCTCACAGCAGGTAAATTTATGTTTTGTGTAAAAGCATACTAAAAATGAGCTCCTCCTTGGGTGTCTTAGTATTAGATGCTAATACCTAGTATTTGGGTGTTTTAGTATTATAAGTAAGTACCGTATTTTTCGGACCATAAGACGCACTTTTTCTTCACCAAATAGTGGGAGGAAAAGTGCCTGCGTCTTATGGTCAGAATACCATATATTACGGTATTCGGACCATATCTTATGGTATTCCCTCGCGGGTGAGGGAGGACCCGCTGCCGCTTTGCAACTCGTCTCATGGTCCGAGTTGCAGAGCGGCAGCGAGTCCCCCGGGACCTTCCGTGTCCCTTGAAACTGCATCATCCCTCCCCCGCCCCGTGTCCAGGCTTCTCAGTAGTCCACTGAGATACTGGCAGAGTGGCAGCGCCGTGTCGCCTTGCCTTACCGTAGTGGCGCCGGCAGCGGGTCCTCCCTCACCTTCCTTACGGAAGCCGATGTGTGCAGGAAGGCGCAATGCTGCTGTACTGTGTCACCGCCGTATGCTATTGGAGGATAGCATGTAGTAGGCGGTGTTACAGTACACAGCAGTGCGCATGCCCTTCACTCCAGTCATATAATTTAAATATTATTCTGTTATACTTTATTAAATATTTTATTACACTATTTGGTTCAGAATATTTTTTTTCCTATTTTTCTCCTCTAAAAACCAGGTGCGTCTTATGGTCGGGTGCGTCTTATGGTCCGAAAAATACGGTATAATCTGAGATAAATAACAACATATAACTAAGAACCTTCACAAACAACATATAACCTTTTTTTCACAATGCAATTTTAGATTTAAAGTAGCACCATGTAACCTTTAGCTCAAAAATTAATATTCTCACTCTCATTTGGATGGCTCTTAGACAACCCAGTGTCTCCATTATAACTTTCCTGTCACTGGGGTGGTGACCTATTGCTAGAGATTACGTGTGTGACGCTCTCCCACACTACGCCTATAATAAAGATAATTGGCCAATACACTGGACCACTGGACCCTGGCAGAGTCATTATTGTAGAAAAATACACTAAAATGATACTGTTTCAGAAGACATGTTCTGTCTCTGGAGGAAAACATTGTGACCAGTGACATCAGAAAAAGACAAATTGTACAAATTTATGAAGGGCAACAAATATTTGACATGACTGTACGGTGGTGATAATAGTAAAATTTATATACAAATGAAACAAATTATATTTTGACACTAGGTTTTCCTCACGGACAAAATCCGGGGGTATTTTATAAAAGTTGCAAAGAAAAGGGTGGCTTACAGTCCAGATTCTAGCTTGAGTTAGGGAAACATAGAAGTGGTTCTTATTGGTTAGAAAAGTCTATTAAAATGATGATTTAAAACACACTAGAGTGGTGGTTTCACTTGTGATTCAGCAAATATTGGGCTAATTCTGACATTAAGCCAGCTCTGGACCAGGCTTAACTTCCTGCATAAGTTTCCTGAAATTTGAATCAAAGTAGGCTTTTTAATGGAACAGAAATCACAATAAAAAGAACCAAACCAGAGCCAAAAAAAGGCCTTGCTTATTGGGTTAGCTTGCTTCATGGAATAGCCCTCTGATGTGTGAAGTGTTATGTCAGACATATAGCTCTCAATAATGTTAGTATGTTATAATATAACTAAATAAAATTATAAGATATGTAATGACACATTGTTTGTTAACACATGTTACTTTATGAGCTCTCTGTATATTTTATTTGAGACAATGTGCTTTGATGAGCATGATGAGTCTATAATAGTGCTGGAATATTATTCAAATTTTAATATTTTAATCATGATAATTATTTGGGTTTTCCACAATTATGGAAACAAGATGATTAACACAAAACAACTTTTGTGCCACACACCGTGTTGCAACAAGTCAGCGCTGCGACTGTCACAACATGCACGAGCACCGAATCAAACCTCAATCACATTTAGCTTGACACAAATAACCACTAAGGCACTAAGCTGTGGTTTACTGTCCGATTTAATGTCCTAACCAAAACAATACATTTCATGTGATTTTGTGAAATCTTTGGCTGGCAAGCAACGGCAATAAAAAAACATTGTCCCACCCAGGTGCAGAACAAATCTTTGCATTGTGGGTTCCGGATGAAATAGCTTAGTTGTGTATTGAGCTATATGTCCGGGCCGTTGTTCTCTTTTGTATACTGAGTAGACATCAGTTTTGTCACAGCGTGGGTGCTACTCACCCCATCTGGCTCGCAGCAGTGCCAGTATGAGGTAGGTGGTTTTGAACGCTGTGTGTCTTCAGGAAGAAAACCTTCCTGTGATATATTCTCTGTGCTTGTCAGTTGGAGCAGTTCAACATGTTCGAGACGCCCATCAGCTCTGAAAGCCTGTCGTACCAGAACCAGACATCCACGCTCAACTACTCCCAGGCACTCATGATGGGTCTGACCGGTGGACACCTTCAGGACCAGCAGCAGCTGGGCTTTAGTAACCATGGCAACATCCCCAACATCATCCTCACAGGTACAGCGCGTGTCAGCCTGTTAGCAAACAGCCATGTCTAAAGTGGGACTGTGTAATATTGTAAGTAAAAAGATACAGGCTATAAAATTGTATATTAAAGAAATATAGTTCATGCCTTTAGATAGTGGAAGGAAGGGCCCTGGGAGAAACCACTGAAGCATGCGAAGGACATGGAGGCCACTCAAAATGACCTTCCTTTCCACAACCTTGTTGCTGTGAGGCAGAAGTGCTAATCACTTGGCCTGACAAACTCTGCTCTTGTCACTAATTGAACATAACATAACTCTACCAACAAGCTTATTTTTAATGCTCCAGTATTTTCTCCTCACTAATAACAAAAAAGATAATCTTTGGCCAAACATTTGTTATATTTTGCCACACCACTTGTTAACTTGTACTGCATATAAACAGGGTTTAAGAATGACTGCACTTATTATCAGAAGTAGAAATAGTTCTCCTTACAGCGTAATAACTTTAGATGTATTAAGATGCAATGTAACCGCACCTTATATACAATACAAACAGGTAAGATACAGGCTCTTGTTAATGGAAGTAAAGCTGTTTTACAAATCTTTATTTTGACTCGGCTAAAGCCATATCTGCTATAGGGGTGTGTATTGGCAAACACCTGGCGATATTATATGTATCACGATGCACATGCCACAATACAATATATCCCAATACTGTATTGTAAGACAATATATTACGATTATCAAAATAGTGAGCACTGAAACTATATCTCACAACTAAATAAGTAACAATTTCAGAAATACTCAACAGTGTTGGATTTAAATTTAAAAAAATTAAAAATAAACAAATTATTAATTAATTAATAATTAAAAATAATTTAAATATGAGAATCCCGCTGTAAAATATTGCAATATTTAACAGAATTTATTTTTTATTACACCCCTAATCTGCTATCTATTAAGTTAAAAAGAGCACTGATCCCTAGAATGATTTCACCATGTGGAGACACTGTTTATTAAAATTTATGTTACTGTGCCACAATCCATGGAAAATACATTTAGTGAGAATCATAATCTTTTATTATTTAGGTAACATGCATTGGGCATTGAATAACTGCTGAGCATCTAAAGCATATTTCACAGGAATGTTAAAAGGTTAAATGATATGTGCAAGGCACATGCCAGTTTAATAGACAATGGACACAAGTTATGTGTGGGCAAACCAGTTTTGTCAGTTTCATAAAAAGGCTGTCGGTTGCTAATTGGTTCTTTTCTGAACTATGATTCTGAACTATTTCTGAACTATGATTAAGATGTCAAGTTAAAATTATAACACAGTTAATTTGAGCAGCTTCCTCTTTTGTTGGTTCTTCTCACTTTAAGGTCTCCTGTAGTAGTTTTGCAGTTTGTGTCTTTGCTTCAGTGAGATTCACATCTCTTAAACCTAAACATCTTAAACAATTCAACATCTTGCGCATATTTTTCCGCAATTCACTGGAAATTTTAATTTTAGTTTTGACCCTTGAAGATTGATGTAGTTTTTTGAAATTAGAGTGAAGTTTAAACCCAAATAAAAATGGGTGATGGACAAATAATAAAAAAAAATGTGTACTAAATCTAAGTCTGAAACATTGCTTTCCAGAAATGTCAAGAAAAAGTCCTAGAAATGTTAATTAATTATTTTAATTGATTACTGGTAATATCACCTGTACCTTCCCACTTTAGAGAACCCATTGACCGTTTGGTCTGAAGGGCAGAAGAAAACCCTCTTGACACACACTTTAGATGGAATTATAGAAGTCTGTATAGTCAGCTACTACAATCACATAGATTGTGAAAGAATAATTTAATTTGGTTGGAACTATCCTGATACAATCGGAAACATAACAAAATAGTTTTAATGAGCTTGATATGTAATTCTGTTTTGAAAAAAGACCTAGCCAATGGAATGGCAGACAATAAGAATGATTGTCAAAAGAATGATGCAGACAATAAGCCTCCGGTGATCCTTGTCAGTCTTCATTTTAAATCCTGACATGTTTTTGTCAGAGACCGAGACGAGACAGAGTGGTCTTATGAACAGTCTTAGATTGGTCTTAAGTACTACAACCCAAGAATAGCTAACATAATAGTTATCATTGTGTATACGTCTCCTCAGTGAGTGGTGAGTCTCCTCCGAGTCTGAACAAAGACCTGGGCTCCTTGTCCACAGACAGCTTCGACATTGACTCACAGTTCCCGCTCGACGACCTCAAAATTGACCCTCTGACTCTAGACGGGCTGCACATGCTCAACGACCCCGACATGGTTCTCGCCGACCCGGCCACAGAGGACGCGTTCCGGCTCGACCGGCTGTAACCCTGGCACCTACTGTACATAACAACACTATATCTGGGGTTGGTATCTGAGAGGACTGACCATCTCAATCACACCCTTGAATCTTGGAAAATATGTGAGTAGGCCAATACAGCCCGTCCAGTATCCTCACTGGGATATGAATCCTGTTTGTTTTGCTTTTACAACCCAGTGTCTAAAGAAATGCTGTGTGATGCTTCTACAAACCATTATTACATGGAATATAAACGTATTCTAGACCAGCTGTGTCAAACTCCATTTTAGCCGGTAACCTTACTGATTAATTAGAAAAATATCAAAAGGCCAATACAGTGTTGATAAATAAAGTTGCAGTTTTATTGGGCTATTGGCAGCATCTGGTGGCATTATTGCAGATTGCATTTCCACGTCTTCAAGGCAGTTGTAGGGACAGAAACATTCTCTGGTTTGTATGGAGTTTAAATGTTTTTTAAGATATGCAAATGCATAGTGTTAATTTGACAAGATTTAACTTTTTAAAACATACTTTTGAGTCAATTTGGTTCAACTGTTGACTACAAAATCTTACAAAATGCAACTATTATAATCAAAGTCAATTTAGAGAGTCAAAATATGATATATCTAAATGTTTGTATTTCATGTGTTTTGGGATTAGACTGAACATCACATAGCAACTCGGAGATTGGGGCTGAATCCAAATACAGCAAATTAGTAGCTCTCAGCGGAAACACAAGGGGAAATTACATTGACACTCAGTAGCTTAATAAAAACTACACATCCCAAAAATGGACTACAACAAGAGCACTTTATACCCCACCGAGCAATGACTTTAAAGTGTAACTAAACCCCTAGTCAGAGCCGAACTCCGCCCACTGGCAATTTTTGAAAAATGATGGAAAATTGGGCAGAACCCAGCGGAGACAGAGGAAACAAACCGAGGGTGGGGCTGAGCCGGGGGCGGGACCTGAAACCCAACAGAGGTGGATTGATTGACAGCTGTGAGAAGCGCAAAGATGGAGAGAAGGGTGTGGTGGGGTCGTGCCAGGGGCGTAGGTGGTAAACCGTTAGTCGAGCCCACTTACGTCACACAAGGAAACAACTACAAATAGAAAAATTCAACTGCAGTAACCACCGTTTGACCTGAAGAGGGCAGCACTTAGATGGTTTTACACCATATATTGTAAAATTAATATACTATATACTCAAATGTCAAAACGTTTACTCACATCAATGAACAGCACTAATAAGGCCCCATTCTTACAGATCATTAACTAAAAAAAGTTGTTTTAGGGTTTAGTTACTCTTTAACAAGGCTCACAAACAAGACAAATTAGAGAAATCTGAGCAACTCGCAATAGTATAATGTAACTGTAACTGTAACTAAAGGAGGTATGAAAGGCAACATTGAAGTTCCTTTCTTAACCTCCTTCCTTACTAAAATAGGAATTTGGACAGCTCTTATCATGGAGTTAAGACATTTCCTTACCAATTTGCTGTATTTGGATTCAGCGTGTGTTGTCTCCGTACAACTTTTATTTTATGTGCTTGGTTTTTATGAAATTGTCAGAGCTTGAAAAAACGTTGACTGAATGAACTTTTTGAGAAAACTCTTGCCTGCTACTGTACAAAGAAAACTGGCCAAGATGGCCGTCCTCAGTTCCACACTTAGTTGGATATGAAATTATGCCATTACAGTTTGGCAGAATTTACATAATCAGAACTTTATTTTTGGGTGACATTTTCTCAAAAAAAGTTTTTTTGGGTTATTTTAGGAACTTGTTTCCAATAGTAAATAGCAGTCATCAGTTATGCATGAAATCACTAATCACTGTGCATACTTGTTTTGCCTTAAGATTATTTTGATTGCAAAAATAACTAATATATACATTTAAAAGATATTATGTTGTTATATATGTTGAGTATTTTTAAGGTTTAAAGAAGGTTTGGCTGAATGCACAGTTCCATTTCTATTGTTGGGCTGAACTTTATTCTCCTTAAATCAGAATAAACTATATATATATATATATATATATATATATATATATATATATATATATATATATATATATATATATATTGCCCCACCTTTGTGTGGGTTGAGCCAATTTTGCTGTTGCGATTGAAGTCTTCAGAAGAGGATAATTGACACTTATGTACGTAAAGTACGTTTACATGCACAGCTAAGTCATGTTACTCTTAATGCTCGAGTTGCGGCATGTTACAATCATGTGAAAGACAGATAATGTAGATTGAAGTGCTCAGGTAAACTCTTTTCTTTATTTGTTGACTTTTTAGGTCACAGACCAAAATGGCAGACAAAAAAAATTAGCTAGCAGCATGGTAGCATAAACCAGAAATATGTGGGCCACAATTCATCATCTGCCGCATGTGTCCGGGTAACTGCAGAGCTTATTCCAGTTTGGGTTTGACTAAGGTGTACACATGCAGTAGTAGCTACATTATAGTGTGTTAGCTCAATTAGATAATGCTGTCATGTAAACGTACTTAAATTAAATTGAAATCCACACAAGGTTTAGTTTTAGCTCAGCTCATTTAAAGGGGTGCTAGAATAGAAAATGACCTCACATCTGACCCTCTATCCATCTTTATATACAGTCTATGGTCAAACCTAAAAGATTTATCTGCAATGAGATATGTTTACAAGCTTTTTGTTCTATATTTTACCTGTACAGAATGTGATTGCATTTTGTGTGACAGTATCTATGCAAAAAATACAATTTATGTCAAACAGAAAATGAACCCTAAGCTAAATTCTATGTTGACCACACTACAAAAGGTGCCATGTTCTTTTGATACTTTTGAAAAAAGAGGATCTTTGAGTGTGGCTTTAAAAATAGCAGCTCCCTTTTTTCCCCAAAGATGTGACCTCAGTGTATTTGAGAAATGTATATTTTTCCAGACAATTGAACTGCCTCTTTAGTCGAACAGCATTGTCAATGCAACAAGAATGTATTTGGGTCACATCTGTACAGTTTCATGTTGTGTCCTCCTCATTGTTTCTCATTTCTTTATTTAACATATACCATTTATGTCATTTCTTGGCAAAATATCCTCAATGTTTGACCTGTAGGAAACACATTTGAAGTAAGAGTTCAGCTTTTTGAAGGAAGTTTTTGTATGGGACATTGGTGGACAGAAAGTGTATTAGCTCTAGTTGATGACTGTCAGAATGGCCACGTTTGGAGACAAGGGACCAGTAGTACCTTCTGCAAGACTTCAAAGGCACTTTTTTAAGTGCAAATTTAAAATAAAAAAAACTTGGATACATCTTGGCAATGGCATATATGTCATAAAAGGCCTTGAATATTTACTGAGCATAGCACACAATTAACATAGGTTTTAGGTAGAGTCGTCATAGGTTAAAACTTTACATTTATTGACCCCAGCACCACTCGGTATATTGTCACCTGAAACAAGACCCAGTATATGATTGTGCGCCACGTTGCTCTCAAACACTAACTGCATTCAGTGACTGGTAAATAATGCTGATTGCTGCTCTTTATGATCTGTATTTGCTTTACATTTAAATGTTAGCATAATGACAGGTGAATTGTTGAATCTAGATTGCCTAAAGCTGAATGAATATGAGAGTGAATACTTGTTGTCTTTAGCACCACTTTGTCTGAAAATGAAACTTTGGCTATTTTGACAGGATTAAGATTCTCTGTAGGAATACATTGTGGTGTTACCAAGGCATTTCCTGTATGGCTAGTTTTGGACAGAACAACATTTGTGTAAATGAGATTATTCTGTATAAGTATACAGTATATAAGTTTGATACTGTAATGAATCAAACTGTGGCCACCTTTGTCACCTAGAACTAAACTGTTATAAATCCAGAGGTACCCTATATAAACCAACTTCAAAATCCTGAACTGTGTGCGCTTTTATTGTCCGCATACAGTTCTTGTGCTGTTTTCTGTTGTGCATTATTGTCGCTTCGATTGTACTCCCTGCCGACCTGCCCCATTATTCATCGAGCACTTTAGATGAGAATTGTTTTATGAGAACCAAACCTTTGTGACTGTTACAGTACATGCACTGGACCTTATTGCCCCGTCTTTGACTAAACCTGCCTTTATGTAAAAAATAAAAATAAATTAGATTATAGTTATTTTTTAAAAAGTCATATACAAAAAATCTATTTAAAAGAGTTTCCAATCAATGATTATTTTGTTATCCGTCTGGTGCTTTTCCTAAATTTTGTAAATCTATGACCAGCTAAATGATTAAAAGGGGTATGAATTATTTTCTTTAACATTATAGAATCATGCGTTATCAAAATTCCATATGTAGGACCCCCATTATGCTCCCCTAGTGTGCTACTACTTTATTTAAGGTAATGAGATGTTTGTTGTGCAGGTAAAATGTTTGAAAGTCCCAATCCACGATCCTATGGAATATTGTCTGAGTTCTGATAATGACTGGGGGTGTTTCCCAATTGCCAGGATCCCTCTTTTTGAAAGACTCCTTTTTAGTGGAATCTACATGATGATTGGCTGCAGTACAATTCCAATCCATACCTCAGTCTGGCTAAACAACAAGGGGTACCTCTGTGGATGCTTTGTAGCCTTTCCCTTGGAACAACAACAGTACAAGAGGAAGTGAAACTTTGTTATATCAAAGGGCAGTATTGTTTTCTCATAGTGTTTGTCCCTTAGTTTGCACAGTTCAGTTTTCAGTTAGTGTTAGTTTAAACACTGTCATCATCAATTTGATCAAATGTAGGAGCAGTGGCATAGGCCCCAGTGAAGAATTTTTTAGAGGGTCCTAAAGTTATGCAAGGCATTAACTTCTAATATAAAGTGTGTGTATATACACAAAATAACATTATATATTCCATTATTACGTTAATAAACAAAATGTGGGGTTAAACTGTGAAATAAAGTAACGGGGCCAACAGTGATGGTTTAATTAGACCCACAGGCTTCAGTGCTACGATAGGATATAGGTGTTTTATGACGCATTATATGTCACATATTAAGGAAATGGAAAACATTTACCATATGTTAAATTTGCATTACAGCCAAGATATTTCTGGTTTCACTTTGTAATAGGTTGCCAGTAGCTTCATGGAGCGAGATCTCTACCCTATTTCTTACATTATGAATATAACTTAATTGCTTAAACATACAGTATATTATAATGGATTATCCACAGAAGTCTAAAGTAAGCCACAGATGTGTGACTCCCTACCGCTTTGGCTGATTGCTTACTTTAGCATTCCTTAAAGCAACCCTGTGTAGGTTTTAGCCAGTAGAGGGCGCAGATCACTCTGTGCAACTGCTCTAGCAGCGGTGCACTCTTTGTTTACAAGTAGAGACATTTAACACAGTAAGAAAGAACATGTTTTCTGAAAGGGTATGGTCATTTTAGAGTATTTTGTGCAAATAGGTTTTAGCTCCTTAAAATAATTTCATCTTCAGTTTAAACAAATATTTTAATAATGTCTTTGATTTTATAAATAACGTATGTCAGTTGGGCATCTTGCATTTCACAAAATAAGACACAGAAATATTTAGAGAAAAACTGAGGAGGGTGTTTTTAGTGATGCAACTCTGCCACTTCAAAGCTCGTTCCAAAAGATGTTCATGTGGAGTTAGCCCTGGCTTTAGAAAACCTGACTCTGGAGTCAGTGTCCTGACGTTTGAGAAACACCCTGTATTTATAAGTTCCTAAAACGACTCATCCCTGTTACTAGATAAGTAGATAAGTAACAAAATAGGTCTAATAAAAGTTGACAAAACTTGTCTTACCATTAAACAAAAAAAAAAAAAAAGCATTGACTTGGAAGAAAACATTTTACTTCCTTTAATGAACATTGAGAGAAACATATACCGACAGCGTGGACCATCCAATCAATCAGAGCAGACTGGGCTTGGAGGGAGGGGCTTAAAGACACAAACACTAAAAATAAAGCTTTTTAAATGTAGACTGTAGAAGATAATCATTGTTCAGTTATACCTCAGAAACTAATAGAGGAGCTTAAGATTTATGAGATGAAGAAATTCATATCAACAGCCAAGTAATTATAGTTACGACAATGCCTATCAAAATGTATTTTTGGAACTCTAAAAACATAATTTATCTATAATCCATTGTTTTCTTAGCTGCAATGTTACAACTGTGTCAATGTCTTCTCACATTGATCTTTAGACAATTTGACTTTCATTGATTTTATGTTGTTTTAAATATGCTGAATGTTGGAAAAGTATGCTATTTTTATGATGGCATGAGCTTCAGCTTTTTATTTTTCTTCATTTTCCTGTCTGGAAAAAAATGAAAAACATAATCAGCTTTTTTTAAATGCACATGTAAAAGCTGTTGTTTGGTATTCCATTTGACTGCAATATACTGTATGTGCTTTCTTTTGGTGCAATAGCTAAAATGACCTTCTTTATTTTGTTAAGGATAGTCTATAGATGAGATTTGAATATTGCTGTATGGTGGGAAATAATGTTTTGTGCTCACCCTAGTCTCCAAATGAAATGTATCTGTGGCGTTTCTGCAAATCACTAGAAAGGTGAATATAAACGTTTTTTTTCTTTACACAACTAACGATGATGGAAGTCTTTTATGATTCCGTTTAGGCAGGAACAGAAAATGTCAGCAATTTTTATATGTCTACAATCAAACGTAAATATTTCTACAAATCTTTCTTTTTGTTTGCTGAGGTCATATGTGGAGGAAACGTGATCCCATCAGTATTACACAAGTTGTAAATTAGCTTTTTTTCATATATGTTATATGATACGTTCATGTGTGTTGTTAATCCCACCACTGGCAAATTATACAGTGGTGGAAAAAGGTTTTTGGACACATCAAATATATCATTAAGAATCACTTTTTAAGACTACTCAATATTAATTTGATGGTTTATTACTTTTTTTCGGTTTTGAACACATTCTGTTATTTGTTGACTTTAATACCGACAAGGTTGAGAACTGACATATTGAAACTGTCAAGAATTGAGTTTTGTTTTTCTTGTAAACAATCAAAGAAATATCATTTGTATTTGTGTTTGTATGAACACAAAAAAAAAAAATTCCACAAATATTAAATGCTTAAATTTTAAGGGTGTCCGAAAACCTTTTTCCAACATTGTAGCACTGCAACAAAAAATGGTTGTCAGCAAGCAAGTCAGTCTTTCCTCCTTTTTTAATGAAACCTGGAATCTACATAGAAATGATTACAAGTGGGTTTTAATGTAAAATGAACTCGAAAACTAATCTGACCAGAGACCTAAATTGTGTGAAGTGTCATTATTCGGGTTTTCTGGAGATTTTCAGAAACGTCCCACAGAAATGCTTGTGCTTTATGTGAACTGATGTCAAAGTGAGATAATACTCTTGTGCTGCAGAATGTGGCTCTACTTTTGTCTGCTGGGCCTCAGATTTTATAGCAAGGTCTTGTGGGTCCATTTGTTTTTTCCGTTTATATCTTCTTTGTGTAGATAGCTCTGGTGTGAGGCTACTCTTGGTGCATTCAGGTGTCATTGGTACTGCACCAATGTTACAGAGTTTACAAGAGGCAAAATACGACACACAATCAGCAGGTTATGAACGGTTGAATTTAACGAAACCCAAGGATTAGTGTCCTAGTTTATGACATTTTCTATCTTAACATTGTTTATTACCCCACTCTTAATTCTAGGTTTTAAATATATATTTAAAATTACCCAAAAAGCCAAAGTTGAAAGGAGCCATAATTAATACAAAAAAATTGTTTCTATACGGATTGTCACAATTAATTTATTTTGTTAAAATGTGTTGTTTTTATGTTTCAAAAGTACAATTTGTAAAATGTTGTATGTAGTTGATGTACATTAGTTAATTCTCTGTTTTTAATAGTGTATATTTATGAAAATAACAGTCTTTGGATATGTCTTTTTTGAAAAAAATAGACAAAGCTCCATAGAACCCAATAAAAAGAGATGTTAGTTCTATTACTCCTTGTTTCTACGGCTGCCCAGAGTGGACAAACTGAGCGCTGCTAGATAAGAAGCACACTTGTGTTTCTTTTGGAGTACACGATCTGAAACAAAAGTTAAGAAGAGTGATATTTTGTTTGTAAAAAGAAAAGGTTAAAGCAAAAGCATCTGCTGAAAACTGAGTCCAGATGCTTTTGCTTAAACCTTCAAGATGACCTGGATGACTGAGAACCTTCACCGATTTTTTTGTAAATAAAATCAGTTTAGTAATATTAATGTCAGAACAAAAAGGTATGATATTAATAACACATCTCATTCAGCGTGAACAGGAGCTGTATAAGAAACTAGAAATATTGAATAAAAAGGACATAGGAAAGCCACTTTCACACATTCAATCCAGGCCTTAGAGTTTGATTTTGAGCCCTGCTCTCCCCAATTCATACTGTAGCAAACAAGTTGGGTGGTGTCTTGCCCTAGGACACATCACCCAACTTGCTTCTATCGTCTGTGGTACTGGTAAACTCCAGCCACAGTCTATCTGTTCACGGGGGTTTGTTCACAAAATTGGGTCGCGCAGCTACAATCGGCTTATGGTGCGGATCTCAGTGGATAATATTTTTGCTGTCTCTGGTGACATCCAGTGGGAAAGGTGCAGACTGCAATTCCACATGTTACACTTTTCCTTTTTAGAGCATGTGAACAGCTATGGTAGCCCTGCAGGGACATGTTGTGCTGTCTATGAACAAACCCAGTGGAAAAAGTTCTAATGATGTTCTAATGCTTGTCCTCTGGCAGTGCTTAGTTTGTCTACTTTGGGCAGAAACCGGAAGTAGTCAAACTAACATTGCTCCTTCCACTGGATTCTATGGAGCTTTACATGTCTATTTTCCAACATAGACAAATGGAAAGATTTATTTTTGCGTTACTATACACTAATGAAAATAATAGTTGTGACTGATGTATGCCATTCTGTTCAACTAAAGACCACATTTTACACAGTGCATAATCAAAAAAATTGCTTTGTTTCTTGAACACAACAATAAGCCTTGTCATTATGATCAGTTATTGATGAAGTGAATGACACTGATTATGAGGTAAAATACTATTAACAATCATAAGGTGGTCAGTCATAATGTTATGGCTGATTATTGTTGTAACATAAACAGAGACTTATCCTTTACAGTACAAGTACAGCCTAATATGCTGTGAAATTTCAATTTAAAGACATATTTTGTTTTAAATCTTATGAGATACATAGAAATATTGAACAATATATATTCCATAAGGGAATCGGAAAGAGAAATGGACCAATAGCCGAGTACGGTCCGTGACTTCTTTGTGTGCATTTATGAGGACAGTTGGACAAACCTCATTCAGTGGCAGCTAAATTCTTCTGTATTTACTTTCTCAGTTTCACTACTATACTTTACTTTAAACGCTGCGTTTACTGCTGTTTAGGATTTGCATTATGTTTCTACAGTGCATGGGGAACGCAGCAGCAGGTTATATACGCTCAAAAAAATATGCAAATTTTAGTGTTTAGGCGCTTAGCTAGACAAGACCTAACCCTTTAAAACGACCGGGTCAGACATTTGTTCTATAAAATGTGTTAATTTTATTGTCGAATCGGACCAAAAGAATCTATGTTGGCTGTAAATGTGCGCTTCTTTAAGAGGAAACATGCTTACGTTTGAACCGTACCTGGTGTATTTTCTTGTGTGAAGGCTTCTGTCTTTGTATCTTTGCATTATTTGTAAATTACATTAAAATGAGTATATCTGAGGAAGCAGTCATGTCTGTTGCAGTATTTTGGCTTTGATTGATAAATGGGAAAATTTACTCTGGCCTTTGAAATTCCTTCATTCTTTTCCATGCACTGCCATAAATTAAGTGCAGCCAAAACAACAAAAAAAGAAACATTACCAGTTGCCTTGTTGTAAATGTAAAAGAATGACTAACCTAACTATTACAAGTTTGAAATGAGATAATGTAAATTATCACAAATGTATAAAAATAAGTAGTCATCTCATTACAAGGTTCCTAATAAAGCGTTTTTACTTTTATTTGATATTTGATTATTTGAAAGTTGCTAGACAGAACAGGGAGTATACACAGGAAATGGCACAAACCCGAACTTGGTTTCTTTCCGGTTGAACTCCTCCAGGTGAACCACAGAGCTTCCGTCTCTGAAGCTGTTTAGCTCCATCTGCTGGTCAAAAGCTTGCTAATTTCCAATTTGATCTATTATTGTCATTGTAAAATGTAAAATAAACACATGTCTACATGTGTATATTTTATTTCTTGTCTTTTGGAGTCAATGCTATACATTTTAGTATGAAATTACAAAACATATTAAAACATTTGTAATATTGCGGGATTACATGGCATTTAAAGGATATAGGTAGAGTTTACTTAATATTATTTAATTGTTTCAGGAAATTGGTAAAAAGTTGTGATAATAGCCGATGGGAAAATGTACGATCTAGTAGAAAGATGTTATGGGAATCGGAGATGGACCGACTGTGGCGATGTTTACTTGTCTACGTGCTGACGTCAAAGCTTGTACGTGGTTTCCCATCATGCAGCGGGAGGCCGTTGCCTGATCCCGCAGCTGAAGTGAGTTTGTACAGTGCCGAGCAGGCAGCAGTCCACGGTTGGTCCCGCGCACACTGCTCCCACTCCATGTGAGATAAACCGAGCCGTCTAGCTTTTAGACGACTAAAAATATGCTGTACGGACGTCTGATGTGTCACCGCAGCGGCTTTTGAGTCACCATTGTCTCCCCGGTTAGATTTTGGGGGATTCCTCCCTCCATCCTCCGGACCGCACCGAACAGGCAATGACCACGGTCTCAGCAACCCCGCAGCAGATGAGGGACCGGCTGCTGCAGGCCATCGACAGTCAGAGCAATGTGAGTTCAGCTAGCGGCTAACGAGCGACATAACATTATATAATTTTCTCTATTATTCCACGTATGTATACTACATATACGTGTTTCGTTGTTGAAGTTACCATCTAACCAATCTGTAATGGTCTTTGCTGTTTTAACAACGAAAATTCTCCCATTGTGGGGCAAATAAATGTTTCAATTATTGCATCTCTGTGGTTATTTAAAGAAATACTCCAATAATGTAATCAACTTACTCGATCCCTCAAGTCTGTATGAGGACTTTTAATCGTCGTAAAACCTTTTTGGGAAAGCCGACATGTTGAAGTCTCTGGAGTTGACAGCTTGGGGCTAACTTAGCAACAGCATTGAGCCAGAAATGCTTTTTCAGGGGGAGATGCCAGACTAGAAACGAGGCAATGGCTAAAATAGCGTTTGCTCGGGTCACATGACTGACTGTATACCAATGGCATCAGGTATTTGACGGCCTTCAATCAACGTTACTGGAGTAGCGCAGCGCTAACTGTCAAAAGATGTGTATTTTAAACGCAATGCACACAACCCGCTTTCTGAGCTCAGTCCTGCAAAAGCCTTCTATTAAAACGTTAGCTCCTGGGGCCTGATGACAATGTGTTTTAAGTTGTTTTTTTTTTTTTTAACTAGGTTTGACCAGTGACATCTGCAAAATGCTTTAAGTATGGGTCCAAGTAGTAGTTAAATTGTGTTTATGAAAGTATAAAATTGAATATGAAGCCGGTAGAAAAAATATAGTGGTTGAATGCAATGTAATGCATGAACTTGACAAAATATTGTAGTTTAACAAAAGGCATATTCAAATGTTTAATGCTGTACTCCAGATCCCCGGAACTAATTTGCTATACTGACTTATTTTGATAAGTATCTATTGCGCCATACCTTGGAGTTGAAGTAAATGGCTAACGCGATTTATTTGTGAAACTTACCCCCAGTCTTGTGGCATTTCTGGTGTACGCTTGGACTCTCTCTGTGTAGAATATCTGGTTAAGCTACCGTTTACTGTAATCTACCATTAGCATGCTAACAGCAGCCTAGCTTGAACACACAAGCAAGTTGAAGTATCTGGTTTCTTTTGGAGTTGTCGTGTAAACATCTTTTTATATATGAGTTTACCCAATTTTAAATCGCCTACACATCGATATTTGCCCAAACTTGGTTCTATACATTAGTTACATTTTATCGACGCGTTTTAAAGCTACATAGCTAACTTTAGCATCAATGGCTACTCGGACTACTTCTCAAGTTAGATCAGCGCTAGCAATGGTAAAATCAGCTAAAGCATGAAGGTTGTTGACATTGGGTTGATTTGCCCCTATTAACAACATAAAATACTCATTCGAATAAATATTTGTCATTTGAGCTTTACATTTTTGCGACAAATGCCACGTTTGTCAATGTTGTTACGTTCACATTTCTACTTTACACCCTCATCTAAAATTATAATGGAGGACCACCAAGTATTTCTACTCCTGTCTAAAGTTAACCATATCGCTTTTCTTGACAACTTTCTATCGTTAAGTTAGTCAGGGCACCATAGCTGATCTTTACCTACCTATACAGGCTATTTATTAAAAATCAGTTTTATTAAATTCTGTCAGAATCAATTTTATAGTTAAACCAAAGCCCACAACATGTATCAATTGTCCAAAACAGGACATGTCTTTGAGCTTTTATAAGCTTTTCTACAGGATGTTTATAATTTAAACTTAAAAAAATACCATGTAATCATCTAAAAGTAATTTACAAATAAGATGTGCTAAGAATGGAGCACAAACCTTTTTGGTTCAAGTTGGTATCTTACCCTCAATCTAATGGTGAAAGTACAGGATTAATTTAATAATTAAAATACATTTAAGATTTTCAGACTAGAGTAGAAAAATTCAAACACTTGGAACAGCTAGCTTAGCAATAACCTTACACTTAAGTGCCATATAAATTGTTCTATTAGTGAGGAGCAGTGTTGGTTGGTTAGTTAAACTCTGCAGCTAAATAAAATATCTAGTTTATAACACTTTGCTGTTACTGTATTATGGCACTCGAGACAAGGGCTGTTCAAAATGGGTACATATTAGGGTCTGACAGGGCAAGAACCCTAAAAACAGGACCGCCCCTGTTAAGTTGTCTCGTATGGTCACCTGATGCATAAGATTTGTTGTCTGCTATGCCATTTGAGAATAACAATAGATAAACAAGATTAAAAAAAGTAAGAGAGGAGATGACATGAAGCAAACGACTTAATCTGAGAATCAAACAGGTCTACCTGTGCTTCCATGTGTGATGTGGTTCGCAAAGGCTCCCCAGTACTTTGTAATCTGCAGGTGTGAGGTTTAATTAGCTAATTAGAAATTAGCCTGTCTCATGTATGCTCATCAACATGCACTGTCCCTATTGTAGTATTATTAAAAATAAGGATGTTTCAATAATAAAAACATCTAGGAATTTATTAAACGTTTCCAAATGAGTCTGCATTTGTGTCATAGCTGTCTGTTACAAGTAACAATGACAGATAAAACATACTAGTTGATACACACTAGTCACATATACTCATAAATTTAGGAGCGTCTTGGGTGCAGCTGACTGTTTCTTTTTCAAAGTCTGTAACGCTCACAATTTTTTACAGAAAGGTAATATCAAAGTGAAAAGACAAAGGAAATCCATCTTCACTGGTGGAAAAATCTGAAGCCACTTTGATGTTGACTGCGTCAGCTATTTTCACAGTGATTTGAAACTTTACAACTGTTCTGCTTAGCCCCAAGACACAAAATTTGCTTTTCAAAAAAAAATTTTTCTTTCAGATATGCAATATGGTGGCTGTACTAGAGGTCATTACCTGTCTTGAAAAGTATCCCATCACCAAAGAGGCTCTTGAGGTAAGTTTGTTATTGTTTAGCTTTTGTAGCGCCTTGTTTCCATCAAGAAATACTGTTCAGTTCATTGGGAAAAAAACAAACTTAACATAACAGTAATGACATTATAGACAAGATTTACTGGCTACATTTTATTTGATACTAACATGTCTTGTCTTGTTTATGGTAGGAAACTCGATTAGGAAAGCTGATCAATGACGTGAGGAAGAAGACCAAGGATGAAGACCTTGCCAAACGAGCAGAAGAAACTCCTGAGGAACTGGCAGAAGTTGATTGAACCTGGGACAGCTGTAGCTCCCAGCGCCGCCCCTGGTTCGACCAATGGCAGTTCCCACCTTTGCAGGACGGATGCTTCTTCTCCGGATGTCTCTGTCACGGGAAAAGGTGTCCCGGAAGTCAAACTCAGAAACGATGTTCACAACACATACTCTCCAAAAGCGGAGAAATCGAGCAGCCGCAAACGTCGAGCGGAGAACAGAGACAGTGGGGTGCACTTACCGGAAAAGATACCCAAAATGTCCCCCTATGACAACTCGTCCTCGCCACTGCCGAGCAATGGCATTGCAGGAAGTCCGGACGCACCGCCGGAGCAGGAGGTTGTCCCCTCTCCGGACAGACTGCGGCTAGAGCACCTTGATAACGATAAACTAGGCCGAATTCCTGTCAATGCTGTCAAACCTCGCCCCAGTTCCCCGGGAGTGGCCAAACTACCTAGCACTTCCTCCTTGATCAAAGCAGCGGTTATCCAAAAGGCCCGACTGGACGACAGTGGAGGGGGGTACTATCAAGCCAGAAGCCCGCGTGGACTTATGGCCAGCCCTCGAAACGTTAGGCAAGACGCAAAATGTTCTGGGTCTTATGCACTGAAAGGCTCCCCAGACTCGCCTTTGTCCCAGTCGGTGCCCTCTCCAGCACAGCCATCCTTCATCGAAAAGCTGCCGCAGTCTTCACAAAGATCTTCAACGCCACACTGGTCATCAGAAGGACCCCAACAAGATGTAACTCTGGAGTCTCCTTCTGTGTCATCGTCGCCCTCCCACCCCTTGCATAACTCGGATCAACTCAGACCGACGGTTTCCGAAGAGACAGACGGTGCCACGCTCCTCAACTCGGAGCATAAACGGAGAAAATACAGATCTAGAGACTACTCGGTCAACTTGGATGGCCAGAAACTAGAAGACACGACCAAACCAGTAAGGTTAAAAGAGAGGAGACTCACTTTCGACCCAGTTACTGGTCAGATTAAACCTTTAGCGCATAAAGAACAGTCTCACTCTGAGGACACTCTAATTTTGGAACCAACAGAGTTCCGGCAGAGAACTGAAAGCACTGTCCCACCACCCCCTACTACAGGCCCTAACCCTTTTCATCAGACGAACTGGAAAGAGCTCTCGAGGAATGAAATAATCCAATCGTACTTAAACCTCCAGAGCAATGTCCTCACTTCGTCGGGTGTCCAAGCCCCCGGCGCGCACTTTTTCATGTCCGAGTTTCTAAAAAGGGAAGAAAAGGATGTCAAAGAGGTGAGGGAGACACACGTTTTGCAGGTGGGCAGCCCGGCAGAAGAGTTGCCGGGTGTGACTCGGGATGTAAAGGACGCGGACATGGACAGGATACACACGCAGCAGTGGCAGGGCGTTAACGGGTGCTACGACACCAACGGGAAGTGGTACGACTGGACAGAGTGCATATCATTGGACCCTCACGGGGACCAAAACAGATTGAACATCCTGCCATACGTTTGCCTAGACTGAAGAATAACTTAGCGATTTTGTTTGTTCACTGTGAGTTTGGTTTAAAAAAAAAAAAAAGAAAAAAACATATAAAAACAGGAATGCTAAACTCCTCCGGCCCCCCAAGACATGCCCCCCTCTTCTCAAATGTTTAGGTAATAATATGAGAAAAAAATAATTAAAGTGATAGTTGAGTTTGTAATCTCAATGGCTATTTCTGTTTAACTTTTCAAAATAAAAGCCACACGAAAGATCAGGCCATTGTTGCAGGAAAGCTGCCGCTAAAACAAAAGGCACAAAAGGAGACGTGGTTGTTATAGAAAAGCCAAAGGAAGGTTTTTGGAAAGTCTACAAACAAAACATTCAGTTTCATTCATTGGTTTTTATAAAAATTTTGAGGGCCATCTGTATAGTTTATCTGCATACCAGAATACATAATATCATATTTTCTTCTGCTACCATTACCCTTTAATGCACAAAAACTGACTTGCAGATGACTAAAAATCTGTACTTCTACTCGTCGAAGTGCCTTCTTACCCAAAACAATCTACTTAGCCTTTACTCTCCAACTAGTGTCTTACTTAGGACAGATAATAGTCCCAGTTTGGAGAAGCAGAACAACAATTTAAGTATGAACATTGGCTTTTCATAGTTTCTTTCTTTTATAGCCTATTCAAAAATACTGAACTCTTCCTTTAAGGCTTTCTCAAATGCCTTGGCCCTCCTTTTGTTGCCTTTTGCTGTTTCAAACAAGGAATCCCATGTGAGCTTAATCCGAGGGAAGGCTGGGGGTTTTTTAGCTGACCTGTCCCAACGCCACGTTGCTGCCCAAAACGGTGTTCCCCATCAAGCACAGGTCTGAACAGAGTATGAAAGAAGAAGGAGCTAATGAGGCAGTTCCAAGAAGCTTTATGTGACATAAAGAGTAAATTATAAAAATGTCTTATGTATTACATCTATTTATTTTTGAACCAGTTCATTTATGGGATGCTCTGTCAACGCAGATCATTAGTAATTTTTTGTTCTTCTTGTTTCCATTACAATGTTAACCTGATTTACAGTATACAAGGAGCATAACCGTGTTTTACTTTTCTTCTCCGCATTCAGAGATTTGATCTCAAAGAGCGGCCGATGCAATTGGGCAAAACATTCCATACCTCATTTCAGCTTCTATACCAGGGAAACTTATTCTCAACTGTTATCAGATAGTCAGTGACATAGTACAAGGTGGTTCATCAAGATTTCAGCTTTGTTAAAGAAATACTTGGACGTTGAGTGAGGTTGTATTGGGGCTTTTGTACAGATGGTGTCTAACAATGCTTTTCAAACACCAAGAAAGTAACCTAAAATATTCACCATTCAGTTTGGGAGTAGTATTGATCCTGCAGTGTTCAACCATAAAGAGGGCATTATTCCAGTAACTACCAGTAGTACATCACTAGCATCACTTAGTGTTACTACACTAATCAGCTGTGCCTGTGCAAAGATATAGGACATGGTCAAATTTAAAGGAATTAACAGTTGGACAAAAATGGTTTATATCTTCATCTGACTTTTTAAGTTTGGTATCCATTGCAGCCAATTCAATCTTCTGCATTGGCAAACAACAGCTTCAACATCCAGAAAATCAGAACAGGGAAATATGCAATAAATCAAAGTTAAATGTGTGTATTGTGACTTTGAATGCCCACTATAGCAAAGTAAAAGTTCAATTAAATTCATGTTTATGATAATTAGGGCTGACATTAAACATACTAATTCTGGTAGCGTCACTGTTAAGTGTTAAAAAGTGTTTAACACGCAGCTGTGCCTGTGCCAAGATAGGACATTGTGAAAGTAAGCACAATGGAAAGACTGTTGCTTGGAACACCTGCAAGGTTGGTCAGCAGAGTCATAGAATTTTTGAAAATAAAGTTTCTAAAACACTAGCTTTCTTACGGTAAAATAAAATGATCTAAACAGGCACTGGTTAAAGCACAATTGAACAGATAATTAGTTTGATAAGACATGAGCGACATTTTTCCCAGGACAAGTTAGCTGAGTTGTGTCTCTAAGTTACGCTACATTTGGGTGGGCGTCTGCCTGCTTTAAGCAACAACACATACCATAATACAGCAAAAAGCACAGTACAGCTTAATAGCAATTTTATAAAAGTTTTTTAGCTTTGCACACTAATTCAAAAGGCTATGCCAAAATCTGAAGTTAGTCGTAGCCTGTTTTGTGTGGTTATTTTTACAGAAGGTTTTGAATGACAGTACATGGCAATAAAAGATTGTAATGGGTGTTTGAAAAGCGTTTCACTTTCATTAAACTGGATTCAAAAAGCTTTTCTAAGGCTGTTGAGCAAAGCCACAAAAAAATCATGTAGATTGAAACGGAAGTAGAATTCTGAATTATAAGAATTTGAATGGCATACACCATACATACTGTCCAAAAGTGCCTCGTATAATCCCTCCGCCAGCTTTCTCTCTAGTTTGAAAGTAATAGTAACATGGGGCTTGTTGCAGATTGGGACAACACCTTTTCAGTGCTATAGATACACTTTTCGTTTCTTATAGCTCTTATTTGCCTTTAAAAATCTCTTCTGTTCAATATAGCCTTAGCGAATGTACAGGGTCAAGACCTCCGATGCGCTTCCGATGACACTTGTAGGCCATTTCTTCATAAACTGATGTTCACTCAAGTTTCATGTGAAGTTCTTCCAGTTTGAAAATATTTCGGGAAGCTGTTCAAGTAGCATTTAATTTGCTGTGTGCATCTGATGTCTCCATAAATCATTTCCCGTTGAATTCTGCCTCTTTAGCTCTTCAGTTTGTTCCATTCATCCCTACCAATGTGCCTTGGTAAAACGGTAAAAGCTAGTTTTGCTTTCAAACACGCCTGCCTGCCTGTCTGTCCTCAGAGCTGGGTTTTTTTCTTCTTTTTTTTGTTTTCTTTTGTGCGAGATTTCCAAATCAATACAACGCTGGTATATGCACAGTTACTTTTGTCCCTGCACAGATCTCCGGTAAAGAGTGAAAATGCAGGCAATGGAAAAAGAAAAACTGCACAACAACGACAGCAAAGCTGGCAATAAAAAAGTGCTACAAACTGGTTGAAGAATCTGTTTCTGGAGTTTGGGACTTTCCGGGCATCTTTATTTGTTCAGTGTTTAACATCTCTCAATTGTTTGGAAAATAAAAATGGTCTGAATCTTCGACTTGGGTCTATTAGTTTCAGCACCTTATACAGTGGGGATCAAAAGTTTGGGCACCCCAGGTAAACATTTTGGTCTCATTAGGATCCTAATAATTATTTTAAATAATTATGCCTTTGCAAGGTACTTCAGCCGTCGTAAATTCTACAAACTTTGAAATGTTGGAAACTTTTATAATATTGGATTTATATTAAAAGATCATTGATTAATTGCAGATTTTTCCTGAAGAAGATGAGGTTTCAACATTTGATCTACTTCCACCTCCTTATGTTTGATCAAATTTATAATTATGGAGTTATTTAAATGAACCATGGGTAAAACATTCCCTTTTAGCTGTTCATTTGTTAATTATAGTGTTATTGTACTCAGTCCATTCTGCCACAAGGGGGTGCACTGTTTCCATTTGTGCTCTTTGAAAAGTTTGCTTAGTTGCTTGGTGGTAATGACCTGTCATTTGGACAGACATCTCCTACCCAAGGTCTAGTGTCTTTGGAAGTTACATTGGACATTTAGGATTTGAGTTTTTTAGTTTTTTTTTTTTGTCTTTTTTTAAGTGACTCAAGGAGCAGAAACACTAGTAGTTGACAAAAAAAGTGGCTCAAAAATATCGGACCTGACAATTGTGCCCTCCGGACAACTCTGGATGTGGGATGTAACGTTGTGTTGTCATGACTGTGACACACTGATGTCGTGACAGACGGGACCACAGCCCTGCTCCCCTGCTGCAGCTGTCTCCTCAGACCATGACTCACACCTGTGCACACCTGTACCACTCCATTTACCTGCCGTCTGTCTAATAAAACTCAGAGGCAATTACGACAGACCATGAGCTCACCCCTGGATGTTACACTCCCCACCTGCCCCTGTCACGTCAGCATCATTCCATGTGTAATAAATAAATGTAGTCACTGATGAAAAGTGTTGTAACCACATTGTACACTCTTCCTCTGAACATTAGTGATGTGAGGATGACGTCAAAGATTATAGCCATGCGTGATTCTTTCTTTGTTCTACCTTACCCTTCAACATTTTACACACTTCACTGCTGAGCTAATAAACTGACAACTGGCAGAGTATCTCTTTTTTAAAAGCATATAGTACCTTACGTTAATTTAGAGTGTAATGACAATATGGCATTGATAAAATCCTGTAGTACTGGCAATAATAAGAGAACTGGCCCACTGGCCTATATTGCCATTGATAAGCTGTCAGGGTTTATCTGTAGTCAAGGCAGGTTGATGGTAAAGAAGCACATGGACATGGACATACTCTGAGACACAGAGACATGACAGTTACAAAGGTGTGTTAGAAAAAGGCTTTTAGAACAAGTTAGTGAAGATTAGAACATGCCACAATGCACACAGTTCACAAACAGAGAATCACATTCACAAAACTGATGAAAGCACTTCCTAATTCATAAAACATGTTTGTCCAGGTCAAGAGTGGATTTTTGATTGTGCGTTATTCCAAGTGACTGTATTTGGGTTTAAAGGTGATAGAGCCAGACCGAAAAGGATTTTGTACACAAGTATAATAATAAATAATCATATTGTCCCAGCTCAGAGACTTATATTTGCTTGACAGTGATAATATGAAATACTTTTTATTTTTTTAATAGCCTAAAGGGTTTTCACAGTAATGTGGTCTTGCTCGTCTGGGTCCAGCACATTTTCCATTGCTGTGACCACAAGTAAACCCCTCTTGATTTGATTTTCCTGTGTTGAACCGAAGTGTTAACCCTGGATTTTACGCACATCTCTGCTGCCAAAAGACGCTGTCCGCAGCCCCCCAATCCTGGACATTATGTCAGCCCAGTAGCCCATTGATGCTTATTTCAGTTCCTCAAAACTTTTTTTTCTTCCTCGGTGGTGAGTCAAGAAAAAGGAGGACATAAGTGTCTGCTCCGCTGCTCGTCTGGTATGCAGGATGGGAGCACGACAGCACCGGCCTGGAGCACACTCCCACCGCCAGGAATTTGGGACATTTCCTTCCATATAAGGACTTTTTGATATCAATCCCGACCCGGAGAAAAGCAAGGGGAAAGGTGGAGCCTGGGATCAATGAACAAAGAGTGGCAGCGAAGAGTGGGAGGAGCGAGAGAGGTACTGTCTGTTTACTTCCGTAATGGTTCAACAATGAACGGTTATTTTTCCTCCAACAAATCACTCTAATGGGAAATGATATAAACCAACCATCATTAAGTATCACAACCATTTTATTCAATGCAGAAGTCAATTCCAATTACCAAGTTAATAATGAAAAAAATGAATAAACTAGTTTTACTAACTAACCACGTACACAATGTGAGTAAACTGTATAAAAACCCATTTGAAACAAAAATAATTATCTGGTATTTGGTCTGATAAAGACACGGAGAGTTAATTGGCCGGTTGCTTGTCTCAATATGTTCTTCCACAAATGAATGCCAAAAAATAAGAGTGTTGAACTAAACAAAGCAAGAATTGGACAACACTGTGAAAAAGTAGGACACATATCTCGTATAACGCAGGTTTAGAAAAAGAACTGTGAAAAATATGGCGTTCTGCAACGACTGTTTAATGTAGCCATAGTTTAGAACTCTGTGAGGCCAGCATAGCCACTGGCAAAATAACCAGCTGTGTTAAACATATAAGTGGCCTAGTTTTGGACAAACAGCACAATTTTTATGAAATATGACTTTGTTAATAACACTCTGAAGTTTTGAAAGCACAGTAATAGCTTTTGTTGCTGTATGAGAGTTTCCACTCGTGTTTGTTGCTGTGCGCCCCACAAAGCCCAGGATACTGCGTGTACATGCCACAGTATTCCACTTTGTTTCTGAGTTCTCCAGGTTGTGTACCTGGGAAAACTGTGATAAAGGCTTAAAATCAGGATATTGTGTTTACAGCATATAGACAAAAAAAGGATACTTTCAAAAATCTGGGGCACTCAAGTGTATGTAAACAGACTCGATGGGAGATAAACTTATTAGCGACTTTGGCACATTTAATCAATATCAAACTCTGTGCTTTGAATTTTCCCTGGAACAATCGGGTTGAGTCTGGTCAAGCCTTAAAGGTGAACAGCGCTGGAATGCAAGCCCCAACCCTAGACCTGGTTTTAGGATCGGGTCCCAGGCCAAGGCGTAACTCCTGAGTTTTTTGGAACAGGCTTCAAAGTGGCCAAGCTGCATCATTAAAAAGGTTTTGGGGCTGTTCTCTAAATAAAATGCTTAATTTTATATGAACTTATGGATCATTAAATGTTTGACTAATGATGTCAAAAGAAAAATAAACAAAACCTTTACAAAAACTAACAAAATTAAAAAAGCAGATTTTTTTTTATAATCACAGTCTGAAACTGACCCATGGCTCATGAAAAAAAGACAGAAATTTTTGTGGAGCTGAATCTACTGAATCTATGTAAGAAGAGCACCGAACAAGATATGTTCCACAGGAGGAGGATGGGAAGCCAATAGCAACGATCAGCTGACATGACAACTGTGATAAAAGCTCACTAAGGCTAAATTAACTGTTTAACTTAATTAACATTTTCTATGAACACAACAAACCTACACTTGTATTTAAACTGATATTGTTTTTTTTGTTTTGTTTTGTTTTGTTTTTTCAAAACTCTTGCAGTGCATTGTGGGTACCAAATGGAACACACCTTCAGCTTGTAGCTGGTTTCCTCCAGAGAAGTCCTCCCAAGGAAGGATCCTGTGTTACTCTAAAAGGGCGGCAGTAGCTCAATGGGTAGTAGCTGTTCAACCTGAAGGAACCGGTGTTCTCCCACAGTTCATACTGTCGTTGCGTCCTTGGGCAAGACACTTAACCCACCTTGCCTCCAGTGAATGTAACACTGGTAATGTAATGTAATGTAAGTCGCTTTGGATAAAAGCGTCTGCTAAATGAATAAATGTAAATGTAAAATACTCAGGTAAGCTACAAGTAAAAAGTACTTGTTGGAGACATTTTACTGTGGTGCACCTCCGACCACTTTAGCTCAGCTGCCTATTTAAAGGCCAAGAAAGTACAGTCAGGTGTTGCTAAGTGTGGAGGTGTAAGTGTCTATCGTCTCTATTGGATCGAAATGTGCATTGGTTGGCAACAGGTGGGCCAAATAAATGATTTGATAAATTTTGATTTGTAGCACCTCTACAATACTCATCTGCGTTATTCCTTTAGATAGAGTTACAAAGTTACAAAAAAACTGACTACACAGTGTATCTTAAAATGCACCTTGCTTTCCTGCATGGCGTTAGATACCAGCTGGAAGTAGGCAGCCACTCTTAGAATATTAATGTTTCCTACTGAATATTCATGAGGAGCCTTTAAAGCCCTGCAGTCAACACTCCGCATCATTCTTCCACCACGACACTTAGGTCCTCGCAGCAGGTACTATCTTGACTCCTCTAAAACCTCTTTGGGTGAAAAACACGTGAGAGCGCTGTAATTGGCGGTTGTAAAAAGAGAAAGGAAGTTATTTAGCCCAGCTTTCATTGAGAGCGAAACCCAGTCCTAAGTAGTCTCTCACAGTTGCACTTCCATCCTTCAGTCGTGGTTTTTAATTCTCCCATTGTGCGTACGGACATGCCACTTCAGTCGTGGTTTTTAATTCTCCCATTGTGCGTACGGACGAGACGTTCCCGCCGCCATGTCTGGGTTTAACAAGGGACCTGCTTACGGGTTATCTGCGGAAGTCAAGAACAAGGTGAGACAAATGATTCTTTTTGTCTTCTTTTTGGGGGGAGTTGAAATGAGTTGGCACCTGGTCTCCATCTTGAGGTGAGCGCGGAGGTCTGAACTTTCTGAATGAAACTTAAGACTTCAGGACGAGTTTGAAACTTCTCCTTGGCTGAAATAAAGTACGCATTCTTACTTGAAGTTGTGTTTATTCGTAGATAAGCCGTTAAGGAAAGGAGGCTGTTGACTTTCCCACGGAGGAGGCTCTTTAAACAAACCATGGGCGTTGTCCCTTTGATTCAAAGTCGTTGTGGCAGGCTCTTTAAACCCTAAAGTTACCCGCTTTTTCTTCTTCTTCTTCTTCTTCTTCGTGCAGCTCGCTTTCGTCTATTAATGCAATTCCCATATTGCTGTGTTAAGTTGGTGCACAGTCATCTTTGCTTCGTGGAAGGTCTCTGGCAACTTTTTTAACCCCTCCCCCCCACCCACATTATTTCAGTGCAAAAGGTAAATCCTGCTGTTTAAATAAGCTCCAGTCTGACCTCTCCGGGCAGATTTACGTCCTTGTGTGCAGCCCTGGAGGAGAAAGGTCAGGGTTTATTCGGACTGCTCTGCCTTTAGTCCTTTGAAAACCTGTTGTCCACTTTTGTAATGCGTCCCATACATATGCAGTGAATTGTTTTGAGTTTTGTCTGCATTTATTAAAAGAGAAAAGACTGCCTGTCACTGTATTATATTAAGTATTAGAAATGCTTATAAGTCGTATGACAAAGAGTATGTGACCCAATACAACATCAAGAATAATAAAGACATGAGTTTGAAGAGTGGGTTCAAAACCTGAAGAATATAGATTTTATTTATATAAGTGAGTTATCAAATTTAAACTGTCAAAGGTTAGAGCTTACTTTTTAAATTTCTAAAACTTCAGACAGATTCATTACTTGATTGTTTGTGACTTGCTAAACATCATCTTACTGTATGGGAAGGTAAAGCACTTAACTTTTTAAACAGGCCCTTGTAAAATTTGAACCCACTTCAATAAAAACTGACTATTAATGTTTATTTTGATAATAGAACAGATGCATGAATAACCTAGTGCTAGAAACTTTGTCTGAACTAACATTTGAAAATATAACTAGGTAGCTTTCTAATTTATGACCTGTATTGTGATTTTCCACTTTTGTGACTGATGGAGTGGTTATATGTTCCCACTTCTAAATGGTCTATATTACAGTGTTGACAGACTCTGTCAGTGACTCTGACCCGTGTGTGTTTGGCTGCTGTAGCCATCGATGTCTCTCTTTGATTATGTACAGGCTGGAGCTGCTGTTGACTTGTTGAACCTTTAATGGCACATAAGGAACTGCTCTGGATAATACGTTAACAGATGTCAACATTCTTAAAGCTCCAGAACATTCTTGACCTCAGGCTTTCCTATGGGTTTTCCATCTAAGGTCACAGACAGGTGGAGGATTTTTGTGTGATATGTGTTTAACAGATTACTAATGGCACCAATTCTGTTGCCATTTACTGTCAACCTGTAGGCTTGAGAGTAACCTCCAATCATCATTATCATATGACAAGCCAAGTTTTACATGTGCCTAAACAAAGCAACATTAAACATAAATCCTATACATTGAGAGAAAAAAAATAAAGATCTGAGCATTGATTCCCTTTTAATTCCCAAAGATACAAAATTGACTTTTTTAATACTTAAAAAATAATAAAGGTATAGTGCTGTATTTTGTGAAAGGCGGAATATGAAGTACTTATTGGTAGTTCCCGTTCTATCTGAGGGAGATATTGGCCAGCCTATTTCCAGTTTGTTATGTATGTGCCCAGTGAAAATACCAAATTTATTATTATATATTTTTTTAAACTACAGTTGCCTCCATTGAGTGTACAGTAAACAAATATTAAAGTTGTGGTGTGGCTTTTTTGGTCCTCCTGTGGTGAATTTGAAGATGTGTAGCTTTTAAATAAATAAAGTGATGACAGTGTGTCCCATTTTCTTCATCTTTATACAACAATATTTAAAAATAATAAAGGTATAGTGTTTGAGAATTTATTTGAAGAAGCTAAACAAACTTACACTACACATTTGTTTTTCTATTATTGACAATGCTACAAACCTTGTCGCTGATCTATGGGAGAAAAAATCATTAATTTAATATTACTGTGGTAAATTAATCGTTGAGGTCACAAAGGTCAACCTAGCTGTGTTTATTCCTCTTGTATTTCTAACCATCACTGTTTTTGGGGTGCATTCCTTCCCCGTGAGTTGTATGGCAGAGATAGTCCTGTCTCCTCCCCAGAACAGTGAGCGCTGGCCATAAAAGCTAAACTCAGCCGTCTGTGAGTGATGAAGTCCTTGGATAGAAAGGGGGGCTAAAGTGATGGTGTGGTATTTCCTGCCACTGGTGACGTTGCCTCCCCTGGGACCTAAAGGCATCTGAGGATTCACACTGATGACAAAAAGTGACATTCTTGATGGTTTTATGAAGAGAAACTGGGACTGAGGGATTAAACCAGGCCTGCACAATACATTGTAGATTTATCGTTATCACAAAACACGTATCACAAACAATGACTTGAATTGCAATAATATTTACTTCTTACTGTAAACTTGTCAACCAAAGAAGCATTCAATAAAACGATGCTGCATCCTGGTTTAGACCTGTTTAGTCTTGACTTAGTTATGGTTCAGGCTTTAATATTGATGGAAGTCAGTCCAGATCCATGTATTTATAGTTATTGCATATTGTGTGTTGTTCTAATGTTGTGCAGCCCTAGGTTGAACCTTTGGTACATACGTTATTGAGCGGCAAAAATGTAATTACGTTGTTGGATATATTTATTGTTTAACCTGTGAACAAAATGTAAACTTAGGTCCAGCAGTGTTTTAATAAGATTTTTTTGTTATAACCTCTGGGAAGAAGCTGCATTGGTTAATTGTTACCTTCTGCCTGTGGGGACTGTTGCAAGTGAGGCCGACCTGGAAAGTACAGGCATTGGTGGGCCCTCTTAATGATGGAGTCTTTGTTGATATAGAGTAATGTTTTAAAAAATATATTTTTATTTGGACATCGCAAACAACGACAATCACTCATTGGAAGAAAATTTGGAAAATAAACATTTTAGGGCATAATATATAAAGGTTATTAAAGGTGTTATGCTAGTGTCACTCCACAAGCATCGATCAACTTTATAAATTGACTAAATATTGAATATACAACTTTATAGAGTAACTTAGACTCTGGGTTTAAACTTTCATTAGACAGCTTTTGAAATGAGGCTAATTCTAGGTGTCAGTTCTGTGTTGTATGCCAATACATTTTTTAGTTTCCTGTAAACTAGACTCTGTTTCTATGTCATCAGTTTTATTTATGAGAAACTAGGAAACAAAACCTCTAAAAGTTGACCAGTTCCTCATACCGTCAGTAAGAAGCATTATAAATAGTTAAAATATCACAGAAATAAGATGCTGAAAGTGACTCATGAACACAATATTGACTCAAAAGACTAGAAGCTGATAAGTGAGGGCTGGCTCCAGATTTTTGAAGTGATTGTAGACCGACCTCTTTTGTCTTGAGGGTGCTTAACCAGACCGCCCACTGTCTGTTCTAGTGTTGCTGTATGAATTTCTGTGCTACTTTACTACAATGGGCATCATCTGATCTAATGCCTATGGAATCCATGCAATCTTTTTAATACTTTCAAGTTGTTTAGGGCTGCTCGAAATTAGGTAAACGTGCAATATGAGAGAACCTTCCTGAATGTTGGGATAATGAGAGAACTTCATTGATTCATCATTGAATCCAAATAGAGAAAGAAAAACAAGACTCTGGGCTGACTTTACTGGTCACGTTGGTGCCACTAACCTTATTATTAGTCATACTAAAATGGAATTTGATTATATGAAATAAAAATGTGAATGAAAGCAGGTCTTAAACATGTGAATATTGCAATTTTAGATATTGGTTTTCAAAATATTGTGCAGTAGATTGTGCTGTTAGACCCTTTTTAAAGGTGTATTCTATATAATGTTGAACAAAATTAAAGACGATGCTCTATTTTATTTTTTATAACATTTTAACTTTTTAACTTTTACTAAATCCTTTTGGCTCCATAAATCCAGTCTGGCCTATAAACCTTGTTTATAAGTTAGACTACACTGTACAAGTGTTATTTACAACCTCTTTGTCTGGAGCCTTAACTGTATTTCTCCTCAAAGCACAGTTGGAGAAATTCCACATTCCCTTTGTCTTTTAAAATAACATGTGCTGGATTCTGTGGGCAATTAAAGTGGGCCGTGTTGTTTTTAATATGAGGATAACCCAATGAAGGAAATGTAATTATAAGACAGACGCAGTTTTAAGAGCACTACCAGCTGTGAGTCTGAGTCCAGCCAGCTCCTCTTTTAAAACCGGCTGCTCTGTGGTCGATTTTTCCATTGCCCTCGGGACAGGCAGGGATTGTTAGGCGGTCACGCTGTGGTTTTGAGTTTGCACGGCGTTGCCTCGATGCCTCACCTTATCTTTTACTGGAGGAGATAAAGAGATGTGTTGCATTGTGGGGTTTTTCTGCTCTGGGGCTTGTCACAGAACCGAGACGAAAGTAAAGTACAAGTCAGTCACCTACTAATTTTGGGCTTTTGGTTTCTGTCAGTCTTGGCAGTAATCATTGCATTTTACCGTAAAGATAACATATCTGTTAACACTATATGATCATTTTGCTGTTGCCCATGAAAACACTGATATGTTTTTTTGAGTTCTCTTATTTGATAGTTTGCATGTGAAAGGTCATGTTAGTGGCTCAACACTCTTTATGGTTATGGTTAAAGCAACTGAATGTAGTCAAATTAATATAAATGTGTATAAGTCAAAACAAAAACTATGATCTGGAAAATCTTTTGCTTGTTGAAGTAGGGCAACAAAATAACTTTAGTTGTTACACGCACTATAACTTACTATGTAGTGGAAACTGCTTGAACTGCACATCAATAAGACGGCCGATGACCAGATTTCTGTCAAAGTATTATACAATATACTGTATACTGAATGAATGACAACTTCTGTTATCCAGTCATGCAACAGACTTTTGATTGTCACAATGTTCCTCTGCATTACCCTTTTCACGGCCAGCACCACCAACTTTTTCACTTTTTTTTGTCAGGCGTCTGACTTGTAAATCAGGATCACACCTTTCAGAGTTTTCACAATCGTGTTGATTTTAGCTCTGTATGTCCCCTCCCCTTCCTGAGACTTTACCAAACAGGATATCCTTGTGTTTTTGAGTTGGGTCATGTCACCCTTTTAATTTAAGAGTAGACAAGAGGGGCTCTGTAGATGTGGTGCTGTGAAGGCCCACATTCAGAGGTGACCGTGAAAATGTGATAAAACCTCAGTCATAACACTCTTTATATAAAAACCCAACAAAAAAAACACTAGTTTAGTAATGTAGGGCAGCGTCTTTATCATTCTAGTGGAGCCAACAAAATACCATCAATGTACTCTTGTGTATCTTCAAGGTTAAATCATTTAGTTTCTCAGCTCCTCCTTTCCACCTAGTGCTTTTTCAAAGCCATGTCTGCTCTGATTGGTTGGATTTATTGGCACCTTTCTCTCTCTAATCCCCCCCCCTTTCTCATTTTTTAGGTAACATTTTATTTTTGATACTGCTCTAAAATATATTTTTTTATTCTCACTGCAATATCAATTGATGACTTATTAAACTCAAACATTATGATATGGTATGTGCCAGTCGTGCACTAAACCTCACAATGTATAATATGATTATGTAAACCCCCAGTTTGGAAAAATAGACATGAGCAAAAGGCATTATTTTATCATAGGACCCAAAATATGCAACATATTCTGTGGAAATATCCTCTATGGATGACATATTTAAATGGCCCTTTAGAGCGGTTCGTTGTTTAAAATAAACACTTTATTTTAGTCTGTGTGGCGTTGCTCCCGTCGGCTTCTCCAATCTGAGCATGTGCAGACAATTATCTACTGTAGGAAATAAATGAACTCTCAAAGTCTCTGTGTGGTCCAAGGAAACATTATTGGTGTAATATTAGTAAGTTGATGAATAACATTAGTGGAGTGTGTAGTTTTGGGCCTTGTTGGCGCAATTGTTGATGAAATTGCAGATTTTTTTAGACTGTGTGGTGTATTCAAACACAGACTATAAATTAACACTACAGTATATTTTTATATCAGAATATTGCATATGACATTGATTCCTAATAACGTTAGTTTTACATGGTTTTTATGTTGTTTTTTTTCCTGTACTGTTGTTAATTGCAAAGTTGTGAGACCTCTCAATGTGTCTTACAGTCGGATAAAAAAGTTGTTAAATTTTACTTTTTTTGTTTTGGCATAAAATCACAGAATATGTATAACTTACTTTAGCGTGCCTTTTATATTTAACAAAAAATATGTAAAACTTTACTGTTTCAAATGGATTTAGGGGGGTAAGTTTAAGCCGGGTGCTGCTAATCATCGGCCCTTTTATTAATTAGTCCTCAGCTAGTGAGCCAACCTTTTTTATCGAAGTTCAATGACTTAAGGGATTGTTGCAAAGGTGAAAGGGTCCAAAATTCCTCCAGAATCATAAGAGACAAAGTAATCTGTTGTTGTTCTGAGCAAACCATCTCTCAGTCTGGTTTGTGTAAACGCATTACACTCTCCCCTCATTTGACCTCTGACCTCTCGGCTTGAACAGATTGCGCAGAAATACGATCCCCAGGCCGAAGAGGAGCTGCGGCTGTGGATCGAAGAGCTGACGGGCTGCTCCATCGGCCCTGACTTCCAGAAAGGCCTGAAGAGTGGAGTTATTCTCTGCAAGTAAGACGTTAGAAACAATGCACAACCCGTGTTTTACTACATCACATGCAGCTTTTTATTGTTTAGGAGAGTCAGGTGGGCTGAATTAAAACGGGTTCTGATCTTTATCTTAGGCTTATCAACATACTGCAACCAAACTCTGTGAAGAAGGTCAACGAGTCGGAGCTGAACTGGTATCAGGTGAGTCCACAGCACAACACTTAAAAGTGCATTAGATTTCTATAAATGTAATTTTTATTATTGAATTTATTCATTTAGATTAATCTTATTTAGTCCTTTGATTTAATTGAATCCATTTCCCTCGATGTCTATCTCAATATATTCCCACTCATTGTAAACATCCAGAATTTATTTATATATTTTTTTTAAATGGTGAGAGTAGTAAGAGCAGTTTTTAAATTAAAGAAATCTGACTGCTAGTGAGAAAATGCTAGAATAAACTATCAAGAAAGTGCCACTGAAGCTATGGTTACACAATAGTTTGGATCAGAGAAGGTGTATTCTGTTTTATTTCTCATTAATCTACCAATCAGAAAAGAGTATTTACCCAGACTGTGGTCTTAGTGGTGGTGTTACTGTGATGTATCTTGTCAACCTATTTATACAGGTTTTGTTGTCCTACCAAAAGGTACACTACTCAAATAACACTGGTCTGTTTGAGAATTACCTTCAGTGGCAGACCAGATAAACTCACCTGGACCATGCTTTAAGTTGATTTACAAGAATATTATTGTGAAGGGAGCTACCAGATGTCACACAAACCTTAAAATGTCACATGCATCTATATGTTACTACACAAACGCTGCGGCTTATGAAGTGTCACTTGGAAGTGGCACCTTTTCATTGGGTTCCATTTTTGAGCAATGAGGTGAAATATTTGTTTCCGGCTGATAAGGTTGCATCATGAGCAACTTCTCTATCCCTGTTCATGTAACCCACTGTTACTACATGTATTTGAAGATAAAATATGTAGTTCTGAGTGGGTTTATGCACGGATACAATTTATTTTACCACTTGATATTTTAATTGACCAAAAAAGATCCTGTTTAAACTGACTGCAATATAAACATAGTCCAATGACCAGCTTTGATAAAAGAATTTTAATGAAAAGAACAGGATAAGACCTCATAATGCATTTATCATAACTGTTTCTTTAAAATGTGCTCTTTCAATGGTTATTGGTTTAAGATACAGTATATATTTTGTACTAATGTATGATCTATGTTCTATTGTATCAACTTGTAGCAAACCCTTTTTTGAAATCTTTTTTTTTTTAGTTAAGTCCAATTAGATTAATTTTAGATCTACCAATGTCACCTGTGAAACTTAAACCATAATTCCAATCTCAATAATCAACGAGCACAGTTTAGCCTGTTTGTCTACTGCCTCTTCACTGTTTCTAACTCTCTACTACATCCAACTATGAGTTACTTTTATCTGCCCTGGTCTAATGTGTATAACTTTGGAATAAAAGCACTTTAAATTTCAATTTGTGCCTGTGGTGGACTCTAAAAAAATCTAATCTAATTGTACATCTAAATCTTGCTTAACCTCGCTCTTGCACCAACACTTAGCCACTTCTTAAGCACATGGCCCATAGAAACAGACTGACGGGTCTGGTCTCTTAATAAGCTTGTCCAGGGTTTTGTGGTGGCTCCTTTTTTGTCGAGTTGATAATGATTGCTTTAATTTTTCATCAATCATTGCTTTCTTTGCAGCTGGAGAATTTGAACAACTTCACCAAAGCCATCAGAACGTATGGCCTGAAGCCCCATGACACTTTTGAGGCCAACGACCTCTTTGAGAACTGCAACATGACGCAGGTCCAGACAGCGCTGCTCGCACTGGCCGGCATGGTGCGTTTTGGAAAGATCACATGCTTAAACTTAGACCATGTTTTGTGATTTATCCATTACATTATTGTATTTGTATTTTTTTTTTTCTTTTCTTCTCAGGCTAAGACAAAGGGCTGCCAGTCCCGGGTGGACATTGGTGTGAAATATGCTGACAAACAGGAGAGGATGTTTGACGAGGAGAAGATGAAGGCTGGGCAGTGTGTCATTGGATTACAGGTAAAGAAAAGAAAATGTACATGGAATATATCAAACCATTATGACACTTTGACACTGGTTTATGTGAAAGCCTGAGATAAAGGAGGTGAGACGATCTTATCTGTGCCAAAGCAAAAAACAGGTCTGTGATAATATAGTACTTGATAAAGAAAGTGACACTGAAGATGCGTTTTAAATGTTAGTCATAACAAACTGACTTATCACAACCTCTTTTCCCGGTGCACTGGAACAAATGTGACAAGACGGCAAGAAAGATTGCGCCCATATAGGGATTACTGACTCTATGGTCTAATAACATTTAAAAGGTAGAAAAAACACTTTGGTCTCACCAAAGTGTGGTCCCCCAGTTTGGGGGTCTGTGGATGGGAGCCATCTGTGTAATGGTGTCTTCTCTGCCTCTAATTGGGGAGAAGCTCATTAGGGAGTGTTTTATTTTTTTTAATTTATTTTCAGGAATTGAAAGGGAAATTAGCAGTGCCACGTTGCCCAATAATATTGACCGCATTCATAAACTCGATAAAAGGTTCTCAGAGGCTGATTCACTGTTTGCACTATTGCGTTGGTCAACTGGGAAAGCCCCAAGAGCAGGGGTGGGCAATCATTTTCCCCAAGGGCCACAATAGAACATGAGACTCTTGTGGAGTCCTGGGTAAACACAGTGAACTCACTCATGCTCAATTTAAACACTTTTTTTTTTGCCTATAGTTTAAAGTTTGAACTATAGCAAAACAATATATAATTAAAGCCGCAAGCGGCGATAAAGGCCCTCGCCTCCCTTGAGACCGCGGGGACACATGCACTCGGAGGATTGCATTTCGTGCTTTAAAGCGTAAACTTCACGGTAATGTCAAATAACCGGGCCTGTGCTACTGCTGGGGGCCTGCTACACCACCTTGTAATTTAGAGTTAAAGGTCTCCACAATCCCTGGTTTTCCTGGGAGCTGTCTGAACCTTTGAAAATAATAGATTATGCTTGGGCTAAGGCGAGTAAAACAAAGTACTGGCTGGAGATTTGAGATGACTCAGGAATCGCTGCACCCCCCTGTTTTAAAAAGGCAAAATGTAAATATAACCTGTCTAAAAGTACAAGGTTACAAGTTCCAAAGGATTCTGAGGAGATTTCTAAGACTCTAGCCATGGCTCTGGAGGGGCCTCCTCTAAACGAAGGATCCTGGCAATTGGGAAATGGCATTTATTTCCCAAAGAAATGGCTGCCTCTTCACAGACTCATTACGACCACAGCCACAAATGTATCAAAAAACAAATTGATAACTTTTTTGGCACACGTGTCTAGATGATACTCACCAAATTTGGAGCTGTTTAGATGAAAAGCCTTTAGACACAAGGGGTGCAATTTAGGTGGTCACGCATTCCACCCAACATAGTAGATTTCCTGTTGAGTTTATGGTATGGCTGTAATAAACTTTTCTGTTTGCCCTGAGGTGTCCTATGGATGTACCAAGTTTCATTTTTCTACGTTGGAAAAAAGTTACTTTCTTTTTCCATAGGCCCAATGTATTTTGACTTTTCTAGGGGTCAGCACTGAGTCATTTTTCGTATTTTTTTTTCGGCGACTTCAAATACATAAATTTTTCGCCGGGCTTGAAGTCTGGGACCAATACAAATGACTTTTAGTTGCACGTTTACTGGGTCAAATTGAAAATCATTTTGCAGAAAAATTATAATAAAAAAAATATACCAAATTATAATAAAAAAATATATAACTCGAGCAAAAACGACAAGAAAAACGCCTGTCTATTTTACACACATGTGTTTAGCTCATTTTGCCCAAGTTTGGTGTCTGTGGAATGAAGCAGCTATTTTCTGTTGTTTTTTAAAAAAGAGGTGTATTCTAAAGGGCTGTCCACACGGAGACACAAATCACTGTATCCATATACATTTTGTATCGTATTGGCCTTTCGTCCACACGGATCCGGTGTTTTGGGAGACTGAATCCGCTATTTTTTGAAACAGGGTTCTAAAGTGGATAAATCTTTCGACAACACCTTTGCGACACCCTTGCGGTGTCGTGTGTACAACCAATCCGTATATTTTGTGAAAGCGATGATGTCATCGCATCACGTGTCCTGCGTCACACGTAACAGCAACAACAATAATGGCGGACTACATGATTGAGTTCGTGCTGCAGAAGCTACTAAGCCTACTAGCTTTATTACAGCAAAATCTATTGCTTCTATGCAGTTGTGGTGAGCAACAAGCGATAATGGACAACACCATACGCCACATGCTCTTAGATCCACGCGAAAGAGAACCAGGAGAGCAACCTGGAGAAAATGAATGGAGAGAGAATTTCCGCATGTCCAAAGCACTCAGAACTCAGTCCGTATATTGAAGAGCAAACAACAAACATGAGGGCACCAATTACTACACTCTAAATATATGACTGCAACAATTTGAGAACTTGTTTTTATTAGAAAATAAATATTTAGGTCTTCGTCTTCTTCTGCAGCGCAAGGTTATGCATGCTCAAAGTCTTCTTCTTCGTGTATAGTGTATATCTGTGGCAGAATTACAGCGCCCCATACTGGTCGGGCATATATACTACATCGTTTTCAGCCGGTCGTGTACGCAGATATTTTCTTGAGGCAGCGCCGTCTCAAGATCGGATAGGATGCACTGGCCGTGTGGACATAGCCTAAGTCGGTTCACATCTTCAATTCAAAATGGCCGCCTTCCGTGTGTGATAGGGTGGTCCCCATTGGCTTTTTGTTAATAAGCCCATACTGGATGTGTGTACCAAGTTTAATTTGCCTACGACAAACTAAAATTTTCACTTCCCATTGACTTTTTCCACATATTTGGGACGTTGCTATGGCAACACATTTATAGATAGGGGGTGGTTGTCATTGGCTTTTATGCTCGTCATGACATAAGAGATGTGTGTACCAAATTTCATGTCTCTATGACAAACTAAATTCTTGGGTCCCATTATAAGTTTGTAGGGGGCGCTGGAGAGCCATTTCTAAAGATAACCCTTTTATTTACATATTTTTGTGTTCAGGTCATGAATGTGCACAAACGCCTTTTTGGGTCCAACTCAATCCGAGAAGGCGTTTGAGAGTTAAGAGACGTTTTATTTTCACAAAAATGGCCACCTCGTTACAGGCTTGCCACACCCATACCCGATAAGATATCAACAACAAAGTCACAACTTTGGTTGGCACATGTGTCTAGATGATACTCACCAAATTTGGGGCCATTTAGATTTAAAACACAATGATTTGCATCTTTCTGCGCATAAGTGCGATTTTAGTGGCCATACGTTTCACCCCACATGGCGGACTTCCTGTTAAGTTTAGGGTGTGACTGTCATTGACTTTTCTGTTTGCCCTGAGGTGTCCTATGGATGTACCAAGTTTCATTTTTCTACGTTGGAAAAAAGTTACTTTCTTTTTCCATAGGCCCAATGTATTTTGATTTTGTAGGGGTCGCCACTGAGTCATTTTTCGTTTTTTTTTTTTTCGGCGACTTCAAATACATCAATTTTTCGCGAGCTTGAAGGCTGGGACCAATAAAAATGACTTTTCGTTCATGTTCACTGGGTCAAATTTAGGATCATAGGTGGAAAAGAAAAAAAAAAAAATCCGAGCAAAAACAATAGGCCCTCCCGGTCATCACCGGCTCGGGCCTAATAAACACTGTATATTCAACGCCACGGTCACATTCTTTCTCAAAAAACCTTTTCAGTTTTAGAGCCTTTCTTTACTGTTTGTTCTAAAAGCAGTGAAAACTATCTCTCACTGAGAGTCAGGATGATTTAGGAAAGGTATTTACCGTTCTGAGCATGTTGTAGTGGAATCAACTGAGCACTGTAGAATATTGAAGAAAAAATATATGCAGTGATTAATTATCAATAAATTGTTATTAAATGCTAGGTGGGCCAGATTAAACAGCCTAACGGGCTGCATGTGAGCCCCAGGCCTTAGTTTGCCCACCACTGCCCTTGAGAAAGTTTGGCTTCTCAAGTCCTCCCTTATAGCTTTACAGTGTTTCTATCTACCTAAATAAGTAATAAAGACCTGGTTTTATAAATAAAAAAAAAAAGTATTGTACAGTTGTACTTATTACAGTCAAAGAAGCAGTTCTTGTGCCGTTCTGTCCTGCAGCTCACTGATCTTAGACGTTCACTGGCTGCTCATCACCAATGCAGGAGATAGTCTTGTAATGTGTCTGTTGCTCAACCAGAGTCTCTAAACTAATACCTAAACTTGAACCAGCCCTCTACATTCGTTTTTTAATGTGTCTGCAATCTCTTTTTCTGAGGCTACCTGTGGAGTGGCAATTGAATGGCTCTGTAAATTGCAGTATAACTGGGACAGTAACTGCCCTTTTCAAACGTCTTAAAAGCACTTTGGCTCAGCTTCTTCCCTGGTGCAGTTGTCCAAGACCACGCCGTAATCGTAACTAAAAACAAGTAATTTGTAAACTTCTAAGTCAACATTTGTTTCAGTCAGCTGTCAACTATGGCTACGTATTTCTCAAAGCCGGCTATAAACAGTAAGGTGTATTGTCGGTTCGCAACACTGTTTAGGCAGCTCCTTTGACACTGTACGGAAACAAAAACAACACAGAAGCGTGAAGACAATGAGCGGCTTTTCTACTCAGTGGATTTGAGATGAGATCATGACATGGCATGGTTTCGCAGAAGTTTCGTTTGCACGCCTTTTGTCCTTTGGAGCTTTCCAGGCATGTGAGGAGCCACGCCTCTGAGCCTTTTAAATAAGCTGTTTATGTTTTGACTTAAGAAATGTGGTCAGTGTGCACGAGAAGTAAATGAGCAAATATGTGGCTTAAGTCCAAGTTTCTTTCTAAAATGTTGTTGACATATTTTAAGGCCAACTGTTGGGCTTTTGTGTTCACCTTTTTTCATTTTGAGATGCTGGTTCAGAAGGAAAAAAGGTTTCACTGAAAGCTGATCTGACTTAAGAGCTGGTTCAACTAGTTTGGAGACTCTGGTTTAAAGCAGTGAAACAGACACACAACTGGACGGATGGTATAATGAACAACATGGACCATCCCCTGCACTGGGCAGTAAGACGTCTGAGATCAGTGAGCTGCAGGATAGAATGCCACAAGAACTTTTTTCCCGACTAAACAGTCTGTGGTCTTAATAAAGATAAATTGAATGTTGGTTACATTAGTTGAAGTAAAATGGTTGCTTCGTTGCCAGATCTAAAACACGCCCATGACTGACAGTAATGCCACTCCGTTGGTCTGACAACGGCCTGCAAGGAAACTCACTGCACAGAGCAGTACAAGATAGATTTTGGTGCAATTTAAACTAACAATTCTCGCTAGACTCCAGCTGTTGCACAAGATACCTTTTTTAAAGAGGCAGCGTGTCAAGTGTTGTAGTGGATTTATAGGCTATAGAACAAAATGGAACATGCATCAGTCAAAAAAATATTTTTTTCAATTGGGTATAATCATCTCAAAACAACACTCTTTAGTTTGTCTGTATAGGAAAAATAAACATTTAAATCCCTATAGAACCCAACAAACTGAGCACTGCTGTAGCAGAAGCACATTTTTGTATCCGATAAGGCTGGACCGTTATTGAAATAATTATCAAAATTCACAGTGAGACCTTTTTAGTATTACCTGGTCTAGGAGCAGGATGAATATAGCTGTCAGTTCAAAACTGTTAAAGCAATACCAACATGTTAACGCTCAAATATCTTTATTAAAACCATTTTTCTTTTTTTTAAACAAACTGCGACATGTTTGACAAATACCTCACTGTGTAACTGGGAATTTTGGGGCACACCATCTTCTCCAAAAAACGACTATTTATAGGATATTTATGATAAGTTAACTACTTCATCCAAGTTTTGCCACAGCATTTGTTTCTTTTATTCCTTAAATAGAAATACAATTTGACAATAGCTTTTACTAAATTTATGAACCTTATTAAAAGGTTATGGTAAAATGTTTAATTAAGCCCTTCTAAGTAAAAGATGGATCTAATACATGTCTTTCTTGTGTTTCCATATTCAGATGGGGACCAACAAGTGCGCCAGTCAGTCAGGAATGAACGCCTACGGCACCAGGAGGCATCTATATGACCCCAAGGCCCCAGTGCAGGCCCCTATGGACAACACCACCATCAGTCTGCAGATGGGGACCAACAAAGGAGCCAGCCAGGTAACGACAAGAAAACATTCTCTCTTTTGTCTCTCCCTGCTGTGGAAACAACTTCAGGGCTTTTGCGACCTTTTATTCTCTGAGGCTTCAAAACTGTGGCATGTTTAGTCCTGTGGAAATGTCTACTGTTTTGGTATGTCTCCAGGAATATTTTGCTGAGGAATGTTTGAGATTGCCACTAATAAACAAGCCAACGTACTTATGTAAACCAGTCTAGTTTTCACTTGAAAAGCTCTAGTTGTTGTAGTTTGGCATAGATTTGACCCCATTTAAAATGGTCTGGTGCTTTAAAACATCATCAAAATTGACATTTCTAAATTTAAGAAAGGGATGTTTTTTCTGGCACTGTAAAAGCTGCAATGCAACACTAACATATTCCATCCTTCCTGCTTTCACTTTCCCTTTTTAACAAACCATTCGGCATTTATCGGGTTAATTTGTGTACACATTAAAATTAATACTCTTTAGTCACGTCGGGAACGTTTGGCCGAGTCCTCTGTCAGAGAGCTCTTCATCTCCCACCTCCGGCAGAGCTTCGACCAGATCCCGAGGGAGGCTGGAGACATTGTGTCCGAGTTAATGTGGCCACTCAGAGTTGGGGTCAAATGGTCTGCCCTGGTCTAATGTGTATAACTGGTGGCTGTCAGGGCGGTAACCCTTAAACCCGGTGGTGGACACCGGCAGTAGTGTTGCACAGTCTATCAATACTTTAAAGGTATCGCAATACCTTGGTGCTTAAATCAATACAATATCATGTTTTTCAGGTATCGTTTAAATACCCATGTGTGCCATGTTAAATGAGTTGCGCTGCACTGCAGCCAGCTCACTCTGATCATAGACAGGGCAATCCACAGACAGATATGCTCTAAAAAAATTATTTGTTTAAACATCCTTAAAAAAAATCTATTTATCATTCTATTACTGCACATGTAGCTTCTGTTGTGTCATGCTTCAATGGAGCTGAGGGAAAGGAGTGAGCGCGATGGAAGCTGTAGTTTAGTGCAACCTGTGTCCTGTTCACGTCTCTGAGGACACTTTTGTGTCAAATACCCAAACCAGGTCTTGTGTCAAATATAAGCTACCAATCAATCAATACAAGTGTGTTACAAGTCTGTATTATTGTAATAACGCTCGTGAGAACTGGTCAATTAGCAGCTAATGAGCGGAGAAGCGTGCAGACTGGCTGTAGCTTACCAACGGAGAGTTACAAACCAGGACTGCATTTGGGTCTGACAGAACTGTGACAGAACCCCAGCTCTCCCTCAGGAGAGCGGTCATTACAGACAAACTCATCTTTACAGGGAAATACAGGACGTCTGTTCAGAAAGAGCCAAAAATGTAAATGGTGTTATGTCCAATGAATGGGTGAGTGATTGAAAACATGCTTTTCTTAATAAAGTAATGTGTAACACACAAAGCTTTGCTGGTTTTATTATAGTGTTGACAGTGTATAGATGATGAGTAATAGTTTTGTCTCAGGTGGGCTGTGTGTCCTGAGACACTGTGGCAGTGACACAGGCTTCTTTAGGCTTGTGTAAGTGTGCAGAATGCCGAGAGGATAATTTGCATAACTACAAGCAACTGCAAAGTTAAAAACTGACAAAGATGTTAAAGAAATTTAGATGTCATTAAAATATGCATTTTAAAGTATTTTTTAATCTGAATGTCATTAGCATTTGTAACTCACTTATAGACAGTCACCAGAGCAGTGTGTGGGAAATATTAGTCACACATTCCCTTTAGAGAATAAGATTGCTCTATTTTAATATTTTAACACTGAATGTTGTTATCCCTGACTGAAGTAAAAAGCTGCATATTACAGAGCTCAAAAGCCTAGAAGGAGCAGGATTAAGGTAACATTAGCAATTATTTTCCCCATGATTACAAATTTCAGTCTGATATTAAGGTATTGTATCAAGATACTGAAGCCAGGTATCAAACCAAACTCAAAATTTGAGTATTGTGACAACACTAACTGAATGTAAGGGATGCCGTCCAGCTGAAGCATCTTGTGGGGGGCTCTCCGGGAGTACAGTGTCTGGGCCCTTTGCTAAGGGCTGTTTGGTCCCTGTATGACCGGAGCAGGAGCTTGGTTCGCATTGCCGGCAGTAAGTCAGACCTGTTCCCAGTGCATGTTGGACTCCGGCAGGGCTGTTCTTTGTCACCGGTCCTGTTCATTATCTTTTATGGACAGGATTTCTAGGCGCAGCCAGGGGCCGGACGGAGTCTGGTTTGGGGACCACAGGATCTTGTCTCTGCTTTTTGCAGATGATGTTGTCCTGTTGCTTTATCAAGCGGTGTGCTCTGGGACGGTTTGCAGCCGAGTGTGAAGCGGCTGGGATGAGGATCAGCACCTCCAAGTCTGAGAACATGGTTTTCAGACAGGAGTTCCTGCCTCAAGGCCCCAAGTATCTTGGAAGGAAGGAGTGGGAGATTAACAGAAGGATTGGTGCCGATTCTGCAGTACTGCAGTTGATGTACCGGTCTGTCGTGGTGAATAATTAAACAGTCAATCTACGTTCCTACTCTCGCCTATGGTCATGAGCTTTGACCGAAAGAACAAGATCCCAGATACAAGCTTTCTCTGCAGAGTGGCTGAGTGCTCCCTTAGAGATAGGATGAGGAGCTCAGAGTAGAGCTGCTGCTCCTCCACATTGAGAGGAGCCAGCTGACGTAGCTCGGGTATCTGTTTTGGATGCCTCCTAGACGCCTCCCTAGGGAGGTGTTCCAGGCATGTCCCACCGGGGGGAGGCCCTGCTGTCTCTTGGCCCCCCCTGAACAGCTGGAGGAAGTGTCTAAGCAGAGACGCCCAGACTTCCCTCTCTCTAGACTGCTGCCCCCGCGACCCGGCCCCGGATAAGCAGAAGAAAATGGATGGGTGTATAATATTGTACTTAATTTAGTTAATTCATGTTACATTGGTTTTATTATTTAGGCTTCAATTTTACTTGCTCTAGAATGCCATTGAGTGTCATTGCATTAAGTTGTAGTGTTGTTTAATTTTGGAAATAGAAATGTTTTGCCTGTCCTGTAAAATGTCACTTAGACCCTTTCGGTTCTAGGTTCTTGAAATATTCGTGGCCTCACTAATGTCCAAACTCTGGCTATGACTCTAATTTTCTGTGTAATGCCTTTGGGATTTGAGCTTCATACGCTTATGCAACAAGAAGAACAATGGCGATTGTGTAGTGTAGGGTTGCAGCAAATTCTAAATGTTGTGGTTAATGTCTGTGACTGGTAGACTTTTTGAATCTTGTTTGTTTTTAACCACATGCTACAGGAAGGCATTTCTAACAGCCATGTGATATTTGACTGCATTCTGAAGCTTTTTCGTATCCGTGTTAATGAGACACTTTGTATTTGAAAGGACTAGTGGCTTTCTTAGTGTTCTATATATGAAGTTATGACATTTATGACCAGGAAAAACCCATATGCTATAATTATGGCTGTTAGTTTGCCAGTCAATGTTTAGATGTTCTGGAAGGTTTGTGGCATATCTAAAGGCCTTAAACTACACGGATCAATAATCATCCACTTCCTTTTTCCCCGCAGGCCGGTATGACCGCTCCTGGCACAAGGCGCGCTATTTATGACCAGAAGCTGGGCACAGACCGCTGTGACAACACCACCATGTCTCTGCAAATGGGCTACAGCGCGGGAGCCAACCAGAGCGGGCAGAACTTCGGGCTGGGGCGGCAGATCTATGATGCCAAGTACTGCCCCAAGGCCCAGGAGGAGGTGGGGGAGCACAATGGAGCGGGGGGCATCCCCGGATACATCCCAGACTACCAGGACGAGGGCTACCAGGGCTATCAAGAGGAAGACCAGGTGTACCAAGATGACGGCACAGATTATTAAGGAAATGGAGGAAGGGAAAGATTGTTTGTTTTTAAAGAAGGAAATGCTTTGCCAAATCAACCTCATGGCAAGTGTTTTATTTTTTTTTTATATTTAGAGCATGATGCACCAGCTGTTTTTACAAAACTCCTAAAGTCTTAAAAAGTATTTTTATATTGTGCAAACAAGATATTTTGAATTTTTTTTTTTTTTTTTTTTTTTTTTTTTTTTTAAATAAAAAATGAAATGAACTGTTATTTACTGTTGCGTGTTGTCCTGCAGCTCTCTGATCCTCAGACGACCACTGGCAGCTCTCTTTTAAAAAACCCAATGCAGGGGGTGGTCCATGTTGTTCAGTATAACATCTGTCCTGTTGTGTCATATGTTCTATGAGTTGCAGCATGTTAAAACTCCAGTTTATATAAATTGATGATAAATGGCTGCTTTAAAGTGAGTTGAAAGACAAGGAAGTATCCATACTATTGTACAAAGAACCAAAACGACACTAAAGAACATGGAGTTGGGTCCCTATACAGAAATATTTTGGGTCATGATTGGGCAACTCAGGTTTGGGTTAGTATGTATTCTTAGTGGGTGGCATAATGGATGGTGGGTCATAGCTAAATGTTCAATAAAATATTTGTGTCCAAAGATGAGACCATTTGTGAACTGCAGTTCTAGGCCATATTTGTCTTGACAATCTAACTGTAGTGCATTGGTCATGTAGCTACTATTCAATGCTATCAGTCGGAAGACTGTTTGGAGTAATATAACGGTCAGGTTTTGTGCCTCAATTGTCTGTAAAATCATCAAACGCACATCCTTAACTATGATCAACCCAGTTCAACAAACTTCCCTCAAAGAGCTGACTCTATAATAAAGACGCATTGTGAAAATGTTTTCATATTTGCACAATTTTGGTTTTGCACAAAGATTAATTTGCTCTCTTACCTTGATCGATCAATCTTGATATTAATTTGTTTGCACAAGATAAAATGTACTTTTTTTTGGGGGTAGTTCATGTACTATTTTAGTATTTAATCAATTGTTTCTTACCCCTTTTGTGCAAAAACCATGTTACACATATCAGAATGAATTGTATTTCTGTGATCTATTTAAAGTGAATACAGTAGCCAGTCTTTGGCTTAGCTCATCTATGTCCATCGATGTTATGTGCCAAATTCTCAGTGTCGTTTTTGTTTTTCGTCAATTCTTTAGTTACTGCAAGAGAGTTTTTTTTTTTTTTTGTGTGTATGGCAACGTCAAATCAAAGGTAAAAATATACTGGTTTTGACTATGTACTTACACATTTCTGTTGCCCGTAGTGATATTTCCCACTTGTTACTTTTCTTTCTGTGAATGTACCTTTTGTGTAGTGTTACTTTTGCATCACTTCAGTATTGGAGTTTTATTTGTTCCAGCATAAGGGAACAAAATCAAAACAAAACAAACTTTTGTTTTATTTTTTTTTCTCCTTTGTTTTTCTCTTGCCTATTTAATTTTTAATGGTGGAAATGGTTGCTTTGTTTATTCAAACAGGCCGGCCAAATTCACGAGTGTTTTTCCTTGGACAGAAAGGCGGATAAGAAGTTTAAGTGAAGTTTAAACATTCCTTACTAAAATACTGTGTGAATGAAAAGTGTTATGAAAAATCATTATTGAATAGTGTTTATTATGCAAAGCATTCCTCCAATTGTTTTTGATTTTAGATGATTATTTAAGCGTATATATGTGATTTGAATGGAGCTTTATACTTTTGAACATTTGGTATTGGACCAAGCTGTTTCCTCTGGACTCATCTTTGTACTAATAGAAAAATGAGTAATGAATATGTTCCTGTGACAACTGTATAATAAAAACTATTTAAAAAAAAGTTGTGTTGCTTGTGAGTATTGGTCAAAGTTCGCAGTGGAATGTTGCACAAATGCCATGTTACTAACTTTACTGTAGACTCCTTATGTCAAATACGCTCACTTACGTCTTATGGTTTTATAAATGGTTATGTAATATGCTAGATTTTAGAGATATGACAAATAGAAATGGAAAGAGAACGAGACGTAGCATGGTTTTAATAATGCTGCTTAAGGCATGCCATAAGGTGGTAGTACAGTAATGTTTGATGTGTAAAGTCTAAAGTGACAAAACCCTGAAGAAAAAAAAGTATTTTCGAGGAAAAATGTCAACTTACCATGGAGTTTAAATATATGATAAACAGAAGTAGTTTGATTTTGACTTTATGGTAAGGTTATATGACTAATTCCCTTACGAAAAAGCAAGTAAAAATTTACAATAAAAAAAAAAAAAAAAACTGGGTAACGCTTTCAATTACAGACCGGTACTTACCAGATAAGTATTAGGTAACAGATGTAATTACCAAAGTAATTACTGTGTTATTACAGGGTACCTAGAGGACAATAACGCTTGTATTTACCAGGTCCTTACGGGATATCAGTAACTACACGTGTGTATTAACAGTTTTTTTTTAACATGTTATTGTTACTAATTAAAGTGAGTATGATTTTTAAGTTTTTATTTGCTCAAGTCAGTATTTCATGTAAAATATGTCAACAACGTTCATCTGGTGCTCGTACAGTAAATAAAAATGTGGGCAAAAAACAAATACAAAGAATTCATTCATGTACACTTAAAGCTTTTCATTTAGGTCTTGCATAGGTACATTCAACACATCGATCAAATTTAATTTGCGCAGGAGCACACAATAATAGCAGTACAAGAGTAATATTTGGTACATGAGCTACAAAATTCTACATCTTTGGAAATTACCAAGTAATATTGGGGCAACAGCGGGGTTCAGTGTGGTTACTTACTAGGCAAGTACCCCCTGGGGTACCCTGTAGTCACTGGGTAACTACAGTGTAGTTGTCGGGGTACTCGGGCTGTAATTTGGGAAGGGGGCGCAGTGGTTGTCCTTCAACCGAAAGGTAGACGGTTTGATTCCCGCCTCCCACAGTTCATACTGCCGTTGTGTCCTTGGGCAAGACACTTAACCCACCTTGCCTCCAGTGGTGTTCCAGCTGTAGCACTGGTGAATGGAACCTTAATGTAAGTCGCTTTGGATAAAAGCGTCAGCTAAATGATTAAATGTAAATGTAATTTAAAGCTTAAATTTACCAGGTTAATACCCCGTAGGTACGAGTGTACAAATGTAGAATCAAAGGGAACATTTACATTTAATCAAACACATTCATTAAAATATGATATAGCCACTACATTCTTTAATGGAAAATCTATGGAATCTACATGTCTCTTGTCAGCAAGCAAAAAAGTTATTGTCAAGCCCTGTACACAATATGTAAAGCAGTTAATACAATTATTTAAAAAGACAGTGTTTAGGCTGGACAGAGCAAACTTTACTATAGAAATACCTTGTTTGTTTGCTTGCCTAAGATTTTATTATTATTATTACATCAATTTTATATACGCAAAGACCACTTTACATATTAATTACTCATTCACTACACAGTCACACGCTGGTGGTAGGCTACATCTTTTAGTCACAGCTGCCCTGGGGCACATTGACAGAGACGTGGCAGCCATTCCGCTGGGTGCATGTGGCAGAGTGGTTAGCACTCCTGCCTCTCAGCAAGAAGGTCGTGAGTTCAAAACCCGGCCGACTCAAAACATCCTCGGCCGACTTTGGTCTTTCTGTGAGGAAATGTTAGCCCTGTGACTAACTAGCCACTGTCCAGGGTGTACCCCTCAGGCCCAAAGCTGGGATAGGCTCCAGTCACCCGCGACCCCTAACAGGACTAAGCGGTAGAAAATTAAATGAATGAATGAATTCTTACACATTCATATGAGGCAAGGTGGGTTAGTGTCTTGCCCACACAACAACTATGAACTGTGGGGAGAACGGGAATTGAACGACGACCACTCTACCACTGAGCCACTACGCCCCCTGCACTGTTCATAATTCACAATAATCATGTTAATTGGAGCTTAAACTGCCACCAAATACAGTATAAAGGGTAAATCTAGGGCGATTTCTCCATTTCTTCCATAATTGTATGGTCTTCGCTTTAGAATATAATGCAGCCTTCACTGTCTATCCATAATGCTGATGGTGATGGACATCAGCGTTAGATTCTTCTGCTATATGTGGAGGTAAAAAAATGGTCTTACAATTTATGAAATGGTAAATGGTGTGCATTTATATAGCGCTTTACTGTACCCTTCTCGTAGCCAAGGAGGGTTAGGTGTCTTGCCAAAGGACACAACGGCAGTATGAACTGGGGAGAATGCGAATCGCATCGCCAACCTTCTGGTAATAGGACAACCGCTCTACCACTGAGCTCTGTGCCCTATGAAGACCTGCAATCAAGTAAACTTTATATGTGGTCACACAGTGGTCAGCTATTGATTTACAGATTAAAAGTTCCTAAACATGCAAAATTAATATCTCGTATGAGCATTTGTCCTCATAAAAACATACATAACAACAAATTATTGTCTACACTCCCCTGTACTTGGCTGGGGCACAGTTAGGAGATAGTATGATTTTAGCTCAGTGTTTTCTATTGTGCTGTCCTCACAATGTGTCTACTTTTGTGAGGCTAGAAAGCCAGTGAACAATAAAATAAAAGAACATTTTAAATTAAATAAAAGACGCTCCACAGAAGGATTACTTTTATTTTTGCTTTGGATAAAAGCGTCTGCTAAATGACTAAATAAGAAGAAGAAGATGAATTAAAGCCGCAAGCGGCGATAAAGGCCCTCGCCTCCCTTGAGACCGCGGGGACACATGCACTCGAAGGGATTGCATTTCGTACTTTAAAGCGTAAACTTCACGGTAATGTCAAATAACCGGGCCTGTGCTACTGCTGGGGCCTGCTACACCACCTTGTAATTTAGAGTTAAAAGTCTCCACAATCTCTGGTTTTCCTGGGAGCTGTCTGAACCTTTGAAAATAATAGATTGTGCTTGGGCTAAGGCGAGAAAAACAAAGTACTGGCTGAAGATTTGAGATGACTCAGGAATCGCTGCACCCCCCTGTTTAAAAAGGCAAAATGTAAATATTACTTGTCTAAAAGTACAAGGTTACAAGTTCCAAAGGATTCTGAGGAGTTTTCTAAGACTCTAGCCCTGGCTCTGGAGGGGCCTCCTCCAAAGGAAGGATCCTGGCAATTGGGAAATGGCATTTATTTCCCAAAGAAATGGCTGCCTCTTCACAGACTCATTACGACCACAGCCACAAATGTAACAAAAACAAATTGATAACTTTTTGGCACACGTGTCTAGATGATACTCATCAAATTTGGAGCTGTTTAGATGAAAAGCCTTTAGCACAAGGGGTGCGATTTAGGTGGTCACGCATTCCACCCAACATAGTAGATTTCCTGTTGAAATTACGATATGGCTGTAATAAACTTTTCTGTTTGCCCTGAGGTGTCCTATGGATGTACCAAGTTTTGTATTTCTACATTGGAAAAATTTACTTTCATTTTCCATAGGCCCAATGTATTTTGACTTTTCTAGGGTCGCCACTGAGTCATTTTTCGTATTTTTTTTTCGGGGACTTCAAATACATAATTTTTTGCCGAGCTTCAAGTCTGGGACCCATAAAATGACTTTTAGTTGCACGCTTACTGGGTCAAATTGAGGATCATTTTGCAGGAAAATTATACTAAAAAAACAACCAAATTATAATAAAAAAAAATAAAACTCGAGCAAAAACGTCAAGAAAAACACCTGTCTATTTTACATACATGTGTTTAGCTCATTTTGCCCAAGTTTGGTGTCTGTGGAATGAAGCAGCTATTGTCTGTGTTCTTTTAAAAAGAGGTGTATTTTAAGTCGGTTCACATTTTCAATTCAAAATGGCCGCCTTCCCGTGTGTAATAGGGTGTCCCCATTGGCTTTTTTGTTCATAAGCCCATGCTGGATGTGTGTACCAAGTTTCATTTGCCTCGACAAACTAAAATTTTCACTTCCCATTGACTTTTCGACATATTTGGGACGTTGCTATGGCAACACATTTATAGATAGGGGGTGGTTGTCATTGGCTTTTATGCTCGTCATGACATAAGAGATGTGTGTACCAAATTTCATGTCTCTATGACAAACTAAATTCTTGGGTCCCATTATAAGTTTGTAGGGGGCGCTGGAGAGCCATTTCTAAAGATAACCCTTTTATTTACATATTTTTGTGTTCAGGTCATGAATGTGCACAAACGCCTTTTTGGGTCCAACTCGATCCGAGAAGGCGTTTGAGAGTTAAGAGACGTTTTATTTTCACGAAAATGGCCACCTCGTTACAGGCTTGCCACACCCATACCCGATAAGATATCTAAAACAAAGTCACAACTTTGGTTGGCACACGTGTCTAGATGATACTCACCAAATTTGGGGCCATTTAGATTAAAACACAATGATTTGCATCTCTTTGCGCAAGGGGTGCGATTTTAGTGGCCGCGCGTTTAACCCCACATGGCGGACTTCCTGTTAAGTTTAGGGTGTGACTGTCATTGACTTTTCTGTTTGCCCTGAGGTGTCCTATGGATGACCCAAGTTTCATTTTTCTACGTTGGAAAAAAGTTACTTTCACTTTCCATAGGCCCAATGTATTTTGATTTTGTAGGGGTCGCCACTGAGTAATTTTTCATATTTTTTTTTCAGCGACTTCAAATACATAACATTTTCGCCGAGCTTGAAGGCTGGGACCAATAAAAATGACTTTTAGTTGTACGTTTACTGGGTTAAATTGAGGATCATTTTGCAGAAAAAATATGATAAAAAAATATATACCGAATTATAATAAAAAATTAAAGCCGCAAGCGGCGATAAAGGCCCTCACCTCCATTGAGACCGCGGGGACACATGCACTCGGAGGATTGCATTTCGTGCCTTAAAGCATAAACTTCACGGTAATGTCAAATAACCGGGCCTGTGCTACTGCTGGGGCCTGCTACACCACCTTGTAATTTAGAGTTAAAGGTCTCCACAATCCCTGGTTTTCCTGGGAGCTGTCTGAACTTTTGAAAATAATAGATTATGCTTAGGCTAAGGCAAGAAAAACAAAGTACTGGCTGGATATTTGAGATGACTCAGGAATCGCTGCACCCCCCTGTTTAAAAAGGCAAAATGCAAATATAACTTGTCTAAAAGTACAAGGTTACAAGTTCCAAAGGATTCTAAGGAGTTTTCTAAGACTCTAGCTGTGGCTCTGGAGGGGCCTCCTCTAAAGGAAGGATCCTGGCAATTGGGAAATGGCATTTATTTCCCAAAGAAAAGGCTGCCTCTTCACAGACTCATTACGACCACAGCCACAAATGTATCAAAAAACAAATTGATAATTTTTTTTGGCACACGTGTCTAGATGATACAAACAAATTTGGAGCTGTTTAGATGAAAAGCCTTTAGACAGAAGGGGTGCGATTTAGGTGGTCACGCATTCCACCCAACATAGTAGATTTTCTGTTGAGTTTACGGTATGGCTGTAATAAACTTTTCTGTTTGCTGAGGTGTCCTATGGATGTACCAAGTTTCATTTTTCTACGTTGGAAAAAAGTTACTTTCACTTTCCATAGGACCAATGTATTTTGACTTTTCTAGGGGTCGCCACTGAGTCATTTTTTGTATTTTTTTTTCGGGGACTTAAAATACATAAATTTTTCGCTGGGCTTGAAATCTGGGACCAATAAAAATGACTTTTAGTTGTACGTTTACTGGGTTAAATTGAGGATCATTTTGCAGATAAAATATGATAAAAAATATATATACCGAATTATAATAAAAAAAAATATAACTCGAGCAAAAAAGTCTAGAAAAACGCTTGTCTATTTTACATACATGTGTTTAGCTCATTTTGCCCAAGTTTGGTGTCTGTGGAATGAAGCAGCTATTGTCTGTGTTCTTTTAAAAAAGAGGTGTATTTTAAGTCGGTTCACATTTTCAATTTAAAATGGCCGCCTTCCGTGTGTGATAGGGTGTGGTCCCCATTGGCTTTTTGTTCATAAGCCCATGCTGGATGTGTGTACCAAGTTTCATTTGCCTACGACAAACTAAAATTTTCCCTTCCCATTGACTTTTTCCACATATTTGGGACGTTGCTATGGCAACACATTTATAGATAGGGGGTGGTTGTCATTGGCTTTTATGCTCGTCATGACATAAGAGATGTGTGTACCAAATTTTATGTCTCTATGACAAACTAAATTCTTGGGTCCCATTATAAGTTTGTAGGGGGCGCTGGAGAGCCATTTCTAAAGATAACCCTTTTATTTACATATTTTTTGTTCAGGTCATGAATGTGCACAAACGCCTTTTTGGGTCCAACTCGATCCGAAAAGGCGTTTGAGAGTTAAGAGACGTTTTATTTTCACAAAAATGGCCACCTCGTTACAGGCTTGCCACACCCATACCCAATAAGATATCAACAACAAAGTTACAACTTTGGTTGGCACATGTGTCTAGATGATACTCACCAAATTTGGGGCCATTTAGATTGAAACACAATGATTTGCATCTTTCTGCGCAAGGGGTGCGATTTTAGTGGCCGCGCGTTTCACCCCACATGGCGGACTTCCTGTTGAGTTTAGGGTGTGGCTGTCATTGACTTTTCAGTTTGCCTTGAGGTGTTCTATGGATGTACCAAGTTTCATTTTTCTACGTTGGAAAAAAGTTCCTTTCACTTTCCATAGGCCCAATGTATTTTGACTTTTCTAGGGGCCGCCACTGAGTCATTGTTTGTATTTTTTTTTCGGGGACTTCAAATACTTAAATTTTTCGCCGAGCTTGAAAAATTGGACCAATAAAAAAGACTTTTCGTGCATGTTCACTGGGTCAAATTTAGGATCATTGTGCAGAAAAAGAAAGAGGAGAAAAAAAAAAATCCGAGCAAAAACAATAGGCCCTCCCGGTCATCACCGGCTCGGGCCTAAAAATATAACTCGAGCAAAAAAGTCTAGAAAAACGCTTGTCTATTTTACACACATGTGTTTAGCTCATTTTGCCCAAGTTTGGTGTCTGTGGAATGAAGCAGCTATTGTCTGTGTACTTTTAAAAAAGAGGTGTATTTTAAGTCGGTTCACATTTTCAATTCAAAATGGCCGCCTTCCCGTGTGTGATAGGGTGTGGTCCCTATTGGCTTTTTTGTTCATAAGCCCATACTGGATGTGTGTACCAAGTTTCATTTGCCTACAACAAACTAAAAATTTCACTTCCCATTGACTTTTTCCACATTTTTGGGACGTTGCTATGGCAACACATTTATAGATAGGGGGTGGTTGTCATTGGCTTTTATGCTCGTCATGACATAAGAGATGTGTGTACCAAATTTCATGTCTCTATGACAAACTAAATTCTTGGGTCCCATTATATGTTTGTAGGGGCGCTGGAGAGCCATTTCTAAAGATAACCCTTTATTTACATATTTTTGTGTTCAGGTCATGAATGTGCACAAACGCCTTTTTGGGTCCAACTCGATCTGAGAAGGTGTTTGAGAGTTAAGAGACATTTTATTTTCACAAAAATGGCCACCTCGTTACAGGCCTGCCACACCCATACCCGATAAGATATCATAAACAAAGTCACAACTTTGGTTGGCACATGTGTCTAGATGATACTCACCAAATTTGGGGCCATTTAGATTAAAACACAATGATTTGCATCTTTTTGCGCAAGGGGTGCGATTTTAGTGGCCGCACGTTTCACCCCACATGGCGGACTTCCTGTTGAGTTTAGGGTGTGGCTGTCATTGACTTTTCAGTTTGCCTTGAGGTGTTCTATGGATGTACCAAGTTTCATTTTTCTACGTTGGAAAAAAGTTCCTTTCACTTTCCATAGGCCCAATGTATTTTGACTTTTCTAGGGGCCACTGAGTCATTGTTTGTATTTTTTTTTCGGGGACTTCAAATACTTAAATTTTTCGCCGAGCTTGAAAAATTGGACCAATAAAAAAGACTTTTCGTGCATGTTCACTGGGTCAAATTTAGGATCATTGTGCAGAAAAAGAAAGAGGAGAAAAAAAAAAAAATCCGAGCAAAACAATAGGCCCTCCCGGTCATCACCGGCTCGGGCCTAAAAATATAACTCGAGCAAAAAAGTCTAGAAAAACGCTTGTCTATTTTACATACACGTGTTTAGCTCATTTTGCCCAAGTTTGGTGTCTGTGGAATGAAGCAGCTATTGTCTGTGTACTTTTAAAAAAGAGGTGTATTTTAAGTCGGTTCACATTTTCAATTCAAAATGGCCGCCTTCCCGTGTGTGATAGGGTGTGGTCCCTATTGGCTTTTTGTTCATAAGCCCATACTGGATGTGTGTACCAAGTTTCATTTGCCTACAACAAACTAAAAATTTCACTTCCCATTGACTTTTTCCACATTTTTGGGACGTTGCTATGGCAACACATTTATAGATAGGGGGTGGTTGTCATTGGCTTTTATGCTCGTCATGACATAAGAGATGTGTGTACCAAATTTCATGTCTCTATGACAAACTAAATTCTTGGGTCCCATTATATGTTTGTAGGGGCGCTGGAGAGCCATTTCTAAAGATAACCCTTTTATTTACATATTTTTGTGTTCAGGTCATGAATGTGCACAAACGCCTTTTGGGTCCAACTCGATCTGAGAAGGTGTTTGAGAGTTAAGAGACATTTTATTTTCACAAAAATGGCCACCTCGTTACAGGCCTGCCACACCCATACCCGATAAGATATCATAAACAAAGTCACAACTTTGGTTGGCACATGTGTCTAGATGATACTCACCAAATTTGGGGCCATTTAGATTAAAACACAATGATTTGCATCTTTTTGCGCAAGGGGTGCGATTTTAGTGGCGCACGTTTCACCCCACATGGCGGACTTCCTGTTGAGTTTAGGGTGTGGCTGTCATTGACTTTTCTGTTTGTTCTGAGGTGTCCTATGGATGTACCAAGTTTCATTTTTCTACGTTGGAAAAAAGTTACTTTCACTTTCCATAGGCCCAATGTATTTTGACTTTTCTAGGGGTCGCCACTGAGTCATTTCTCGTATTTTTTTTTCGGCGACTTCAAAAACATACCATTTTCGCCGAGCTTGAAGTCTGGGACCAATAAAAATGACTTTTCGTGCATGTTCACTGGGTCAAATTTAGGATCATTTTGCAGAAAAAGAAAGAGAAAAAAAAAAAATCCGAGCAAAAACAATAGGCCCTCCCGGTCATCACCGGCTCGGGCCTAATGAATGAATGAATGAATGAATGAAATGACTTTAAATGTACAAATAAATAAATCCTTTTTTGTATTTGTTTTTTTGCCCCCATTTTGATTTACTGTATGAGCACCAGATGAACTTTGTTGTCACATTTTACATGAAATACTGACTCTCACTCACTTCAAGTAACACTTACATTTCCTAAACAATTTTGAAATCAAATTAATAATACACTGTTGTTATTGGACTTTAAAGAAAAATGGGCCTGGAAATTTTCAACCAAACATCCCACTATTTATCTAATGTAATTTATAATATATAATAATAATAATACACAATGTTATCAGTACTTACATATTGTACCCAGTAAGTTCCCAGTAAGTTCCCAGTAAGTACACCCTGTTATTGTGTTATTGTTCTGTAGGTACCCTGTAATTACCCAGTAATTACTTGAATAATTACACCTGTTGTTAGGGATTTATTTATTTATTTATTTACACTTTAGATTTAGATATTTTCCTCTGTTGGAAATGGAGTGAATTAAAAACTACAAATGTTGTCTAACAGCGCCTCCCGCTGTTTAAAGAAGAATCTAGATAAAGGAAGTGAACGCCGGAAGCAGACTCCAAATCGCGCGATATTACCCTCAACGCGACTTACCCGTTCTTTTCCTCCGGAATTTCAAGCAAGATGGTAGGTTCCTAAATGTCCACGAAGCCTGTATATATGTAATCTGCAAGCATCTGGCCTCATTAGTTATCGTTTTAACTAGCTTTCTTGATGATCTGACAGTTATAAATATTGTCCCAAAGCACAACTGTGAATTTGTTGTCCGTCAAGTAGATGTTGTATATTTATGGTTGTTAGCATGTCGGTCGTAAGTGGCTAAGCTAACCGGCTGGTCTATCTGATTTCCAATGCTATGAGGAGATGGTCCAAGTGCAGTAACACAGGGGATGTTACATGACTTTAGGTTGTGTATATGAGCGGTAGGTAACAGAACTTGTTTAATGTTTTTTAGGCTGATACCGAGATCAAGAAGAAGCGTACCTTCAGGAAGTTCACCTACAGAGGGGTGGACCTGGACCAGCTTCTGGACATGTCATAGTAAGTTCCTCAGTCCTAGTGATCCACTGACACATCTTGGTGGAACTGAGTTGGATTAATCAAAATTACTTTATACTGTGCCATGCATTCTTCATACATTTCTTCAATGCTCTGTCCAATAAGCATGTGTTTTTACAGTCATTAGACATTGTATAGCAAACACTGAACTGTTTTCCTCAGTTGTTTCTTAATTCTTAAAATTTGTTATCTAATCCTTGTGAGTTGAATTTACCTGTATATGATGTATCTGTACATTTTATTATGGAAGCCACACCTATTTTGTTAAATCAACTAAATTTTTACTAACACATAATTAAGACATTACACAAGCACTTGTCTGTCAGATGTTGTGAACTGTCATTTGCCGGACACTAGCCTGTTACTGTGTTCCCTCTGCAGTGAGCAGCTGATGCAGTTGTACTGCGCTCGTCAGAGGAGAAGGCTGAACCGTGGTCTTCGCCGTAAGCAGCAGTCCCTCCTAAAGCGTCTGCGCAAGGCCAAGAAGGAGGCTCCCCCCATGGAAAAGCCAGAGGTGGTCAAGACCCATCTGAGGGACATGGTCATTTTGCCTGAGATGGTCGGGTCCATGGTTGGAGTTTACAACGGAAAGACATTCAACCAGGTTGAGATCAAGGTGAGGCTACTGTACTTGGTGCTGGTTAGTAGCACAAGTCAAACTGAACAGGCTTACAGGAGAAAGTAGTTTGTCTAGACTTGATCAAATAAATATGGCCAGATATTTTATTATCTGGCCATATTTATTAATATTATTTATACCTAGGGAGAAAATTGTTATGTCTCTTCAAATGAATTGAATAGCAAATTAAGTTATTCAGTCTTATTGCAGTCGGGAAGAACGACTTCTTATGGCGTTCCGTCCTGCAGCTCTGATCTCAGTAAAGCACCGTGATGCAATTTTATTGACAATATTCACAGGTTTTCTTTAACAATAGTTGACAGATATAATATGATCCACACGACACTAGTTTCCCCTTGGGGACCAATAAAGTCTATCTTAAATCACAATGCACCTATTAGTCTGAAGTTGGACAAGCCCAATAATTCAGGGCTTATTGAATTATTGGCTATTGATCAGTGGTAATAGACATATTTTCCCATTCCTGAGCTCAGTGTGCTTGACAAAGTCCTAAATTTTCACCAGAGGTCTTTTAAATATAATTCAGAACACGTCCTAGTGGTCATTGATGAGCTTCATACATGTTCTTTTCAAACTTATCACTACTGGAAAGACCACTGTATGGTTTGTTTAAAACTTTTATTTTAACCTCCTTCCGAAAGTGTATATAGAATATCAAATATGTAAAATAATAATCTGGCAACAGGCTCAAACTCTAGACCTTTTTGGGTGAATTTGGCATGCAGATTTAATGTTTATAGACATATTCAAAACATTCTGAGCATGATTCTTGGAAGAAGGCTCCACCAAAGACATTTCTGGACTCAGGTTGACCAAAGACTTGTACATCAGACATTAAAGACTTGATTCAATAATAGTGGTGGTAAAACTAAAAATGGCTGACTTGCATCAAAAGCAATATACTTCTACGTTAGCCAAATAAAATTGGCACTGACATGATTGTTTTCTTCTTTCGCAGCCTGAGATGTGTGGACACTACCTGGGCGAGTTCTCCATCACCTACAAACCTGTGAAGCACGGTCGCCCCGGTATCGGAGCCACACACTCTTCTCGATTCATCCCTCTGAAGTAGAATGGCTATTTTGTTTGTATAATAAAATGGGTGCTTCACAAAATGTGTATTGTCAATTCTTTCAGAAATGAGCCATTACTGGGGGGGTGTCTAGTTTTGGTTTCTTAGTGATATGCAAAAATAATAAACCTGGATGTAAATATCAAGGTATCTACAGAAAACTGTTTTGGAGTCACCTCTAATAAAGGCTGAGATTATGTGTTGTCTATGCAAATATTGGAAATCAGAATGCATTCAGCAAAGAGGAATTTGGTGTTGTATTTTGGGGTGGGGTTGTAATCTATATTTAAATACACAACACATTTACAAATGTCTTGGTTCTTGGGAGATGGAATGTACACCAGCTGCTTAGAGTACACCCTGGGCAGACATTTACTAAAATATTCATCTAGTCCCAGGGGTGTGTCTTTGGAGGAAGCCAGACCTAGCGAGATTTATTCAACTTTAGTATTTAACATGTTTACTTGAGAAATACAGCTTTTTACTGCAGATTGTGGTAAGGCTTCTCCTGTGTATAAGTAGAAAATATACTAATTGTCATCACGTTTCTTGCTCAAAATCTTCTGTCGGGTTAACTATTGGAATAAAAGTACTGTTAATACATTATTGTCAAAAGAAATGGAAACTATCTCCTTTATTAGTGAGGCAAGAAGCAAACTTAAAATGTCAGAGACTTTTTATTTGTGAAAAAAATGGGCATCATCATTGCACTAAAGGTAACCTTTGACTGCAGCAATGATACCAATAAATGGTATACGTATAGCAAATCAAAATAAGTACTGTATACAACCAATACCAGTTTGTTTGTTTACTAAGTCGCCTTAGTCAAACTACTGAACAATAACAAATCGATGAGCAGCTGCGGTTGAATTGGTGCCGCACCAAAGGATTCCGGAGTGTACTCCACTGATCACAAGGTTCCTCTAGTTTCCGATCCGCGGCTAACTGCATTCTGAAAGTGGCCGTTGTGGGCCATGGATACAACCTTTAGCACTCGCAAATTCTGCTCACTGACACCGAGTTATTTAACTCCTAACTTTGATTAAAGAGACCGTGGTCGCATTGGTAAGTGTTTTACCAATTTATATTCTTTTCAAAAGGGACAAAGGTGTCTGGGTGTGTTTTTGTAATTAGAGATTCAAAAAACCGCTAGCTAGCTTCCGGCTAACATTTTTGCGCTATCAGTGGCTACTAGGGAGTTAGCTTCAGCGAAAATAACAGAAACCATCTGTCCTGTCAAAACGAACCTAGGCAGGAATTTAACAATGACGCCGATTTACAGTTACATAACTTAATATTATGTCATTTACTTATGGATTTAGCTAACATTAGCATTTTGTTTTTAGGTGTTTTCCCACTTAAATTCAATTTGCCGGGTTCTTGACAGTGAGTTGAAACCAGAGAACAAAGATAATGGGGCTAGCTTGTTAATGCTACTTATTCACTACTAAATCATCCCCACCCTTTACTGTTAGCTCCGAGCTAAGCTACGCACTGGAATATTGCCTTTGAATGTATTGTGAAGTATTTGTGTAAAGCTCCAATGTCAGCAATATTACACAGCCCTACACCTATGGTGTTTAACTTCAGGTACGTTCATAATTAATACTCATCGCGTCAAAAATGAAGGATGGAATTTGTACTCGTTCATAAAGACTTTAGTAAGCAACAACTCTGTTTTTTATAACGAGTCCAGTCTGCAGTACTATCATTTAGGTGTAATGTTATTTCTCTAAATGTTGCTAATATTTTTTAGTTTAATTTCAACACTCCCATTGCCTATAATGTTATTCTTTGTTATAACATATCAACACATGCCTTAGTAGCTAGCCAAAATCGTGAACAAAAACACATGGTTTTTATTAAGATAATTGGGGTAAAAAGTGTAATTATTATTGTATGCTAATGTATGGTGAAAAATTAAAATATGTGCTGAAAAGTAGAACTGCACAATAGCTATTTTCAATATTGTGATAACTTGGCTATGACTTGCGGTATCTGAATGTCTCAAACAAATATGAGTAAAAGGTTTAGTTGATTTAGAAAATGCAAAGAAATACAAGACTCTGGATTTACTTTCACTCTTCAAAGGATTAAAAAAGTAAATACATACCCATAGAAGACCCTAACATTTTTGTGATACAAGTCATTCTTTGCGTTATGAATATTGCAATAACAATAATAATGTGATAAAGATAATATTTCAATAACAATAATTGGTGATTGTTGTGCTGCTCTAATCAAAGGGATGAAATAGTTTGAATGACTTACTTTATTTATCCTACAGGCTGGAATTTACATGTAGCCGCAATGAATCAGGATTTGTTTCAAAGGCTTATAGCAGTCATTTAGCTTTTGCTACAAATGACTTTCTAAAGCATTCTACAGGTTTAAATTTTTTATCTGAAGTAAGCCACAATTTCTCTGTTCTAAACTTGCTATTTATTATGGGTAACATGTCTCTGATGAATTTAGCTGATGGCCCGCCATGTACTACTTTACTCCCTGTTTATAGTACTAAAATAATAAAAAATAAAACTCAACCTTAATTTGATTCCTGTTTGTACAGAGTGGGAGTGAGGAGTGTGGACCGGTGAATGCATAGAGTCAAGAAGGTCAAACTTTGTGATAAATCAGAGGGCATTTGGAAAAGGTACAGTCTGGCCTTTATTCAGTTTGAGGTATTTTAAACTCAGTCAGTATATGTGTAAGTTGATCTCTGCTGTGGTCTTGTCCCAGCTGCGTAACTGTAAGCATGACCACCGTGGACGGCCTGTCGGACAGCACCGAGGTGGTGGAGATGGAGGATGTTCCGTCACAGTTCTTTGTAGAGAAGCACTCGTGGGACGGTCTCCGCGACATCATCCACTGTAGCAGGAAGTACTCGGGGATGATTGCCAACAAGGCCCCCCACGACTTCCAGTTTGTGCAGAAGAAGGACGAGAACGGACCCCACTCTCACCGGTTATACTACCTCGGTAGGATGCTTGTCGGATTCCTGCTGAATGAATTTGTGAATAAAAAATAACCAAGAGATAATTCAAAATAGGGCTTCTCTCTCTACACAGTTCTCAGTGATGTGTCCTTTTTTGTTGTCGACAATGCTTACGTGGTTGGCAAAAGGCTGGTAGTATAGTCTAAGATTGTAATTTTTATCCAATTTGTTTTTTTGTTTTTTTTTATTCAAACTGCTAAAATATTTTCTATTGTAACCAAACTACTATATTCCAAACCATGAATATAGTGTATGTTAGTATATAGACATTAGACACAAAAAGAGAAAGGGGATAAACCTATTCTATTGACAACTCACTCATTTTTTATAGTAGTATTTATTGTAGTTTAGATTATTGCTCTAGTTTTTAAAAGGCATACGGTAATATTGGCCAGTTTAGAAAAATAAAACACCAAACAGACTTGTATTACTTTAACTGTATCACTACACTGTGGTTGAAGGAGGATATGTAGGATGCAAACTTTTTTTTAAATGTGGCTAATGATTTTCTATGTCAGCCAAATGCTTTTTGGCAAATGATAGGAAAACCATGTGATTGTTGTGAAAATAGTCCTTTAAAATATAATACCGTATTTTTCGCACCATAAGACGCACTTTTTCTTCACCAAATAGTGGGAGGAAAAGTGCCTGTGTCTTATGGTCCGCAGGCACTTTTTTATGGTCCGCAGGCTGCCGCTCTGCAACATAAGACGAGTTGCAGCGCGGCAGCGGGTGAGGGGTCCCCCGGGACTTTCCGTGTCCCTGGTTGCAGCGCGGCAGCGGGTCCCCGACTTTCCGTGTCCCTGGAAACTGCATCATCCCTCCCCCGCCCCGTGTCCAGGCTTCTCAGTAGTCCCCCCCTCCCCCTCCGTGTTGCCTTGCCTTACCGTAGTGGCAGAGCGGCAGCGGGTCCTCCCTCACCTTCCTTACGGAAGCCGATGTGTGCAGGAAGGCGCAATGCTGCTGTACTGTGTCACCGCCGTATGCTATTGGAGGATAGCATGTAGTAGGCGGTGTTACAGTACACAGCAGTGCGCATGCCCTTCACTCCAGTCATATAATTCAAATATTATTCTGTTATACTTTATTAAATATTTTATTACACTATTTGGTTCAGAATATTTTTTTTCCTATTTTTCTCCTCTAAAAACCAGGTGCGTCTTATGGTCGGGTGCGTCTTATGGTCCGAAAAATACGGTATATATAACATTTATTGTTTGTTGCTCATCAATTGCAAAATACAAAGTGAGTAACCCCAAAAAGGAACCGTACCCAGACAATTTAGAGAAATTTAAATTATTGTCTTATTTCGACTATACTTGGATTTTTAGATACACGTAATTTAACAACTCAGTCCAGCTGAAAGTGTTCACATAATGAGCGCATAGTCTTGTATTGTTACATTTGAGCCCATCTAAACAAAATTACTAGTTACTAATTCCTCACACAATCTACTCCTGTAATTCTGTAATAAATGGTATCACTAATTGCAGTCCTCCAGCTCTACATGATCGTCTTGTGACTTTGAAAACAGCCATTCTGTTAATTATTTATTGTAAATATGAGCCATTCTATCTGCTGTTGTTAACTTTAAGTGTCTGTGTTCCTTTCACTCAGGAATGCCTTATGGAAGCAGAGAGAACTCATTACTCTACTCAGAAATCCCCAAGAAAGTCCGGAAAGAGGCCCTTTTAGTTTTATCCTGGAAACAGATGCTGGACCACTTCCAGGTGAGTGACACTCACAAACTTCCCCATCACGGGGTCACACAGCTCGGAAGGAATTGCTTTTAAACATTTACCTTGAGATACGTTCAGAATGTGTGGCAGTAATTTTTTAATTGATTCGTTCAGATAAAGTCTCTACATCAGTCTCCCTTGTCCGACGAATAGAAATGTGGCATCTCAATGGTACAGTAGTTAGTTGTTAGATGGACTTTTGAAAAACAGAGAGTAGGCCTGGGTGAAAAATCGATTGAATGAATTAATTCGATTTTTTTGTGGCGGGCGATTTAAAAAATAAGTAAATCGAGTTTTTGTGTAACGGCACATTTTTGGCTCCCCGGAGCTTCTGTAGCGTTAGTTCCACAGCAGAGCAGTACGGCACGCGACAACAACAACATAATAGCACGCACAAAACAGCAACAGAAAGCGACAACATGGCTTACGGTGAAAGTGGGAAGTTTGTTCCCAAGAAAGGGATAAAATTATCTGTTGTTTGGAACTGGTATGGGTTTGTTGCGACAGACGTGGATCAAGAGACTCCAACCTGCAACATTTGCCTAAAGCCCATCGCAGTCAAAGGCAGCAGCACCACAAACCTATTCCAACACATGAAACAGAGACATCCAGCCGAATATGAAAAATGCCAGTCTCTCCGAGACGAACAAACCCAGAGTGACCAACAAACCTTAGCTAAAAAACAGCTAACTGTAGCCGAATCCTTTTCACACAGCAATGCATATGACAGGAAAGGGGCACGGAGGAGAACAATCACTAAAGCGGTTACTTTGCACATAGCCAAAGACATGGTACCCATATATACAGTGGAGAAGACTGGGTTTATTAATTTGATTAAAACCATAGACCCCAGATATGAGCTACCTAGCCGCAAGTACCAAGAGGGTGTTCATTTATTTATTATTCATCCCAGAAATGGGGTTACATTTGTCTTGCTTTTAAATAAAAGCAAAATTTTCTTTAAGTTGTCTGCCGTTTGTACTTATTGCTTTTCTTAATAAGTAGGGGGGGAAATCGGAAAAAAAAATCGTAAATCGAATTAAAAAAAATAAAGTCGGAAATTTTATTTTTAGGTCATATCGCCCAGCCCTAACAGAGAGCCTCTAGTGGCATCTGAGATCAGGATGGAACGCTACAAGAACCCTTTCTGTCCGACTGCAATAATACTGTACAATCAATCAGTCTGTGGATGATGAAGGCTGACGTAACTAATTTGCGTTTTCATTTGTTTGAAGAGACCTAAGAATTTAATTAATAAAGCCGATTTAGAATTTTTTTTTTTTCTATGTATTTTTAATGACTGGATCTTAGAAAAGAGTGACTAATGCTGAAAACATGTAATTTGATAATCCCAGGTCTGAATAGCACCTCATGGGAAAAGTTACAGTGCAAGAAGTTAGCTGTAATAAGCTCTAGCCCCAAGAGGGTTTAGCAAATTAAGTATAATTCGTTGGGGAATAAACCTACAGACAAGAAAAATTAAAATCATCCCTGTTCTTTTTATCTTTTCTTTTTTTTTTTTTCTTTTAGGCCACACCGCACCAAGGAGCTTACTCTCGAGAAGAAGAGCTACTGAGAGAGCGTAAACGTTTAGGAGCTTTTGGGATCACGTCCTACGACTACCACCCCCAGACAGGCCTGTTCCTCTTCCAGGCCAGCAACAGCCTCTTTTACTGCCATGATGGTGGCAACAACGGCTTCATTGTGAGTTCAGGCCATCTTCTCTTTCAAAGCCGAATAAATTGTATTAGGCATTTTTTAAATATTAAGCAGAGGTCTTGCGTCTAACACTTTGTCTGAATGTTTTAGCAGTCTGCACCTTTAAAGCCTGTGGAGATCAAAACTCAATGCACCGGGACCCGCATGGACCCGAAAATCTGCCCAGGAAACCACAACTTCATTGCCTTCATCAACAACAATGACCTGTGGATAGCCAACATTAAAACTGGAGAAGAGAGGAGGCTAACGTTCTGCCACAAAGGTCTGCTCCATCTGACTTTAGTTCTTGAGCATTGAATGATATAAACATTTTATTAATTTGTGGTGACATATTTTTTAAGGTCTAGACAATGTAAAAGAAGATCCCAAGTCTGCAGGTGTAGCAACCTTTGTCATCCAGGAGGAGTTTGACCGGTTCACTGGATACTGGTGGAGCCCCACGGCAGTAGAAGGTCAGGGGGCACGTGGAGACAGTTGATCAGAATATATTTCAGATCAGAATATATATGAGATACTCAGATATTAAAGGCATAAAAAAGCCATTGTTATCCAAATGAAAAGTTGGACCTCGGTGCTGTCCAGTAGGGCTGGGACGGTTACCGCAATACCGCAGTCACGTGACGCCTACCGCGGGTCTATACCTGTAACCGCCATCACCGCACAAAAAAAATAAAAATAAAAAAACATTTTTTGGCCTGCACATCTGAATGCCTTTGGCAGAAGTCAAATGAGCCATTTTAATCTAGATTAATTCCAAGATTACAGTGAGATTAATCTAGATTAAAAAATGTATCTATGCACCTCTAATAGGCTAATAGCATTTCATTTGTATTGACTATTAGGCCTAGAGTACCTGTGTAATGCCTATATATTGAATTTCATTTCATGAGAAAGTCAAAAAAGCAGGACCTCAGTTTTTAATTGCACGTGCTTATTCTGCTTAAAACAATTCTCTCACGTGGTGCACAGCCGACAATTGCGCATTGAAGTTACTATTCCATCAAAACATGGCAGAGAGGGCTAACTTGGTGGCAAAGCCAAATGTCACGTCGCCAATATGGGCACATTTTGCAGGTTGCGGTTTACCGCAATACCGCGGGAATTTATTGCTTTTCAACCGCGGTAAGAAAAATTCAATACCGTCCCAGGCCTACTGTCCAGACCTGTTCATTCTCCTGTCCAGAATTGGGGCTATAAGGTCAGTCTGCCTTTTACCAGGTTTTGATTGGTTATTATTATACTTGGTATCATTTGAAACATTAATTAATCCACTCCTCAGTAAAAAACATCAGTAAATCATCTACATCTGTACCAAAAACATTTAATGAAATCCAATAAACTGTAGTCTCAAGTGTTATAAGTATGTATGTCGCCTCGCCCTCTACAAACTCTTATCAGGCCTACTGTAACATAACTTACGGTTTAATAGTAGTGTTGATCCAAAAGTTATTGTTGAGTATTATATTATTCATTCATTCATTCATTCATTCACCTTCTACTGCTTATTCCTGTCACGGGGAACTGGAGCCTATCCAAGCTACTTTGGGCCTGAGATGGGGTTCACCCTGGACAATGGCCAGTTAGTCACAGTGCTCACATGTAGAGACGTACTCTGCCACTGTTCAGCCCTAGTTATTAATAGATTTTTATTTTTTTACATAAAACATACTGCAAACCCTACTCTCACTGACACGTTTTATGCAGGAAACAGTGATCTGCTAAATGTATAGTTGTTGAAGGTAATTTCAAATAACATTAGTACTGAAAAAATATTGTTATATTACTGGTATTAAAAACACACTGGTGCCAAAGTGTATCATACAACTCTGGAAAAAATTAAGAAACCACTGCAAAATGATCAGTTTCTCTGGTTTTACTATTTATAGGTATGTGTTTGGGTAAAATTAACATGTTTTGTTTTATTCTATAAACTACTGACAACATTTTTCCCTAATTCCAAATAAAATATTATAATTTAGAGCATTTATTTGCCAAAAGCAACAACTGGTCAAAATAACAAAATATATTGGAATAATGGAAAGAAAATAAGTTACACTATACCCAATACTAATGTTTTAACTTAGGAAGAGTTCAGAAATCAATATTTGGTGGAATAACCCTGATTTTGAATCACAGCTTTCATGCGTTTGGGCATGCTCTCCACCAGTGGTCTCTTAATTTTTTCCAGAGCTGTATTATCATAGTCAGATTTGCTTGTTTGACTTGACATGAATTTACTAAATACTGTAAGCAGAAGCACAAACATATTAGTACTGAAGTACAAAATGAAAGGTCAGAAAAAAGTAGTAAGTCAAGAAGTTACTTAAATAGTGAAGCGGTTTCCAGTCGGTTTTCCAGTCCAGTCTCATATTTTAATACACAAAAACTACAGAAGCCTCTTTTTACATTACTTTCCATTTTTCTAATGATATACTGTATCTGCTATTGTTTTAGACAGTACTGGTGGTAAAACAGTGCACCTTTTGTATGAAGAGGTGGATGAGACAGACGTGGAGATCATTCATGTTCCTTCTCCAGCACTGGAGGAGCGTAAAGCAGACGCCTACAGATATCCACGCACAGGTCAGTCCCACTCTGTCCACACAATAACTAATACCTGTTAGTTGCATGACCTAATATATCTTTGTAACATTTTAATTTTTTCACAGGAAGCAAAAATCCACAGGCAACACTTAAACTAGTTGAGATCAAGACAGACCATCAAGGAAGAGTAAGGGAGTAACTAGATTGACTTTGTTTTCTCTTCAGTGGGATGTGATATTTCTGAAATATATATTTGTGACGTTTTATTTGCAGATTATCAGCGTGCAAGATAAAGAGCTAGTTGTCCCATTCAGCACCATGTTTCCTGGGACAGAATACATTGCCAGGGTTGGATGGACGAATGACGGCAAATAGTAAGTGAGATTTAGGGTTCCTGACACATTTGGTCAGATTTGTATGAGCTGGTGTAAAAGGGGTCTTTCGAACTTCAGTGTGGACTGAAGAATCATTCTCCGTCTCCGTCCGAATCAGTCCGTCTGAAAAGGTGGGTCTCGGTCCACTTCCGAGCAGACTCCAGTGCGGTTCATTTGTTGTGAAAACACAAATTGGCCTTGATGTAGCTCAACTGCATAAATACAGGCCCCTTTGTGGATTAAACAAGCTCCTGTATCAAGCAGTATGTTATGTTATAGTCTGTAGAACTATGATGTGCTGAGGGCAGACAAACCACTAACATTTTGTGTCTCATAGATCTAATCACGGTTTTTGCTATAAGTTTTCTTTTATTAACTTTACTTTTTTTGCGACACTGATATTGTTTCCTTATTACAAACATCTACAAGTGTTAAATGATGAAGTCGCAACAATTTCAGCCCAGAGCTGACCAACACTTTCCTGTTAAAACAATAAAGTGTGGCTTACAGGAGTGCACAATGCATAACTGATGACAACATGAGTCAGGGATTTAGAAAAGTCCTTTGGTGCATTTGTTAAAATGTGCTGTGTGAAACCAAACCAAACCGACCCAAACAAATAACCATTTCAGTTCATCAAATGTAAAAGCCAACTCGTCACTGAACTTGATCTAGAACAATAATTAGAAACTTCTTTCAAACCAAAGGTCAAAATACTCAATGACTCTGACTCCAGCAGATTTTGTGGTCCTTAGTGAGTCATTTTTCAAGTGAATGACAGTACAGTACTGTTTAACAGGTAACTGATTTCGCAGGATAGTAGGATGTAAGACAGACATGCCTGAATTCCGGCCCGGGGGCCAATTATGGCACTAGGTGAGATTTCATGTGGCCCTCAGCTTCAGAGATAAAATGTACTGTTTATGGCCCCAACAGCAGCAGCTTTATACAAATAAATCCAACAAAAATCCATTCAAATCCAACTAAAATCTGTTCAAATTGATCTAAAACACGTTCAAATCCAACTAAAACACGTTCAAATCCAACTAAAATCTGTTCAAATTTATCTAAAACATGTTCAAATCCAACTAAAACACGTTCAAATCCAACTAAAACATGTTCAAATCCAACTAAAACACGCTCAAATCCAACTAAAACATGTTCAAATCCAACTAAAACATGTTCAAATCCAAATAAAACCTGCACTTGTGAAAAAAGAATCAAAAGTCGGCCCTTGGAAATTTTTCTTTCATCAGATGCGGCCCGCTTTTCAAGAAGTTTGGACACCCCTAATGTAAGATGACTAGATCATGCAAGTGCACATGCTGTAGTATGATATTTCAAGCAAACTTGAAATGTAAATGCAAGGCTATTTTCTTTGAAAACAAAGCAAGGAAACCCTGGTGTATTTACTTTATTACTGCTGTAATAAATAAAAGTATATTGCTTTGCTAATATAATAAAATAAAAAGCTATTGGAACTATTTCCTGGCATGTCAAGTCGTGTAAAGTTTTGTTTTTAATTCCCAAAGTAAGCATTCAGCAACATTCAGCATCGTCAAAATATCACTATTTGTCACTAGACCAAAAAAAGCTTCATGTGAAGAATTTTTGCCCCAGGATTCTCTATTTCTGACTTGTTTCCATAGTTTTAAAATCTTTTTAGTGTCCTTTTGTGGCTTTACAGCTTGTCTGTCTCCCTCTAGTGGCTGGGCAGTGCTGTTGGATCGTGGTCAAAGAAAAATGCAGCTTGTCCTGCTTCCTCCTGCCCTCTTTGTCCCTGCCACAGACAACCTGGCGCAGCGGCAAGAGTGTCTAGAGGCCGTGCCTATTAACACACAGCCTTACATCATCTATGAAGAAACTACAGACGTCTGGATTAATGTAGGTTCTCTAACATTGATAAATAATGTTTCAATTTTTGAATTACACTGACTCTGCATCTTATTTTTTTGTCAGGTTCATGATATATTTTATCCTTTTATTCAAACAACGAACGATGAGTTTACCTTTATTTGGATAAATGAATCCAAAACAGGCTTTAGTCATTTGTATAAAATCACATCCCTGTTACAACCAAGCTGTTACCTGTGGACTGACGGGTACCAGCATGCAAAAGGTAAAGTATCGACGGATATCTCAGTACTGAATGTTTTTTTTTTTTTATGTCAAAGAGCATGTTAACTTACAGTGCTGTCTTTTGACTCCAGGAGACTTTAAATGTGCAATCAAGGAGGAGGTTACATTGACCAGCGGAGAATGGGAAGTGCTTGCCAGACATGGCTCTAAGGTTAGACAACAACTCATAATGCAGAGTTTTATTTTGAGTACAGGTAAACCAAAAAGGTAGTCACAATATTAATTACTGGCCTTAAAATAATAATAATAATACAGTTTTTAAAAAAGCTCAGTAATTTAGCTTAGAACAAATTTGAGATATTTGGGAAAATGCTCTAGGTTATCTCAATCAGTTGCACATAGATCTATATTTCTCTTTTTATTCAGGATTATTATTATTTAAGGTGCTGCTCAGACAAGTGTCATACATTTATTGCTGTTGCTTATTCATGTATGGCCTGTGTGAACATTTTTTTTTCTTAGATCTGGGTGAACGAGGCGACCAAGGTGGTGTATTTCCAGGGAACTAAAGACACGCCCCTGGAGCATCACTTGTATGTAGTCAGCTATGACTCACCGGGGGAAGTGGTCAGATTAACCAAACCGGGCTTCTCCCACAGCTGCTCTGTTAGTCAGGTAAAAGAATGCCACAGTGTCAACCTACAGTAACACTTGTATTCAGCTATATATCATGTAGATATGTTTATTAAATTTAACATTCAGTGTATTGCTCTTGAATTACATACAATCCCAATAAATTTTCCTTGCATCTGTTTTTGGCCTCAAAAATAAATTTTGCCTTGTGGGACCCCACAGGTGAGTGGAGCCCTTCCTGAGGAATGTGAGCCTAAATGAACAGAAAAGGTCCTGTCTTTCAGATATGAATAGAACCAATTTAGGTTGTATTTGTAATGTCTGGTTATTGTTTAAGGCAGGATGGCAAAATCTGGTGGTCAACTGCCAACTTTTTCTGATTTCTCAGATTTTCTGAATAATTATGGCTTTAATATTATATAATAGTTATAGGTTATTTAACAATGAAAAAAATGACTGGCTTTTATTCAGTGAATGAGAACATTTTTATGTATACTTGTATGATGGAGCCCTGGCCGTGACTCGTTTATTGCCTCAAACCATTTACTAAAGGGTTTCCCATTGAGTTTTGACCCAATGCTCTTATTGTGTTTTCTCTGGCTTTCTGCAGAACTTTGACTTTTTCATTAGCCACTACAGTAACGTGAGTACGCCTCCTTGCGTTCACGTTTATAAATTGAACAGCTCCGAAGACGACCATCTGAACCTGGTACCGGAGTTCTGGGCCAGCATGATGGAATCTCCAGGTAAACACCACTTTAAAGTAACACTGAGTAATTTTAGCTAGAAAAATATACATTCTCAAGATGATTTATGAATTCTTAGACACGCTATTCTTAGAGTCATAGCTATTTCACTGACACAGTCCCCTCGGCTGGACAGAAAACCTGGATTATAAATGATTTATAATTCCATTCCACCGGGAAGAGCAGACCTCACTTGAGTCAGCATGCTTAGCAGCTCAAACAGATGGAGGAGAAATAGGTTGATACGCTGGACCCTAGCAGAGTTGTAATTGTGCAAAATGCACTAAAATTATCCTAACGTTATCCTAAGACACGTATCCTAAGACATGTTTTTTTTCTTCCAAACTTGACGGTTTTGGCTAGTTTCCTCTCGAAAACAAACAATACAGACAGTTGTAAACGGAGCTGTGCCCCTGGTGGCTAAAAGTTACATAGTGTTGCTTTGAGACTTGCTTTTATTGAGGTTTTTTATGAAGTCTGCAGTCTGACCAAGAGTGAAGGTTGTCCATCTGTCGATGATGTTATTTTGGTCTCAATAGTGACGAGTCTGCAGGATAAAGTTTAGGGTCTGGCTTTGATTAAATCAAGGACGGTCAGTTTGATCTGAACGGACGTCGTCCAGACAATTCTGACAGGATAATGTAGAGAGCAGCCTTATTTAATGTCACAAACACCATGATGAGAAAGACAAGTTGAGGTAGTCTTGACTTGACCATCATAGTGCAATCCAGGTTCACCTGTAAGTTTCTAATCTGAAAGACTTTGATGTAAAAACTCTTTGGGCTTTTGCATTGAATTTTCTACTGAACTAATGTATTATTTGGTCATTATGTCTTGCTGTGTCCTGCAGGTTGCCCAGGAGATTACAATCCACCAGAGATTTTTGACTTTTCAGCAAAGTCAGGCTTCCAGCTTTATGGGATGGTCTACAAGCCTCACAACCTCCAGCCGGGCAGAAAACACCCCACTGTCCTCTTTGTTTACGGAGGACCGCAGGTTTGGGATTGATTCAGTTTTTCTATATGTTCAAAAGCAACAAATTTAAAAATTAAAAACCCATGTCTGCCCCTAGGTGCAGTTGGTTAACAACACTTTTAAGGGGATGAAGTACCTGCGGCTTAACACGCTGGCCTCTCTGGGCTACGCCGTGGTGGTCATTGACGGGAGGGGGTCCTGTCAGAGAGGCCTGGAGTTTGAAGGAGCGCTGAAAAACAAAATGGTAATTATTAAATCGTGTTGGTTTATGTTCTCCAGCTGTTTGGGCTTCTCATCCACACAAGCATTTTTGGCCCCCAAAATTGGAAATATTTTTCAAAGAACATCCAAAGTGAGTGTAGACTCGTAACATGGAACCTTTCTAATCTGCATCAACAGTTTTTATCTTTAGGGAATCCACAAATAAATCCCCTCTATCTAGTTTTCATGAGAGAATCTGATGATGCTTCTTTTAAACTGAAATGCTTAAGTAATCTGGTACTGCTTCAGGGCCAGGTGGAGATCGAGGACCAGGTGGAGGGCCTGCAGTACGTGGCTGAGAAGTTTAACTTTGTGGACCTTAGTCGTGTTGCTATTCACGGCTGGTCGTACGGCGGCTTCCTGTCGCTCATGGGCCTCATCCAGCGACCTAATGTCTTCAAGGTCAGAGCGATTGCCTCAGTCCTCTTGCAATTTGTGTTGAAAATCATACTGTTTTGAGGCTATTTTGTCTCTATACTTGATCATGGTTACAGGTTTTTATGAACCTTCTCTCACTTGTGGCTGATAAAAAAGACTAGTGATACTGTAAATAAACCCGAGAGCATGAAATATGTCTGTTTAACCGCTGTACAGTGAACTGTTTTATATCATCACAGAGCTCTGCGGAGAAAATGACACCAACTCTGTATTTTCTGTAGCGCAGCCACATTCACACATGTCCTGCAGTAAACACTGGCTTTGACATGGAGTACAACCACAGTTTAATATTTATAGTTAGAGCAGAATTAACAAATGCACTTCTTCTGGGCTGTCTCGTCCTCATCCATCCTTCCATCCATCTTCTACCGCTTATCTGGACCGGATTGCGGGTCAGCAGTCTAAGCAGAGAAGTACATCAACCGCATCACTGCAGAACCTGCACCGATCCGTCTGTCAACCTCACGTTCCTCCCTTCCCTCACTTGTGAACAAGACCCGAAGATACTTGAGCTCCTCCACTTGAGGCAGGAGCTCTCCACCAACCTGAAGGGGACAAGCCACCCTTTTCCGACTGAGAACCATGGTCTCAGACTTGGAGGTGCTGATCCTCATCCCATCCGTCCCAGTGTGCCTAGAAATCCTGTCCATTAGGATAATGAACAGGACCGGTGACAAAGGGCAGCCCTGCCGGAGTCCAACATGCCCAGGAACAGGTCTGACTTATTGCCGGCAATGCGAACCAAGCTCCTGCTCCGGTCGTACAGGGACCGAACATCCCTCAGTAAAGGGCCCCGGACCCCATACTCCCAGAGCACCCCCCACAGGGTGCCACAAGGAACACAGTTGAATGCCTTCTCCAGATCCACAAAGCACATGTGGACTGGTTGGGGAAACTCCAAAAAAGCCTCCAGCACCCTGGAGAGGGTATAGACGAAAACCGCATTGTTCCTCCTGAATCTGAAGTTCAACTATCGGCCCCATTTTCCTCTCCCTGGTATAGACTTTCCCGGGGATGCCAAGGTCTTCCAGTCCAGAGGTACTGTCCCCAAACGCCACGCAATGTTGCAGAGGCGTGTCAGCCAAGACAGCCCCACAACATCCAGAGACTTGAGGTACTCGGGGCGTATCTCATCCTCCCCCGGTGCCTTGCCACCGAGGAGCTTCACAACTACCTCAGTGACTTCGGCCTGGGTGATGGACGAGTCCACCTCTGAGCACTTGGCCTCTGCTTCCTCAATGGAAGATATGTTGGTGGGGTTGAAAAAGTATTCCTTCCACCGTTCAACAATAACCCAGTTGAAGTCAGCAGATTCCCACCTCCACTGTAAACAGTGTTGGCAGGGCACTGCTTCCTCCTTCTGAGGCGCCGGACGGTTTGCCAGAATTTCAGCCCGCTCGGCCTGCCGGTACCTATCAGCTGCCTCAGGAGTCCCACAAGCCAACCAGGCTCGATAGGTCTCCTTCTTCAGCTTGACGGCATCCCTTACTTCTGGTGTCTATCACCGGGTTCGGGGGTTGCCAGGCACAGGCACCAGAGACTTTACGGCCACAGCTCCGAGTGGCCGCGTCGACAATGGAGGTGTAGAACATGGTCCACTCGGACTCAATGTCTCCAACCTCCCTCGGAATCTGGTTGAAGCTCTGCCGGAGGTGGGAGTTGATAATCTCTCTGACAGGGGACTCGGCCAAACGTTCCCAACAGACCCTCACAGTACGGTCTGCCAAGTCTGTCCAGCTTTCTCCCCCTCCATCGAATCCAACTCACGACCAGGTGGTGATCAGTTGACAGCTCCGCCCCTCTCTTCACCCGAGTGTCCAAGACATACGGCCGGAGGTCAGATGAAACAACTACAAAGTTGACCTCCGGCCAAGGGTGTCCTGGTGCCACGTGCACTGATGGACACCCTTATGCTTGAACATGGTGTCCTCAGACTAAAGTAAATGTCCCGTTACCCAATAGAGAACAAATAATCTGAGCAGTAATTTGCTTTGAAAAGGAAGCTAATTTTTAAATGTAGCACTGCTACAGTCCTTGATCTTGAGACTCGAGAGATCTTTCTAAGAAATGTATTATTTTATAATAAGTTAGGATTAAAAGAAAATGTTGCATCTACTGTTTGTAGCTAATGTCACAGAGACATAAGTGTGGCTTGGCTACTGACATTTTTATTTTTTATTTATTTAACCTTTATTTAACCAGGATAGTCCCACTGAGATTACAAATCTCTTTTGCAGGGGAGTCCTGGCCCCATGTGTGTTTGGGGGGGACTATTGTACATGTTTTTGGTGGTAGGGGAAACCGGAGTACCCGGAGGAAACCTACACAGACACAGGGAGAACATGCAAACTCCACACAGAAAGGCCCTGCCCTGGATGAGAATCGAACCCAGGACCTTCTTGCTGTGAGGCAGGCGTGCTAACCACTTTGCCACTGTGCTGCCAATTACGGGCCATGTGTTTCCAACTTGAGGTCCGCTGGCCAAATCTGGTCTTTTGTAACTTTAAGGTTAACTGTAAGGTTATACACTCACCTAAAGGATTATTAGGAACACCTGTTCAATTTCTCATTAATGCAAGAATCTAATCAACCAATCACATGGCAGTTGCTTCAGTGCATTTAGGGGTGTGGTCCTGGTCAAGACAATCTCCTGAACTCCAAACTGAATGTCAGAATGGGAAAGAAAGGTGATTTAAAAACATCCAGTATGCGGCAGTCCTGTGGGTGAAAATGCCTTGTTGATGCTAGAGGTCAGAGGAGAATGGCTGATTCAAGCTGATAGAAGAGCAACTTTGACTGAAATAACCACTCGTTACAACCGATTTCAGCCGTATTCAGCAAAGCATTTGTGAAGCCACAACACGCACAACCTTGAGGCGGATGGGCTACAACAGCAGAAGACCCCACTGGGTACCACTCATCTCCACTACAAATAGGAAAAAGAGGCTATAAATTGCACGAGCAGTTGAAGACTGGAAAAATGTTGCCTGGTCTGATGAGTCTCGATTTCTGTTGAGACATTCAGATGGTAGAGTCAGAATTTGGCGTAAACAGAATGAGAACATGGATCCATCATGCCTTGTTACCACTGTGTAGGCTGCTGGTGGTGGTGTAAATGATGCCAATTGGGCATTGTTTAAATGCCACGGCCTACCTGAGCATTGTTTCTGACCATGTCCATCCCTTTATGACCACCATGTACCCATCCTCTGATGGCTACTTCCAGCAGGATAATGCACCATGTCACAAAGCTCAAATCATTTCACACTGGTTTCTTGAACATGACAATGAGTTCACTGTACTAAAATGGCCCCCACAGTCACCAGATCTTAGTCACCAGAACCCAATAAAGCATCTTTGGGATGTGGGGGAACGGGAGCTTCTTGCCCTGTGCATCCCACAAATTTCCATCAACTGCAAGATGCTATCCTATCAATATGGGTCAAGATTTCTAAAGAATGCTTTCAGCACCTTGTTGAATCAATGCCACGTAGAATTAAGGCAGTTCTGAAGTCGAAAGGGGGTCAAACACAGTATTAGTATGGTGTTCCTAATAATCCTTTAGGTGAGTGTATTTTAAACAGTAGCTGTATCTTTTTAATATTTTAAGTTTGAAAAACAGGTGAAAAAGCAACAAAACAAACAGATTTGTCTGCCATGCCATTCATCTCTATACAACTGATGGAAAAAATCAACAAGGCGACCTGCTTTGTTGTGATGGCTGGCAAAAACTTGAATAAAACAAAGAGTAAACGACTAGATATCCGCGAGAGCGGTAGAGCTTCAAAGCCTTTAGCCTGCCTTGTAACATTCAATCAGAATTCAAAATCGGTAATTTTAAAATTTCTTGCATTCTATGTCATCTATTACAATTTTAAAAAAATTATTTTTGTGTGTATATTTATTTCTTTAGTTTGAAATTCATACATTTTTATGCAGGTATTAAATTGCAGCCCATAACCTGGAGCTACCCCGTTGATGTTTCCTCTATTAGCCACACAGTGTCAGTGTTGGGCAGTTCGTGTTTGTTAGAAGAGCTGTCTCTATGTGGGGCTTTTTTTTTTTCAAAATTAAATAAACGATTCCCAAGGATACTCATTGAACTTTACATAGAATAGAACTCAACAACTCTCATAATAACCATAGCCCGAATCAATAATTTAAGTGTCCATATTAAATGTACTAAACTGTTCTTTTGTATCTGCCTCTCAGCTGGCCATTGCAGGAGCTCCGGTGACAGTGTGGATGGCCTATGACACAGGTTACACTGAGCGATACATGGACGTGCCTGAGAACAATCAGCAGGGCTATGAGGAGGGCTCCGTGGCGCTGCATGTAGACAAGCTGCCCAGCGAGTCAGTACACAGATTTGACACACCTTTGAGCTTCCACTACGATGCCCTTGTTTAGATTGACACTTGAAATGTAATGTTTAAAAAAAAAAAAGGCTAATGACAAGATACAACAGTAGAATGTGAAACCTGGTAGTAATGTAATGGTGATGAATGTTAGTATTCAGGAGTGGAAGGATGATATGCCACGTACACATTGGTACCGTTGCACCCTGAAGGCCTGACAAACGGCATGCTGGAACACTCCTTATTCTTGCTTTCATCAGCCTTCAGCAAATTACTAGATATCTGTAGCTGCAGGTTTTCAGTTCCTACATTTGCATGGTTTCACAGTTGAGCAATCTCTCATGGTCTTGTAGTTCAAATCAAGTTCAAGAAATAACTCCACGTTGCATTTTTCTAATTCTAAACTCTTTGTGATTCCAGGCCGAACCGTTTGTTGATTCTCCATGGATTTCTAGATGAGAATGTGCACTTTTTCCACACCAATTTCCTCGTGTCACAGATAATCCGTGCAGGGAAACCCTACCAGCTTCAGGTTCGTTTTAAATGATAGGTGAAAAGTGGAATTACCTAAAAGCAGACAGTGTGGAAATTTGAGAACCAACTTAGTATAATCAAGAGGGCATTGTCTCTAAGGTGGTAAAATGGATATGTTTTTTCATTGTCAGTCACTCCCCAAATATTTGAGCCTGGATGTCTATACCGTTCAGACAAAAAACATTTTGGAAACAATATGTATGCAACGACATAATTTGTCATTTTACATACCGTATTTTTCGGACCATAAGACGCACTTTTTCTTCACCAAATAGTGGGAGGAAAAGTGCCTGCGTCTTATGGTGCGGATATGGTATTCGGACCATATCTTATGGTATTCCCGCTGCCGCTCTGCAACTCGTCTTTTGGTCCGAGTTGCAGAGCGGCAGCGGGTCCCCCGGTACCTTCTGTGTCCCTGGAAACTGCATCATCCCTCCCCCGCCCCGTGTCCAGGCTTCTCAGTAGTCCACTGAGATACTGGCAGAATACCATCCCCCCCCCCGCGTGTCGCCTTGCCTTACCGTAGTGGCAGAGCGGCAGCGGGTCCTCTCTCACCTTCCTTACAGAAGCCGATGTGTGCAGGAAGGCGCGATGCTGCTGTACTGTGTCACCGCCGTATGCTATTGGAGGATAGCATGTAGTAGGCGGTGTTACAGTACACAGCAGTGCGCATGCCCTTCACTCCAGTCATATAATTCAAATATTATTCTGTTATACTTTATTAAATATTTTATTACACTATTTGGTTCAGAATATTTTTTTTTTCCTATTTTTCTCCTCTAAAAACCAGGTGCGTCTTATGGTCGGGTGCGTCTTATGGTCCGAAAAATACGGTATATGTAGACTGCCACCAGGTCTGCTGAACTAATTGAGTTTATCTAAACTGTTTGTGGCAAAGTAATATAAAGTTATATATATTTATTTTATTTTGTTTTTAAATGGCGTTGTATTTATTATTATTTTTTTAAAGGGACAGTGCAAGTTAATGAACATACATGAGACACAGCCACATGAATGTAAACATGCCAGATTGTAGCCTTAAGCTAATTTCCATCCGTTGTCCCAACATTCTCACACATTCATACACCAGAGCGGTGTCACTGGGGCAAGGAGGGCTAAGTGTCTTACCCAAGGACACAACAACAATATGAACTTTGGGGAGAGCGGGAATCGAACCGGCAACCTTCCGGTTATAGGTAACCGCTCTACCACTGAGCCACTGCGCCCCTATTTGTGTGTAGTCAGTAGAATACCTTAAGTAATGGTTGCACTCAACAACTTGGAGAACGGAGTAGGCGTATACACACTAAGAAATATACCACAGATAATATATATTTTCTATATATACAAATACCACATACAAAAAAAAATATATATATATATATATATATTTTTTTTAATAAATGAGTAAACGTGTTGTTTGTTTTTTTCTTTTTTCTGTTGGCTGTTTTCAGGTGTATCCCAACGAGCGACACAGTATCCGCTGCCCTGAGTCTGGAGAGCACTATGAGATAATGCTGCTGCACTTTCTACAACAATACCTCTAAATCCTGAGAAATGGGGGGAATGGTGAAGCCTGGTGAACCCCTCCCTCCCTCCCTCCCTCCCTCCCTCCCTCCCTCCCTCCCTCTTTTCTCCCCCTCTCTGTCATCTCGTTTCTTCTCCAGCTCACCACATATCTCTCCTTTTTAAACCCCACGTACCGCCCGTCTGTCATGGGTCTAAGAGACTATCGGACACAGACTCATCTCACTTCTCCACTGTACGCTCTCATCTGTCTTATGTTCTGTAATCTGCCATTTCACTTGTACAGTCTGGGGGTAGGTTTTTGTGAACACAGAGATTTTTACAGAGAACGAGAAGACATAATAGACTTATGGAGAAATGCACCAATCAGCCATAACTTTATGAATAACATTGGTTAGCTCATCCTATTGATGCCGGAATTGGAAATATTTGAAATGAATTCCATGAGTCGGGGTTTTCGTTCAGGTTCTCTCACCAAATAAACCAAGCATGGAAGGATCAGGGAGAGAAACCTACACTAAAAATGGCTGATGGATGTATTTTCAGGCTGACCACTCACCCTGCCACCTCCTTTTTCTGCCGCCACCATGGCTTTTTGCCAAACGTTACCATGTCTTTTCACTGCGCCCCCATCCATTTTATCAATGCGAGTCTGTGCTTGGGAATAGTCACAGTTGAAGATATTTGCAGACATTTGTTAGTATGATACATATGACACATTACATGCACTCACCAGTCACGTGATTAGAGACACCTTTTCAACTGATCGTACATGTGTAGCTTATCTTCCATTCGTAAGGAAATCAAACAACAGAATGGTAAAGGTTTGTGGTTCCTTGGGTCAGGCAACATGGCTAAAAATAAAATCTCTATTTTATCTTCTGCTGGCTTCAAAGACAATTCAAATGTAAAATGCTCAATGTAAAAAAAACAAAAGCGTAAAAAAATGCAGCAGCACTCGCAATATTGGATGCCTCTTCATTTTGTGACTTGATCTACAACTAACAGCTCACTCTTATGTCCTTACATAATTCTTGTATTTTTGTAAAGACAATGTGGGCAGCATGTCGGAAAGAGAAAACTATTAACTATTTTGACATAGGACAAAAACTCAAATTAACCATATTTCATCAATTTATCACTCAGCCCTAATGGTTACTGTTGCCCTTCTTTTATCTCTCACCCTTCTGACCTTTCTCCTCAGACATTCTCTGACACCAACATGGCATTTTTCCTCAGAGAACTGCTCCTCTGGGTATATTTTTTGGCAAACTTTAGTAATGGTTGGTAAAAATTCCATCCTACTCGGCACCAGTGGCCATGAGCTCAACCTCAACCAACTATGCAAATAGTGACCTTAAACTAGCGTTACAACAGGTTTGTGTTTTCTTTTGATTGCCTTTTAGCTTTTTTTTTTTTTTGGCTTTACATTTAGTACATCTTTTGCCAATTTTGAATTGCCTTTCTTTTCTTTCTTTTCTTTCTTTTCTTTCTTTGTTGCTTGGTTTAAACCTCAGACATGTTACTGTCTTTTTGATTGGATAAGTAGAAATGAACCTTAATGAGCAGTTGAATAGGTGTCTCTTACGTTTTCAGTGAGTGTTGCACTGCAAGATTGACATAAAAGATGAAAGAAAACCCAGGCTTGTTTTCTCTCCTCTTGTTTTAGGTGTGTTTAAAATAAAATATTTTTATGACTTTTTATTCTTTTTTTTAATGAGTGCTGAGAAGCAGCTCATTGAGGTTTAGCCCCTCACATTTACATTGCGCGAGACGTCTGCTTGCCTTCTTATCACATAATTTATATTTGCCAATGTACCTCTTGACTCTTGATCATGCCGGTACTTCCTTTTTTTACTGCAATAAAGACAAAAACAGGAGGGTGAGCACCGGAGTCTTACAACAGCTTTGTACCACCGGAAAACAGTTTGTACATGATACTGAATAAATGTATGAATGAATCACACGCCTGGCTTTTCTGTTGTGTAAATCCCTGTCCAATTTAAAAGAATTGGTGGAGAGTTCTGGAATGGATTTGGATGGCTTTTTATTTTTTACTCATTGGAAAATTTAGGTTTGAGTCATTTACGTTTTAAATTTAGTCATTTAGCAGACACTTAAATCCAAAGCGACTTACAAGTGAGGAAAACAATGGAAGCAAAAGCACAAGTGCACTAGAAACTAGTCCCAGCACTGTATACAAAGCTATGGATAGGGGAGAATGTTTTTTTTTTCTGTTTGTTTTTGGGGAAGAAAAGGAATCGATGGAAAGGAAATAGAATTCAGTGTTTGTCAGTCAGGTGTTGATGGAAGAGATGACTCATGAGATGAGTCATGACCTTGAGGCTACTGTACAAAGAGGAAAAGCCAGAATAATTCCAGTTGATGGCTGAAGCAGGGTCTATGCTTAAGTCTATGGCTTATGAAAAAACGCTGTCCTTAATAACAATGGTAAGAGTCCAAAATTGAATTAGGAACAATGTAACTATTTTGTGTGCACACAAAATAAAATGTATTTTGGGGAATTTTAGGGGATCTGTAGAACAATAAACATTTACGTAAAATACTTTAATCTGCTGGTCTGAAGGTGCCAAAATCAAAGGTTTAGTCTTATAATTAGTCTTATACATCCCAACAGTAGAAGCTATTTTGTCACTGGGTGGCAGCGTGCTTTGCAGTTTAGAGGAAACCTGGTCACTTATAGAACTGAGTAAACCACTATTTATCATAACTAGGCATACATTTAGGGTGCTAAGAAACATTTTCTTTTACTGTGGTGTACACTGGGCCTAAACCAGAGCCTTTGATGCTGGTACAAAAGATTAAATCCATAAATAAACATAAATAAATAAAGTTATTTTAAAGTGTACCTTCTTATACAGTCCTTAAATCAAACTTGTTTCACTGCTGCGAGTGCTTTGAGGCTCACATGCTCTTACCGTGAAGTGGCAGATGCTTCTTGTTACCCTGTCTTTTTCCCATTGTTAAGAGCCCAGTTGCTATGGAAACATCCTGGTTATAGTTCAGGAGGTGAGTAATGCTTCACTTTCATCTCTTGTTGCCTGTGCTGCAGTACAGTAACAGGATTATTCTCAAAAGTGCAACTGAATTCTGATCATTTGAATTGGAATGTGTTTGCAAGATAAATATTATTACTTCCACAAATTAAAGTGCATACTTGTGTAGGATTTGCACAGATGCTGAAGTCAGCCCTAAAAAATAATTTGAATTTGACCTTGGAAAAGTTAATGGATCTTGTCATTCAGAATGCATGTCCAACTCTAGGTTATTTAAACTGACTTTCACCTGAAGCAGTTCTCGGTATTCAAAGGTCAAGTGAAAGCCACTGATTATCTGTTGCAGAAGCTGATCCTAGACCAGTACTTACAGACTCTCTTTAGGTTGAGCGCCTTAGCTCTAAACCCAGCCAGCAGTAAGTTAAAGTGGCAGATGACACCTGAAGTACGCTCCCAGGTGAAATAAGAAAAGCCGCTCAAGTCATCAGGAACACAACCTATGTCTGATCAGATTCAGACACGTGAGGTGGCAAATCAATCCAGCAAATACATTTGAGCTTTTATCTGTAATGTTATATTAGTAATTGGTTAAAATACATGAAAAGGGTCATTGTTTTTTAGATAAGTCACTTTCACGTTTAGAATAAAGTTTGAGGGGCACAACCCCTCATTCAAATTGTTTGAATCTTTTTCATTGAAAGAATTTTTTAACCATTCTTCTGTACAACATTGCTTTAATTTGTGCGCAGCTCTCTTAAGGTCCTTCAGCATTTTGAGTTGAGGTCTGGACATTTCAAAACTTGGAGGGTTACGTTTCCTTTCAGTCATTCTGATGTACACTTATTGCTGTGCCATGGTCTGATTCATTGTCCTGTTGCATGACCCAACTGTAACCAAGCAATAGCTGTGGGACAGTGCCGCACATTTGCTTCTAGAATATTCTTGGTTACAGAGTGGTTCATGATAATCTCAGTTGTTGCCTACGTTCGATAGCTGCAAAACAAGCCCAAATAAACAGCCTTCCATTGCAATCGTGCACACTTAAAGAATAAAAGTTTTAAATTAAAGGTAAGAAGAAAGAAACTTGGAGCAAATGGTATTCAACTTATCTGTCAAAGTCAAACTTTATATGGAATTTTTTTTAAGGAATTAAAAAAATAATTCTCTTAAAATATTTTTATTTTCAAACTAAACATGCTCATGAATTCTTTAGTGATCCTATACTTAATTCTTTTAGGCACAAACCACAAAAAACCAATGCATCTTCATTCAAATCAATTTAATTGGCTCATTTAGCCAGAATGGTTATATTCTCTTAAAAAAACATCTGATAAACACAAGGAAAGACAATATAAATTACAAGCAGACCAGAAATATATAAAGTGATTCACAGTCTTTAAATAAGAAAAGGTAACATTTTCTACAATAATAAACTTTCACAAAGTCACAGGAACATTCATATCACATGTACAAAACTGGCAGCTTTAAACCAAGTCAATATGACTCAACAACATTCAAATCTCCACAGAAAACGTAACAGTCAGTGAAGGCAGTTTCTGATTCAAAAAGGCTGAAGTGACTTTCTGCATTGTAATTTTACTTTTTTTTTCAGTCATTTACATCTTAACACAATTGTTAAGTTAAAAAAAAAACTTAATGCTACATACATTATTCATCAAAACAACATGGATTTGTGCGGACGTTATTTAAGAAAACAGTCTGAACTCGACGCACTCCTGGTGATCAGACGTGACTTGCTGGAAATGCTTTGTGGCTTAACACACAGTGGGCAAGCCCGGTCTTGTTCAGCAACTGGGGCCTCTGCGACTTGTCAATACAAGAAATGGGGCCAAAGGTAAGACTACTTTTTCCACCATTTTGATTCAAGAGGTCTGCTTCCCCTCGGCTGGTAAAACGAGAGGGAAACTGCTCATCTTCTGGAGCGTTTTAGTGCTTCCGAGTCCTGTCAACAAAAGGAAATAGATGTACCGCTTAAACCAAGCACAGTCTTGTTTTTCCTCAGCTTGGTGATCACATTTCTCTTCTCAATCTCGCTCACGACTTCTCTTGTATCTGAGCTGGGGCAATCATCATCTTGCTTGATCGGAGAGGATAGTAGCGGCCGCGCCAAGTTTTCCAAAATATGCCCTGCTTTCTCTGGTGTCGCTGTTTGGGGGGTGGGCTCTGGAAATATCGGCCGTTCAGGTTGGAATGACCGCAGCTGCTAAACCACCATCCACCTAGAAAAAGAGAAAAATAAATGGAGTTAGAGCATGCATGCCAAAATATAATATGAACTGGAATGCAAATACATGGTTGTTCAATTAACACTGGTCTTTGAATTATCTCCATCTTGATATTGTAGGTTTTTAAGCCAACAAAAATTAACCGACTTGGATGCTATAACAAACTCATAACTCAACTTACCAGACAGGTTCTTGGCGCAGTTGGTGTCGCTCTTGCGGTCGTTGTCCTGGTCATGAGTAGAGAATGGTAGACCAGTTTTGGCGTCGGTACCCAGGGAGCTCTCCAGAGTGCCGGAAGCGCTGTCCTCCTTGACGTAGAGGGAGTATTTGGTGTCGGATCCACCGAGGCGAATCGGGAGGTGAACGGTTGCAGAGTCGCCGTTCCAGTCGGCCATGTCGATGTTCAGGATGTAGCCGCTGTCTTTGGCAATAGAGTGCATCTTCTCCAAACCCAACCAGAACTCGCCTGAAGAAGAAGAAGAATAAAAATGTTCATTTATATTTTATTTTATGACAACATAGACACTATATAAAAATAGACAGTGGGTAGAAGTAAGAAGTAAATCCACTTTATCACTATATTGGGAGCAACTACAGTACACGTCATAAGCTATTATCAATTTGATCAGAAGTTATTTCTAGCTTTTGAATAACTAAAAAACGTATTCAGTCTTTTTAGATTCAATCACAGGATTAGAAAGCGTACACTCTGAGGCCAGGCTGTTATGTGCGGCGCCATGTGTATAATCATTATTTTAACTTTACATACGTTTAGGACTCAAGATATCTTACAGAATCATTTATTTTATTATTTGTAACTGAGCGTTACCAATTTAAACCAGACACTGTCTGACAGTAAATTTAAGCCTCAAGTTTGAGTTTGGTATGTTTGTGATTTAATTTCAAAATGATCCTTTCATATCCTTAAACCGCCTCTGTTCATCTTTATAAGACATTATAGAATACTGTCTTTGATCATATTGGGTGTTGCTTATGTGATCTTGTTTGGATCCACGAGACAGGGCTAAACTGAGGTCCATCTAACACCTGTTGAGCCTAGTTAGTGAGAGTGAGATCAAGGCCCAAAGAGTATTTACCGTTCAGGTTGCCAAAGCCTTGCTTGTAGGCTTCCCATGGCTGATCGAACTCGACAGAGCCGTCCTGACGCCTTTGGATCACGGTCCATCCTCCAACTGGACATGACATTCCAATAGAAATAAGTCTCTCAGCCGCAGTATATTTCACTATTTACTACAAAGGATTATCTCTTTACAAAGTACTTACCAGTTGTCAATTCGCAGAAGACTTTAAAAGGTTCGGAGTTGATTGGTTGAATATTATAGACTCCGCTGATGGTCTCTCCTCTTAGAAACAGCTCATGACAATCAGAGGCAGTTTCTGTAACAACAAAACACAAAAAACAAAGACTATTAATACTAGTTAAATCACTTTTACTCTTCAACCTGTGTTTCCAATTTGCAATTGAAACATAAACCTGTAAATTCTACAGTGGATAGTGTTTTTGGCAAGGCACGTTTGAATTGTTTTCTTTCTTGCGTGTCTTTAATACACTTTTTATTGCAATATTTTGGCATAAATCAAACTAAAGGGAATTGGGTTGTCCTCTTCATGCCTCTTTTCCAGGCAGACCATTCCAATTCAGGCAAAAGGTCACCGCAAACCTCCACAGCTGTGTTGTTTGCAAATAACACTTCAATCATTTCAAGTCAAGTCTGCGAGATACGAGCGCGTGCCTTGATAAAGTAGTAACAACCAAGTGTGAGTTTGTGTTCCGGATAAAAATATGACCTTTATCCCAGTTCCCAAGCCAGGCTTTCCCTCTTTTTGATAACAGCTTGAATTACAATCTACTACCCTTTGCATTCCTCAGAGGCCTGTTAAAACCCCCCTTTTCTTTGGTGGGCTGTCACACATTCCTTGCGTGCAAAGCAGGCTGTGGGTGACGTATGAGTGCGTGGACACTGCATGGACGGTGCATGGCTGGGGAGTGCTGAGAGTGAGGGGAGACCACATTAAAATTAACCATATTTGAGAACTAAATAAATTATACTGATATTGGGGGCCTTTGCAAATCAAAGTGCAAATACATTTGTCAATACATTTTATAAATTTGTTTATGTCCAAATTGACAAAACTTAACTACATTTTTTAAATATATTTTCTAAATCCAATCCAAAGGGTCAACCTATTTGGTTGTATTAAGGAAATACTTTAAGCCTAGTCTTTAGTTTTTATGCCGCAAGACTAACATTAAACTTTATTGTAAGTTGTTAATTCTATATGGTTCCTTTGAATGTACAAGGTAAATTGGTTTTAGTTTTTCACCTAAACTAATGGCTCCAAAAGTGTGGAAAGACTAAGCTGTCCCCATTCTAAGTAAATACTCTAGTGACTAGTAGCTCTGCCTTCAGTCAAGGGCTCTCCTGAACTTTGGCACACTTCTTCCTCATGACAAAGGGAGAAGGCGGGGGTTTGTACGTGAGAAAAAGGGGAGTGTCTGCTTGAGAAACGGTTCCTCATTCACGAGGGATGTGCAAATAATGTTTGTTTTACAGCAAGGAGGGGAAGAATCAATCCAACAGCCACGAATATCTGTACAAAGGTCATGGATAAATATAGACCACTTTCCCTTCATTTTTGACCACAATTTTTTTTTCCCTCAAAGCTGGAATCTGAGGAACATTGCGAGATTTGTCCAAAGTCGTCCTCCCTTCCCTTTTCAGTGTAATACCCTGTAGCTTTGTGACCCTTTGCTAGATTGCTGAACTTTTACCTAGTTGAAACTTATCCAGTGAAATTTGTAGAGTTTTTTGTTATGTTCCTTTCTTGTTTCTCAAATCCTGGTGATGTCAGAGCCCCTCAGGGGTTGCCATGATTTGTAAATGGTTGACTGAACTGAACCCAGACCAGTTCACCTTTCACCTACTTCTCCTGTGAGGCAACTCCAAATGAATCTTTTTACACTGGTTTTTGTTATATGGGACACTATAATGACTCCTAGTCACTAATGGGTTATATTTCGTTATAACCGTGTTCACATTCAACATTAACAAAACCTAAATTTGCTAATATAACCCTAATATAAAGCTGTGTGTCTCAATTTGAACGGATTTATTGTATTGTGCCTACTATGTACAATGACTAGTTAAGTCACTTACTAATGTTTTAATCATTTAGCAGAAAAGATACACTGTCAAATTTAATTTAGGAGATTAAAGTTAACCATTTAAGCTACTAAATGTCTTGTTTTAGTAACTTTAACGTTTTTATTAAGTGCATTCAATGTATTACTAGCTTAGCCGGTCAACTAAGAACCAACCAGTTGCTACTGTGAGAGATATTTTGCTTTTGGAAGTGAAGAGATGTACCTAGAGACAGTAAGAACCCTCAGTAAAAGTTAAATTTGAGCTACATTCCGCCGTTAAATGATAAATCCTTACATATTTATGATAATATAAAAGGAACATTCCTCATATAGCCGCTAATTTAAGACTAACTACTGTTGTTATAAGCTAATGTGGGGAAAAATATTTTTTTAATAATTCTTAAAAGGTATGTTATGTTCTCCCCTGCGTACATATTTAAAAAAAGTTAACAATGAATTTCTTATGTTTATGTCTTCAAGGTCTAGTGGAAAAGTCATTAAAATGGCAGCTAACATATTTTAGCCTCTGCTAAACTTAAGTTTACCGCGCATCATGCTAATTACCGTGGTCCAATCTAATCAAGGCCATATGTGGCCTCACGCAGAGCCTCAGCAGCGTCTCCCAAATTGATTCCCCTGAGTTTAATTGCTGTTGATTTAAAGCTTATCCCATGTCTTTTTACTTAACAGATGGCTGCCACCTTTAGCGTAGGTTTTGACTTAAGGCATTAAGGAGTTGACGAAGAGGAGGATTTGGGGACTCACCGGCTGCAGGAGAGTCACGCTGCTCCACGACCACGTCAGGGGCCGAGCTACTTGGGGCCTCCACTCTCTGCCTCGAATGCTGTATCTAACCCGAGGTGACAAACGAACAATTAGAACCAAAAAAAAGTGGATACAAGTTTGTTTAAATATTTTGATTTGCAGTGAGTAGAGCCGTGCACCTGGCTTTGGAGAGTCCTAATGCGCACGTTTTGTTTGTCGAGCTTCTCTTGTTGAAGTCTGATGCGCTCCATCAAGTCATCAATGCGTTTGTTTTGGGCCTCTAGCACCGTCTGTCAAGAAAAGAACACATACGAATATTTAATGTTTAAAATAGCTCATGAATGTCTTTAAACGCACCACCCACTACGCATTTAAACTTGTGTTTTGGTTACGTAACTTGCTCCCAGCACGGGACCTTCCATTGCTGCGTAAAGAAAGAGAACGACTACTGTCCTCATGCAGTGCTTGCAGCTCGAGTAAGATCTCTTATATTTACGGTAACATGACTCTAGCACAGTCAGATTTTTGGTTACATTGTGTTTTGACAGCTGTTGTGTCCCCTTTGTGGCGCGCAGCCTGTAGCGTTGACTCGTTGCACGTACACCACGTTCTCCGGCCTCTTTAAGCCACCCCCAGCCCCCTCTTCACTGACCTCTGTGCATTGCGTCACTCTTAAACCCGTGCTAAAAAGGGGCCCCCCTGAAGACATCGATTGTGCACAGTGTATTGTAGTTTTACTATGCTTCTTCAGGTGCAACTCAAAACGGAGATCAAACCGGCCTATTATCAGTTGATGAAATTATATTTGTATATCAGTGTACAATAGAAAGTGCATAGGCTTTACCTGCCAATCATTGTTCACTGCATTTATAACAAGCTATAGTTGCACAAAGCCAAAGCATTGCAAACAAACCAGAAAACATGATAGCCAATGGAAACCAATATTACATGCACAAAACAGTGACAAGCAAATGGACACAATGCATTTAAAAATACTTTTTATAGGCCAAGATTTAAGCTGCAACAACTGGGCAAAGTGTTCTTACATTGTGACTAATTTGGTAACCCTATTAATCAATGCATTTAAGGACACTCACTTTAGTATTATGTCCAATAGGAAAAGAAACTGTACCATGCATTTGACCTTCTATACATCACTTTAATTTAGTCTTTTTAAAATTTTATTTACGTAACCAGTCAATAAATGGGAAAGTAGTATATAGTTGTAAAGGTGTAGTTGCACACTGTCAATGCTCAAAGTTCTGCTCAATGCAAAACCTCATAGTCTTTCTTAACGGTAAGCCACGTGTTCATAGACACTTTATTTAAGCTTCTACTCAAATATTATACATGACCCACTTGTAAAAAAAGTTCAGCACAAACTGACCAAAGGAAAAATCTCAAACTTTGTCATCACAGAGCACTTGCTTGGGTGTCCATTCTTACCTGGATGTTGCGAGCATCACTCCCGTTCTTCTCTCCCTGCACCAGGCTGTCCACCTTCTCCTCCAGGCGGCTGATCCTCTCCGCCAGTGTCTTCCTGTCCTGCTGCATCTCTTCAGTCTTGTCCCGGAGTTCAGCTGTCACATTAAGGAGTCTCCCCTCTCTGTCCTCTAGTCCACGGACCCTGGCCTTGAGCGCCTCTCCCTCCTGGTGCAGCTTCTGGCTCTCCTTTCCGAACTCGATCACAGTGCGGTTGAAGATCTTCAGCTTGGACGTTATGTCCCGTATCTGGACTTTTGTTTTGTCTACATGCTCTTTCAGCCCCTGTCCCAGTTGGAGGAGACCGTGGGCGATGACATTGACGTCGTCCCATGCTGCATACTGGATACGTTTCTCCTTGGCGCCTCCTGATGTCGAGGATCCCCCTTTTCTTTCAAAGGGAAATCCCGTGGCCATTAAGGACACAAGGCAAAGAGTCAAGACTGCGAGGCTAGTCTTCATTTTTGCAGATCTTTGGAGTTGTCTGAAGTCGTTTGGATGGGGATTTGTGCAGAGCTCTGGCTCCTTTATCAACGCAAACAGCTCCCAGTGTTATATACTTCTAGTGCAGGCAAAAGGCGCAATCTCATTGGCCGGTTCTGCAGAAGGGAGGGGTCTGGGCCTAGCTCTTGAGTTACAACTATTCATGTCACAGGAGGAGGCGTGCTATAACAATGAGGTTTTATCAGCTGAAGGAGCCCAGCAGAGAGCTCTGGCTTCAATGGGCCGTTAAATGACTTCCTCAGAGATTAACTGATGTTAAATGTTCAAAGAGTACAGAGTTAATGGAAAAAAGGCTGAGCGAGACAACCTCACATCATTTATTATATTTTTTACCTTGATACAGGCTTTGTTTTTTGGGCTTCATAGGGTATATCTTGTCATTTGTGGCTAGAGACTCTCAAATTTCCATCAAGTCAGAGGCTGTGCCTGACTCCCTTTTCTTGTCCTTATAAGGTGCATTATTTAGTATTTTAATGTGGAGTCCAAAGTAAATCAATTATTTTGTATTTTAACTATTAAACATTATTAGCACTGGTTTTGGTCTAGACTCTGGTCACTCAAAGGGTGTTTCAATCAAGTGGGTCATTTAAAACACAGTGTTGACTACACTCCTGTTTGTACATCTATATACTGTTATAATCAGTATTATGAGTTTCCCACAATGCAATATTGGATCTAGATGATTCTTTCTGTAGTTTAAGAGAACATCAAAGTATTTGGGTTATCTGTGACAACATTCAAGACACTCAAGTCACTCTTGTACATTGAGTACCATTTTATTTTTAGAAGTAATTGGGAAGCTTGGAATCAAAATCTAAATACCAAGAAATGGCACAAAGTGACAAGAACTTCTGGACCACATTTATATCAGTCATGTATCAAGTATCATGAAGTTTGTACTAATTTGCAACATTGTTTTTTTTTTGTTTTCTTTCCTCAAACTAATGGATGGTTAAAAAGTGAAGTAAATGTTACAGCACCTTATTAAATAATAGCTACAAGGCCACTTTATCAACTTAATATAATATAATAAACAAAACTGCAATTTTAATATAGCACAACATCAAACCACATTATGTCCACCCCAGGAAAAAAAATGTTTTCCTTACATTTACAAATCATTGTACACTGTCTCATTGGTAGTTTTTAGTAGCAAAGAAACATAGAAGAAACATATGTGTATTTGTGATTACCTTGAAGTAATACCACTCAGAAGTCACTATAATGCAGACAAATGTGAGAATAAAGTATTTCTTTTTACATTTAACATGTGTCACATCACGTTTTGTGTTTCAGCATTTGAAGCATTGGGGTAAAAAGATAATCATATGACACTGTAGCTATATCAGTGTTTACCCAAAACTGTCTTTAAATGAGGATAAAGTAAAGATTTTCTAAAAACCTTTTCCATGGTTAAAAGCATAAAAAGCTAATTATATTGTATTTTTGTTATCTCTCTCGAGGACATCACATGAATGGAGCCAGTTGTTCACGTCAGAGGAGCACTTTTGGCTGGAGGTGCTCCTTCTCTCCGTGATTCAAGACTGTGAGAATTGGGCTAAAGTTCACAGCCCACAGAACGAGCCACACATGCAGGGTTTTACACACTGAGATGCTGTCATTGTCGGAGCCGGTACAGACCAGCGCCCTTAGGCCATTAACCCTCTCCCGTCTGGACGGCAGCCTATCTGGGTGAAAGGTGAAAGAGGGAGAGTGCAGATGCTGCTTCGAGGGAGAAATGCAGGCACAGCAGTCACACAGCTCACTTCTGCGTCTGGTATGTAACAAATGGCTATTATCTGGCCCCAGAGCTTTTGACACAGAGGGATTTCCAGTGAGATGGCTGCATTCAAGAACTAAACAGGGTTTTCTTAGTCAGTTTGAAGTAAGCCATTTGTCTGGCATCAAAGCAGAAAGATTAGCCACTGTTTGAGAGTTGTCAAACGTTACGTATAAAGTATTAAAGTATTGCATTAATCATCACCTAAAAAGATATGCTGTAATTTCCTGAAATATTTTGCAGTAAGGACACCTGGTCTCACCAAAAAAAGGTAAATTGTCAAATTAGGTTATGCCGAAAAAAGCCCGGATGTAACCGCCATTTTATTGTCATAATGACAATATCGGTGAATAGGGGACCAATGGGCGGATTACATCCATATTTTTACAATTTATGGTATAGAAGCAATGCTTTGTAAACAATGAATTATAATACTTAATAGTTGTACTATTAAGTATTATAATTCATCTCATCTTTCTAATTCAAAACAACCTAAAATATAGTATCTCAAATTGTGAACTTGTATTCTTGGATTTTTTTTTCTTAGAGAGCAAAGAATGAAAATGATGTAGCATTGAAATATGCAATTTTGTGAAGCCACACCTTTTTGTATTCTATTTGCATTTTAACATCTCTGTATACAGTAAATCTATGATTAAGTGTTTCAACCTATGGTGCTGTTAAATGAATTATTCAAATTGTCACATGGTTTCAGGAAAAGAGGTTAATCCATAAAAGTTACAAATGCACCATTATTAGATAAAAACATTAAGGGCAGTGCAGCTTTGATTTGTGGCAGCACGTGCGGCACGTGCACAACGTGTCATCAGTAAGCCTGTTAAGCCACATGTTTCCAATAAGTGGCTGCAGCTGCTGATTCAAACCCACAAAATGGCCGCTCCCAGGGTTTGCCGACCTGTCGACCTTTTACCCAAATTCCAAAACGCGGAACATCTGTAAATCTCTGACTCGAGTCATGAATGAGGGGCTGAGTGACTGGCCTGCGTTCCCATGAACCCCTTCATTTGGGGAGCTTTTTATGGGGGTTACATGTTTGCTGTTTTCCACAACATCTGCCAGAAAGACATGTTAATGTTAATGTGTGAGATGAAATGAAAGGAAACAGATGGATAATGTCTTAATGAAGATGTCCCTATTTGACGGGCGTTTTTGTGATGTGGCCTGTTGAATTTCATCCTACAATGTCAACTAATTACCTATATTATTATAATGTTTAGTTAGGGCCGACACTGACAGACAGTGGAATAGTTGAGCTTAGAAACAAGATTTGAAGATTTTGCATGTAATCTAGAATTACATGCAAAATCTTAGAGGGGTGGAGCTGTCAACTTATTACCACCTGGTGGTGAGTTGGAGCTGGGCGGGGAGAAAGCTGGACAGACTCGGCAGGCCCAAACGTACTGTGAGGGTCTGTTGGGAACGTTTAACAGAGCCCCCTGTCAGAAAGACTTTTAACTCACACCTCCGGCAGAGCTTCGACCAGATCCGAGGGAGGTTGGAGACAATAAGTCCGAGTGGACCATGTTCTCCACCTCCATTGTCGATGCTAAAGTCTCCGGTGCCTGTCGTGGCGGCAACCCCCGAACCCGGTGGTGGACACCAGAAGTAAGGGATGCCGTCAAGCTGAAGAAGGAGACCTACCGAGCCTGGTTGGCTCGTGGGACTCCTGAGGCAGCCGATGGGTACCGGCAGGCCAAGCGGACTAAAACTGTTTACAGTGGAGGTGGGAATCTGCTGACTTCCACTGGGGACATTGTTGGGCGGTGGAAGGAATACTTCGAGGATCTCCTCAACCCCACCGACACGTCTTCCATTGAGGAAGCAGAGGCCGAAGGCTCGGTGGTGGACTCGTCCATCACCCAAGCCGAAGTCACTGAGGTAGTTAGGAAGGTCCTCGGTGGGGGTCAAGACCGAAAGAACAAGATCACGGATACAAGCGGCCGAAATGAGCTTTCTCCGCAGGGTGGCGGGGCGCTCCCTTAGAGAAAAGGTGAGGAGCTCGGTCACTCGGGAGGAGCTCAAAGTCTAGCCGCTGCTCCTCCACATCGAGAGGAGCCAGCTGAGGTGGCTCGGGCATCTGTTTCGGATGCCTCCTGGACACCTTACGTTTGCTCCACAGAGAGTTTAGATCAGGCATTCGCAAGACGATGACTTTAGAGCATGATTTTCTAATGTTGTTAAGGCTAGTTTTGTTTTTGACTGTCAAACCATAAAAGCAGCAGATAAAAGGAAATGTTAAAAGGCTCTCAATAAAAGAATGATAAAAGTTAAAAGGGCTTGAATACATTAAAAGAGCTACATTGTATCTATGACAGTAAGATATTTTATTTGGAAAGTGTCTATTCCAGCACCTGCGACGTCTGCTTAAACACTGCAAAAAAGTAAAACATTACAGAAAATGGAAGAAAAGTGAAACACAAATAAAAAATAGCAAAGTTTTCATGCAGAAATAAACTTCAAATGTAAACAATTAAACGGTAATGGTACCTCATGCGCAAAGCAGACATTTTTATCACTATTGTGACCAGCAGGATCCAGTGGGAATCCCAAAGATTTGGTGGCAGCTACAGACAACAGACAACCATCCCAATGTTTATACTTTTAATTTTCCACTAAAACCTTGTCAGGCTCATTTTATCATATCTATATCATTAGGCATCTTACGTAATTCTCTTGTTCTGTTCAAAGACGCAGAAAGAGTCACCTGCTCTGTTTTTTTTTATGTTTGATATCATGAGATCTCCAGATCTCCTCATAAGGGTCTTGTGATTTAATATCTGTCAGGTTAAACTGTGGAGGATAAACGTACGAGTAAGAATGAGAGTTGAGACGAGGTAAAGACTTTTACAAAACAAGGATAAGACCTAACAACTGAGGAAAGAATGAATTTTGGAGTCCATGTCTATGTCGTCACGAATGTACACTATGTCGTAAGCAAGAGGGTGTTTAAAGGCTAAGTTTTTGTGAGGGGAAATTACAGGTGCAGCTCCTGAAATTAAAGGCAGCCGTGAGTCAGGGTGCGCCAGAAATTCACAAAAACTAAGCACAATGTGAAAATGTCAAATATAATTGCACCAGACTGTGTGTTGTAATGTGCCTCTTTTGTGAGTGACTGCGCTCAAACAAATGCTTTCAACATTTAAGTCCAAATTGAGAGCAGTTTTCTCAAAGCGGTTTTCTGCTCCTAAAGTGACTCAGAGGATGTTTACTCTGTCTTATTACATATTGAAGTAGATGTGTAACATAATAGGTATCTAAGGAGGTCAGACAGGGCTTCTAGTGTATAACATATTCATGCAAGGTTGCCTGTGAAAACGTATAGTAGTTTTTCCATTTCTTGTCAATATTTTGGGGTTTAGTACATCAGACAGACTCCTAAACCACACGACTGCACCCTAGTGGTGCAGACTGAGAGCATTAGTTAAGCTTTGACACCTGCAACTTTTCGAATGAGGTGACTCTTTAGTCACTGCTCTAGTGTTTCATCTCAGGAACTGCAGTCAGGTTAAGACACTAATAAAAACCAGATCATGGTCAGAAAGTCTTCCTGGTCCTTAGCTCTTTTAAGGCTTTAGTGAGCAAACTTCACATGGATTTAATATTTGTGTGTAGTTTTGGAATGAAATTCATACTTTTAAGTGGATAGGCATGAACAGTCATTTAAAGTACATAGATTTATAGCTCATATTATTAGAAGACATTAAAGGGCGTCTCTTTGACGCTAATGCTAAATGCACCAGGTAAATGCACCAGGTAAATGCTAAAGTTATTGTATTCACAATTCTGGTTTGCTTTAGCTTGTGAAATTGTGAATGCTTCGTTGCACAAATTCAAGCTTCTAGGCTGACTAAATGTACTATTCAACTGAGTTGAATAGTACTGCTGCCGCCCGCGTGCAACAAGACTTGAGTTAACTTGAGGATATTACTGCCAACAAAAAAATGCTTTGTTCTTTAACATTTTTGACCTGAATTACATTGCACCACTCTATAAGACGTAGGCTACTTTAGATGTTACTTAACCCAAATTTAGGCAGTTGGTGGGGAGGAGCTGCATCAGGACCAGCATCAGTAATGAGAGCAGACTGGCAACTAATAACCTGTAAAAATGGCATTTACGCAAGGTCTCTAAATATAATATACAGTATAATAAAAACAGGGCTAAACAAAAATTAAAGCTAGAGAGGCTGACATCTTTGCCTCTATATATAGTTTTTGTGAAGTGGAACTGAACTAGAACCCCAGAATAATGCAGAAGAGTGAAAAACAAATGGTCTTAGCATGTTGCTAAATAGTATATACACAAACTAAGGAAAAAGGCGTGACTGCGTATTCCTTTTGTTCATATTTCTTTATTCTACATTGATAGCTCTACAAGCCTTGGAAAGTTTTACACAGCTTGCTGCTTCAGTGACTCTGGCATGTAGTAGCTTCAAGGTAAAAGTATATCTGTATGCTGTAGGTTTATGTGAGCGGTCTAGACTTAAACATTTACCTGGTGCATGATATGGGTCAGGGATATTGATTTAATTACGCTAAGTTTACGTCAAGAACTGTGGACATATAGACAGCTATTTTCTAATATTACATAATACTAAAATACTTTTTCTTTTAAGGTGCAGTGTGTTGTTTTAGGTGGCATCTAGTGATCACACTGCCACACCCTCCTTTGTACTTTGTACATAAATGTACAGATTTATGCTGGGTGTAATCTATACCATAGCCATCTTTGTGTGTTAATACAGGAGTTACAGAGTTTCATACAAATATGAAAACTCTAAACCCAAATTTGCCATATGGAAAATACATTAGCACTAAAAATGAAAATCACAAAGTGGACAGAATATACAATACAAAGCAAAAATACATCCTTAAAGACAACTGAATTCTCATCTAAATAAACCCAATAAACACACAAACATTATATATTAAAGTGCTTCTGCATATTTCAAAGCTGTTTAATCCACATAAATTCCAAATTGACATTTCCATTGCAGAGGATACGTCCCATGTTAAAGACAGTTGCGTAAATAACTTGCACATATTTCCTCTGTCAGGGGAGTGTGCACCAAACATCTGTTTGAGCTAAAAAACATCTCCAGAATCGGTTTGTTTCCATTTCGGGACCATGATATCTCAGAGAGGACAATCAGAAGCTTTCCCTGGAGTTTACGAAGACTGTGGTTTTGTCCCAGAAATGAGCCTCTTGGTGTGTGCCCCTTGTTAATGAAACCTGCTTCCCACGGCTTTATGGTGGGAGAATGAGTTGGAAGTTTTTGTCATGTGAAGATGTGTCTTGGGAAATTGGTTTTGAAAATCTCAGTAGCAGTGGTAGTGGTTTTGGATGAGGATAAAGCTCAAAGATGGCTTCAATTAAGTTTTCTTCCAGATCGGAAGGGGTCTGGCCTCTCTGTGCACCACAATGTCTCCACTTCTTCTCAGCACTTATGATTCACTGGTGACTGTTTCCAAAGAGGATAAAAATTTTGTAGCTGTTTTGAAAACCGCCCACAGTTGAAAGGGGTCGGCTGGAAAAATTGTCTAAAGGAAGGAAAATAAATGGTAAAATTTGTTTCTGTTCCTACCTGATGTTGAATTCTTCTGGATAGGAGGTATCTGAGGCAGCAATGCAAGAAGTGAAGATGATGGGATGCAAAGAGTTGTACAGTTGTGCTCATAAGTTTACATACCATGGAAGAATTTGTGATTGTTTGGCCATTTTTGAGAGAATGTGAATGATAACACATAACTCTGCCAGGGTATGTAAACGTATGAGAACAACTGTATGTAGCAGTCCTTTCAGGCATACTTAATGCTTAATGGAAGCATACATAAAACTGCACCTGGACCTGGATTATGATTGCCTTCACCTTCCACATCTTAATAATAATAATAATGGATTGGATTTATATTGCGCTTTTCTCCCGAGGGACCAAGGGACTCAAAGCACTTACAGGCCGTCCATTATTCATTCAACCACAGCCACACACTGGTGGTGGTAAGCTGCAGCTTCACTAAACATTCTTACACATTCATACAAGGCAAGGTGGGTTAAGTGTCTTGCCCAAGGACACAACGACAGTATGAATTGTGAGGAGAGCGGGAATCGAACCCACTACCTTCCGGTTGAAAGATGACTGCTCTACCACTGAGCCACTGCCGCCCCACAACCCCCATCTTCTAGAGCTCCTCCTTCAGCCCTTTTTATTTCTCAAGCTATCAAGCATCTTGTCTGGTGTGGTAGACCCCTGCCTCTAGTGATTTTGTACTGTGCTTTTGCAGCTGTGATTAGGGCCTTTTGTGCTGTTTTTCAGTCCAGCCTTGTCGAGGCATTGGTAGGATTTCTTAATATCAGCCAGTTATTGTATTTGTCAGTGGAACATATTGTACTGGGGCTTGTCCTCCCCTCCCATGATGTTCCCTGGTCTTCCAACTCCTCTGTGGATTTCTCCTGTCTGTGGTATTCACTAAACAATTTATAGCAAGGGGCAATCTTCTTGATGGACTAATGAATCCTAGCTATTTCTATCCTGGATAGTATCTCAGATGCTTGCTAACCAACGGCCTTCAGCCTTTTGCTTCATGTATGGTTTCAAGATTTACATTTATTAATTTAGCTGACGCTTTTATCCAAAGCGACTTACATTGTTCTAATGTAATTACCAGTGTTACAGTCACTGGAGGCAAGGTGGGTTAAGTGTCTTGCCCAAGGACACAATGACAGTATGAACTGTGGGGAGAGTGGGAATCGAACCGCCAACCTTCCGGTTGAAAGACGACCGCTCTACCCACTGAGCTACTGCCGCCCTACACAAGATGCCGCCCAAGAAGATGCTGGTCTTGGGCTGAAACCTTGCTTCCGTTATGAGGGGCTTTCTTGTCAACCTCAAGTCAAAAACATGGCTAACTAACTTGACATTTGGTACACTTTTAATTTGGAATTGTAGACTTTGAATGGTTGTTGTGCAATGGACTCCAGAACTAGCACAAAGAATTGAAAAACTATTTTCATTATGTTGCAAAAAGCTTGTGTAGAGACAAACCAAAGATAACTGTAACATCTTACATAAGATCTTACTGTAACAGACGTTGCAGACCAGGTAACATTGATTGTTAAGATTTGCATGGGTGCTAACAGTGTGTTGTGTTTGGCTCGGGCTTGAGGCATACAGTTTTTCTGTCATCAGATTATTAATTGGAGTCCAGGACTATCTAAACACAAGTCATGTATTTTGCTGCTGTAATGTCAACAGTTGATGGCTCTGGGGTTTTCAGAGACATGGTGAACATTTCATTGTGTTGATTTCGCCACAAAATCTTTAATTTTGAAGGGTTTTCTGTCTGGTCGAAGACTTACCGAGTCACACTGAGTCTCTCACCTCTGACCATCTGCCAAGAGGCCCAACTCTCTAATGACAATCCTGATCTATGTTAATCTCAAATCCTCTCAGCAATAGTCTCAGCATTACGACAATTACTGTGAAATTGGTCTTTTTACAAACAGTTGTTCAATCGCTGTAAGGTAAACTAGGAGTTTTATCGTCTTTGGAGTAAGTGTGTCAACTTTACCTTTCTTTTTTTTTAATTTGTTTGGCTTTGCCAGTCACTTGTCTTCCCGGGATCCACATCATAAAATATATATAAAATAAATAAATAAATAAATAAATAAATATATATATATATATATATATCGATTTAATTATTATTAAAATATTTATTTTTAATTAGAAATACAAAACAATAAAGTTGACATTTATTCCTACACTAACTAATTTCATCAACAACTTCCACCTCTTCTCACTTACAAAAATCCGATCAAGTGCATGACATTTACTATTTGTCAATTGGTGGAGCTGAGGTTAGATTTAAATGTTTTTGTATTCTTTTTCTATCTTTTATTTTTTTTTATTTTGTAATAACTTTAGGGAACATTTGACATTCCTGTAATGCTGTGATGATAAAAAAGACTAGGGATGATTTTTGCGAGTGACAATTAGATTTCTATTACAGGCAAAGCAATTAAAATCAGAATATTTTTGATCCAAATATTAAAGCTCAGTTCAATTCAATTAAACTTTACTAATCCCCAAAAAGGAATTCAGTTGTTAGGTATCTTAAAAAAAAAATTGCTTCAGACTTTGTTTGCCATAGAGTGGAGTGTTCTTGCAGTCAGTAAAGAGTTTTTGTGGCGTTCTGTCCTGCAGCGCTCTGATCTCAGACATCCAATGGCTGCTCTTGGTTGTTCAAAAGCTTAGTGCAGGGGATGGTCCATGTTGTTCAGTACACACTGATATGATGATGATCAGGATTGCTGGGTCTGTAATGTGGAAACTTGCCTATTAATGATATCACAGGCAGTTTCTGTTACAGCTCTTGGTTGTATATAAACTGTAACCACAAAGACAAAAACTCCCTTGGAATATAGCTCCTACAACAGCTCCTAATTTTGACAACAGATCTTCTCATAAAATGAATGCTGTCAACCTGTTCAAAAGACATATAAGTAAGTTATACTGCACTTTGTTGAGGAAAGGCCAAGAAAAAAATGTGATGCCAAAAGAACAGACAAAAGTATAGTAGACTAGACTAGTCATATCAGCACAACCTTACAGCCTGGATGTCAATTGTAATGTGATGTAATAATAATAATAATCTTTATTTTTATATAGCGCTTTTCCACCTCCTGTAGTAGGCACTCAAAGCGCTTTACATACATTAAGCTATTTACCAGTGTTACAGAACACTCACTGGAGGCAATGTAGGTTAAGTGTCTTGCCCAAGGACACAACGACAGTATGTGGGGGAGAGTGGGATGTTTTGATGTTTTAGGATGTTTCGAGCTGGGATCGAATCGCCCCCCCGCCTTCCTTCGACCGGCGGCTCTACCCACTGAGCTACTGCCGCCCATTTACAGTTAATGTGTGACTCACCAGCTCTACAACTCACTTGTACTATTGCGTAAAGATAGAATGTGCATTGTTAGTCTGTATAGATACTGTACAGATACTGTATATGCAATGTTTTCTCTTGGGCAATAAATGGTCGTTGTAATATATCAGTCTATAGACATGTTTCATCGTCAGTTTTAGTTGCTAGGTTACAGACATTTTGCTTCAGAGCCATACAGAGTTATGTTGGCACCAGGCTAGTTTCTGTTGGTGTCATGTTGAACCAGTCGTATTAGATACTTAGTACGTTCCTGATGCAAATGACCAATGACATTATTTTGGTATGATCAGAAACGCAGGCTTCTGGGTGGTCCGGCTCCAGCCCCACACCAAACACCTGAGACTTCCCTCCAATAGCAACCCATGCAAAGGCAGGACCAGAACATGTGGGCAGAGAGAGGCCTCGGTTACATGAGACTCACAGAGGCACCAAGAAAGGCAAGAGGAGACCAATTAGACAATCTTAAGTCCAACATGGTTCTAAGAGATGACGACACAAGAAAGGTTCACTATGCTGTAGTTCAAGGGTGTGGGGACTGAAGAAAATCTCTTCTAATGCATCTTTAAAGACTAAGCTTGCACTGCATAGTTTCTACTGCTTACTAAACTCTCCGGCCTTTGGTGTTATCCATCAACAGAGGCTTAGCTATCAGCTGAGAGCTGTGACCCAGCTCAGAGCAGTCACAGAGCATTTGGTCGATGTTTTTCTGTCTGTCCGTGCACCTGCTGTTTATGCCGAGGACATTGTGGGTATTTTATCCTTTGCAGGGGACACAGTCTTCAAAAAATAAATTAGTGATTTGTTGTTGTGCCCTTCGCAGAGTGAAGTCTTTCCCTTTGTGCTCTTGGCCTTACATGAAAGTGTAATAAAAAACACAGTATCCAAGCTGTGTTTGAAGACTAATACTAAAGTTTGGAGGGGAGGGGGGGGGCTAATGGACAAATGAGCCGATTCCTTTGCTGTGACAATGATAATTAATGCACTAATGCTTTGATGCTACAGTTATTCAGACGTGTGGAACTTAAGCAAACAGTAGGTTGGGAAGCACAGACAGCTGCAGAGCGTACGAGGCTTTAGCACGGTGTGCTCTTGGATCACGTCACCAGGTGCATGCCGCTTGCATCATCAGCTCATCTACTGACTATGTTCTCACATTACAGCGCCCTGGGCATGTTGCTAAGGTCCCTGAAGTGTCCCTGAAGCTTGGGGTGTGTAAAATAGGGAAGGGGGATTTGTTCACACATTCAGGTCAAGTGGGTAAAAACGGCGTACAGTCCGGACCTTCGTGAATGTGTAAAAAGGGCTCATGTCTCCATTAGTGTTGTATGTTAATACAATAGTCCCTTTTACATCAACAAAGATACATGCCCACTGTGGCAACAAATGCCATCAAAAGTTAGAATCCCTTGAGACTTGTCAAGTGACAGAACAGTTGTATAATTATTGCGTGGATTAATATTAGCATAACCTAAGCTCATTAGTATCCAGAGACTTGTTGGCCTTTATCTGGTGTAGCCAAAATAGCTGTAGTGATAGCATTAACAGCTTAATATAGAACAGCTCACTAATGTTCACTAACCTCTTACTGACAGCACATACAGTTTGTTTCCCTCTGACAAAATCATCTTGTCCTTTTCAAATACACTCTATTGCAGTTGACGGTTGTCAAAATGCATGCAGCTCATGTTCTTCTCTACTCTGTTCCCAAATAAGTACCTGTTGTATGTGGGTTGGTTCAAATACAAAGTGCATAAAGTGCACTAGAGTTCACATAGGTCTTTTGAGGCTGGGGTCATTGAGCTGACGCAAAAGGGGAATGACTCGTAGTTACCTCTGGGGTGAGTCTTTTTGGCATCCTCTCTGCCTCCTCTGGGCCCCTCTGGAAATGTGCGGACCGTGACTCGGGACCAGAGCCTGTAAATCCCAAACCCACTGCCCCCCACCGGCTGTACATCCTGTAACCCCCAGCCTCCTGCTATGTCCCAGTGACAGCATGGGGTCTGCTGTGGGGTCGCCATCACAGGGGAAAAGCAAAAATAGACCAGGCTCAAATCTTATCATCTCTAGTCCCATATACTCTTATACATCTTTGCCATGTTTATGCTTTATTGCTCCATGGTCTGTTGATTTATGGATTGGGTTATTAAACAAGGCTCAGTTGCCTGTCAACACTCGACTGGTGCAATATACAACCTTGTGATGACATATATAAATCACTTTTTCATTACTAGCATGTGAACAGACTTTCTCCACTGCCTGCAGCATCATTAGACCTTAAGTAAATTCATTAGATTAGTCACAGACGTTTATTATAAACCAAGCCAATGTGTCTTTACACAAAGGATACTCCACTGTTGGAAACAATGTCCTTTAGGCAAGTAGAGACTCCTTGAAGACCACTGCTGCTTAGAAAACAGTGGTCATGGACAAGAAGAAGCAATGATGGAGGACCAAAACTTTTTAAAGATGGCTTTAACAACACTGAAAAAGTACTGAGATATATTTGGACATGAGTCTCTGAAGTGAAAAAGTTGCCTTGTTGCCTGGAAACAGAACTGGGATTTTCTATAACTTTTCTATTGGAGAGAGCAATTGAAACATTGAAACAGGTCAGGGAAAGTGATTCTAACCTTGGTTTGAACATTGACGAGTGAAATGTTTTTGTCGTATCTTGGCATCTCGTGTTAGGCTTCATGCCCGTCTTAAAGGCCAAATGTGGAACTTATCCGAGTCAAAGAAAGCCAGCGTGAACATCCAGTGAGCTGTTTTAGCTGCACATTTCCATTTAGGAATGGGTCGGGTCAGAACCCGGTTAACATTGTAAGAAGGGTTACAAAGCATCCCAAAGAAGCACATTGTACCAAAAAGTGTGATACAGTTAGGTTGAGGTTAACACTGAAGTCCGGGAGAATTCTAACTGGGTCAAAAATAAGACAAAGAAAAACATTCTTGTGATAAACAGTGATGTTCCGGGAAGAAAGAAATCTGAATGTACTTTATTATCCAGTGTTATTTTATTTATCTACAGCTCTTTTTGCTTGTAGATGAAATCTTGTCTTACAGCTTTCGCCTTGTTGAAGAAGAACATTGCATTTATTGTTGATACTGCACGGTTTATTTCTACTGTAACTTGTTTTAGTAATCTGTGTGGCCCTTCTGTGGTATGATGTCACTGAACCAAACTGTGCTGTACAAACCCAATCTGTACCTTAATGTTAAGGACTCAGACAACTGGGTTAAACTGCTGCTTTGGCTTTGGCACTTTGCAAATCTTTTACCTGAACTGTCACCTTTATGATCCAAAGACAACAAACAACTATTGCATAACAAGCATTGTCTATTTCAGTATTTCCTCTTGAAGTGTCTAAGGCATTTCGGTCGGTGTCCTTGTTGGGGATGTTTTGCATGCCTCCCTTAAAGCATAACAGAACAGAACGAGGAGGGAGGCATGCTGTTGTTTTTTTCCCTCGGCTGCTCAGACCTTGGTGGCAGCAGACAAACATGGAGCGGCCTTGGGACTGATCCATTTTTAACCTGGTGTTTTTGAGTGAAGCAAAAGGAGGGGGAGCAGCCGGGTGATGGTAAAAGGATAAAAACATGCCAGTCCGCATGAGCGGTATAAACAAGGAGAGATAAAGTCTGTGGGAGACAGATCTGGAACGATAAACTCAAACACAACAAATCCAAACGTTATAGAGGGTTTAGTATTTGGTGAGTTAGAAGGATATGATTTTAAATTTAAAATGTTAAAATGATCAAATTAAGTTTTCATTTAATCACAGAATGTTGTGGACAAATAAAACAGTTGCAGTCTTGGATGGTCTTAATTTAAAATGATAAAAATGACATGGTATGAGAAAAAAAGAAACTACTACAACACTTTTGTTGTACTGGAAATGTTTCTATGCAAAATACTTGTAATAAGATTATGGCTTTAAATATTAGACATGCAAATAGCCTTGTAGAACATTTTGTAATATGTTGTTGGACAAATAAAACATGCTTTTTTATACATTTGTCTAAATTTGTGATATTATTCCTTAGTGCAAAAAAAAACATGCGTTTGTTCTTGGTCTGTACTGTTAAAACTGCAAACTGTTCCCTGGTAATTATCAGCCTGTGTACTTTTTTTGTTCTAATGGAAAACAAGCCTCTTCTCAATTACCAATGAGAATGGACTGTGGAACATTTGTGTCTGTCCACCGTGCTCTACACACCACCGTTTACACTAGGCTTAGGGCCAATATCATATCATTTTTGTTTAACAAAGAAAAGAAAAAAAGAAAAAGGAATAAAAACTCTACGCCTGGTAGAGTGCATACTGTACTCGAGTAATCCGGGTTTGATTGTGGCTCGGGTCCATTTGTTCAGTTTGCTGCCTAGCTACACTGAGCCCAAAAAAGGGTTGTTAGTTTCTTATTTCCATATTTCCCAAATGCCTCACTTTCCAATGTTGGTTTTCTTAGAACAAGACCAAAATCAATTGCCATAGATTCTCATGGATCATGCACTGCTGCTGGACTCCAAGTGTATTTATGTTGGTTCACTGTGGTCTCGCTGATGACTTGGCCTCAGCGTTTGTGTTTTTGACAACACAAGCTTTTACTGTCTTCAGATCCACCAGATGTGGTATTCCGTTTCCGCATTTGATTTCCACTACCATCAAATTCTGCCTACCTCACAACCTTAATATAAAACTACGGTTTTTACTGCCCTTCTCTTTTCGTCATGTAGCAACAGGCCTCTCTCAGTCTTTTATGTCTTGAACCTAATAAACACTTGGGTTAATTAGCGGTTTGGCACATTTAACCTCCTGGTTCAAGCCGCAGTATGTTACAAGCCTCAGATGTTGTATTTTTGTGTGTTCCTCCTTGCTACCCTTCCAGACAAACCATCTGTGTTGTTTTGTTTTTCTCTGAGCATTTATAACCCTTTACAGATTGAAGTTAAATAATTATTGCTTCCTTACGATCATTACTTATGTCTTTCCCAATTCGTATTTAGTGAAGCTTAAAAATTACAGCTGGGCAACTCAACGTAGGCTGCACTGTGAGGAAAACTGAAGGCTAAAAACAGTTTTGAGTCACGTAGTGTTGTTGTACGCTTGCATCTGGTGAAAGGTCAAACCGTTGGAGAAAAGGAGGCAGTAATTCTTCAGTGTGTCATTCAGAGGTGATTAATGTGTCTGTGGAAGAGCTCCAAGAGGAAAAAAAAACATGTTTACAACCTGACACAAGAAACGATTCTATCTATCTTTTGATGACATAAAGCGGGTGTGAGCATTGTTTGCTTTTAGGAATTGAAAAAGCCAAAGCTTGTTCCGTTTACAAGCTTGTGACTCAGATTTTAATAGCTTCTTTTTTTTTTTTTTTTTGTTTGTTTCCTGGAGGTGTGAAATGTTTGCAGTTCTCTCCAGGTTCTTTACCTCGCTTGTAAAAATAATTTGTTAATTGTGGTATTTTCTTACACAATATTAATCATATAGACAAAAATAGTTATAAAGAAAATATTGGACAGCAGTATTGGTGCAGCTTGAAATAACTACAGTGGAAAAGAAAAGTATGTAAACCTTTTGGAATTTCATGGTTTTCTGAATAAATCTGTCTTAAAATGTGATCTGATCTTTATCTAAGTCAAGGGTATTGACAAACATAATGTGTCTAAAAATAATTACACAAAACAATTCTGATCTTGTCTTTATTGAGAACAACCAAAAAAACTCATAGTGCTTGTGGAAAAAACTTATTTTTGTGTTAATTTCACTATTTTACTAATAGCAACATCAGATTTGGTAGTGGTTTGTCATTAGGGTTAGCGGTTGGTTAGGTTAGGGTTGCAATACAGTGCAATATATTTACTCTATTAACATGTAACAAGTTCATTTATTAGATTGTGTCTTTAAGAAAATCTGTCTGATTAATAATTTGTCAATTACTAATCACTCTTGTTTATCCATCCAGGTCATAGATGAGAAAAAAAAATCTATCAAGGTTACAGTCACAATGTGCATCAGGCCCATTCACTTGAGACAAAGACATTAGCCACAAAAATGACACATTCTGCATAAACTAGGTCTCTGCAAAGCAAATGTGTGTGGGCCGTCAGTGAGTGGGTTAGAGAACATTAACAAGTGGCAATATACGTAATCACAAAGCTACAAGACACTCTGTTGTACCTAGAAGCAAAAGGGCTGTGTTATTTTCTTTGTGAGTATATTTATTTGAACATTTTAACAATAAAAATATAAATGAACAATCAAACAGCCCACAAAAACAAAACAAAACAAAACAAAACCAATATCCATGATTAGTCCACCACAGCAGCCGTGAAACGAAAAAGCCTCAGAGATGGGAAAAGCTCCTGGACAAGTTTGTGCCAGTTCGATTTTGTGGGAGGCTTGTAACTAATGTTCTTTTATGCTTCATATGTAAAGATGTCATGTTCAAATAATTAGTAAGGCATTTTATTAACAAGAATGGCTTTTTGGGTCCAGATGGCATCCACGCTTTAACACTTTCACTTGTCTCTACACGGTGTAATTTAGGCATAGATGGCGTTTGCTTTTCATCACTGTGGGAAGAGCATAGGGCACCCCCCAAATTTATTTTATTTCATATTATTTTACTTAAAAAGACATAAACAATGTGTAGAATTTGACAGTTGCATTAGTGTAGTTCCTATGCCATACCACAAGGGGGAGCCCCATGATCAATGTAATCAGTGCGTCTGCTCAAAGTAGAAACGGTACTGCTACAGCAAAGCAGAAAGCATGGCAGACTCGCACAGTGAGAAATGTTTTCTCTTGTTACAGGTAAAGTGGTAAAGTAAATAACTAAGGTGGGAACGTGGAACATTACTAAGATAAGAGTGGGACAGTTTAGGCCGATTTTGCCCTCTCAGTGATGATTTTGAAGACTGGTTATTTTGAAGTTCTTGCTTGCTATGTTAATTATGACACGCATGCTAGCACTTACCGGGTTTGACCAGTGGGGTCCGAAGTTATACTTTTGCTAATTAACATGTCATAATGGGGCATCTACACAGTTATGTCATATGTACTTGTAGTATTCATTTATATTTTATTCTAATTTTATATTATTTGTGGCTATATTTCATCAAAGTAGAAACGGTACTGCTACAGCAAAGCAGAAAGCATGGCAGACTCGCACAATTAAGTGCTAAAGTGAAATAAACCAAACTAAAGCAACACTTTGAGCCTCATCATTCAAGTGTGCAACAAAATCTGGTGTCAGAAGTGGGATCAGCGGTGCTGCAGTAACTAGAGATGCAAGCGATGGAGTTTGAACTACTGCAAGACCAGCTCAGTGAAGTCCTGGTGCAACTGAACTGTGAGCAACTCCTGGAGGTAAGCAGGCACTGTAAAATCTCAACTGAAAACCTGAAAAAGAAGCACCCGCTGATCAGAGCCATAAGTGAAGTAGTTGATCAAGCTATAGAAGATGAGGAAGAGGAAGTAGCACAAGAGTTTATAACTCGCCTGATTACACTTGCAAATGGCCTAAAAGAGGGAGCTGACACAGCACTGCCCATCACAGAGAAACCTAGTCAAGATGCAGCAGTGTTGACTAGTCTAAAAGAACAGTATGCAGCTCTCCAATTAAATTTTCAAAAGGCAACACAGAAATTAGAGGAAGAAATGTCAAAACTCACAACTAATGTCACTAAACAAGAACCAGGTTCCCCTTTTGTCCCCATTTCAACTACTGCGCCAACAACACAGCCACCTGAGTTTATAATTCGCAGAGAATTCAAAATTAATGGTCAAATTGGAGAGAGAGGCCAAAAAGACAAGTTATCATACTCCAATCTGATTCATCAGATGGAGATGGGACTGAGAAAGGGGCACAGTGAAGCTGAAATAGTGGAAGCTGTGACCAGAGCTGTAAGCCCAGGCCTGACTCTCCGTGACATGTTAGAGATCAAAACAGACTTAACGCTATCTCAACTCCGAACCATCCTGAAAGGCCACTACAAAGAAGATAGCTTAACCGATCTCTACCACAGACTGATTAACATCACTCAAGAACACAATGAGTCCCCACAGAACTTTTTGTTCAGAGCCATTGAGTTAAAGGAGCGCCTCTTTGCTTCATCACGAGAACCGGGGGCAGAAGAACACTACAGTGCTGAGCTAATACAAAGAAAGTTTCTTCGAGCTGTAGGTACAGGACTTATAAATGACAATGTGAAGTATCAAATAAAAAGTTACCTTGATGATACAGCTGTCACTGATGATGTTCTGATTGCAAAAATTAATGAAGCAGCAAGCATAGAATGGGAGAGGCAACAGAAGTTTAGAAAACACAACAAGGAACCAAGAATTAGAGAGATAAAAACAGAACCCCAGACATTACAAGGAGCAGAGATAGGTGCCGTTGGAGGCCGTGAACTGTCATCTGTTGTACCTCCAAAGACCAAAACACAACCAGCAGTGTCCCATAGAGAATCTGAATTTCTGGATGTCATAAGCCAACTTAAAGGGGAAATAGCGGAAATAAAAAGTGCCATCCATGAATCAAAAAGATGTTCCCTCAGCACCGCCCAAACAGGAGAAGAGGTTGCAAAAACTGCCAAGAACGCAACCAAGAGGAGCAGTGTGACCATTGTTTTAAATGTGGACAGAGTGGCCACCTGTCAAGAGGATGTAGAACCCGAAGAAAACCCATGACCCGAACTGAGTCAATAGATCTCTCAGCCAGTATGGTACAACCTCTTCCACCCCCACTGGTTCCTCAGTTGAAACAATGGAAGCAAAAAGATGTGCATAAACTCATTACAGACAGTATTCAATATATTGAAACAAAACGGCAGCTGACATTCAAGGAAAAGAAAGCACAGCAGTGAGCATCAGTCTCCTCTCACCAGAACGTAGAACCCAGCTCCTTCACCTGATAGGTAAGAAACACATGATCATCTGCATGCTTGATGGTTTTGAAACAAAGGCATTGTGGGACACAGGATCACAGGTCTGTCTTATCAATGAAAAATGGAGACAGCAGAATATTCCACACACCACGGTGAGGAATCTGTCAGAAATCCTGGGTCCTGGCATACTAGATGGAAGGGCAGTAAATCAAACCCCAATCCCTTTCCATGGGTGGGTTGAGGTCAAGTTTGAGCTTCCGGCCTCAGAGGCCACACAGTTGGAGCTGCTTGTGCCCGTGCTGGTAACAGACCAAGAGGGAATTGCAGAGGAACCCATCATCGGTTTCAATGTAATTGAGTACATGTTGGACGGGGGGATATATCCACCGCGGGCCGTGACAGATGCTGTTAGTGCGGCTTTCTCGTTTGACTGCAAGAAAACAGAGGTGTTTTTAAAAGTGATGAGGAAGAAGGAGGAGAGTCTAAAAAAAGGCGCTGTAAAAACAGGGAAAGAACTGATTACCATTCCTGCAGGCCGAACAAAAACTATAAAATGTAATGTGAGAACCAGTTCACTCCTAGGACAACAAGATGTCCTTTTGGAGCCAAGTTCTCCTCTGCACTTACTGGAGGGCTTGGAGGTTCAAGAGAGTGTGGTGCGACTGCAAGGAGGGACTCGGTCCACGGTCACCCTGCCAGTCACAAATTGCACAGGCCACGACATAATCGTGTCCCCACGAACAATACTAGGACAAATTCAAGCGGTGAAGACAATATATCCTGCAGACACAAAGGCAGTGGAAATGATACAAACAGAAGTCACGACACAAGCTATGGAAAAACAGACAACAAAACAACCACGCACAGACCACAAACAGAACAACTGCGAGTGGGACCCGCCAGTTCCCTTGATCATCTGGACCCCTCACAACAGCTCAGAGTGAGACAAGTGCTGAGAGAAAGGAGCAACGTCTTTGCTCGTGACGACACGGATGTGGGAACCATACCATCTCTGCAGCTTAAGATCCGCCTCAGTGACCCCACACCAGTATGTCAAACATACATCTCTGTACCAAAACCGCTCCATAAAGAGGTCAAAGAGTACCTAGAGGACCTCTTGAACAGGGGCTGGATCACCAAGTCCAAATCACCGTACTCCAGTCCTATTGTATGTGTGAGGAAAAAGGATGGCAGCCTCCGACTGTGCTGTGATTATAGGGAGTTGAACAGAAAGTCTATCCCAGATCGCCATCCCATACCTCGTATACAAGACATGCTCAATACATTGACAGGGAGTTCCTGGTTTTCGGTGTTGGACCAAGGAAAGGCCTATCACCAGGGCTTTCTGGAGGAATCAAGTCGTCCATTCACAGCATTTATCACTCCATGGGGACTATATGAGTGGGTGAGAATCCCTTTTGGCCTATCATCTGCTCCAGCTGAGTTCCAGAGGTCAATGGAAGAGTGTCTGGTGGGGCTCCGGGATGAGATCTGCTTGCCTTACCTGGACGACAACCTGGTCCACTCCAAGACGTTTAATGATCACCTTGATGATTTAAAGAATGCCCTGCAGCGTTATGAGACACACGGAGTTAAGCTTACTCCAAAAAAATGTGAGCTCTTCAAGAATCAGGTGCGATTTCTGGGCAGACTGGTCACTAAGGATGGATACACAATGGACCCTGCAGACATTGCCCCTGTACAAGCGCTCAAGGAGACTAAACCGACTACAGTTGGAGAAGTAAGGAAACTGTTGGGATTTGTCTCCTATTACAGAAGCTATATCCCTAACTTCTCACGCATTGCCACTCCTCTCTATGACCTTCTGTCAAAAGAAAATGTCTCCAAAGAAAAACAACCTCAAAAGAAGATAAGTAAAAGAAAACAGACAAAAAGTGGTCAGCTCCCAACATCCCACCCTGTTGTGTGGACAACAGAACATGAAGATGTCCTCAACAAGCTCATTGATTTCCTGTCACAGCCGCCAGTCCTGGGGTACCCTGACTTTGAACAGCCGTTTATCCTACACTGTGATGCCTCCCAGGATGGTTTAGGGGCAGTACTTTACCAGAAGCAGCAGGGGAAGTTGCGTGTGATCGCATATGGGTCCAGAACTCTGACCACCCCGGAGAAGAACTACCACCTCCACTCTGGAAAGTTGGAGTTTTTAGCCTCAAGTGGGCCATATGTGAGCGTTCAGGGACTATTTGTATTACTCACCACCATTTCTGGTCTATACCGATAACAACCCCCTCACATATGTACTCACAACTGCCAAGCTAAATGCAACCACCCACCGCTGGGTTGCCGAACTCGCAGATTTCCACTTCACGATCAAATACCGTCCAGGCAGAGCTAATCGGGATGCAGATGGCTTATCTCGCATGCCTCTGGACATGGAAAAATACATGGAGGGTTGTACACAGGCAGTTGCACAAGATGTGATGCACAGTGTGACTCAGGCTATGGCTGTCAATGCGAAAAGTACTGACCCCTGGTTGTGCCCGTTTACCATCTCGTCTGCAATAGTTGATCAGGAGGAAGAACAGATGACAACATCGGTACAAGGACTGTCCCAAACTGCTCTCAGAGAGGCACAGAGTGAAGATCCTGTCATTGGTCAGGTGCTGAAATTTGTCTCCTCGAATCACTGGCCAAAAAGTGGGAAGCTTATACAAAATAAGGGCGTAGCTGCACTGGCGCGAGAAAAACAAAAGCTACACATCAGCAAAGACAGGCTATTGTACCGAAAAACAGCTAACCGATCCCAGCTTGTGCTACCCAGGAAATACCATAAACTTGTCTACAAAGAACTGCATGAGGAGATGGGACATCTCGGGGTGGAGAGAGTCTTAACTCTCATTCGAGACCGCTTCTATTGGCCTCATATGCAGCGTGACGAGAGCACTACATAACACAAGTATGCAGCTGCCTCAAAACAAACGCCCAAACAAGCCGACAAGAGCTCCTCTCACTAACATCACAACAACATACCCGTTTGAGCTTGTGTCGATTGATTTCCTGCATCTGGAAAAGTGTAAGGGCGGATATGAATATATTCTGGTCGTTATGGACCATTTCACTCGATTTGCTGCCGCACGCCTGCAGAGACAAATCAGCAAAACAGCCGCTGAGAAGCTTTATGGGGATTTTATGTTGAAGTTTGGCTTTCCCACAAGACTCCATCATGATCAGGGGAGGGAGTTTCAAAACAAACTGTTTGCCAAGCTTGAGGAATACAGTGGCGTGAGAGGGTCCAGGACAACACCATATCACCCTCAGGGGAATGGCCAAGTGGAGAGGTTTAATAGGACGCTCCTGGGCATGCTGCGGTGTCTTCCGGAAAGGGCAAAAGAAGACTGGAAAGCCTCTCTTGCAAAAGTGGTGCATGCTTACAACTGCACCCGCAGTGAAGCCACAGGCTATGCACCGTATTTTCTTCTTTTTGGCCGCAACCCCAGACTCCCCATCGATTTGATGTTTGGACTCACTGAAAAGGATCAAAGTGCGTCTCCTAGAGAGTATGCAGAGAAGTGGAGAGCCCGAATGGATGATGCTTATAGGCTTGCTACTGAAACAGCTGAGAGAGAAGGTAAACGTGGGAAAGTGCGGTACGACAAGAAAACATATGGAGCAGATTTGTATCCTGGATCCAGAGTCTTGGTGAGAAACCTAAATGAAAAAGGCGGTCCGGGTAAGTTGAGAGCGTTTTGGGAAGATCAAGTATATGTGGTGACACAAAGAAAACATGAAGTCAGTCCTGTATATGAGATACAGCCAGAGAGTGGAAAGGGACGAACTAGAGTCATGCACAGAAACCTTCTGCTTCCCTGTGACTTCCTGCCTGCGGAGAAAGTCAACTTGCCGGCACAAAAACAAAAGAAAAGAAGTAACAAACAGTCACACAAACAGCAACATGCAGAAGAATACAGCTCAGATGACGAGGATGAATGGAGAGACATCACAAGATTACAACTGGAGGACAGGATACCAAGGGAACACTATGAGCAGGTCGAAGAGACTGCTATAGACAATGAAGAGGTCGAAAAACACTCAAGTGCTGAAGAAGATGAGCCACAGAGAGACCAACAGGAGGTGGACGTTGAAGGCCAAGACAAAGACAATGACACACAAAACAATGGAGAAGACTATCAATCGCTGACGTCTGCAGGCAGTGATGAAGAAGTTCCTGGTCCATCTTCTGGGCAGCAGAAAAAGTATCCTTTAAGATTAAGAAAGCCAAAGCCAATATTTACTTACCATAGGTTGGGACAGCCCAGTATGTCATAGACCTAGGTACCTATTTGAACAATTAAGTAATTATTCAGGTTCATAAAAATAAAAAAAATAAAAAAAATAAAAAGTTCCATTTAAAGTTCCAGCTTTACATTGTTACATTTATATACATAGCCTTAATCTTTCGTTGAATTTATTTATTTGAATACTGGTGACCTGAGATGTTATGATAATATAGAGTTAAGACTATGTTAAGAAACCTTACTCAGAGACGGTGCAGATACCCCTGGCACGTGAGGGAAGAAGCAGTGGACAGTTATAGTGCACAATAACAGTCACTGCGCACATATGACACCAACGGGAGATACATGTCATATGGTCTTCTTGAAGAAGTTATGCACCTCATGGACTCTGTGAAATTCTGACTCCTACTTAGCTTTAACTTTGAACTGTGTAACGCATGTGAATAACAGGAACTGATGATATCAGAATGTCGGGACGCCATTTAATTTTGGAGGGGAGAGTGTGGGAAGAGCATAGGGCACCCCCCAAATTTATTTTATTTCATATTATTTTACTTAAAAAGACATAAACAATGTGTAGAATTTGACAGTTGCATTAGTGTAGTTCCTATGCCATACCACAAGGGGGAGCCCCATGATCAATGTAATCAGTGCGTCTGCTCAAAGTAGAAACGGTACTGCTACAGCAAAGCAGAAAGCATGGCAGTAGTGATGGGATTTATGGCTCTTTGAGGGGATCCGGATCTTCGCGATCCGTTCCTTTCAAAGAGCCGTTCGAAAGAACGGCTCTTTGGCTCTTTTTAAATATTTAGTCAGTTTTAAGAAGCCAGCTTGGGGGCATCTCAGTTTATCCTGGAAATAATCACTGGGAGGAATGATGAGGTGAGATTTGTAGTCAAATAATTAAAACTCAGATATCACACACCAATATCTGAGTTTGAATTATTCTGAAATATTGATTATTACCTCATTTGTCATGTGTGGACTATATTCCATAGGGTCGCACAAATCCTCTGCTTAGACAGTGACATCACTATTTTGGATTTACATTTAGTACAAAGTGTGTGTGTGTGTGTGTGTGTGTGTGTGTGTGTGTGTGTGTGTGTGTGTGTGTGTGTGTGTGTGTGTGTGTGTGTGTGTGTGTGTGTGTGTGTGTAAAGCTACGTTGACTTGTGTTATTCATACAATACTTACAAATAAACATCAAAACAAAGCTGGCTGAAATGAATTTCTGTGCAAAACAGCTTTACACTTCCACACAAGAACATTATCACACAAGAACATTTCGATAGAAAACAAAAATATTTAAAGTAGATAAAATAGAATAAATAAAATGGAAATGTCTACATACTATTACTACTGTAAACTTTGCAAATGGACATCAGCCCCTTCAAGTCAATGAACAATAACAAAGTGGGCTGCAATGAAGTACTCACGTGAAGGATGCGTGCACAACTAATAACTAATATCATCACGCTGTAAAGGGTCGGCCTGCGCTGGGTGCGCCCCTCCCCTATAACTGTTCTGTCTCGCGGAGGAGCTCATTTGTGTGCATCTGTGTGAGACACACATAGGAAAAAAGAACGACAGAAAGAACGGCTCCCCTCCAGCCGCGACTCGGCTCCCATCGTTCATTTTTATGAGCCGTTCAAAAGAATCGGTTCGTTCGCGAACGTCACAACTCTACATGGCAGACTCGCACAGTGAGAAATGTTTTCTCTTGTTACAGGTAAAGTGGTAAAGTAAATAACTAAGGTGGGAACGTGGAACATTACTAAGATAAGAGTGGGACAGTTTAGGCCGATTTTGCCCTCTCAGTGATGATTTTGAAGACTGGTTATTTTGAAGTTCTTGCTTGCTATGTTACTTATGACACGCATGCTAGCACTTACCGGGTTTGACCAGTGGGGTCCGAAGTTATACTTTTGCTAATTAACATGTCATAATGGGGCATCTACACAGTTATGTCATATGTACTTGTAGTATTCATTTATATTTTATTCTAATTTTATATTATTTGTGGCTATATTTCATCAAAGTAGAAACGGTACTGCTACAGCAAAGCAGAAAGCATGGCAGACTCGCACAATTAAGTGCTAAAGTGAAATAAACCAAACTAAAGCAACACTTTGAGCCTCATCATTCAAGTGTGCAACAACATCACCTTATGATAAACACAGCAGCCATCATACATCTGTAGAATGACTCTGTTAGTAACCTGTCCTTTTAAATAATGGACCCCAAACACTGAAAGAAGGTATTTTTAAACTAGGGTGAGTTAAGTTTAATATGGTATTGCCAGGTGAGTTAGTGCATATGGGCTGCCCACTAAAACAGCACTAGTGACTTGCTTTCTTGTTCAAACTGCGCCAGGATCCCACAGGCACCTCTGTCTGGAATTTAGCCAAATACCTTAAACAACGTTCTCTCAAAATGTGAAACGATTACAGATGTGCAAGTGGCATAAAACCATAAAACCAGGGATTTCTTTACTCTACTTACTTTTATTCTTATATTTGAACACATTTTACAAAACAGTACAAGGACTTAGTATCATAAACTCTGAAAATAGATTAACTTGATATAACATAACATCCCTTGCTTTAAGTCTGTTAAGAAATGTATAACTTGGTAATTGCATTGTGAAAACTGTTGTAGAATACAGTTGAACTAAATGAAACACCTTGGCATTTGTCTTTCTCACAGTGTTGCCATCAGGGAAGTGCTTAAGGGTTCACTCTTCACTGCATCTTAAATGGAGATAAGGTTATTTATCTTAGTTAACTATTAGTTAAGGAGAAGGCCTATAAATAGCATTCAATGCCATCTTTTCATTGTTCTCGTCTCTCGTGCCCCAACTCTTCTCTCTGTCTGTACTGGGGTGAATAAGCTTAATGTCCCAGAGCTCGTCACCCTCAGATACTGTTTTTTTTATGAATCTTTCCTGTCTTGGGACTGTGATTGTGGTTATATGGAACAATTTTTGTGCAAATGGACAAAAAAATCTCCATGTAAATGCATCTTACTATAAATGTGCCCTTTTTACTATGACACTCCCTATGTTCTTCTTACAGGTGCCTAGGGTGAACAAACTGTGCACTGTTGGGAGAAGCACATTCATCGTACCTTTCTGAACACCAAACCGTATGATTAGAACCTTAACAAACCAACAGACCTGTCCTGTTTTCACAGTTTTTTGAGACAACTGCAGGGCTAGCATAGCCATTTACATGCTCTAAAAGATTTGGAGTGTGAGATGTGGATTGCAGTCATTGTTCACATCTCATATTTGGATCACAGTTGTGTGGAAGCATGAAATTTACATTTTAAAAAACTGACATTGTGGACTTGTGCTGTCTACAGCAGTCAGTACCAATGAAGTTTGAGAAACTTATTACTTACATTTCAAGGAAGACGAATCAAATGACAATCTAGAAAACTAGTATTTACTTTTAAACAAGATTCAAAATGGCTCAACAGGATCATTATCAAGAGAACCTTCTGTGACTATTAGAAGGGAAAGAGTGCTGTTGCCATCTGGTGGACACAATGTAGGATGGATAAAATAGTATTTACTGGGAACAGGGACAAACCTTCAAGTTAATAGGAAAAGTTTCAGCTTCAGTTTATATTTTATTTACATTTTGGGACTTTCTTTGATAGAAAATAGTTGCATGCAATAACTTTAATATTGCACTGCAACTGCTTTAATTCTAACCGGTGATACAGTGCCTAAAAATAAATAAAATAAATCCATCTCTGGTTTCAGTGGGTATTATAGCACAAACAAGCAATGACACCTTCTGTAAAACTGTAAAGACTGAGACCAAAATAACCATAAAGCTTATGGTGTATGTTAACTTACACCCAATATGCACTTGATGTATTATTGTATATTTACCAGGGAGTGCATCAAGTTACAAAATCATCTTGCACCAAGTGGGTAACAACAAAAAACATAAAAAAGGTCAAATAACCACAGGACTTGATTTAGCTTAACATCCAAATTTATTTCCAAACACATGAACAAATGAGATGTAAGCCACTGCTTGTGAAGACATCTGCTGCTCCATGGCACTGGACTGGCACCTCACAGCTTCAGGAAAACTGCAGAAAAGCACAGCCTGGATTAAGATCCACTTCCACTGCAACAAACTACATCAAGTTATTTAACTGAGAAGCTTTTTTTTTTTTTTTTTTAAAGCACCATTATCTTTTCACGAAAGTTTACAAAAGGTGGGTTCAAGTCAACAGTACATTATGAATGAGCAACTGGAAAGAATATTTAAGCTGCGGTTTAAGTTCAAAATAAATGTTATAAGCTACAATGAAAGCTCATCTGTTAATTTCAAGAAGAACTAACAGTGACTTTAGAGAGTGTTAACAGTATACACAGCTGTATCTTCCATTAAACATGCCCTACAGCTGACTAACATCTGAGATATGTCTCACCTATCGCAGCCTCCTGGCCTCTCTCTCAGACTCCAGCAGAGTGAGCACGTCTCCCTCTCTGACGGGGCCCTTCACGTTCCTGATGATGGTCCTGTTGCTGTCGTCCATGAACTCAACACGGACCTGAGACAGGACAATAAAATATTGTTACATTATAAAACTAGCTAGTAGTACAATACATTACACTGGACTATAACCACAAAATCTGCTCATTGTAGCACTGACGGTAAATGTTAGAATTAGTCAACATTCTGGCATCAAGACTCTTTCAAGCAGCAGAATAGTAAAAATGAGATGTAGAGCAAAATAGTCCAGGTGTGGAGTTTAGTGTTGAGTCCAACTGAGAGGGGAAGAAACCTTTTCTTATGGCAAGAGGCTCTGGATGGACTGAAGAGGGTGGCTGAAATATGACCACTTATAATGTAATGTCAAATTTTCAACCAATTTGGATAAATTAGTGCCAACGTTATGTCAATATAGATTTTATTTCAGGTATCTGGACTTGAGTCCAGATGCTTTTACATCAACCTTTTTTTCCAATGACGAGAACCTTCATAGACATTATTTTTGTAACCTACTTAACTATTACTGTTCAATATTAAAATATGGATTCAGACTTTACCTCATACAGTTCAGGATAACTTGCCTGTATGATATTAACCTATAAACAAGAAATTAAACTATACCTACCACGCTTTAATACCGTCAAGTAAACGGTCTAATTAGAGTTTATACTGAAAAATGAACAATCTTTATTATTATCTATTTTCCTTGATGTCTCAACACTAATATCTTGTTTACAGTATCTGTTCTGTAGTCTTGATAAAAGGTAAAGTTGTGATCTAACTCACTGAATTCCTCCAATATATATGGTACAAGTTGTCACTGTGTTCTCCCTTCCGGCCTTTTAGGTTTGCTGTCTTTTCCTGTTCATTGCCATGGGGATCTTTACGTTTTCTGCCCTGATGCACTCTGTGGAGGTAGACCAACCCGGGACGCCGTTTAGCAGCATTCCCGATGCCTGGTGGTGGGCTGCGGTGAGTCTGTAATATCATTAATGTCAACCAATGTTCCATTGTCATGGTATTTTGCTTAATTCAGCCCATTCAGCTATATTGCACTTTCTGAAAACCCACAGATATGAGGCATTTATTTTATGATTCATGATACTTTTTTAAAATGAGTGGCACGTTTAGGCAATAGATGAGACAATTAACTAACACTGAAAGGATTAAAGCAAAGGCATCTGGACTTAGTTTTCAAGGTGAATACGTTTCATTTCTTGTCCAAGGGACTCAAGTTCAACTGATGAGAGAGCTGAGCTTCCTTTAGGAGCAGTGATACTAACAACTCACATGAGCCTAACGACTCTCACATCAGGAGTCACACTGCCATTTCAAGTTGAGACCAGAACAGCCTGGTCCAATCAGAGTCAAGCTACCATAAGGGTTACATGGGTAACCTTTTCCAAAATCAATTCTGTTTTCATGAACACAACTCAAGTTGATGTCACTACTTTCTCCACTAAACCAACTTTTTAATGGTGGTATAATTTAAAATCACGAATGGCCATCATTCTTATGGGAAAAATCTCTCTCTAACTTTGCCTCCTAAACCAGACACTAACTGCTCCATGAGTCTAAGACTGGACTTGTAGTTTTTAATGTAATGTACGACACTGTTCTTGGTCTTTACTGGGTCTCAGTCGCTGAAGGTGTTACTCTTGTTTTGGTTACACACTGGTCTCGATCTCAACAGAAGTGGTCTGAATGACTAAAGTGCCAGAATTAAACTACTTAAACTGTTGCTTAAAGTCTTTGTTTTGCTTTTTTAAGATCCATTACACCATTACAAACTTGTCTAAGCTCTTTCTGTCGACTGTGCTCTGAGTAAAGGCACTGAGACGAGACTCAGTGGGGGTGCGACAGGGTGATCAAGCAGCACAGTACATGTGGGATTAGACTTTAGGGATTTGTACTGCAGAGTCAGAGCAAAGCCACACAAGGCACAGTTAGGTTCTGTGCTATTTTTAAGGTTATTTTTGTGAATGAACAGGTAACCAAGTCGATTTATTGATTTAGATCTTGTGTTAATTCATCTCAGTCCATGTTAAGTATTAGCCAACAATAGCGCTCTTACTCATTTTACATTTACATTTACATTTATTCATTTAGCAGACGCTTTTATCCAAAGCGACTTACATTACATTACCAGCGTTACAGTCACTGGAGGCAAGGTGGGTTAAGTGTCTTGCCCAAGGACACTGTGGGGCGAGCGGGAATCGATCCTACTACCTTCCGGTTGGAGGACGGCCGCTCTACCCACTGAGCTACTGCCGCCCCGGCTTGTGTATGAATGTGTGAGAATAATGCACTGGTGTACTCCCTGTGTATGCGAAGGTTTAATTTGTAAGGACAGTATGTGATCATAATAAATATGCCCAACAGAGGCTAAAGAGTTAATTTATATTACATTCTTCTTCTGCCATAACACCTTAACAGTCCACCTGCATAGTTCATTCAAAAAGCAGGTGGCAAAAGAATGACCTGTATTAGGGATGAGTAATGGCACTACCCTATTTGCACCAAAGAAAGCATCACCTGACCCTGCCAGATAGTACTGCTCACAGAACAGTCTGTTTCACAGAACCATCTGGGAAGCCTCTTGTTGAAAGCGTTTGCAAAAGAGAGGTGCCTCCAGTTGAAAACTTGTTAGGTGATTGGATGAAGCACCGACTAGTCTCAGCCTACCATGAGACTTGTTGTAGCCAATCATAGCAACAATTCATTTTGTTTTTAAAGTCACACAATGGACTTGCCTAATGTTCCGTTCTGATCATTAAGACAATAAGGTATGTCTGCTGTACACAGCATTTAACTGACTGTGCAACTGTATTCAAAATTGTATTTAGAACAGTTCAGCCACCCTGCGTAACCAGAGGGTATGATGGTTTTGGTTAAAACTTGAAAAGCTGTTATTGAATTGCCTATACAGGCTTTTTAACGCTGCTTGAATTTATTTTCATTTACATTGTCTCTGTTCTAATTATTCAGTAAATAACACAGACACTTTCACTTCACATTACACAGTTTTACTTAAACTTTGAAAGGATTTATGATCAGAGTGCTGTTCTTTTTAGTGTTTTGTTTGGGTTTGATTCACATTATTATATTATTATTATTATTATTTTTTTAATTATTATAGTTATATTTATATAGCGCCTTTCCAGTGCTCAAGGACGCTTTACATATCAATTATTCATTCACTCCACAGTCACACACTGGTGGTAGTAAGCTACATCTGTAGCCACAGCTGCCCTGGGGCAGACTGACAGAGACGTGGCAGCCATTCCGCGCCTACGGCCTCTCCGACCAACACCATCAACATTCTAACACATTCATACATTGAATACAAGGGGCCAACATTAAACTCACAATAAACCTCATTCTTTAAAGTGTCCTGTTCCTGCCTCATAAACTGTCTGTGAAGCAATAATTCACTCGAAACAAAGTCCACACTAACGCACTATAGGTTTAGTCCTCGTGTATAAAAAAAAAAGAGCGAAGGAAAAAGTGTCACTGCGCGCTGCCGTAGCACGTGCAGAGCAGAACAGTTCCTCTCAGAGCTGCAGAGACTGCTCCATTTTCTGATTATATTCTCCTCTAGACTCCCCCAAAACTCTTGAACTGATCCCAGGGTCCAAGCGCTGTCTGCCTTTGACCAAAATGTAACTTTGTCACCGCCTCAGCATCAGGCAGCATCAGCATCAGTTTGCTTACCGCAGCAATAGGAGCACAGATGATGCAGTTGCTATGGCACTGCACTCTGTGCTCACCCACCTGGACAATAAGAACTCTTATGCACGTATGCTGTTTGTTGACTTCAGCTCAGCATTCAACACTATCATCCCGACCAAGTTAATAGCCAAACTTGAAGACTTGGGCATCAATACCTCACTCTGCAACTGGATTCTGGACTTCCTGACCAACAGACCCCAGAATGTCCGATCTGGACCCACCTGCTCCACATCCATCACACTTAACACTGGGGTACCACAGGGCTGTGTGCTAAGCCCATTTCTCTACTCCCTCTTCACCTCTGACTGCAAGCCTGTGTTTGGATCCAACGCCATCGTCAAGTTTGCAGGCGACACTACAGTGATTGGTCTCATCAGTAACAACGATGAGACTGCCTACAGGAAGAGATCCAGCACCTGTCCACATGGTGCAACGAAAATAACCTGCTCCTCAACACCACCAAAACGAAGGAGCTCATCGTGGACTTCAGGAAAGAGTCTAGAGGCACACACGACACCATCCACATCAATGGAATGGACGTCGAGCGTGTCTCCAGCTTCAAGTTCCTGGGGACCCACATCTCGGCTGACATGACCTGGACAACCAACACCTCCAGCCTGGTCAAGAAGGCTCACCAGCGCCTCTTCTTCCTGAGGACACTGAGGAAGAACCAGCTCTCCTCGGCCATCCTGGTAAACTTCTACCGCTGCGCGATAGAAAGCATCCTGACGAACTGTGTCACAGTGTGGTATGGGTGCTGCTCTGTCGGAGCGCAAGGCATTGCAGCGGGTGGTGAAAACTGCCCAACGCATCACAGGGACTCCACTTCCTGCCATCGAGAGCATCCAGAGGAAACGCTGTCTGCGTCGAGCTCGCAGCATCCTTAAGGACTCCTCCCACCCAGCCCACAGACTGTTCTCCTCCTCCTCCGGCAGGCGTTTCAGGAGCCTCCGGACTAGAACCAGCAGACTAAAGAACAGTTTCTTCCCCAGAGCTGTGTCTTTACTGAACTCTAACCCTTGCTGACCCCACACCTCTCACAGACTCCTCTCACCCCCACCATGCCACTCCCTCACAGACTCTCCTCTCACCCCCACCATCCCACTACCCTCATAGACTCTTCTACCCCCCCACCACCATCCCACTCCCCTCACAGACTCTCCTCTCATCCCCCACCATCCCCTGCACTACCGCACCTTTGCTACCAACTGTTTACATTTCACTATTTGCACTACCTTAAACCTACTGCCTACCTTAAGCTAACATACAATTGTATACACCTACCTGTAAAATTCTGTTCATAGTCAGAGACATCTGTATATCACGTGTGTGTGTGTGTGTGTGTGTGTGTGTGTGTGTGTGTGTGTGTGTGTGTGTGTGTGTGTGTGTGTGTGTGTGTGTGTGTGTGTGTGTGTGTGAGAGAGTGTGTGTGAGAGTGTGAGTGTATGTGAGTGTATGTGAGTGTCTGTGTGTATAGCTCTCCCGGTTTAATTCCCCTGTGAGTATGTGTGTATGGTGTGTGTGTGTGTGTATGTGTGTGTGTGTGAATGAGTGTGTGTATAGCTCTCCCGGTCTAATTCCCCTGGGTGTGTGTATGTGTGTATGGCTATGTGTGTATGTGAGTATGTGAATGTCTGTGTGTACAGCTCTCGGTTTAATTCCCCTGCGTGTATGTGTGTATGGTTGTGTGTGTGTGTGTGTGTTGTGTGTGTGAGTGTGTGTGTGAGTATGCAGCGTATGTGTGTATGTGAGTGAGTGTGTGTGTGTATGTGTGTATGTGAGTGTCTGTGTGTATAGCTCTCCCGATTTTATTCCCTGTGAGTATGTGTGTATGGTGGTGTGTGTATGTGAGTGTGTGCATGTATGTGTATGTGTGTGTGTATGTGTGTGTGTGTGAATGAGTGTGAGTATAGCTCTCGGTCTAATTCCCTGGGTGTATGTGTGTATGTCAGTGTGTGTATGTATGTATGGTTGTGTGTGTATGTGAGTATGTGAATGTCTGTGTGTACAGCTCTCCCAGTTTAATTCCCTGTGAGTATGTGTGTGTGTGTGTATGGTGGTGTGTGTATGTGAGTGTGTGTATGTGTGTGTGTGTGTATGTGTGTGTGTGAATGAGTGTGTGTATAGCTCTCCCGGTCTAATTCCTGCGTGTATGTGTGTATGTCAGTGTGTGTATGTGAGTGAGTGTGTGTATGTGTACGGCGCGATGCGTGTGTATTACATTACATTTAGAGTACATATTCAACTGTAAATGCTGTTTATAGAAAAAAGACACCTGTAATTATATTTATGGCACACACTCACCTTTTTATAGTAATAACCATCTGTATATTTATATTCATTGTACATATTACCTGTAAAACCTGTACATCTCCATATCCTGCACGTACGCAACCATTGTATATATCCTGCACTTTACTGCTATTGCACTTCTGGTTAGACCTAAACTGCATTTCGTTGCCTTGTACCTGTACTTGTGTAATGACAATAAAGTTGAATCTAATCTAATCTAATCATCAGGCAGCATCAGCAGCACACACACACACACACACACACACACACACACACACACACACACACACACACACACACACACACACACACACACACACACACACACACACACACACACACACACACACACACACACACACACACACACACACACACAGACACAGACACAGACACAGACACACACACACCAGCGCTAAATCTACAGAGGCCTGCATTAGCGCGCACTAATTATGTTATTAATCCAGCTTTAAAAAATGGAATAAATGTAAGTGTAAGTTGAAGAATAATGTTAAATGGAACATTTAATTTTTTGCCTCATCAGCTCACATGTATTAATTAATTAATACATGTGAATAAGTGTGTTTTAATGGTATAGATATCGTGGCAGTTTAATACCGTAAAACCGGTAAAAAAAGGTTGTCTCTTTCCTATTGCACACCAAAGACAAAGGAACAGAAGGAGACGAACAGATTTTGAAAAACAAAAGCAAGTTGTGGAGTTAGCCTCTAAAACTCTCAGTTTGGATTTAAAAGCACTCAAAGAAACATTTCCAATCTTTCTGCAACATATTCATGCATACGGTGCAGAGTGGACAAAAGCCCTTTTAACCAGTACGGTAAGGGGAAATGGGACAGAAAGCAACAGATGATCTTGTGATTAGTGAGCACAAAAAGACCAACTGGTTTGTGTTTTAAAGCAGCCAATCCTTTTGCTGTTAGGCAACAATGCTAACCACCTAGCACAAAAGATGCTTCATCATCACAGACTCAGCATCAGTATTTGAAAGTGTCCCCTGCGTGTCTCTGTTTGTTTAATTCATCTGGTGACAGCTGTTAACTCACATGATCCGCTTTAATGCTGTGTAATGCGTTTCATTTCGGGCCAGACTCGATGATTGCACGAGAGACAGAGAAACAAAGGCAGCATGTTCCTGAAAGTTAATTTCACCACAGGCATTTAAATGACATGCAACAAATCTAATAATTAGGAAGATAAATAGATAGATAGATATTAATCCCCAGAGGGAAAATGCATTTGACACCGACTCCAAAACACACACAGAATACACTTTAGACCATCAGTTGTAAGACACACAGGAGAATATACAACAATACATTACATTATGGAATCATTACCAAATATTAGTGCAAAAAATGACTGTTACACTCAAACAGCAATACATTTATTAAGTGTTACATAAAAATCAAATTTTCCCAGCAGGAGGAACTAAAGACTTTCTCTATTGCTCAGTTGAACACAGTGGCATCAACATTTGTTCACTAAAGGAGCTCTGAGTCTGTTAAAAGCCTGAAGTGGATGGTCCATAAGTGACAGGTTAGATGGCAGTTAAGTCCTCATTCTCTTTTGTAAAAAGATTCAATGAGTGGGGTTTATTGTTAATTGACTGTTATGTACAAGGCATACAAAGTAATAAGTGTTTAAGACGTGTATGAAAACTGAAATCAAATACTAAAATACTCAACAATAGAATAAAAATGGCTACTAAAAATGTATAAAAAGATATAAATAATAAAATTAAATAAATAAATGTAAATAAATAAAATATAGACACTTCTAGACAGATATAAACAATCTATAAAATAAAAATAAAAAGACACTTCACCCAGGCCACCTCTGAATGTCTCCTTAGAACTGATGTCTCAGGACACTTTCAGGACACAGTTAAGGGTGGTTTACACGATGTAAAAACACAAATAATGTCCATAAAAGATTGAATGTCCAGTATTTTCTGATAACATTCATTCATCTTTTCCTGTGCCTTTGGTGTAATGGCTTTCTCGACCATGCAGCTCATTTTTCTTCAAGTGCCTCCTTATTGTGCATCTTGAAACAGCCACATCACTTTTTTTTCCAGAGAAGTTATCTGTGGGTTTTTCCTGGCAGTTGTGGCTGAAATTGTTGTTGGTCTACCTGAACTATGTTTGGTTTCAACAGAATCCATCATTTTAAACACTGCTGATTGGCATTCTCGATTCTTTTATATCCCTTTCCTGTTTTATACAGTTCAATTACCTTTTCCCGCAGATCCTTTGACAATTCTTTCACTTTCCCCATGACTCAGAAAACAGAAACGTCAGTGAAGCACTGGGTGAAAGATGCAAGGGTCTGTCAGGGGCCCAGAAACTCACTGACCTTTTATACACACACACACACACACTGATTACAAATAAACAGATCACAGGTGAGGATGGTTACCTTTAGTAGCCATTCAAACCTGTTTGTGTCACTTGTGTTCATGTTATCAGGCCAAAATCACCAGGTTTGTCAACTTTTGATCAGGGTCATTTCGGTAGTTTCTGTTTTTATGATTTAAAATGAGTAAACACAATTGTTTGACAATAAATGGCTTCACCCAAACCACTAACTATGAGTGAAAGAAAGGTTTTTGTGTTATCATTCATATTCTCTGAAAAATGTCCAAAAGAATTAATCACAAACTCTGCCAGCACAACTGTACATGTATTATTCAAAATATATGCAACCAGAGCGTATGTTTCTGATGCACATAAACAGGGTTTTGCCATTGTTGTTCTACTCACTGTGTGTAGCCAGCAACCAATAGCTGTCTTGGATACATATGTTGTGTTACTCTTTTCACTGTACAGTTTACACAAAAACGGAGTGTCCTTAACACAAACACAATGAAAACCCTTTGATATAAGAAGAAAAATGTTAAATCCTTATATAAATTGGGCATTCTTAAGTTCTAAAAATCTGAACACATAATTACACTTGATGATCTTCATGGTATTTTTTGTAATCACGCTCTCATTCTATTGTTTTTCGTTTACAGGTGAGCATCTCCACAGTGGGCTACGGCGATGTGGTTCCTATCTCGTATCTGGGCCGCTGCGTTGCATTTGGCTGCATCTCTTTCGGCATCATCCTAAACGGCATGCCCATCTCCATTTTGTTCAACAAGTTTTCCGATTACTACGCTAAGCTGAAGGAGCAGGAGTACACCTTCTCCAACACAGTGCGCACTTTCCAGATGAAGAAACGGCTGAAGAGGAGGTTTCAGAGTTGCATGGAACCGCTGCCGGAAGATTCGGATGACGACATGCACTACAGGCCTAATGTGAGGCAAACTATTCACGCCGCAAAGGACTGAAGTGTTGACAGTAAACAGGAGTGGACTAATAAAGTGTGATGGTTGCCTTGGTAACTCATGGACAGTGATTTTTTGCTGCCATGGTGAGTACTTGGAAAAAAGCTCAGAGATTAGATAGTATGATGGGCGCAAAGTTAGCTGTTGCTACCTTCTAATGCTAATAGCCAGAAAGGTACCCAAGAGGTTTATAACACATTACATTTACATTTACATTTATTCATTTAGCAGACGCTTTTATCCAAAGCGACTTACATTACATTACCAGTGTTACAGTCACTGGAGGCAAGGTGGGTTAAGTGTCTTGCCCAAGGACACAACGACAGTATGAACTGTGGGGCGAGCGGGAATAGATCCTACTACCTTCCGATTGAAGGACGGCCGCTCTACCCACTGAGCTACTGCCGCCCCATTAGTAATTTTTTATACTAGGAAGCAAGTTTTCAAACATATTGATGTCTGCAGTTAATTGTAATCATCTGACCATTTTGTGAGCACTCATCTACAAATGAGCCTTGATAGAAAGTGAAAGAAAGTGAGACCAAAATTAAAATAGTGACTTTTTTGATCTGTTCTTTAAATGGAAGACATTTCTCTGAAGCAGTAGAGTATAAGTTGGGTCAGCATGGAACTCCTTTAGAGGTCTTTCTATTGTCAAAAGAGGTACGAAGATCCCCAAATAAGGGTACTGTACAATACTGCTTATTTGAGGTACGGTTCCTAAAAGAGCTCAAAAGTTTGATTTAATAATAGAGAATTCTTAGAAACGGTTTTACTAATACAAAGTTAGCATTTATTAGCAGTAGCTTTTTTAAGTTGTATGTTGATGTTGTAAGATATTTGTTGTTAATATGTCATATACTTTTATGATTTAACCAAGTGTAAAACCACAACAGTACTCAGCGTGTGGTTGTAACTCGGTGTTGATGATATCTCTGAATAAAAAACAGTGGAACAGAGCAGACTCATTCCAGCAGTAGGACAATTCACAGACATCTGTGTGTCACTTTTAGCCAGTAGAGGGCGCAGATCTGTGCAACTAGACTGTCAGCAGCTCAGTGTTTGTCGAAAAAAAGGGAACATTCAAGACAGCAAGTTTGGAAGAAAAGAACATGTCTTCTGAAACGGTTCCTGTATTTTGTAAAAATATGACTAGGGTCCAGTGTATTGGCTTATTGTCTTTATTTTATGTGTTGTGTGGTAGAGCACCACTCACATAATGTCTCACCATATGCCACCATCAGGGCACACAGGAAAGTTATATTGGAGGTTTCTGTCCAGCTGATTGTACTGTGTCAGTGAGAGTGAGCATAAAAGTTACACAGTACTGCTTAAGTTAGCACAAGCATCTAACAATACTCACTGCTTCTTGCATTAGAAAACTGGCTAATGTGTGTTGGAAAGAGTCATGGTAGTGGCACACGCAGTGTTAGAGTACCTAAATACTCTTACTTATTTTGAATACTAAATTACTTATTTTGGAGTAACGTGTAAAGCGTTACATGTGTTCCCTTGTCTTGTTCCTTTTTCAAATTAGTAACGCTTTAGTGTATGAAAAAAATCATTAAACTCATCAACGACATTGAGCCCTTCTCATCAGCCGGCGGACACCTGTGTTGCCTGATGACTCTGTGATGCACCTAATGAGTATAGTGAGAGCACGGAGATGAAAGCTTTTCCTCTCTGCAGTGGTATAATGTCACTTAACAAGCACATGTTTTGTGAAGTTGTGCAAGCTTTAATTGAGTGAATGTATTATGTTCACTGTTGCAGCTAAACCTCATTGCACATTAGGTTATGGCCATAGACATATATATAGGTAGACGCCGCATCGAACGCTACTGCCTATTGGCACGAACGAGCCGTGGAGCCGCCATCTTGGACCGGTCGTCAGCCCCACTCAGTGTAACTTGTTTGCCAGGTGCAATGAGCTGTCAGCGCATTTATTCAATAATTTTTCACCGAATACCCAACAAATTTTGACACGTGCTTTTTTGCTGCAAAGGTCATTCATGTAGCTATGATACAGGACACATTGTTCAGCATATTTTAATATTCATAGTAGGCTTAACAGTTATATAATATTCTGATAAAAGATATAAAGTAATCAGACGTTCAAAATCTAAATATGTGATTTAGGATATAAGGTAATTTATAAACCACACACTATAAATATGATAAAGAAGCAGAAACAGATAGTAGCACATAAACATTTTATTTTGTAGAAACAATTTATAATGATTTTGACTAGCTCTCACACACACACACACACACACACACACACACACACACACACACACACACACACACACACACACACACACACACACACACACACACACACACACACACACACACACACACACACACACACACACACAAGTGAAACACAGCCATATTTAACCTGGTCTCCCTGGCATCTTCTCTCCATCATATCCAGCATCATCTTGTTCAGGCCAGGTTTGGAATCCACTGAACGCAGCCACCTGTAAAAAAAAAAAAAAATTGAGAAGAAGCTTTTCAGTGTGTTTGCATTAATAATTTCCTAAAAATAAATTCGGACAACATTAAGCCTACCTTTATATTGTATGTGGATGTGGGAGGGGAAAATGTCGAGTCTCTCTGAGGTATTTGTATGCCTTTGGACCATGTAGATGCAGCATGAATTTCAAAGTGTTAATTGTGTCTTACCAGAGTAGAATTCAAGCTTCTCTTTGAGCTCTTCATTAATGAGGTTCTTTTCCCTCAAATCCCCCAAAAGACTCTTTACTGTGGTGTTTGCCCTCTTTTCTCTGGCCATGGAATTCTTCTTCTCTCGCTCTAGATGTTCCACTCTTGCCAAGGCTTCAGTGAGTTTGGTCTTAAGAGCGGTAGGAGAAGCAGGCAAGGCATAGGCACGATCCTAATAGAAAGAGGGATGAACATGGTTTGAGTAATGTTTCACTTCAAAAACATTATTTTGACACCACTAGTGTAATGCCCACATTCTTTCTTATAGTCATCACACGTCAAAGCCACTACCAGCACTGTGTGTGTGTGCGTACCAGTAATGCATGTTCAATGTGTTCAATGATATGATGTTTAAAGTAGAAATATTCACATCATTAGGCTGAGGTTGTGGGCTTGAGGTTGCCGTTTCCTGGAAATCCTGAGAGGCCATGGACAGGCTTTCTTCAGCTCTTCTGGAGGTAGAAGTAGCCCTGCCCTTTTACAACTAAAATGATGAAGCATAATATATAATACAATACATATAAAAGGTATAAGCATCTTACCCTGCCATGTGATTGATAATTTACATTTATGAACATTCACATTTATGAATGCTAATAGTTTTATTAGCTTTCCGGTTCACTCTTTGGAGGTGAACCGGAAAGCTGAAGACGGATGGAATAACACCATCTTGGAGTCGGACAATCTGACCCGTCCTATCAAAATCATCATTCTTAAAATGATGAGAGCAAAGTACTGTTGAATCACTTGCATGAAATCCTTCTCTCCTCAAAGCCACTTCCCACTTCTTCCTCACATCTTCGTCCTTATAGGCACTTAACGTTACCTAACGCTAAAAGAAAGTTTCGTGCATCTAACAAGTGCTTTCGGACTTTTTTCCTATCTGAGTAGTAAGTTATGTGGAAAACACTTGAGTTGAGGGAGGGAGATACATAGTCTAGCTAACGTTAGCTAGCTACGATTTCAGTACAGTACTATCAAAGATCCTTGCTCCTTCTCAATTCTGTGGATTTAAGGACAAAATACAACCAAAAGTACAATAGTAATGTTAAATCTTACTTGTGAAAAGTAATCCCCCGAGCCCTATTTGCGATGGTCCGCCGATTAGAACATAAAAATGCTGCACAGTGCTCTGGCATCTTAACTGCTGCTATTCAACGAAACTATGAGTACGACCGGTTCAAGATGGCGGCCGCAAATCTCGTCGCGCAGCGGCCAATGAGGCGTCTACCTATATATATGTCTATGGTTATGGCTGCCTGTTGTTTTCATATGAGCCTCTGATCAAAGCAGCTGATTGGAGTCTGGCTTTGTTTGCAAGACAAAGTGTAGTGCTTCTGCCTGTGACAGTTCTCTATCGAACCTTTTTATTTGCCGTTTAACAACAAAAGCATGCAACATGTTAGACTACAGGTTAAACTGTTTACTAAACGGGCTGTAAAACTGAAAGTATAAATCAATAATGAGCTGCGGTCCACAGACACTTTATTCAAAGCTTAGAAAATGAAACCTGTTGTATAGGGCCACACAGAGATTTTAGTAACACATTCATTTTATCAAAGATAAACACCGTAATGTAACACATTTTTTAAACAAAGTAACAATTTAACCTAATGAGTTACTTTGAAAAGTAACGCTACCCAACTCTGAGCATACAATGTTTCATCTTCAATATTTCTGCTGATGTTAATACTAACATTCATTTAACAGCAAACCTCCTTAATTAACGTTAGTGAAGGCACTAATTCATCTGTAACTTCATCAGAGAAAAGGCTGATACTGGGCAGTATCTGTGAGTATATTGTCATGGTCTACTCAAAACTGCTTAAAGCATATTTTAATTACAAGAGTACAAGAGAGTACAAACACAAATTATAAACTAATGTCTAATGCTGTTTGGAACCTGGCACAACATCTGTAAGCTTTAGTACAAGTTATTTTTGAAGCACATTAAAGGAATAATCATTGACTCATGGACTCACAAAAATAATTACTAGACTGCTAAAATACTAATTAATTGCAGTCCAGGTAGAGTTGGTGTCTTCTAGTTTTTGCTTCATGCTTTATGTAGACTTTAAACACAAGCAGAATTAGTGACTTGAAAAAACTCATGGCAACACATCAACATTTTAAAAATCCACCTCTGATACAATATAGATTTAATATATACTACTACAGTGCAGTTGACACACAAGCCTCTTCAGCGGTTACCACTAACCAAACTAGGGCTGTAGTAATCGAATATTTTGGTAATCGAGTATTCTACCGAATATTTTATCGATTAATCGAGTAATCGGATAAAATGTATTTTTACTTAATTAAAGTGCAATATTAAATATGCAAGAGAAAATAAGACTCTAGGTCTCTTAAAAAGAACAACTACGTTTCATTTTTTAAAAGAAAATTTTAGTTATTTTTTTAAATGCATAAAATGCATACATCAAAAATAAACATTTAGTTATTACCTATTGTTTCTCTGTCTGTACTTGTACTGTGAACAATAAAAATAAAGTGCATTTAAGTGCCATTCATTTGGGGTTTTAAATAAAGCATTTTCTGAGATGCAAAAACAAATAAAATTAATTACTTTCAAATTACTTTTTAAAGTATCAAAACTAAGGCACACATTAAATTAATAATAATAATACAAAAACACTGCCTTTAAGTCATGCAACTTAACTTTCAGAACTAAAAGTTAAACGTTCTGAACATAAGTCTTCTTCTTGGAATGCTCTCTGAAAACTCAGCTGCTCAGTGGAACATGAAGTATCTGTCCGCACATCTGTTCATACGAATCTGTGATGATTTACTGAAAAAGAGGAGAAAAAATAAAAATTATTGATATTTATTACTAAGTAAGCTATAATATCATTATTATACAGCAAGTTCATGGATGTGTATTTATAAATCCTATTCATGGCAATCAAACTAAATACTTGTGAATTCTAGAATAATTTGTATTATGGATGCTCGATATTGAAGAAAAATGTGATATCACGAGAACTAACAAGATGCAATGTTCGATATACAATCATGGGATAATGTTAATGATAATGAGTGTGTAAAATAAATTTAAATGTATATTTAAAAACTGTAAATGATATAACCAACATGCATGTTTTCACATTATAAATAATCTAGTATACTTTATTGTAAAAGCCAATTTTTGCAGTAAATTAAGTCCTTTGGTAGCTCTGGTAGCCGTGGTATTAACTGCTGTTAAATAATCTGGTGGTGTAACCCCTCCGCATCCGCGTGTTTATTTTCACATAATTGTACTGCCCAACGTGGGTTGTCCATGACATAGTTAACATACTTGATTTAACAGCTTTCATCTTGAATAGCAATCACATTTATTTAATGCTGCATTGAATTTACCTTGTCCAGGGTGACGGTGCTCCTCTGAGTAGAGTGGAGGTTCTCTGTTGCTGCTGCAGCATGGCCCTCGTGCTGTTGTGGTATGCTAGCTCGATCTTGCAATGGACACATACGCCACAATGTTCTCCTTACGTTTTAATATGAAACCCAAACCTTGGACAGTTTAGTTGTTTTCTCCTGTTTCTTTGCTCATCGCTATTGTTATCAACTCCTTCCATTTTGCAGCTCACGCGCGCAGCGCACCCTCAAATCAAAACACCGCTAACTCCTTCCGTCTCCTTCCCATGCTCCTTCCGCTTTGTGGGTGACGTAAACGCACTGTGTCACATAAAAAAATCATTGCGAAACAAACTGACGGGAGCTTAAAAATAAATTAAAAGAAGCTTCGAGGCAGAGGAATTTGCCTCGAATATTTTTTGTAATCGAGTTACTCGAGGTACTCGAGGAATCGTTTCAGCCCTAAACCAAACTGACCCATACAGTAACACTCAATAAAAATGTGACTTATCTAGGGCCTGCAAGAGCCACCACACAATTCTTTACAAGCTTCCAAGCCTCTGATAACTCTGTCCACTCCTCTTTACTGTCAGTGATTGACCTGAGCAACCCTGAATGGCCTTTTCATCCGCGGGTCTGGGACATGTAAGACCCCATCTGCCTCTGCTCTGAGCCTGTGAGAAGCCACATAAACATTCACAACGGGGGCAAACGGAAGCAGCATTACGCCGAGATAAGCTGTAAGCCTCAGCTTCTCCAGAGGTGCTATTAGCATGCTAAGTGTGAAGACTCCTCTGTCAAACGTCTCCTAAAAATAGCCCCAGCCTGCCACAGACGGAGACTGAAACAACAGAGGTCAAGGCCACAAATCACTTGTACACCGTCGTGAATGTGGGATGGGCTTTTGAAAATTTGTAAGTGCTATTAAGACAATCCAGTCTCTTTAATCACATGTATGTATATTTTTGCAAATCATTAAAATTATTATTTGTTTTTTTTGTATAGCGCTTTTCCACCTATAAGGCACTCAAAGCGCTTTACCGGTGTTACAGCTGGAGGCCAGGTGGGATAAGTGTTTTACCCAAGGACACAACGACAGCATGTGGGGTAGAGTGGGATGTTATGATGTTTCGAGCGGGGCTCGAACCGCCCACCCGCCGGTCGAAGGACGGCCGCTCTACCACTGATCTACTACAAGCCAAACCACCTATTTAGAGTGGTTTGATAAAGAAACCTGTACAATTGTAGACATGCATTTTTTTTTTGCACCATTAAGACTCTGTGATCAAATTAGTCAATAAACTTAAATGCATTCATCTAAGCAGTCTCAAAGACATGTGTCAAATGTACTGTACAATATTATCACGGATTACTAGGATTTGTCCCTCTGAGTCCTACCAGACCAAACAAGGTTGTTTTTGGTTATACGATCTGATCAACCAGCTAGTTTTATTGGGAGCTTTCAAGTAACCATTACACTAATAAATAAGTATATATAATATATATATATATATATATATATATATATATATATATAGTATATATAAGCATCCACTGACTTATATGCACGTACCCTTTAGCTGGTGCAGCCTAAATGTCACTTGCTAATGTTTTCTACCCATTCACTGACACAGAAAACAGTTTCAATTGGTAAAACAATATTTTACACAAAATGTGTAATTTGTATGATTAATCTATCAATCCATCCATCTTCTACCACTTATCCGGGGCCGGATTGCGGGGGCAGCAGTCTAAGCAGAGACGTCCAGACTTTCCTCTCCCCAGACACTTCCTCCAGCTCTTCCGATGGGAATACCGAGGGTTCCCAGGCCAGCCGAGAGACAGTCCCTCCAGCGTGTCCTAGGTCTTCCCCGAGGTTCCCTCCAGATGGGACATGCCCGGAACACCTCCCTAGGGAGGCGTCCAGGAGGCATCCGAAACAGATGCCCGAGCCACTTCAGCTGGCTCCTCTCAATGTGGAGGAGCAGCGGCTCTACTTTGAGCTCCTCCCGAGTGACCGAGCTCCTCACCCTATCTCTAAGGGAGCGCCCCATCACCCTGCAGAGAAAGCTCATTTTGCCCGCCTGTATCCGGGGTTTTGTTCTTTCGGTCATGACCCAAAGCTCATGACCATACAGACCGATACATTGACTGTATCACTGCAGAAGCTGCACTTATCTTCCCGTCAACCTCACACTCCTTTCTTCCCTCACTCGTGAACCAGACCCCAAGATACTTGAACTCCTCCACTTGAGGCAGGAGCTCTCCACAAACCTGAAGGGGACAAGCCATCCCTTTCCCGACTGAGAACGATGGTCTCAGACTTGGAGGTGCTGATCCTCATCCCAGCCGCTTCACACTTGGCTGCAAACATTCCCAGTGCACACTAGAGGTCCTGGCTTGATGGAGCCAACAGGACAACATCATCTGCAAAAAGCAGAGATGAGATCCTGTGGTCCCCAAACCAGACTCCCCCCAGCCCCTGGCTGCGCCTAGAAATCCTGTCCATAAAGATAATGAACAGGACCGGTGACAAAGGGCAGCCCTGCCGGAGTCCAAGATGGACCAGGAACAGGTCTGACTTACTGCCGGCAATGCAAACCAAGCTCCTGCTCCGGTCGTACAGGGACTGGACAGCTCTTAACAAAGGGCCCCGGACCCCCTACTCCCAGAGCACCCCCCACAGGGTGCCACAAGAAACACAGTTGAATGCCTTCTCCAGATCCACAAAACACATGTGGACTGGTTGGGCAAACTCCCATAAAGCCTCCAGCACTCTGGAGAGGGTATAGACGAAAACCGCATTGTTCCTCCTGAATCTGAGGTTTAACTATCGGCCGCATTCTCGGACAAATGTTCCCAACAGACTCTCACAGTACGTTTTGGTTTGCCGGGTCTGTCCAGCTTCCTCCCCCGCCATCGGATCCAACACACCACCAGGTGGTGATCAGTTGACAGCTTCGCCCCTCTCTTCACCCGAGTGTCCAAGACATACGGCCGGAGGTCAGATGAAACAACTACAAAGTCGATCATCGATCATTCATCCGGCCTAGGGTGTCCTGGTGCCACGTGCACTGATGGACACCCTTATGCTTGAACATGGTGTTCGTTATGGACAAACTGTGACTAGCACAGAAGTCTAATAACAAAACACCGCTCGGGTTCAGATCAGGGAGGCCGTTCCTTCCAATCACGTCCCTCCAGGTGTGACTGTTGCTGCCCACGTGAGCGTTGAAGTCCCCCAGTAGAATGACGGAGTCCCCAGTCGGAGCACTTTCTAGCACCCCTCCCAGAGACTCCAAGAAGGCTGGGTACTCTGCACTGCCATTTGGCACGTGAGCACAAACAACAGGCGCAGGGAAGCAACCCTCTCGTTCACCGGGGTTAACTCCAACACATGGCGGCTGAGCTGGGGGGCTATGAGCCCACACCAGCCCGCCGCCTCTCATCGCAGGCAACTCCAGAGTAGTGGAGAGTCCAGCCTCTCTCTAGGATTTGGGTTCGAGAGTCCAAGCTGTGTGTGGAGGTGAGCCCGACTGTCTCTAGTCCGTATCTCAACCTCCCGCACAAGCTCAGGCTCCTTACCCGCCAGCTCCTCAAACCCCTCCACCACGATAAGGTTCAAGGATGATTCATCTTAATTTCTTAATTTTTTTCTCAAGTATGAAAGTTTGCAGCCTGCTTAGCTTACAGGAAATGTAGCAGTTATTTTAGATTTATTTTGAATTGAGTTTTTGTTGCCATTTTTGCATTTATAAAAAGTAAAATTATTAACCTCAGCTTGCTCCTACTTTAAGCAACCCTGGTAAATTCTAGCCAGTAGAGGGGGCACACCCCTCTCTGTGCAACTGCACCAGCAGTGGCCGTCATGTTTGTTTAGCAGTAGAGAGGTTTAGAACTGCAAGTTTGGAAGAAAGAACATGTCTTCTGAAACACACTGAAACACTATTTCCTGGACGTAGTGTGGGAGAGCGTCACTCACGTAATCTCTCACCATATGCCACTGACCCGGGACAGGAAAGTTATATTGGAGGTTTGTGTCCAGCTGAGGATACTGTGTCTGTGAGACAGAAATTATTCTACAGATCTCAAGTCTAAATCCAAATGACAGTGAGAATATATATTTTTGGGCTACTCGGTTCTACTTTAAGCAAGATTTATAACTTGATTTGTATATCTAAATCTAAAAAGCCAAAAGGATAACAACTTTAACTATTGGGAATAATGAGTGTTGTTGTATGTACTGTATTGCCTGGGTATGATATTACAACAAAGCAGGGCCAAATCCTTGACATTGTTTGTCTTGCACTCTGTTCTAATTGGCTCTCATTGCGAAGAGATAAGAACTGTGACCTGCAGACAGGAAGAAGAGTTTACATTATCCTAAAATTATGTAATTACCGTAGGTCTGATCCTGGGGAAATACACAACAATGTATGACTCAGATATCAACAAATGAAGTCTAAGATGATATAAGTGAAAAATTATTTAAGTGCAGCTTAAGTGTGACACACCACAAGGTAAATAGAGCAAAATCACTTGGTTTAGGCACTGGCTACATGGTGAACTTTCAACAAGATAAATAATCTACAGCTAAGTAAAACACGGTCAAAACAAAGTAGAAAAAGCAATGCAGTTTGCTAATGGTAACCTGACAAGCCAGATAGAAGTGCTCCACATAGTCTGTTCCACAGTACCATTTGGGAGGGAATCTGTTGAGATTGTTTGCAAAGGGCAGGTACTTTAAATTAATAACTGGTAGGTGATTGTATTTATCATTTGTGAGTACCAGCATTTATCCAGTCTCAGCATGTTGTTAATGTTCGTAACGTTAAAATGGTCTTCAAACCTAAAACATGACCAGACCTGTCATGACTGCCACATTGTTATGTCCTCAGTTGATGAAGACAATTTTGTACAAGACAAACAGAGAGTCAAGGTAATAGAGTTTTGGTGTGTGGCTTTTATTGGTCCAAACACACACAAAAATAAAACACCCAACAAAAGTGGAGGGAGGAAGGCTGTACGGTTGTGCCAAATCAAAGAAACAAATATAACAAAACTGAGCAGAGAACTAAAACAAGAAACAAAAGTCCTGGTTTAAATTATCTAAATAAAAGGTCTGTACTCCAAAACATACACGGGTGGCAACAACCAATAAACCTAGTGGGCTAAAAAGAAATTTTACATGGTGCTAAAATGTATAGGCTACCCACTCACCTGCCAACCTCCCAACCAACAACATGTGATTTACAAACACACACACACACACACACACACACACACACACACACACACACACACACACACACACACACACACACACACACACACACACACACACACACACACACACACACACACACACACACACACACACACACAGTGCAACATTGACACACATTCATACACCAGTGCAACATTCATACACATTCATACACCAGTGCAACATTCATACACATTCATACACCAGAGCAACATTCTCACACATTCATACACCAGAGCAACATTCATACACATTCATACACCAGAGCAACATTCTCACACATTCATGCACCAGAGCAACATTCACACACATTCATACACCAGTGCAACATTCATACACATTCATACACCAGTGCAACATTCTCACACCAGAGCAACATTCACACACATTTATACACCAGAGCAACATTCACACACATTCATACACCAGTCCAAAATTCTCACACATTCATTCACCAGTGCAACATTTACAGTGTTGGGAAAGTTCACTTTCTACAAGAACTAGTTCAAAGTTCAGTTCACAAATTTTAAAATGAACTAGTTCAGTTCATAGTTCAAACTTCAAAATTTTGAACTAAGTTCACAGTTCCAAAAATGAACTAGTTCATAGTTCTTTTTTTCCATATGTTGCTGCGAGCTATTATTTTTCAAAATTATTGCCACAGCCCATATACAGTAGAATCACAGACAGCCATTATTTTATCAGTTTTAACAATGAAGCTATGCATTAGATTTAATTTTCATATCCAATTTTCAATCCTTATCCAACCAGGGTTTACATTAGCATTGAGGGGACAGCATTTCCCCATTATTGCTTTAATACTTTGTTGCTGTCCATTCACTCCACACTAGTAGCAGCTGCAGCTTTCAACCCTACAGTACATTCTCAAAAACATGAGGAAAAACGTGCTGCTTGAATGGTCTTTTTTAATGAGGAATTATTCAAAGAAATCATTAAGGTGAAAACGTTTTTAAATTTTAATAATTTTTCATTGTCCACATGCTAAAACAGAATATTGGAATCCTGGAAAAATAGACCAGACAGGTTCAACAAACAAGTTACATGAATGAATTTAAATGATCATATGCCTTACTACATGCTGCTGTCGCCTCCATGCTTTATTATTATTTTTTTGTGATGACGCGTCATGCATGCGGCGGACGGCTGTGCGACACAGGTGGCTGGTGTTGCCAGGTTTGGTGTTTTTTTTTCACCGCTCCGGTCTATATTAAGACCCGTTTGCGGTGTGTTTTAGCCGGGTTTTCGCCTGGAAGGCTCTATAGAAATCTGGCACCCTATTGAACGAAGTTAACCTGAAAGAGCGTGCCGTTCACAGACACCAGAATGAACGATTTCACAGTAACGTTCATCAGGCAGTAATACAGCACGTTCAGTTCACGTTCGCCCAAAATATGAACGAGTTCATGAACTGTCGTTCAATGAACGCGTTCAGGCACAACACTGAACATTTATACATTCATACACCAGAGCGACATTTACACATTCATACACCAGAGCAACATTTACACATTCATACACCAGAGCGACATTTACACATTCATACACAAGTGCAACATTTACACATTCATACACAAGTGCAAAATTTACACATTCATACACCAGAGCAACATTCACACACATTCATTCACCAGTGCAACATTTACACATTCATACATCAGTGCAACATTTACACATTCATACACCAGAGCAACATTTACACACATTCATACACCAGAGCAACATTCTCACACATTCATACACCAGTGCAACATTCTCACACATTCATACACCAGTGCAACATTTACACATTCATACACCAGTGCAACATTCACACACCTTCATACACAAGTGCAACATTTACACATTCATACACCAGTGCAACATTCTCAGACATTCATACACAAGTGCAACATTTACACATTCATACACCAATGCAACATTCTCACACATTCATACACAAGTGCAACATTCTCACACATTGATACACAAGTGCAAGATTTACACATTTATACACCATTGCAACATTTACACACATTCATACACCAGTGCAACATTCTCACACATTCATACACAAGTGGAAGATTTACACATTTATACACCAGTGCAACATTTACACATTTATACACCAGTGCAACATTTACACACATTCATACACAAGTGCAACATTCTCACACCAGAGCAACATTCACATACATTCATACACCAGTGCAACATTCATACACATTCATACACCACTGCAACATTCTCACACATTCATACACCAGAGCAACATTCACACACATTCATACACCAGTGCAACATTCATACACATTCATACACCACTGCAACATTCTCACACATTCATACACCAGAGCAACATTCACACACATTCATACACCAGTGCAACATTCTCACACCAGAGCAACATTCACACACATTTATACACCAGAGCAACATTCACACACATTCATACACCAGTCCAAAATTCTCACACATTCATACACCAGAGCGTCTCGGGTTACTTGACTGTAACCCTGTTCCCTTAGAAAGCGGGAACGAGATGCTGCGTAGCATTACGCTATGGGGAACATTCTTTGTGTGACCGGTTGTGCTGCGTGTGTCAAACACGCCAGAATTGGCTTATAATACCTCTGTTGGTGGCGCGGCTCATCAGTGGCAGCTGTGTGATTGCGCACCTGAACAGAGGGTATAATAACACGTGGCGGGGCGTCCTCAGGTCAACTTTGTCTGAAGGCGCCGGACACGCCCAGTCGCGGCATTGCAGCGCAGCATCTCGTTCCGCTTTTAAGGGAACAGGGTTACAGTCAAGTAACCGAGGCGTTCCCTGTCCAGCTACACTCGATGCTGCGTGGCATTCGCTATAGAGCACGCCGCCGCACTGTAAGTGTCTGGACCCCTCGGGTTGTGAAGTGTGCACAAACACAAAGAGGTCTCAAACACAATTTTGGGATGATGACTCAAGGACATGCGAGCCCACAGTAGCATGAACATCCAAGCTATAGAATCTGATGAATGTGTGCGGAGAGGACCAGCCTGCCGCATCACAAACTTGCTGCAGAGGGCACCTTTTGCTAGAGCTGTTGAAGCTGCAACCCCTCTAGTAGAATGAGCCCTCACACCTATGGGCGAAGTTTGACCGCGCCGCGTCATAGGCCAGGGCAATGGCATCCCTCAACGTGATATAGTTTGTCTGGTAGCTGCAACCCCAGCTTGCAGCCCCGTAACATATAAACAGCTGTTCGGACTTACGCCACTGGCTAGTGCGGTGGACATAAGTCTGGAGGGCACGTACTGGACACAGTAAGTGAAGTCTCTCCTGCTCCGGTGTTGTAAATGGCGGAGGACAGAAGGCTTCAAGAACGACCGGATTTAAGGTCGAGAATGGAACTTTTGGAAGATAGTTAGGGTGAGGATGCAAAATGGCTTTGACCAGCCCGGGAGCAAAGTCTAGGCAGGAGGGCGAAACTGACAGAGCCTGCAAATCTCTCAACCCTCTTGAGAGTGGTAATGGCAGAAGAACCATTTTTAGAGTCAGAAATTTAACAGGCGCTGACTCCAGTGGTTCAAAGGAGTGCTTACTAAGCCCTCCAGCACTATAGCTAGGTCCCAGGAAGGAACTCTAGCTCTAGTTTGGGGTCTCAACCGCTTGGCACCTCGAATGAAGCGGGCAACTTGAGGATGTCTCCCTATCGAGACACCTTCAATCAGGGCGTGGCAAGCCGAAATGGCGGCCACGAAAACCCTGAGTGTGCTAGGATTAGTGCCGAGGACAGTTTGTCCTGCAGAAACTCCAGCACTGAAACAATCTGGCAGTGGACTGGGTCTGCATGATGTGTAGCACACCAGGCATCAAAGACACGCCATCTGCAGGCATAGGCTCTCCTAGTAGAGGGAGACCTAGCGCTCAGAATAGTCTCTACAACAGGGGCTGGGAGCCCGACATCTCTTAAGTGGTCCCCCTCAGGGCCAGGCGTAAAGGTTCAGAGCTCGGGCCGGGGATGAAACACTGTCCCCTGTGCCTGAAAGGAGATCCCTCCTGGTCGGAATCGCCCATGGCGAGCCGTCGAGGAGAGATATTAGGTCTGAGAACCACACTCTGGTTGGCCAGCAGGCGCTACTAGTAAGAGGCGCAACCCGCGTGTGGACCTTCGCCAGGACTCCGGGAGCAGAGCCACCGGAAATGCATAAAGGCGCAGTCTGGGCCACACATGGGCCATTGCGTCCAGACCCAGGGAGCTGGAGGAGTCAGAGAGAAGTAGAGGGGACATTGTGCTGTCTGCTGTGAAGCAAAGAGGTCCACCTCTGCTTCGTAAAATCTTTCCCAGATTTGGCTCACTACCTCGGGTGGAGTTTCCACTCCCCATGTGTCACAGCCTGTCTGGACAATAAATCTGCTCCCACATTCATGCGCCGGGGATATAAATCGCCCTGAGGACAGGAACTTGTCCTGAGCCCAAAGCAGCACCTGCTGCGCTAGCTTGTTCAAGCGGCACGACGCAATCCGCCCTGACGATTTATGTAAGAGACCACCGCTGTGCTGTCTACTTGTACTAGGACATGGTAGCCCCTTAGCTGCTGGAGGAAGTATTTCAGGGCCAGAAATACAGCCTTCATCTCGAGGCAATTGATGTGCCATGCGAGAAGATGGCCTCTCCATATCCCTTGGGCTGGATGGCCATCTAAGACCGCCCCAGCCCGTGAGGATGCATCTGTCGTTAGCATCATGCGGCGACAACATGGACCTAGGGTGGGACCCAAAGTGAGAAACTGGGGTCTGAACCACATAGATAGAGTACGAAGCCCTCGGCGCGTAACCCTTATTTGCTTCAGGGGGTTGGCCCTTGGATGAAACCCCCTGGCTCTGAGCCACAGCTGAAACGGTCTCATGTGCAGAAGGCCCAAAGGAATTACCGTGGATGCAGATGCCATGAGACCCAATATTCTTTGAATGAAGTGCACAGCCACTTCCTGGCCTAGCCTGATAGCTTTCAGGGTAGTTAGAATGGACCCGACACGTGCAGGAGACAGATGTGCCTGCATCTCGGTTGAGTCCCAAACAACCCCTAGATATGTTGTCCTTTGGGCGGCCGAGAGAACGCTCTTCTCGGCGTTGAGTCTCAAGCCTAGAGAGTCGAGATGAGCTAGGGCGACGTCCGATGTCGAAGCACTAGCTCCTGAGACTGAGCTAATATCAGCCAGTCGTCTATGTAATTCAAAATGCGGATGCCCTGGAGTCGCAAAGGAGCCAAGGCTGCATCCATGCATTTTGTATATGTCCGGGTGACAAGGCCAGGCGACGGAAGAACCCGATACTGGTACGCCGGCCCCAAAGCGAACCTCAGGAACTTTCTGTGCTGTGGCAGGATTTGTATGTGAAAATACGCGTCCTTTAGATCGATGGTGACAAACCAGTCGCCTAATCGGATCTGGGACACAATCATTTTTATTGTGAGCATTTTGAATTTTAATGCTTTGAGGTAGCGGTTTAACCCGCGAAGGTCTAAAATCGGGCGCAGCCCCCATCTTTTCGAACTAGAAAATATCGGCTGTAAAACCCGGATTGTCTGTCTGGTGGGGGAACACGTTCTATGGCCCCTTTGTCCAGCAGAACCTGCAGTTCCTGTGTCAATACATGGGCTCGTTCGGTTTCACGGAAGTGGAGACCACGCCGTTGAAAGCGGAGGGCGATTGGCAAACTGGAGTCTGTAGCCTTTGGCCACAGTCCTTATTACCCACGGGAGATATTTGGCAGGAGCATCCATGCTGCCAATTTCTCTGAAAGGGGCAGTAGTTTTGTCACCTCGGTTCTTGGGGATGTAAGACATCCGCCGTCCTGAGCCAAGGCAGGAGACGGCCGGACACTTACAATTGCGCTGGAGACTGCTGCTCCCCGAAACGCCAGTGGCGGCGGAGAAAAACAGCGGACTCCTGAGGGTGTCGACATGGAGTCTTTAGACTCTCTTGGATTTTGTTGCGCCCCACCCGGTGGGAGAACACCCCGCGGCCATGGGCGCGCCAATTTCAGGGCCTCTGCTTCCTGGCGGAGATAACATTCGCAGGTCTGTTCTCTTTTGAGCAGCGAGAGAATCCGCCCTCCAGTCCTTACGAGGGGGGGCACGATTCGCCACACTCTCCTTCTGGGCAGCCCGCTTTTCTCTGGAAGGGGCTGGACCTGGCGGGACAGGGTGGCCGGCGGTCCCGGCTGCTGAGCACGGCGAGGAAGGAACCTCACAAACGCCTCCTCGTAGGCGTTTAGCCTCGCGGAACTTAGTGGCGGAGTCCACGCGTTGCCAAAAAGACCGGAAGGCGAGATGGGTGCATCCAGGAGGAAGGCGCGGTCCTTCTCTTTGATGCCCGTGAGGTTAAGCCACAGATGTCTTTCCGTCGCAACCAAAGCAGACATGGAGCGGCCAATAGCGCGGGCGCCTGCTTAGTTGCACTGAGAGAGAGGTCTGTGGCACGGCGTAGCTCAGAAAACGCGTCCTCGTCCACAGAACCCCTGTGCTCAAATCTTTGAGCAGCTCAGCCTGGTATGCCTGCAAAACCGCCATGGTGTGCAGTGCTGCACCAGCCTGACCCGCCGCCTGAAAGCCTTCCCCACCAGTGATGACGTGAACCGGCATGGCTTGTTGGGGAGTGTAGGTTTTCTTAGGAGGACGATGTCCCGGGGAGAGATAGCCGCGCGTCTCTTCCACCTGGGGCATCGACCCATAGCCCGCACCTGTGCGCCCACGATAGTCGAATAAATCGGCGTCGAAGGCACAAAAACACGGGACGAATAGGGCTTATTCCATGGCGTGCCAGCTCCTCATGGAGGTCCCCAAAGAAGGAGAGACCGCCGCTGTGATCCCTCCCCTGGCCACCTGACAGAAACCTGTCATCCAGTTTAGAGTATTTAGGGGCCCTGCTCCTGAGGCCACTCAATATTCAGCCTCGCCACTGCTCTTGTAACCACCTCGAGCAGCTCCTCAAACGCCGTGTCAGAGCGGGAAGAGCGCTCCGAGGCTGCGGCGCCCCAGAAGCCAGGGATGAGGCTTCATCGACGTGCTCACGGAAGCGCCGTAGCGCGCCGCCCGAGCACAGAGCCGGTGTCTGCCTCATCTGGTGAGGCGCGAGGACATAAGACTATCTGATCCCTGCGCCTCAGCCAGATCAACACGCGAACCCCACGACCGGAGTGGGAGGCGGCTCGCTCCTCTGCAAAGAAAGCGAGCCGGGCACGTAGGATCTTGGCAGGCAAAAGATCACAGTGCTCACACTCCCCAGAAAGTCCGAGGGCGCGTGTTCTTCCCCAAACACTCAAAACAAAATTCATGCTGATCATCGTCAGCAATGTGCCTCTGGCAAGGAGGAACACATTTCTTTCTGAACCCAGCCATGATACTCTTGTATTTATTATTTTATATATATTCGTACTGGCACAGAGAAAGGTTTGCTCACACTTCACACAATGCGATCTGAAGACAAAGAAACCTGAGGACGCTCCCGCGTCACGTGTTATTATACCCTCTGTTCAGGTGCGCGCAATCACACAGCTGCCACTGATGAGCTGCGTCACCAACAGAGGTATTATAAGCCAATTCTTGGCGTGTTTGACACACGTGCTTCACAACCGGTCACACAAAGAATGTTCCCCATAGCGTAATGCTACGCAGCATCGAGTGTAGCTTTTGACAGGGAACGACATTTACACATTCATACACCAGAGCAACATTTACACATTCATACACCAGTGCAACATTTACACATTCATACACCAGTGCAACATTTACACATTCATACACCAGTGCAACATTCTCACACATTCACACACAAGTGCAACATTTACACATTCATACACCAGAGCAACATTCACACACATTCATTCAGCAGTGCAACATTTACACAGTCATACACCAGTGCAACATTTACACATTCATACACCAGTGCAACATTCTCACACATTCATACACAAGTGCAACATTTACACACATTCATACACCAGAGCAACATTCTCACACATTCATACACCAGTGCAACATTCTCACACATTCATACACCAGTGCAACATTTACACATTCATACACCAGTGCAACATTCACACACCTTCATACACAAGTGCAACATTTACACATTCATACACCAGTGCAACATTCTCAGACATTCATACACAAGTGCAACATTTACACATTCATACACCAGTGCAACATTCATACACATTCATACACAAGTGCAACATTCTCACACCAGAGCTACATTCACACACATTCATACACCAGTGCAACATTCATACACATTCATACACCAGTGCAACATTCTCACACCAGAGCAACATTCACACACATTCATACACCAGTGCAACATTCTCACACATTCATACACCAGTGCAACATTTACACATTCATACACCAGTGCAACATTCTCACACATTCATACACCAGTGCAACATTCTCACACATTCATAAACCAGTGCAACATTTACACATTCATACACCAGTGCAACATTCTCACACATTCATACACCAGTGCAACATTCTCACACATTCATACACAAGTGCAACATTTACACATTCATACACCAGTGCAACATTCTCACACATTCATACACCAGTACAACATTCTCACACATTCATACACAAGTGCAAGATTTACACATTCATACACCAATGCAACATTCTCACACATTCATACACCAGTGCAACATTCTCACACATTCATACACAAGTGCAAGATTTACACATTTATACACCAGTGCAACATTTACACACATTCATACACCAGTGCAACATTCATACACATTCATACACAAGTGCAACATTCTCACACCAGAGCAACATTCACACACATTCATACACCAGTGCAACATTCATACACATTCATACACCACTGCAACATTCTCACACATTCTCACACCAGAGCAACATTCACACACATTTATACACCAGAGCAACATTAACACACATTCATACACCAGTCCAAAATTCTCACACATTCATTCACCAGTGCAACATTTACACATTCATACACCAGAGCGACATTTACACATTCATACACCAGAGCGACATTTACACATTCATACACAAGTGCAACATTTACACATTCATACACCAGTGCAACATTCTCACACATTCATACACCAGTGCAACATTCTCACACATTCATACACAAGTGCAACATTTACACATTCATACACCAGAGCAACATTCACACACATTCATTCACCAGTGCAACATTTACACATTCATACATCAGTGCAACATTTACACATTCATACACCAGTGCAACATTCTCACACATTCATACACACGTGCAACATTTACACACATTCATACACCAGAGCAACATTCTCACACATTCATACACCAGTGCAACATTCTCACACATTCATACACCAGTGCAACATTTACACACCTTCATACACAAGTGCAACATTTACACATTCTTACATCAGTGCAACATTTACACATTCATACACCAGTGCAACATTCTCACATATTCATACACACGTGCAACATTTACACACATTCATACACCAGAGCAACATTTACACATTCATACACCAGTGCCACATTCTCAGACATTCATACACCAGTGCAACATTCACACACCTTCATATACAAGTGCAACATTTACACACATTCATACACCAGTGCAACATTTACACATTCATACACCAGTGCAACATTCTCACACATTCATACACCAGTGCAACATTTACACATTCACAAACCAGTGCAACATTTACACATTCATACACCAGTGCAACATTCACACATTCATACACCAGTGCAACATTCACACATTCATACACCAGTGCAACATTCACACATTCATACACCAGAGCAACATTGACACACATTGATACACCAGTGCAACATTCACACACCTTCATATACAAGTGCAACATTTACACACATTCATACACCAGTGCAACATTTACACATTCATACACCAGTGCAACATTCTCACACATTCATACACCAGTGCAACATTTACACATTCACAAACCAGTGCAACATTTACACATTCATACACCAGTGCAACATTCACACATTCATACACCAGTGCAACATTCACACATTCATACACCAGTGCAACATTCACACATTCATACACCAGTGCAACATTTACACATTCATACACCAGTGCAACATTCACACATTCATACACCAGTGCAACATTCACACATTCATACTTCAGTGCAACATTTACACATTCATACACCAGTGCAACATTCACACATTCATACACAAGTGCAACATTCACACACATTTATACACCAGTGCAACATTCACACATTCACACACCAGTGCAACATTCACACACATTCATACACAAGTGCAACATTCACACATTCATACACCAGTGCAACATTCACACACATTCATACACAAGTGCAACATTTACACATTCATACACCAGTGCAACATTCACACACATTCATACACCAGTGCAACATTCACAGACATTCATACACCAGTGCAACATTCACACATTCACACACCAGTGCAACATTCACATACATTCATACAGAAGTGCAACATTCACACATTCATACACCAGTGCAACATTCACATACATTCATACACAAGTGCAACATTCACACACATTCATACACCAGTGCAACATTTACACATTCATACACCAGTGCAACATTCACACACATTCATACACCAGTGCAACATTCACACATTCATACACCAGTTCAACATTTACACATTCATACACCAGTGCAACATTCACACATTCATACTTCAGTGAAACATTTACACATTCATACACCAGTGCAACATTCACACATTCATACACAAGTGCAACATTCACACACATTTATACACCAGTGCAACATTCACACATTCACACACCAGTGCAACATTCACATACATTAATACACAAGTGCAACATTCACACATTCATACACCAGTGCAACATTCACACATATTCATACACAAGTGCAACATTTACACATTCATACACCAGTGCAACATTCACACACATTCATACACCAGTGCAACATTCACACACACATTCATACACCAGTGCAACATTCACACATTCACACACCAGTGCAACATTCACATACATTCATACAGAAGTGCAACATTCACACATTCATACACCAGTGCAACATTCACATACATTCATACACAAGTGCAACATTTACACATTCATACACCAGTGCAACATTCACACATTCATACACCAGTGCAACATTCACACACATTCATACACCAGTGCAACATTCTCACACATTCATACACAAGTGCAACATTCACACACATTCATACACCAGTGCAACATTCACACATTCATACACCAGTACAACATTCACACATTCATACACCAGTGCAACATTTACACATTCATACACCAGTGCAACATTCACACATTCATACACCAGTGCAACATTTACACATTCATACACCAGTGCAACATTCACACATTCATACACCAGTGCAACATTCACACATCCATACACCAGTGCAACATTCACACATTCATACACCAGTGCAACATTCACACATTCATACACCAGTGCAACATTCACACACCAGTGCAACATTCACATACATTCATACACAAGTGCAACATTCACACATTCATACACCAGTGCAACATTCACACACATTCATACACAAGTGCAACATTTACACATTCATACACTAGTGCAACATTCACACACATTCATACACCAGTGCAACATTCACACACATTCAAACACCAGTGCAACATTCACACACATTCATACACAAGTGCAACATTTACACATTCATACAATAGTGCAACATTCACACACATTCATACACCAGTGCAACATTCACACACATTCATACACCAGTGCAACATTTACACATTCATACACCAGTGCAACATTCACACACATTCATACACCAGTGCAACATTCACACACATTCATACACCAGAGCAACATTTACACATTCATTTACCAGAGCAACATTCACACAAATTCATACACAAGTGCAACATTCACACACATTCATACACCAGTGCAACATTCTCACACATTCATACACAAGTGCAACATTTACACATTCATACACCAGTGCAACATTTACACATTCATACACCAGTGCAACATATACACATTCATACACCAGGGCAACATTCACACATTCATACACCAGTGCAACATTCACACACCTTCATATACAAGTGCAACATTTACACACATTCATACACCAGTGCAACATTCACACATTCATACACCAGTGCAACATTCACACACATTCATACACAAGTGCAACATTTACACATTCATACACCAGTGCAACATTCTCACATATTCATACACCAGTGAAACATTTACACACATTCATACACCAGAGCAACATTCTCACACATTCATACACCAGTGCAACATTCTCACACATTCATACACCAGTGCAACATTTACACATTCATACACCAGTGCAACATTCACACACCTTCATATACAAGTGCAACATTTACACACATTCATACACCAGTGCAACATTTACACATTCATACACCAGTGCAACATTCACACACATTCATACACAAGTGCAACATTTACACATTCATACACCAGTGCAACATTCTCACACATTCATACACCAGTGCAACATTTACACATTCACAAACCAGTGCAACATTCATACACAAAAGCAACATTTACACACATTTATACACAAGTGCAACATTTACACATTCATACACCAGAGCAACATTCTCACAAATTCATACACCAGTGCAACATTTACACATTCATACACCAGTGCAACATTCACACACCTTCATACACAAGTGCAACATTTACACATTCATACACCAGTGCAACATTCTCAGACTTTCATACACAAGTACAACATTTACACATTCATACACCAGTGCAACATTCACACACATTCATTCACAAGTGCAACATTTACACACATTCGAACACCAGTGCAACATTCACACACATTCATACACCAGTGCAACATTCACACACATTCATTCACAAGTGCAACATTTACACACATTCGAACACCAGTGCAACATTCACACACATTCATACACCAGTGCAACAGTTCAACACATTCATTCACAAGTGCAACATTTACACATTCATACACAAGTGCAACATTCACACACATTCATGCACCAGTGCAACATTCACACATTCATACACCAGTGCAACATTCACACATTCATACACCAGTGCAACATTCACACATTCATACACCAGTGCAACATTCACACACATTCATACACTAGTGCAACATTCACACATTCATACACCAGTTCAACATTTACACATTCATACACCAGTGCAACATTCACACATTCATACTTCAGTGCAACATTTACACATTCATAGACCAGTGCAACATTCACACATTCATACACAAGTGCAACATTCACACACATTCATACACCAGTGCAACATTCACACATTCATACACCAGTGCAACATTCACACACATTCATACACCAGTGCAACATTCACACATTCATACACCAGTGCAACATTTACACACCAGTGCAACATTCTCACACATTCATACACAAGTGCAACATTCACACACATTCATGCACCAGTGCAACATTTACACATTCATACACCAGTGCAACATTCATACATTCATACACCAGTGCAACATTTACACATTCATACACCAGTGCAACATTCTCAGACATTCATACACAAGTGTAACATTTACACATTCATACACCAGTGCAACATTCACATACATTCATACACCAAGTGCAACATTTCACACATTCATACACCAGTGCAACATTTACACATTCATACACCAGTGCAACATTCACACATTCATACACCAGTGCAACATTCACACATTCATACACCAGTGCAACATTACACATTCATACCAGTGCAACATTCACACATTCATACACAAGTGCAACATTCACACATTTATACACCAGTGCAACATTCACACATTCACACACCAGTGCAACATTCACATACATTCATACACAAGTGCAACATTCACACATTCATACACCAGTGCAACATTCACACATTCATACACAAGTGCAACATTCACACACATTCATACACCAGTGCAACATTCACACATTCATACACCAGTGCAACATTCACACACATTCATACACCAGTGCAACATTCACACATTCACACACCAGTGCAACATTCACATACATTCATACAGAAGTGCAACATTCACACATTCATACACCAGTGCAACAATCACATACATTCATACACAAGTGCAACATTTACACATTCATACACCAGTGCAACATTCACACATTCATACACCAGTGCAACATCCACACACATTCATACACCAGTGCAACAGTTCCACACATTCATACACAAGTGCAACATTTACACATTCATACACAAGTGCAACATTCACACATATTCATACACCAGTGCAACATTCACACATTCATACACCAGTGCAACATTCTCACACATTCATACACAAGTGCAACATTCACACACATTCATGCACCAGTGCAACATTCACACATTCATACACCAGTGCAACATTCACACATTCATACACCAGTGCAACATTTACACATTCATACACCAGTGCAACATTCACACACCTTAATACACAAGTGCAACATTTACACATTCATACACCAGTGCAACATTCTCAGACATTCATACACAAGTGCAACATTTACACATTCATACACCAGTGCAACATTCACACACATTCATTCACAAGTGCAACATTTACACATTCCACCAGTGCAACATTCACACACATTCATACACCAGTGCAACAGTTCCACACATTCATACACAAGTGCAACATTTACACATTCATACACCAGTGCAACATTTACACATTCATACACCAGTGCATTATTCTCACACATTCATACACAAGCCGGGGCGGCAGTAGCTCAGTGGGTAGAGCGGTCGTCTTTCAACCGGCAGGTAGGCGGTTCGATTCCCACTCTCCCCACAGTTCATACTGTCGTTGTGTCCTTGGGCAAGACACTTAACCCACCTTGCCTCCAGTGACTGTAACACTGGTAATGTAATGTAAGTCGCTTTGGATAAAAGCGTCTGCTAAATGAATAAATGTAATGTAAATGTTACACACATTCATGCACCAGTGCAACATTCACACATTCATACACCAGTGCAACATTCACACATTCATACACCAGTGCAACATTTACACATTCATACACCAGTGCAACATTCATACACCAGTGCAACATTCACACACATTCATACACCAGTGCAACATTCACACATTCATACACCAGTTGAACATTTACACATTCATACACCAGTGCAACATTCACACATTCATACTTCAGTGCAACATTTACACATTCATACACCAGTGCAACATTCACACATTCATACACCAGTTGAACATTTACACATTCATACACCAGTGCAACATTCACACATTCATACTTCAGTGCAACATTTACACATTCATACACCAGTGCAACATTCACACATTCATAGACAAGTGCAACATTCACACACATTTATACACCAGTGCAACATTCACACATTCACACACCAGTGCAACATTCACATACATTCATAAACAAGTGCAACATTCACACATTCATACACCAGTGCAACATTCACACATTCATACACAAGTGCAACATTCACACACATTCATACACCAGTGCAACATTCACACATTCATACACCAGTGCAACATTCACACACATTCATACATCCAGTGCAACATTCACACATTCACACACCAGTGCAACATTCACATACATTCATACAGAAGTGCAACATTCACACATTCATACACCAGTGCAACATTCACATACATTCATACACAAGTGCAACATTTACACATTCATACACCAGTGCAACATTCACACATTCATACACCAGTGCAACATTCACACACATTCATACACCAGTGCAACAGTTCCACACATTCATGCACAAGTGCAACATTTACACATTCATACACAAGTGCAACATTCACACACATTCATACACCAGTGCAACATTCACATTCATACACCAGTGCAACATTTACACATTCATACACCAGTGCAACATTCTCACATTCATACACAAGTGCAACATTCACACATTCATGCACCAGTGCAACATTCACGCATTCATACACCAGTGCAACATTCACACATTCATACACCAGTGCAACATTTACACATTCATACACCAGTGCAACATTCACACACCTTCATACACAAGTGCAACATTTACACATTCATACACCAGTGCAACATTCTCAGACTTTCATACACAAGTAAAACATTTACACATTCATACACCAGTGCAACATTCACACACATTCATTCACAAGTGCAACATTTACACACATTTGAACACCAGTGCAACATTCACACACATTCATACACCAGTGCAACAGTTCAACACATTCATTCACAAGTGCAACATTTACACATTCATACACAAGTGCAACATTCACACACATTCATGCACCAGTGCAACATTCACACATTCATACACCAGTGCAACATTCACACATTCATACACCAGTGCAACATTCACACATTCATACACCAGTACAACATTCACACACATTCATACACCAGTGCAACATTCACACATTCATACACCAGTTCAACATTTACACATTCATACACCAGTGCAACATTCACACATTCATACTTCAGTGCAAAATTTACACATTCATACACCAGTGCAACATTCACACATTCATACACAAGTGCAACATTTACACACATTCGAACACCAGTGCAACATTCACACACATTCATACACCAGTGCAACAGTTCCACACATTCATACACAAGTGCAACATTTACACATTCATACACCAGTGCAACATTCTCAGACATTCATACACAAGTGCAACATTTACACATTCATACACCAGTGCAACATTCACACACATTCATTCACAAGTGCAACATTTACACACATTCATACACCAGTGCAACATTCACACATTCATACACCAGTGCAACATTCCACACATTCATACACAAGTGCAACATTTACACATTCATACACCAGTGCAACATTTACACATTCATACACCAGTGCAACATTCACACATTCATACACCAGTGCAACATTCACACACATTCATACACCAGAGCAACATTCATTCACACATTCATACACCAGTGCAACATTAACACACATTCATACACCAGTGCAAACATTCACACATTCATACACCAGTGCAAATTCACACATGTCATACAAGTGCAACATTTACACACATTCATGCACCAGTGCAACATTCACACATTCATACACCAGTGCAACATTCACACATTCATACACCAGTGCAACATTTACACATTCATACACCAGTGCAACATTCATACACCAGTGCAACATTCACACACATTCATACACCAGTGCAACATTCACACATTCATACACCAGTGCAACATTTACACATTCATACACCAGTGCAACATTCACATTCATACTTCAGTGCAACATTTACACATTCATACACCAGTGCAACATTCACACATTCATACACCAGTGCAACATTTACACATTCATACACCAGTGCAACATTCACACATTCATACCAGTGCAACATTTACACATTCATACACCAGTGCAACATTCACACATTCATACAAGTGCAACATTCACACATTTATACACCAGTGCAACATTCACACATTCACACACCAGTGCAACATTCACATACATTCATAAACAAGTGCAACATTCACACATTCATACACCAGTGCAACATTCACACATTCATACACAAGTGCAACATTCACACACATTCATACACCAGTGCAACATTCACACATTCATACACCAGTGCAACATTCACACATTCATACACACCAGTGCAACATTCACATACATTCATACAGAAGTGCAACATTCACACATTCATACACCAGTGCAACATTCACATACATTCATACACAAGTGCAACATTTACACATTCATACACCAGTGCAACATTCACACATTCATACACCAGTGCAACATTCACACACATTCATACACCAGTGCAACATTCCACACATTCATACACAAGTGCAACATTTACACATTCATACACCAGTGCAACATTCTCACATTCATACACAAGTGCAACATTCACACACATTCATACACCAGTGCAACATTCACACATTCATACACCAGTGCAACATTCACACATTCATACACCAGTGCAACATTTACACATTCATACACCAGTGCAACATTCACACATTCATACACCAGTGCAACATTTACACATTCATACACCAGTGCAACATTCTCACACATTCATACACAAGTAAAACATTTACACATTCATACACCAGTGCAACATTCACACACATTCATTCACAAGTGCAACATTTACACACATTCATACACCAGTGCAACATTCACACACATTCATACACCAGTGCAACAGTTCAACACACATTCATACACCAGTGCAAAATTTACACATTCATACACAAGTGCAACATTCACACATTCATGCACCAGTGCAACATTCACACATTCATACACCAGTGCAACATTCACATTCATACACCAGTGCAACATTCACACATTCATACACCAGTGCAACATTCACACACATTCATACACCAGTGCAACATTCACACATTCATACACCAGTGCAACATTTACACATTCATACACCAGTGCAACATTCACACATTCATACTTCAGTGCAACATTTACACATTCATACACCAGTGCAACATTCACACATTCATACACAAGTGCAACATTTACACACATTCATACACCAGTGCAACATTCACACATTCATTCATACACCAGTGCAACATTCACACATTCATACACAAGTGCAACATTTACACATTCATACACCAGTGCAACATTTACACATTCATACAAGTGCAACATTCACACATTCATACACCAGTGCAACATTCATACATATTCATACACCAGTGCAACATCTTCACACACATTCATACACCAGTGCAACAAACATGTAATGTAAGTGCATTCATAAAGTGCAACATTCACAAATTCAATACAATGTAACATGTAAGTGCAACATTTACACATTCATAGCACCAGTGCAACATTCACACACATTCATACACCAGTGCAACATTTACACATTCATACACCAGTGCAACATTTACACATTCATACACCAGTGCAACATTCACACATTCATACACAAGTGCAACATTTACACATTCATACACCAGTGCAACATTCACACATTCATTCACAAGTGCAACATTTACACACATTCGAACACCAGTGCAACATTCACACACATTCATACACCAGTGCAACAGTTCAACACATTCATTCACAAGTGCAACATTTACACATTCATACACAAGTGCAACATTCACACATATTCATGCACCAGTGCAACATTCACACATTCATACACAAGTGCAACATTTACACACATTCGAACACCAGTGCAACATTCACACACATTCATACACCAGTGCAACAGTTCCACACATTCATACACAAGTGCAACATTTACACATTCATACACCAGTGCAACATTTACACATTCATACACCAGTGCATTATTCTCACACATTCATACACAAGCCGGGGCGGCAGTAGCTCAGTGGGTAGAGCGGTCGTCTATCAACCGGCAGGTAGGCGGTTCGATTCCCACTCTCCCCACAGTTCATACTGTCGTTGTGTCCTTGGGCAAGACACTTAACCCACCTTGCCTCCAGTGACTGTAACACTGGTAATGTAATGTAAGTCGCTTTGGATAAAAGCGTCTGCTAAATGAATAAATGTAATGTAAATGTAAGTGCAACATTTACACACATTCATGCACCAGTGCAACATTCACACATTCATACACCAGTGCAACATTTACACATTCATACACCAGTGCAACATTCTCAGACATTCATACACAAGTGCAACATTTACACATTCATACACCAGTGCAACATTCACATACATTCATACACAAGTGCAACATTTACACATTCATACACCAGTGCAACATTCACACATTCATACACCAGTGCAACATTCACACACATTCATACACCAGTGCAACATTCACACATTCATACACCAGTTCAACATTTACACATTCATACACCAGTGCAACATTCACACATTCATACTTCAGTGCAACATTTACACATTCATACACCAGTGCAACATTCACACATTCATACACAAGTGCAACATTCACACACATTCATACACCAGTGCAACATTCACACATTCATACACCAGTGCAACATTAACACACATTCATACACCAGTGCAACATTCACACATTCATACACCAGTTGAACATTTACACATTCATACACCAGTGCAACATTCACACATTCATACTTCAGTGCAACATTTACACATTCATACACCAGTGCAACATTCACACATTCATACACAAGTGCAACATTCACACACATTTATACACCAGTGCAATATTCACACATTCACACACCAGTGCAACATTCACATACATTCATACACAAGTGCAACATTCACACATTCATACACCAGTGCAACATTCACACATTCATACACAAGTGCAACATTCACACACATTCATACACCAGTGCAACATTCACACATTCATACACCAGTGCAACATTCACACACATTCATACACCAGTGCAACAGTTCCACACATTCATGCACAAGTGCAACATTTACACATTCATACACAAGTGCAACATTCACACACATTCATACACCAGTGCAACATTCACACATTCATACACCAGTGCAACATTTACACATTCATACACCAGTGCAACATTCTCACACATTCATACACCAGTGCAACATTTACACATTCACAAACCAGTGCAACATTCATACACAAAAGCAACATTTACACACATTTATACACAAGTGCAACATTTACACACATTCGAACACCAGTGCAACATTCACACACATTCATACACCAGTGCAACAGTTCCACACATTCATACACCAGTGCAACATTTACACATTCATACACCAGTGCATTATTCTCACACATTCATCCACAAGCCGGGCCGGCAGTAGCTCAGTGGGTAGAGCGGTCGTCTATCAACCGGCAGGTAGGCGGTTCGATTCCCACTCTCCCCACAGTTCATACTGTCGTTGTGTCCTTGGGCAAGACACTTAACCCACCTTGCCTCCAGTGACTGTAACACTGGTAATGTAATGTAAGTCGCTTTGGATAAAAGCGTCTGCTAAATGAATAAATGTAATGTAAATGTAAGTGCAACATTTACACACATTCATGCACCAGTGCAACATTCACACATTCATACACCAGTGCAACATTCACACATTCATACACCAGTGCAACATTTACACATTCATACACCAGTGCAACATTCTCAGACATTCATACACAAGTGCAACATTTACACATTCATACACCAGTGCAACATTCACATACATTCATACACAAGTGCAACATTTACACATTCATACACCAGTGCAACATTCACACATTCATACACCAGTGCAACATTCACACACATTCATACACCAGTGCAACATTCACACATTCATACACCAGTTCAACATTTACACATTCATACACCAGTGCAACATTCACACATTCATACTTCAGTGCAACATTTACACATTCATACACCAGTGCAACATTCACACATTCATACACAAGTGCAACATTCACACACATTCATACACCAGTGCAACATTCACACATTCATACACCAGTGCAACATTCACACACATTCATACACCAGTGCAACATTCACACATTCATACACCAGTTGAACATTTACACATTCATACACCAGTGCAACATTCACACATTCATACTTCAGTGCAACATTCACACATTCATACACAAGTGCAACATTCACACACATTTATACACCAGTGCAATATTCACACATTCACACACCAGTGCAACATTCACATACATTCATACACAAGTGCAACATTCACACATTCATACACCAGTGCAACATTCACACACATTCATACACCAGTGCAACATTCACACATTCACACCCCAGTGCAACATTCACATACATTCATACAGAAGTGCAACATTCACACATTCATACACCAGTGCAACATTCACATACATTCATACATAAGTGCAACATTTACACATTCATACACCAGTGCAACATTCACACATTCACACACCAGTGCAACATTCACATACATTCATACAGAAGTGCAACATTCACACATTCATACACCAGTGCAACATTCACATACATTCATACATAAGTGCAACATTTACACATTCATACACCAGTGCAACATTCACACACATTCATACACCAGTGCAACAGTTCCACACATTCATGCACAAGTGCAACATTTACACATTCATACACAAGTGCAACATTCACACACATTCATACACCAGTGCAACATTCACACATTCATACACCAGTGCAACATTTACACATTCATACACCAGTGCAACATTCTCACACATTCATACACAAGTGCAACATTCACACACATTCATGCACCAGTGCAACATTCACACATTCATACACCAGTGCAACATTTACACATTCATACACCAGTGCAACATTCACACACCTTCATACACAAGTGCAACATTTACACATTCATACACCAGTGCAACATTCTCAGACATTCATACACAAGTGCAACATTTACACATTCATACACCAGTGCAACATTCACACACATTCATTCACAAGTGCAACATTTACACACATTCGAACACCAGTGCAACATTCACACACATTCATACACCAGTGCAACAGTTCCACACATTCATACACAAGTGCAACATTTACACATTCATACACAAGTGCAACATTCACACACATTTATACACCCGTGCAACATTCACACATTCATACACCAGTGCAACATTTACACATTCATACACCAGTGCATTATTCTCACACATTCATACGCCGGGCGGCAGTAGCTCAGTGGGTAGAGCGGTCGTCTATCAACCGGCAGGTAGGCGGTTCGATTCCCACTCTCCCCACAGTTCATACTGTCGTTGTGTCCTTGGGCAAGACACTTAACCCACCTTGCCTCCAGTGACTGTAACACTGGTAATGTAATGTAAGTCGCTTTGGATAAAAGCGTCTGCTAAATGAATAAATGTAATGTAAATGTAAGTGCAACATTTACACACATTCATGCACCAGTGCAACATTCACACATTCATACACCAGTGCAACATTCACACATTCATACACCAGTGCAACATTTACACATTCATACACCAGTGCAACATTCACACATTCATACACCAGTTCAACATTTACACATTCATACACCAGTGCAACATTCACACATTCATACTTCAGTGCAACATTTACACATTCATACACCAGTGCAACATTCACACATTCACACACCAGTGCAACATTCACACATTCACACACTAGTGCAACATTCACATACATTCATACAGAAGTGCAACATTCACACATTCATACACCAGTGCAACATTCACATACATTCATACACAAGTGCAACATTTACACATTCATACACCAGTGCAACATTCACACATTCATACACCAGTGCAACATTCACACACATTCATACACCAGTGCAACAGTTCCACACATTCATACACAAGTGCAACATTTACACATTCATACACAAGTGCAACATTCACACACATTCATACACCAGTGCAACATTCACACATTCATACACCAGTGCAACATTTACACATTCATACACCAGTGCAACATTCACACATTCATACACCAGTGCAACATTCACACACATTCATACACCAGTGCAACAGTTTCACACATTCATACACAAGTGCAACATTTACACATTCATACACAAGTGCAACATTCACACACATTCATACACCAGTGCAACATTCACACATTCATACACCAGTGCAACATTTACACATTCATACACCAGTGCAACATTCTCACACATTCATACACAAGTGCAACATTCACACACATTCATGCACCAGTGCAACATTCACACATTCATGCACCAGTGCAACATTCACACATTCATACACCAGTGCAACATTCACACATTCATACACCAGTGCAACATTTACACATTCATACACCAGTGCAACATTCACACATTCATACACCAGTTCAACATTTACACATTCATACACCAGTGCAACATTCACACATTCATACTTCAGTGCAACATTTACACATTCATACACCAGTGCAACATTCACACATTCATACACAAGTGCAACATTCACACACATTTATACACCAGTGCAACATTCACACATTCATACACAAGTGCAACATTCACACATTCATACACCAGTGCAACATTCACTCACATTCATACACAAGTGCAACATTTACACATTCATACACTAGTGCAACATTCACACACATTCACACACCAGTGCAACATTCACACACATTCATACACCAGTGCAACATTTACACATTCATACACCAGTGCAACATTCACACACATTTATACACCAGTGCAACATTCACACACATTCATACACCAGTGCAACATTCTCAGACATTCATACACAAGTGCAACATTTACACATTCATACACCAGTGCAACATTCACACACATTCATACACAAGTGCAACATTTACACATTCATACACTAGTGCAACATTCACACACATTCATACACCAGTGCAACATTCACACACATTCATACACCAGAGCAACATTTACACATTCACACACCAGAGCAACATTCACACACATTCATACACAAGTGCAACATTCACACACATTCATACACCAGAGCAACATTCACACACATTCATACAGCAGTGTCACAGCTGGAACACCACTGCAGGCAAGGAAGGAATTGAACCGACAACTTTCTAATTAAAGCACTGAGCCACTGTGCCTGCTATAACATTTTACTATAACTTATTATTGTGAGAAGGTTAGTTCATTGCCTTGTTGGTAGGTCACTGTACCAGGCACAATCCTATTTAACATTCTTGTGCAAAGAAAAAAGTTTTATGTGTAACAAAGGGAGACAAAATCTGTTTATAGGAATATCTATGGATATGTGAACAGCAGACTTCTAATCCAGTATTCTTCAACAATTTGTATGCCTAGGTCATCTTCCCCTGCACATTTGTAAGCTACAAGAATATCTATGAACTTGTAGCCAGATTGAAATAAAAAAAAAGTTTTTTGGTACCAAATTTGCCAGACTTGTGTTCTTTTCTCAGGCTTCCATGAACAAGAACAATAACCTAAATGCCTTGCGTATTACGTAGGTTTTGATGCACTAAATCATGATTTCATGTTTCCTTTTAATCTAAATGAGCGCTTCATCCTTGACGGGACACTCTCTGAGCTCTGGATCAGGACAAACTTTTCCTTCACCAAGGTTGAGTGCATCATTTAAAGAATCTGTCACTTCAGCACCTTTCCAACGCCCCCTGGTTCCACCCGTTTGATATAAAAAAACACTCTAGATCACACAGTCCTCCACGGCCATCCTTCCAACAACGTCTCCGAAGTCCAACCACTCACTGCCAACAATGTCTGCTGCTAAGTTCGTGCTGTGCCTGGTGTTGGTGGGCTTTGTGGCTGCCGTTTGTATGGTTAAGGCCCAGGATAATATCAAGATGTGTGGGAGAGACCTGATCCGTCATGCTGTGTCTTACTGTGGGAACTCCAGACTGAAGAGAAGCATCCAAATCCTACAGCCACAACTTACCTCTAAATGTAAGTTTCTAATAGGCATTTTTTTAATTAAAAGAATATGCTGCATATGAGTGAAATATTCTGAAGTACTCTTCATAAATACTTTGAGCAGTGGTGGTAAACTTGATAAAAAGGGTTACATTTGCACTTTACAAATTATATTGCCCATGAAAACTTCATGTTTTTGCTTTAACCTTTTCTTTACAAATTATATTGCTAACTTTTTATGCGAATTAGACATTTTTTTAAATGTAATGTTTCAAGACCCAGATGACGCCCAGTGAGTTTGTGAAGATGAATTTCAATTATATATACTGTATATATACAGCTCTGGAAAAAAATAAGAGATCACTTTTTCTAGCAATCAGCCTTTCTACAAGTATGGAAGCCATTCCATTCTGTCCAGTCTGTTGAATCCCAACACAGGCTCATCTCATTTTACTGAATGCTGAATGCTGATTAGATGATCACCTGAACCAAATCTTATTTAATAAGGAAAGGTATAATAAAAAAACACTTCTGTGGTCATCACTATCCTCTTGCAAATAAATGCTCTAAATGAAAATATTTTTTTGGGGAATTAACAAAAATGTTAATTTCACACATACCTATATGTAATAATTTCAACACATACCTATAAATAGTAAAACCAGAGTGGTCTCTTAATTTTTTCCATAGCTGTATATGTATATATATATATATATATATATACATATATATATATATATATATATATATATATATATATATATATATATATATATACAGCATGTTATATATATATAACGTTTTTACAAGAAGCCTACAGCGAACATACTGTGCCTGAAATTCAATTGAAATTCTGGACAAAGTTAAACATTTTGTTATATTTATTTGGGTTGTATGGTTTGTATTCGCAGCAGCATTTTTAAAAAGAATTTCCCTATGCCTTGAATCACATCATCATTAGTCATGTCCTTTTATTTATAACAGTGACTGTGTTATTTAAATTGTAAAAATGTATTGCTAAAACCCTAATCATAAAAGGTTGAGCGACGTTATATGCCTTCAGTTTGTCATATTTCCACACCAGAGCTCGTTAGGCTGTTTTAACACGAACCATACTTACAGTACAAGCAATTTCTGTCAAACCTTCTCCTGAAATTTGTGTTCAAACTTTTAGCACAATTTAGGAAAATGTGTGCCGGATTTACTTTTAAACATGTCCAGAGATATTGCACCATGTGTAAATACCATGGCCAACGTCTCAAAGTTGGACTAATAATGACACTACATATATCCAAGCATAACATAACCAAACAGTGTGGAAAGAACTTTACACTACACTTAACTACACTTAAAGCACAAGTCTCACAATATGAACGTCACCAACACACATCCCCATTTCTGGCGCTCCTCCAGAGGATCTGAGGATATTGTTCGTACATGACACCCACTTGGAGTTTCTACTAGACAGTCAGCCGGATATATCTGGGAGAAAAAGAACAAAGAGGGGATTGCGTACATACATACAGCCTCTCTGGATAAGGTCAGGGTAAACTAGTGGATTGCTTATTTATGGAAGGGGCGGAGACACAATATTGGCAGACAACAAGTCGGAGAGGTTTAAAGGCTCTAACAATAAAACAGCTAACACTAAATCTTGACAAATAACTTTTTGTCTACTCCTTCTCAGCGGATCACAACAGAGAGAATGTTTCCACAGAGCTGCCCACTGTCTCGCAAGAGTCTCAGCAGAAGATCGACATGGAGTTTCTGGCTTCTCACTGGCTCCCCCTGTCTGCACGGATGAGACGCACTGCTTTAAAAATATCTGACATCTGCTGCGAGAAAGGCTGCAGCAAGAAGGAGCTTATCCAGTTCTGTTAAAAGTGACGTGGTTAATCCTTATGAACCGTCCAGTAGTTTTGGGGTTTCTAATAAATTATTGCTCATTGCTATTATTAAGAAAGTTTTTGTACACTTTTGAAAATTATGTAGTCATACACTGATTCACTAACTATAACATTAAGATGAGTTACAGTTATTGCCAATTCTATTTATTTTTCTTGTGTATAATCTAGTTAATTTAATCACATGGGTAATTTAATTAAACTTTGGGACCAAACTGCAATAAACATTTGAATTTAAAGGCGACTTCATTTTCTATACTTGACCAGATAAGTTCTGGTACTTGGCCTGATAACAAGTTCACACAAACAGGTTTGAATGGCTACTAAAGGTAACCATCCTCACCTGTGATCTGTTTGTTTGTTATCACTGTGTTTGTATAAAAGGTCAGTGAGTTTCTGGGCTCCTGACAGACCCTTGCATCTTTCATCCAGTGCTGCACTTTCTGTATTCATTTCTGTATTCTGAGTCATGGGGAAAAGAATTGTCAGAAGATCTGCAGGAAAAAGAAACTGACCTGTATAAAACAGGAAACCAATCAGCAGTGTTCTAACTCTAATTAAGGGGATTCTGTTGAAACCAAAACCAAAGTCAGGTAGACCAACAAATATTTCAGCCACAACTTCCAGGAAAATTGTGCAAAGAAAAACCCACAAATAACTTCAGCTGAAATACAGGACTCTCTGAAAAAATGTGGCTTGGTTGTTTTAAAGATGCACAATAAGGAGGCACTTGAAGAAAAATGGGCTGCATGGTTGAGTCGCCAGAAGAAAGCCATTACTATGCAAATGTCACAAAGCATCCCGCTTACAATACATGTAACAGCACATGACAAGCCTCAAAACCTCTGGAACAAAGTTATTGGAGTAATGAGACCAAAATCCTGAACTGAGCGCTGATGAAAACTTGGGTTGTCCTTGTCCTCTTTAGTCCGGATGACATGGCGTCCCGGTTTTCCAAAAAGAACTCAAAATTTTTATTTATTTTTTTTATTTTAAATGAGCCATGGCTCCAGAGAAAACACCTGCGCTTCTGGATCATGTTTAGATATGGCTTTTTTTTTGACCTATCGAGTTTTAGTTTGCTACAGCGAATGGCCCGGTGGATTGTGTTCACCAGCAATGTTTTCTGGAAGTATTCCTGAGCCCATGTTGTGATTTCCATTACAGTAGCATTCCTGTTTGTGATGCAGTGTCGTCTAAGGGCCCAAAGATCACGGGCATCCAGTCTGGTTTTCCGGCCTTGACCCTTACGCACAGAGATTGTTCTAGATCCCCTGAATCTTTGGATGATATTAGGAACTGTAGATGATGATAAATTCAAACTCTTTGCAATTCTTCTCTGAGAAACTCCTTCTGATATTGCTGCACTATTTTTGGTGAAATTGGTGATCCTCTGTTATTAGCTAGTTATTTCTTTCTGATCAGGTCATTTTGAGGTGAGCTCTTACAGATCGCAGCTGGGATCAGAGGGAGTTTCCTGTGGCTTCAGCTCCACTGAATTTTCAGGTGTCGACAGGACCTGTCTTAAACAGGAATGTTATCTTTTAAATAAAAAATTGCACTTCATCTCAAAATAGTCCTGTATAGTACAGAGTTCTTGGACAAAGCTATGGCACAACTGTTTCAAGTCACATATTTGGCTTCTTTTTGTGTTGCCAAAATTAATTTAGGTTGAGTTTAGGTTATAAATGAGTTTCACCTCTAGGCCTAAATGAAATGTAATGTAATCTGCTGCTGCCAGTCTTCATGCTGACATTTAAAATGGTAAACAAGAGTTGTACTGATTTAGGGCACTGCTGTTTCTATTAATTAATGGTGAGGCAAGGCCCCCATGATCTTTACCGCTGAGGGACCCCAGATCAACATTCATCTTCAGCTCTTGTAGGGCCAAGTTTTGACCACCAGAGAGCGACAGAGATCATATTTCCACTTGAGTGCACGGCTGACCGGTTGAGGTGACCCTTCATAGCTCTTGGCTCTTTTGGCTGATTCAGCAAACTCACTGCCATTACTTTACCAGAATGCACCGCCTTTCTTCAAGGTGTCCTGCTGCGAAGCTTCGTCTCTCCAGACTCATTGTGTAAAACGCCACATCAGCAAACTCAGCTTCAGTCATCCTTTATCTCCATTTGACAGGAAGAGAAATGTGATCAGAACATACTTGAGCTCATCATTAGCGAAGGCAGACCAGAGACATTAAGCCGGGACTCTTTGATGGTTTATGTTCGCAGCCGTTTTATCAAACCTCATAACAATCTGAGCCTTCCTTTTTTTGTTAATGTTGTATTCAGTTTGAAAAAGCCTACTCCCACAAATACACAGCAGGCAGTAGACAGCGCTGGACTGGGTGGGTGTCAATCTGCAAATAAATGAAATGGCTCTCAGCGTTTTTCGGTTTCCAGCAGGATGAGCACCAAGGCTGAAGTTGCTATATTTGTTGTTGTTTTGATAACAACATGCTATACTTGTCTTTAAATGTACTGTAATAGGCAATGGCATTATGAAGAGTATAATTTGGTAATAACACTAATTATGTGGTGATCATAGCCGCTGTCAGAGGGAGGAAAGGACTATACTAGGAGATAGTGAAAGCTGACATTAAATACTGACGTGGTTTCCATGCATCCTGCAGAACAGGATAGTTTTTGATTTATAAAAAATGGGAAAAATTTAAGGTTTGAATGGATCCCTATTAAATCTTTGTTCAGATCTTATCTAAGCTTCATTATTAAGAATTTTATTTGATGCTAAAGTTCAGAACATCAAGTTGCTCACAATGCTCTGCACCGGCTTGTCAACACTGAATTAATGTCAACTGATAATAAAGACAAAGTGTCTATTTCACCACTGGATACTTTTTCTTACACACAGACACAGCTCAAAAAAGAAAAGAAAAATGTAAATAAAAACAAAAGGGGCACAAAGTGAAAGACCAATCAATATTGCCCAATGTACACACGTTTGATTTTTATTTACAGAGTTTCAACCCAGAATATATTTATATTGTGACATTAAAAAGCTAAATTAATAGAGATGTAAGTGACATTCTTTTATACATTCTTTGACCCTTGTGAAAATCATTATCAAATAATACTTCAATATAATGCACTCACCTAAAGGATTATTAGGAACACCATACTAATACTGTGTTTGACCCCCTTTCGACTTCAGAACTGCCTTAATTCTACGTTTGATACGCATTGATTATTGGCCTAAAGTGTGCCAAGAAAACATCCCCCACACCATTACACCACCAGCAGCCTGCACAGTGGTAACAAGGCATGATGGATCCATGTTCTCATTCAGTTTACGCAAATTCTGACTCTACCATCTGAATGTCTCAACAGAAATCGAGACTCATCAGACCAGGCAACATTTTTCCAGTCTTCAACTGTCAAATTTTGGTGAGCTTGTGCAAATTGTAGCTTCTTTTTCCTATTTGTAGTGGAGATGAGTGGTACCCGGTGGGGTCTTCTGCTGTTGTAGCCCATCCGCCTCAAGGCTGTGTGTGTTGTGGCTCCACAAATGCTTTGCTGCATACCTCGGTTGTAACGAGTGGTTATTTCAGTCAAAGTTGCTCTTCTATCAGCTTGAATCAGTCGGCCCATTCTCCTCTGACCTCTAGCATCAACAAGGCATTTTCGCCCACAGGACTGCTGCATACTGAAGCAACTGCCATGTGATTGGTTTAGATTCTTGCATTAACGAGAAATTGAACAGGTGTTCCTAATAATCCTTTAGGTGAGTGTATATGACACACAGACAATTAAGTTAAATGTTATTATTAGATATTTAAGATGATGTAATATTCAAAATAAATAAAACAGGGTAATTTCACAATGTTACTTTTAGTAAAAACTTGGATGTGGCCACTTTACTTGCAGCGCAAGCAAAAAAATAAAAGTATGTGCCGTCACGTGCGTTGTCTCTCTGATAGGTTAACATTACGCATGTGAACCCCGCCCTTGAAATCGAATGCAAGCAACAGGCTCACTTCTTTGTATAGAATAGGAAAAGAGTTAGTTGCAGCTGCAGTAGAAGGGTGAAAGAGCTAAATCTTGGCCGTGGCCATGTCCATGATGTGGAATAGCGACACAAGCTTGCCGGCTATCGAGGAGCTAGGCAGAACGAGGAGAGGCTAGGTGAGCACTGCCAAGAGAACCAGATGAGTCAAACTGACACAGCAGGGTCCTGAGAGAGTGTTCTTAGTCTGTTGTGCATTAAAGAGTAACTAAACCCTAAAATAAATTTTTAGTTAATGAGCTGTAAGAATGGGGCCTTATTAGTGCTGTTCATTGATTTGAGTAAAAGTTTTGACATTTGAGTATAAAGTATATTAATTTTACATTTTATGGTTTAAATACGTCTAAGTGCTGCCCTCTTCAGGTCAAACGGTGGTTACTGCAGTTGAAATTTTCTTTTTGTAGTCGTTTCCTTGTGTGACGTAAGCGGGCTCGACTAACGGCTCACCACCTACGCCTCTGGCACGACCCCACCACACCCTTCTCTCCATCTTTGCGCTTCTCACAGCTGTCAATCAATCCACCTCTGTTGGGTTTCAGGTCCCGCCCCCGGCTCAGCCCCACCCTCGGTTTGTTTCCTCTGTCTCCGCTGGGTTCTGCTCACTTTTCCAGCATTTTTCAAATATTGCCAGTGGGCGGAGTTCGGCTCTGACCAGGGGTTTAGTTACACTTTAAAGAGTCTCTCTTTTGTCTTCTTTTTAAGTTTTAAACCTCTATACTTAGCATATAGAATTAACACAGTGCTAGCGTTAGCATGCCAACTTGCACAATTATTTAACATTTCAGGTGCCAGACATTTCGTTGAAACACAAAAACATTAATACATCAAATAATCACATAACACAGGGTTAAAACAGTCCTCAACAAGACTCATAGACTCCGCATCTACGATTTTTAAGACTATTTCCCCAGAGTAGCTTTGTAACGTCTGCCTCCCTCACACCTTACAGCTGAGTGCTCAGTGCTGACTGACTGAAAGGTTTCTAGCACTTTCCACGTTAGATTACGCCCATCTACCACCGATTGGCCAGTTCATTTACATTTACATTTAGTCATTTAGCAGACACTTTTATCCAAAGCGACTAACCAGTGTTACATTTACAGATGACGCTTTCATTTAAAGCGACTTACATTAAGGTTCCATTCACCAGTGTTACAGCTGGAACATCACTGCAGGCAAGGTAGGTTACAGTAAGTGTCTTGCCCAAGGACACAACGACAGTATGAACTGTGGGGAGAGCGGGATTCGAACCGCCTACCTTCCGGTTGAAGGACAACCGCTCTACCACTGAGCCACTGCCGGCTACATGTACATCAACCAATGTGATTAAAGAAAACAAAAGATTTGCAATCAGACACAATTCTTTTTTTTTATAAACAGTATTTAAATAATAGGTGAACTATGTTTATGGTAATTTTAAATGTTTTTAAACATTGCTTATTTATTAATAACATTTATCATTATTTATTTGTAGTAATAGCATTTCCACTTTAGCCTGTTAAGTCTAAAGTGGTATTTTTAGACTGGGCTACACCAATAAAACTGTGCATACAAACAGACATCAGTGTTGTGGCGTGTTCAGTCACTAACATGGCTGTCCCTCGTGTCAGTTGTCCCAACCTGTTGAAATCTAAAGCAACATTTTAACATACAAGCTTTTTTTTACACTGACTATTGACTTCTGCTTAACTTTTTAGAGTTATAAGTAACAACTCAAACCCTGAACTGAACTTTTTCCAATCAATAGCCCATCAACTAATAGCTTTTGGCTTATATATAAGGCATGTCACTGTTGAATAAACAATAGATTGATTAAGTGTCTGCATCTATTGTATGCCATATAAGATTTTACACCCTGCTTGAGTACAATTGTGAGCACTCACACACGGCAAATGTGGCGTGCTTTAGCATGGTACAGAATCACATACTTTGTCAAAAACACACCTTTCCTTTTAGATCATGTGAACAGCTATGGCAGCCCTGCAGGGACATGCTGTTGTCTATGAACAAATCCAGTGGAAACAGATTTGCAGGTGATTCAAAAATAAATAAATAAATAAATATTTTATAAAACCCTTGAACTTTCACTGATTCTCAAAAAAAAAAACTTGAGTGTGCTTCTCCTCCAGCAGTGCTCACTTTGTCAAAAAAGCAAGTAATGGGAATTCATTTGTGTTCTTTTTTCCCCCAAGATACACAAGCGCAAAGTGTAGTTTGAAATGATAACAGAACATGCTACACTATTTTGACTTATGTGTCAGTTTTTGTTTTTTTTATACTAAATGACTGTCAATACTTGCCTGTCTTTCTTCTGCTACTTGGAGGACTAGACTCTTCTCCAGCTCTATTTCCAGACTGACTGGCAAGTTATTGAACTTCTGCAGGCAGCCAGTAGAGAGCAGTGTGACAGCAGCAGAGCCAGACTTTCAGGCTCGTATCCTTCTTCTGTGTGGCTCCACTCCACCAGGCTGCTATAATACTAGCTCAGTGCCACATCTGATAGCTGCAATAGTCAGTGAGGCATTTCTGAAATTTAATAAAGAACTGATCTCTAGTGTTGGCTTAAGCCATGGAAATTGTCGTCTATGGTTCTCTTTTCTGTGCTTACTATAAGAAGTAAATAATTGAGTATAATTTAAGAAGTAGATTGTTCCATAGAAGAATATTTCTGATGTACAGTATTGCATTTCTTTTGCTTTACACCACTTGAATAGATTTTAAAAACATGCTCAATAAGTATACACTGAAAGTTGAGTTTGAATTTTCTATCTATAAATCTTGAAATAATAAAATAAAAAAAACAAGCCACATTGATTATGACGGTCCACTTGCTTGTCATTTGTCAAACTGGTTTTGAAATTTGAGTTATAAATAAAATGCCCTTTTTCTTTTTTCAGGGTCTATGAACATACAGTATTATATTATTATACACTTGGCAGTGCCCTTATGTAATCACTGCACTGTGTCATGTCAGCAGTCATTCCAAGTGGCTTTTAATTGTCGCAAAAAAGGATATCTTTAACTTTATCTCAAATAATACATTGATCATCAGTACCATTAAAATCATTGTAATGACATTTTCTGAACATTCCAAACTCTAGTTCCTTGCAGGGAAAAATATACATGTCATCCCAAAATTAACATGCTGCCTATTTTTATGTTTTTATTCAAATAACTACTATAGAGGTTGTTCTCAAAATTAAGGTATATTGAATTAAATCCTATGGGATACATTTTTTAGTTTGAGAAAAAAAGACAACTTCAGAGTTAAGCCAAGGTAAATCTCAATTCAGAAAAAAGCTGAGCTGAGTTGAGGCTGCACCTCCTGAAGACAGCACAGAGGATTACACTGATGTGAGAAAAGTGAGTGTTGCTGATTCATTCATTTATGTAAACAGTCTGTTTCAGAGTGAGCACAATGCACAGAGCAAATATTTGTTCAAACACAAGCACTTTGCACACTCAGGTCTTCTTTGTGACAGGAGATCCCTCCACTGTGGCTCGGTGGAAAGAAAAGGGGAAACATCTGTTCTCAGTCTGGAGCTTCAAAATGAAATTCAGGTCAGGATAGACAAGAAAAAAAAAAGGATTAGTACGTACGTTTTTAGATCTACTAGTTAGCAAAATCGTATTTATAGCTTTATGTGACAAAAAACGTTTTTGTGACATAATATGTATGCAAGGTCTTTACACAACAGGGCAAAAATTTAACAGGCTTAATCCATACATAGGCATAGTAAAAGGGACTAGTGGTTAGAAGGAAAATTGAGAGATAAAAGTTTGAGACCAATAAGAAGTCATTAAACTTTCACATCAGGACAGTGTGATTAGCGTAGCTTTAACTTTGGCCTCATTTTTTTAACCTAATGATTATGAATACATACCTCTGTGCTGTAACTGGGTCTTTCCTGAGCAAGATCAATGTTTTCTGCTTCATAAACCACTATATCATTTGAAGCTTGCGTCACTAGCAACTGCTAACATTGTGACCACAAAGCTTTGTGGCTTTTTAACTCTGACCTTTTCCAAATACACTAATCTCAACTGGTTATATTTACTCTGATAACAGCAAAACAGCCTTTTGAGTTTGAAATTTATGCCAATAAATAACCTGCTGCTCAAAAAACAAAATCAAAAACAAAAAGCTAAATATATATGTTTACATTGGATTGTTAAGAAGTGAATACATGTTCTGAGATTCTAGGTGTTAGATTTAGATTTTTAGTATAGATTTATTGTGGACATTGGATATTTTTGTAGAGTTTTGACTGGGTAACTATAAGAATTCTTTCTGTCTTTATTATTGCAACAAGATACTGGTTTTATTTTCAATAATATACTCTATTTCTGAAATATTTTCTTTTTCATGGTGGGTGTTGTTAAAGATTCTAAAGATTATATATGGGTGGGATGCCTGTTGCTGACTGCTGGCGCAGGTACAGTGTACAGGGTTTGTCCCCCTCAAAGTTCAATGTCTCATTACGGAGGCTCCACTTGAATGTGGCAGGTGTCAAAGATAGACCTGATAAGCAACAAACACAGGCCAGAAGGCATTGATAGACAGACAGGAAAAAAACATTTCAGTCTTTGAGAATCTTTTTACACATCACCCAGTACACTCAACAAGGTTTGAGGCACAAAAACATGAAAATATTCAAAGAAATGTGTGACCTTTTGAAAATTTCAACATTGTTTGAAATGCAATAAGTGCGATTTTATGGGTATTTTTTATAAACGCATATGTTTTATCTCCATTTATAAATATATCTCTGTCTAGACGAGAGCGTTTTGAAAAATATCTCTGTCCACACAGCTCCACTGTAAACACATAAAACACCACAAGATGGAGGTAAACACTGCCAGAAACCACAGAGTAACAGTTCGAGCATGCGCAGTAAGTTTTTTTTTTGTTTTGGCAGCACTAAACTCTTCTGAAAGTATAAGCAAGGATGAGTCTGAAGCAAAGAGTGATGGATTTGTGTCACAGGTGGATGTGTTAAATGTGTCTTTACAGTAAAAAGAATGGATCCGTTACTAAATAATTTTCAGCCGACGATGTGCAGTCAGCTAATGAGTGCTTCAGACTGAAGTAATATAATAATGCTAAGTTCACCTGTAATGTAATCTGCAGTGGTTCTAATAGACCCGGTTCACAGCTGCTGTGGTTGTTGAAGTTGTTACACGTGTGCGCAATACACACATCAACAACTGTAACGTCAGCGCGGATACTTACATCTCCGTTTTGTCAGTCTATACTGTATGTCGCTATTGCTTTCAAAAATATGAAACATCTTCACTTTAAAAAAAGTATCTTTCTTGTGGCCTGAAAACTCTGTTAACATGTGGCTGAAAGGCACAAACACATAGAAAAGTATGCGTTTATAAAAATACCTGTACCTGTAGCCAGGGCATTAGAGACGTTTTTCAATTACATTTACATTTACACATTTACATTTAGTCATTTAGCAGACGCTTTTATCCAAAGCGACTTACAAGTGAGGAAAACAATGGAAGCAATTTTAACAACACAAGGTACAAAAAGCACAAGTGCACAAAAAAATAGTAAGTTTAACAGTACAGCACAGTATACAAAGCTAAAGATAAGATCTTTTTTTTTCTTTTTTTTTTTTTTTTGAAGAAAAGAATGGATAGAAAGGAAGTAGAACTCAGTGTTTGTCAGTCAGGTGTTGACGGAAGAGATGTGTTTTCAGGTGTTTTTTTAAAGATGGCTACAGAAACTGCTGATCTTGTAGTAGCAGGTAGATCATTCCACCAATGTGGAACAGAGCCAGAGAAGGTACGCGAGAGTGATTTTTTACCTTTTTGGGACGGTACCACCAGACGTTCATTTGCAGAGCGCAGGGATCTGGTAGGAATGTAAGTCTGTATTAGTGAGTGAAGATATGAGGGTGCAGAACCAGAGGTGGTCTTGTAGGCCAAGAGCATAGCTTTGAACTTGATGCGGGTGTCAACCGGGAGCCAGTGTAACCTAATGAATAGAGGAGTTACGTGCGCTCTCTTCGGTTCATTAAAGACCACTCTTGCCGCTGCAGAGGTTTGGTTGTGCAGGCAGGGAGTCCAGCCAGTAGAGCATTGCAATAATCCAGTTTTGATAAGACAGGTCTAATTTTCCTAATGTTGTAGAGGATGAATCTACAGGACCGGGTGGTGCTGGCGACATGACTTGTGAAGTTTAGCTGATCATCAATTACCACTCCCAGATTTCTGGCAGTGCTGGACGGTGTAATGGTTGATGGGCCTAGTTGAATGGAGAGGTTGTGGTGGGTCTTTGGATTGGCCGGAATCACAAGCAGTTCTGTTTTTGCAAGGTTCAGCTGCAGGTGATGGTCCTTCATCCAAAGTGAGATGTCACTCAGACATGCCGAGACGCGAGCAGAGACCGCCGGATCGTCAGGTTGAAATGACAGGTGGAGTTGAGTGTCATCTGCATAGCAGTGATAGGAAAAGCCATGCTTCTGGATGACAGAGCCAAGGGATGTCATGTATATGGAAAAGACTAGCGGTCCAAGCACTGAGCCCTGTGGCACCCCTGTATTGAGATATTGGGACTCAGAGACCTCGTTTCTCCAGGATACTCAGAATGACCTATCCGAGAGGTAAGACTTGAACCATTGCAACGCCATTCCAGAGACACCCATCGCACTGAGAGAGGACAGGAGGATGTGATGATTAACAGTGTCAAAAGCAGCAGACAGATCCAGTAAGATGAGTACAGGTGACTTGGATGTTGCCTTTGCCAGTCTCAGGGCTTCGATGACTGAGAGCAGTGCAGTTTCGGTGGAATGTCCGCTCTTGAACCCAGACTGGTTTTGGTCCAGGAGGTTGTTCTGTGTGAGAAAGGATGAGAGCTGAGTAAACACAACTCGCTCCAGAGCTTTGGCAATGAAGGGAAGGAGGGAAACCGGTCTGGTGTTTTCTAGCAGTGTAGGGTTAAGAGTGAGTTTCTTCAATAGTGGTGTGATGCGGGCCGCTTTGAAAGCTGTGGGGAATGACCCAGTGGAGAGAGATGAGTTGATGATGTGGGTGAGAGCAGGCACGACAGATGGAGAGATGGCCTGAAGGAGATGTGTGGGGATGGGATCCAGCGGGCAGGTAGTAGGGTGGTTAGAACTAATGACCTTGGAAACATCTGCTTCAGTTAGAGGAGAGAAAGAAGGGAGCAAACACATATCAGGGGTCTGAATGAGCATAAGTTGTCCAAGCAAGATGTAAGCGTGGAGCACAGAGTGTCGGTGGCGTTGTTTGTGTTTAAAAGAGCGAACTCCTCAGAAGAGGGGAGTGCAGAAGAGACAGTAGAGGAAAAACGGGAGGGACTGAGTGTACGCAGGTTGCGTCGGAAAGTGACCAGCGGTAAAACAATTGCAGTGTCTGGAGAAGTTAGATCAAGGTCAAGAGTAATGATGTGAGAAATGATAAGAAATGATCAGAAGTGTGTAGTGGCGTGACCTGAGTGTGCCGAGTGGAGCAGTATCTTATGTAGATAAAATCTAGTTGATTACCAGACTTGTGGGTTGCCGATGTGGAAACCCGCTTGAGGTCAAATGATGCAGTCAGGTTATTGAAGTTAGCAGCCTGTGGCTTTTCAAGGTGGATGTTGAAGTCTCCTAATACCACCAGAGGAGTACCATCCTCAAGGAAGGATGAAAGAAGCGCATCCAACTCCTCCAAGAAATGTCCAAGCTGACCTGGGGGTCAATAGATTACAAAATGACTTTTAACAGGGTGGGTGATGGTAACAGCATGGAACTCGAAGGAGCTGTTGTCACACAAGGGTGATAGCCGTTTAAACTTCCAGTCGGTAGGGATAAGTAGTCCGGTCCCTCCGCCCCTTCCAGTGACGCGGGGACTGTGGGAGAAAGTGTGATTATGGGAGAGGGCGGCGGGAGTGGCAGAGTCCTCTGATTAATAACACAGTTCCTTGTGCTCCCAGTGAAGTGTATGTTACAGGTTTCAAACAAACTGTCTCAAGATTTAGGTTATACTGGGAAACCCTCTCTGAATACTCGGTTTTGGGCGCTGGCCCTTTAACTGAACAGGGTTTAGTTCACATTTTATAGTCTTTACCGGGTTGTGCTCGTACAAAACAAATTTTCTTTTTGGGATTTTAAACATTCTTGTTAATGTAAAGTGCTTCATCAATTAAACAATGGATAACACGTTTGAGCCAGAGTCTGACGGTGAGCTTGAAGAGACTCGGGAAGGCAGGGGGAGAACAAGCAATAGTAAATTATCAATGGGCAACCTAACTCATATATTTCATTCATTTATAGTGGTTATCTTGCAAACCATGTGTCTCAATATTAGTCCATTGACCACTGTCCATGTCTACTATTTAAGCGTTGTTATCCAAGACCAACCATGAGACACATTTTAAATCAACCAGATCAGATTTATTTATTAGGCCCGAGCCGGTGATGACCGGGAGGGCCTATTATTTTTGCTCGGATTTTTTTTTTTTTTTTTTCTTCTGACCCAATGATCCTAAATTTGACCCAGTGAACATGCACGCGCGGCCACTAAAATCGCGACCCTTGCGAAAAAAGATGCAAATCATTGTATTTTAATCTAAATGGCCCCAAATTTGGTGAGTATCATCTAGACACGTGTGCCAACCAAAGTTGTGACTTTGTTTATGATATCTTATCGGGTATGGGTGTGGCAAGCCTGTAACGAGGTGGCCATTTTTGTGAAAATTAAATGTCTCTTCACTCTCAAACGCCTTCTCGGATCGAGTTGGACGCAAAAAGGCGTTTGTGCACATTCATGACCTAAACACAAAGATATGTAAATAAAAGGGTTATCTTTAGAAATGGCTCTCCAGCGCCCCCTACAAACTTATAATGGGACCCAAGAATTTAGTTTGTCATAGAGACATGAAATTTGGTACACACATCTCTTATGTCATGACGAGCATAAAAGCCAATGACAAACACCCCCTATATATAAATGTGTTGCCATAGCAACGTCCCAAATATTTGGAAAAAGTCAATGGGAAGTGAAAATTTTAGTTTGTCGTAGGCAAATGAAACTTGGTACACACATCCAGCATGGGCTTATGAACAAAAAAGCCAATGGGGACCACACCCTATCACACACGGGAAGGCGGCCATTTTGAATTGAAAATGTGAACCGACTTAAAATACACCTCTTTTTAAAAGAACACAGAAAATAGCTGCTTCATTCCACAGACACCAAACTTGGGCAAAATGAGCTAAACACATGTATGTAAAAGAGACAAGCGTTTTTCTAGACTTTTTTGCTCGAGTTATATTTTTAGGCCCGAGCCGGTGATGGCCGGGAGGGCCTATTGTTTTTGCTCGGATTTTTTTTTTTTTTTATCTTTCTTGTCGACCTATGATCCTAAATTTGACCCAGTGAACATGCGAAAAGTCATTTTATTGGTCCCAGACTTCAAGCTCGGCGAAAAATTTATGTATTTGAAGTCGCGAAAAAAATACGAAAAATGACTCAGTGGCGACCCCTACAAAATCAAAATACATTGGGCCTATGGAAAGTGAAAGTAACTTTTTTCCAACGTAGAAAAATGAAACTTGGTATATCCATAGGACACCTCAGAACAAACAGAAAAGTCAATGACAGTCACACCTAAACTTAACAGGAAGTCCGCCATGTGGGGTGAAAGCGCGACCACTAAAATCGCACCCCTTGCGCAGAAAGATGCAAATCATTGTGTTTTAATCTAAATGGCCCCAAATTTGGTGAGTATCATCTAGACACGTGTGCCAACCAAAGTTGTGACTTTGTTGTTGATATCTTATCGGGTATGGGTGTGGCAAGCCTGTAACGAGGTGGCCATTTTGTGAAAATAAAGCGTCTCTTAACTCTCAAGCCTTCTCGGATCGAGTTGGACCCAAAAAGGCGTTTGTGCACATTCATGACCTGAACAAAAAATATGTAAATAAAGGGTTATCTTTAGAAATGGCTCTCCAGCGCCCCTACAAACTTATAATGGACCCAAGAATTTAGTTTGTCATAGAGACATAAAATTTTGTACACACATCTCTTATGTCATGACGAGCATAAAAGCCAATGACAACCACCCCCTATCTATAAATGTGTTGCCATAGCAACGTCCCAAAAATGTGAAAAAGTCAATGGGAAGTGAAATTTTTAGTTTGTTGTAGGCAAATAAAACTTGGTACACACATCCACCATGGGCTTATGAACAAAAAAGCCAATGGGGACCACACCCTATCACACACAGGAAGGCGGCCATTTTGAATTGAAAATGTGAACCGACTTAAAATACACCTCTTTTTAAAAGTACACAGAAAAAGCTGCTTCATTCCACAGACACCAAACTTGGGCAAAATGAGCTAAACACATGTATGTAAAAGAGACAAGTGTTTTCTAGACTTTTTGCTCGAGTTATATTTATTTTATTATAATTGGTATATATTTTTTATTATAATTTTTCTGCAAAATGATCCTCAATTTAACCCAGTAAACGAACAACTAAAAGTCATTTTTATTGGTCCCAGACTTCAAGCCGGCAAAATGTATGTATTTGAAGTCCCCGAAAAAAATACGAAAAATGACTCAGTGGCGGCCCCTAGAAAGTCAAAATACATTGGGCCTATGGAAAGTGAAAGTAACTTTTTCCAACGTAGAAAAATGAAACTTGGTATATCCATAGGACACCTCAGGGCAAACAGAAAAGTCAATGACAGTCACACCTAAACTTAACAGGAAGTCCGCCATGTGGGGTGAAAGCGCGGCCACTAAAATCGCACCTTGCGCAGAAAGATGCAAATCATTGTGTTTTAATCTAAATGGCCCCAAATTTGGTGAGTATCATCTAGACACGTGTGCCAACCAAAGTTGTGACTTTGTTGTTGATATCTTATCGGGTATGGTGTGGCAAGCCTGTGAGGTGGCCATTTTGTGAAAATAAAGCGTCTCTTAACTCTCAAGCGGCCTTCTCGGATCGAGTTGGACCCAAAAGGCGTTTGTGCACATTCATGACCTGAACACAAAAATATGTAAATAAAAGGGTTATCTTTAGAAATGGCTCCAGCGCCCCTACAAACTTATAATGGGACCCAAGAATTTAGTTTGTCATAGAGACATAAAATTTTGTACACACATCTCTTATGTCATGACGAGCATAAAAGCCAATGACAACCACCCCTATCTATAAATGTGTTGCCATAGCAACATCCCAAATATGTGGAAAAAGTCAATGGGAAGTGAAAATTTTTAGTTTGTTGTAGGCAAATGAAACTTGGTACACACATCCACCATGGGCTTATGAACAAAAAGCCAATGGGGACCACACCCTATCACACACAGGAAGGCCATTTTGAATTGAAAATGTGAACCGACTTAGAATACACCTCTTTTTAAAAGAACACAGAAAATAGCTGCTTCATTCCACAGACACCAAACTTGGACAAAATGAGCTAAACACATGTATGTAAAATAGACAGGCGTGTTTCTAGACTTTTTGCTCGAGTTATATTTTTTTATTATAATTTGGTATATATTTTTTATATAATTTTTCTGCAAAATGATCCTCAATTTGACCCAGTAAACGTGCAACTAAAAGTAATTTTTATTGGTCCCAGCCTTTAAGCCCGGCGAAAACTTTATGTATTTGAAGTCGCCAAAAAAAAAATACGAAAAATGACTCAGTGGCAACCCCTACAAAAGTCAAAATACATTGGGCCTATGGAAAGTGAAAGTAACTTTTTTCCAACGTAGAAAAATGAAACTTGGTACATCCATAGGACACCTCAGGGCAAACTGAAAAGTTTATTACAGCCATAGCGTAAACTCAACAGGAAATCCACTATGTTGGGTGGAATGCGTGACCACCTAAATCGCACCCCTTGTGCTAAAGGCTTTTCATCTAAACAGCTCCAAATTTGGTGAGTATCATCTAGACACGTGTGCCAAAAAAAAATATCAATTTGTTTTTTGATACATTTGTGGCTGTGGTCGTAATGAGTCTGTGAAGAGGCAGCCATTTCTTTGGGAAATAAATGCCATTTCCCAATTGCCAGGATCCTTCATTTAGAGGAGGCCCCTCCAGAGCCAAGGCTAGAGTCTTAGAAAACTCCTCAGAATCCTTTGGAACTTGTAACCTTGTACTTTTAGACAAGTTATATTTGCATTTTGCCTTTTTAAATAGGGGGGTGCAGCGATTCCTGAGTCATCTCAAATCTCCAGCCAGTACTTTGTTTTTCTCGCCTTAGCCCAAGCATAATCTATTATTTCCAAAGGTTCAGACAGCTTCCAGGAAAACCAGAGATTGTGGAGACCTTTAACTCTAAAGTTAGGTTACAAGGTGGTGTGGCAGGTCCAAGCAGTAGCACAGGCCCGGTTATTTGACATTACCGTGAAGTTTACGCTTTAAAGCACGAAATGCAATCCTCCGAGTGCATGTGTCCCCGCGGTCTCAAGGGAGGCGAGGGCCTTTATCGCCGCTTGCGGCTTTAATTTGGTATATTTTTTTTTATTATAATTTTTCTGCAAAATGATCCTCAATTTGACCCAGTAAACGTGCAACTAAAAGTCATTTTTATTGGTCCCAGACTTCAAGCTCGGCGAAAAATTTATGTATTTGAAGTCGCCGAAAAAAAAATATGAAAAATGACTCAGTGGCGACCCCTACAAAAGTCAAAATACATTGGGCCTATGGAAAGTGAAAGTAACTTTTTTCCAACGTAGAAAAATGAAACTTGGTACATCCATAGGACACCTCAGGGCGAACAGAAAAATGTATTACAGCCATATCGTAAACTCAACAGGAAATCTACTATGTTGGGTGTATCGTGACCACCTAAATTGCACCCCTTGTGTCTAAAGGCTTTTCATCTAAACAGCTCCAAATTTGGTGAGTATCATCTAGACACGTGTGCAAAAAAGTTATCAATTTGTTTTTGATAGATTTGTGGCTGTGGTCGTAATGAGTCTGTGAAGAGGCAACTATTGGGAAATAAATGCCATTTCCCAATTGCCAGGATCCTTCTCAACAGAAAATGTTAGGTGGAATACATGACCACCTAAATCGTACTTTGTGCTAAAGGGTTTTCATCTAAACAGCTCCAAATTTGCTTTAAAGCACGACATGCAATCCTCCGAATATATGTGTCCCCGCGGTCTCAAGGGAGGCGAGGGCCTTTATCGCCGCTTGCGGCTTTAATTAGGCCCGAGCCGGTGATGGCCGGGAGGGCCTATTGTTTTTGCTCGGATTTTTTTTTTTATCTTTCTTCTTCTCCCCATATGATCCTAAATTTGACCCAGTGAACATGCACGAAAAGTCATTTTATTGGTCCCAGACTTCAAGCTCGGCGAAAAATTTATGTATTTGAAGTCGCGAAAAAAATACGAAAAATGACTCAGTGGCGACCCTAGAATCAAAATACATTGGGCCTATGGAAAGTGAAAGTAACTTTTTCCAACGTAGAAAAATGAAACTTGGTATATCATAGGACACCTCAGAACAAACAGAAAAGTCAATGACAGTCACACCTAAACTTAACAGGAAGTCCGCCATGTGGGGTGAAAGCGCACCACTAAAATCGCACCCCTTGCGCAGAAAGATGCAAATCATTGTGTTTTAATCTAAATGGCCCCAAATTTGGTGAGTATCATCTAGACACATGTGCCAACCAAAGTTGTGACTTTGTTGTTGATATCTTATCGGGTATGGGTGTGGCAAGCCTGTAGAGGTGGCCATTTTTGTGAAAATAAAGCGTCTCTTAACTCTCAAAGCGCCTTCTCGGATCGAGTTGGACCCAAAAAGGCGTTTGTGCACATTCATGACCTGAACAAAAATATGTAAATAAAGGGTTATCTTTAGAAATGGCTCTCCAGCGCCCCTACAAACTTATAATGGACCCAAGAATTTAGTTTGTCATAGAGACATAAAATTTTGTACACACATCTCTTATGTCATGACGAGCATAAAAGCCAATGACAACCACCCCCTATCTATAAATGTGTTGCCATAGCAACGTCCCAAAAATGTGAAAAAGTCAATGGGAAGTGAAATTTTTAGTTTGTTGTAGGCAAATAAAACTTGGTACACACATCCACCATGGGCTTATGAACAAAAAAGCCAATGGGGACCACACCCTATCACACACGGGAAGGCGGCCATTTTGAATTGAAAATGTGAACCGACTTAAAATACACCTCTTTTTTAAAAGAACACAGAAAATAGCTGCTTCATTCCACAGACACCAAACTTGGGCAAAATGAGCTAAACACATGTATGTAAAATAGACAAGCGTTTTTCTAGACTTTTTTGCTCGAGTTATATTTTATTTTATTATAATTTGGTATATTTTTTTTTATTATAATTTTTCTGCAAAATGATCCTCAATTTGACCCAGTAAAGCGTGCAACTAAAAGTCATTTTATTGGTCCCAGACTTCAAGCTCGTGAAAAATTTATGTATTTGAAGTCCCGAAAAAAAATGAAAAATGACTCAGTGGCGACCCTACAAAAGTCAAAATACATTGGGCCTATGGAAAGTGAAAGTAACTTTTTCCAATGTAGAAAAATGAAACTTGGTACATCCATAGGACACCTCAGGGCAAACAGAAAAATGTATTACAGCCATATCGTAAACTCAACAGGAAATCTACTATGTTGGGTGGAATGCGTGACCACCTAAATTGCACCCCTTGTGTCTAAAGGCTTTTCATCTAAACAGCTCCAAATTTGGTGAGTATCATCTAGACACGTGTGCAAAAAGTTATCAATTTGTTTTTGATAGATTTGTGGCTGTGGTCGTAATGAGTCTGTGAAGAGGCAACTATTGGGAAATAAATGCCATTTCCCAATTGCCAGGATCCTTCTCAACAGAAAATGTTGGGTGGACTACATGACCACCTAAATCGTACACTTTGTGCTAAAGGGTTTTCATCTAAACAGCTCCAAATTTGCTTTAAAGCCGACATGCAATCCTCCGAATATATGTGTCCCAGCGGTCTCAAGGAGGCGAGGGCCTTTATCGCCGCTTGCGGCTTTAATTAGGCCCGAGCGGTGATGGCCAGGAGGGCCTATTGTTTTTGCTCGGGTTTTTTTTTTTTTTTTTCTTGTCGACCTATGATCCTAAATTTGACCCAGTGAACATGCACGAAAAGTCATTTTATTGGTCCCAGACTTCAAGCTCGGCGAAAAATTTATGTATTTGAAGTCGCCAAAAAAATACGAAAAATGACTCAGTGGCGACCCTACAAAATCAAAATACATTGGGCCTATGGAAAGTGAAAGTAACTTTTTCCAACGTAGAAAAATGAAACTTGGTATATCCATAGGACACCTCAGAACAAACAGAAAAGTCAATGACAGTCACACCCTAAACTTAACAGGAAGTCCGCCATGTGGGGTGAAAAGCGCTGACCACTAAAATCGCACCCCTTGCGCAGAAAGATGCAAATCATTGTGTTTTAATCTAAATGGCCCCAAATTTGGTGAGTATCATCTAGACACATGTGCCAACCAAAGTTGTGACTTTGTTGTTGATATCTTATCGGGTATGGGTGTGGCAAGCCTGTAACGAGGTGGCCATTTTTGTGAAAATAAAGCGTCTCTTAACTCTCAAACGCCTTCTCGGATCGAGTTGGACCCAAAAGGCGTTTGTGCACATTCATGACCTGAACACAAAATATGTAAATAAAAGGGTTATCTTTAGAAATGGCTCTCCAGCGCCCCTACAAACTTATAATGGACCCAAGAATTTAGTTTGTCATAGAGACATAAAATTTTGTACACACATCTCTTATGTCATGACGAGCATAAAGCCAATGACAACCACCCCTATCTATAAATGTGTTGCCATAGCAACGTCCCAAAAAATGTGAAAAAAGTCAATGGGAAGTGAAATTTTTAGTTTGTTGTAGGCAAATAAAACTTGGTACACACATCCACCATGGGCTTATGAACAAAAAGCCAATGGGGACCACACCCTATCACACACAGGAAGGCGGCCATTTTGAATTGAAAATGTGAACCGACTTAAAATACACCTCTTTTTAAAAGTACACAGAAAAAAGCTGCTTCATTCCACAGACACCAAACTTGGGCAAAATGAGCTAAACACATGTATGTAAAAGAGACAAGTGTTTTTCTAGACTTTTGCTCGAGTTATATTTTTATTATAATTCGGTATATATTTTTTATTATAATTTTTCTGCAAAATGATCCTCAATTTCAACCCAGTAAACGAACAACTAAAAGTCATTTTTATTGGTCCCAGACTTCAAGCCCAAAAATGTATGTATTTGAAGTCCCGAAAAAAATACGAAAAATGACTCAGTGGCGGCCCCTAGAAAAGTCAAAATACATTGGGCCTATGGAAAGTGAAAGTAACTTTTTCCAACGTAGAAAAATGAAACTTGGTATATCCATAGGACACCTCAGGGCAAACAGAAAAGTCAATGACAGTCACACCTAAACTTAACAGGAAGTCCGCCATGTGGGGTGAAAGGCGCGGCCACTAAATTCGCACCTTGCGCAGAAAGATGCAAATCATTGTGTTTTAATCTAAATGGCCCCAAATTTGGTGAGTATCATCTAGACACATGTGCCAACCAAAGTTGTGACTTTGTTGTTGATATCTTATCGGGTATGGGTGTGGCAAGCCTGTAACGAGGTGGCCATTTTGTGAAAATAAAGCGTCTCTTAACTCTCAAACGCCTTCTCGGATCGAGTTGGACCCAAAAAGGCGTTTGTGCACATTCATGACCTGAACACAAAAATATGTAAATAAAAGGGTTATCTTTAGAAATGGCTCTCCAGCGCCCCTACAAACTTATAATGGGACCCAAGAATTTAGTTTGTCATAGAGACATAAAATTTGGTACACACATCTCTTATGTCATGACGAGCATAAAAGCCAATGACAACCACCCCTATCTATAAATGTGTTGCCATAGCAACGTCCCAAATATTTGGAAAAAGTCAATGGGAAGTAAAAATTTTTAGTTTGTCGTAGGCAAATGAAACTTGGTACACACATCCAGCATGGGCTTATGAACAAAAAGCCAATGGGGACCACACCCTATCACACACGGGAAGGCGGCCATTTTGAATTGAAAATGTGAACCGACTTAAAATACACCTCTTTTTTAAAAGAACACAGAAAATAGCTGCTTCATTCCACAGACACCAAACTTGGGCAAAATGAGCTAAACACATGTATGTAAAATAGACAAGCGTTTTTCTAGACTTTTTTGCTCGAGTTATATTTTATTTTATTATAATTTGGTATATTTTTTTAATTATAATTTTTCTGCAAAATGATCCTCAATTTGACCCAGTAAACGTGCAACTAAAAGTCATTTTTATTGGTCCCAGACTTCAAGCTCGGCGAAAAATTTATGTATTTGAAGTCGCCGAAAAAAAAATATGAAAAATGACTCAGTGGCGACCCCTACAAAAGTCAAAATACATTGGGCCTATGGAAAGTGAAAGTAACTTTTTTCCAATGTAGAAAAATGAAACTTGGTACATCCATAGGACACCTCAGGGCAAACAGAAAAATGTATTACAGCCATATCGTAAACTCAACAGGAAATCTACTATGTTGGGTGGAATGCGTGACCACCTAAATTGCACCCCTTGTGTCTAAAGGCTTTTCATCTAAACAGCTCCAAATTTGGTGAGTATCATCTAGACACGTGTGCAAAAAAAGTTATCAATTTGTTTTTGATAGATTTGTGGCTGTGGTCGTAATGAGTCTGTGAAGAGGCAACTATTGGGAAATAAATGCCATTTCCCAATTGCCAGGATCCTTCTCAACAGAAAATGTTGGGTGGACTACATGACCACCTAAATCGTACACTTTGTGCTAAAGGGTTTTCATCTAAACAGCTCCAAATTTGCTTTAAAGCACGACATGCAATCCTCCGAATATATGTATCCCCGCGGTCTCAAGGGAGGCGAGGGCCTTTATCGCCGCTTGCGGCTTTAATTAGGCCCGAGCCGGTGATGGCCGGGAGGGCCTATTGTTTTTGCTCGGGTTTTTTTTTTTTTTTATCTTTCTTGTCGACCTATGATCCTAAATTTGACCCAGTGAACATGCACGAAAAGTCATTTTATTGGTCCCAGACTTCAAGCTCGGCGAAAAATTTATGTATTTGAAGTCGCGAAAAAAATACGAAAAATGACTCAGTGGCGACCCCTACAAAATCAAAATACATTGGGCCTATGGAAAGTGAAAGTAACTTTTTTCCAACGTAGAAAAATGAAACTTGGTATATCCATAGGACACCTCAGGGCAAACAGAAAAGTCAATGACAGTCACACCTAAACTTAACAGGAAGTCCGCCATGTGGGGTGAAAGCAGCCACTAAAATCGCACCCCTTGCGCAGAAAGATGCAAATCATTGTGTTTTAATCTAAATGGCCCCAAATTTGGTGAGTATCATCTAGACACGTGTGCCAACCAAAGTTGTGACTTTGTTGTTGATATCTTATCGGGTATGGGTGTGGCAAGCCTGTAACGAGGTGGCCATTTTGTGAAAATAAAGCGTCTCTTAACTCTCAAACGCCTTCTCGGATCGAGTTGGACCCAAAAAGGCGTTTGTGCACATTCATGACCTGAACACAAAGATATGTAAATAAAAGGGTTATCTTTAGAAATGGCTCTCCAGCGCCCCTACAAACTTATAATGGACCCAAGAATTTAGTTTGTCATAGAGACATAAAATTTTGTACACACATCTCTTATGTCATGACGAGCATAAAAGCCAATGACAACCACCCCTATCTATAAATGTGTTGCCAATAGCAACGTCCCAAAAAATGTGAAAAAAGTCAATGGGAAGTGAAATTTTTAGTTTGTTGTAGGCAAATAAAACTTGGTACACACATCCACCATGGGCTTATGAACAAAAAGCCAATGGGGACCACACCCTATCACACACAGGAAGGCGGCCATTTTGAATTGAAAATGTGAACCGACTTAAAATACACCTCTTTTTAAAAGTACACCAGAAAAAGCTGCTTCATTCCACAGACACCAAACTTGGGCAAAATGAGCTAAACACATGTATGTAAAAGAGACAAGTGTTTTTCTAGACTTTTTGCTCGAGTTATATTTTTTATTATAATTCGGTATATATTTTTATTATAATTTTTCTGCAAAATGATCCTCAATTTAACCCAGTAAACGAACAACTAAAAGTCATTTTTATTGGTCCCAGACTTCAAGCCCGGCAAAAATTTATGTATTTGAAGTCCCGAAAAAAATACGAAAAATGACTCAGTGGCGGCCCCTAGAAAAGTCAAAATACATTGGGCCTATGGAAAGTGAAAGTAACTTTTTCCAACGTAGAAAAATGAAACTTGGTATATCCATAGGACACCTCAGGGCAAACAGAAAAGTCAATGACAGTCACACCCTAAACTTAACAGGAAGTCCGCCATGTGGGGTGAAACGCGCGGCCACTAAATTCGCACCCCTTGCGCAGAAAGATGCAAATCATTGTGTTTTAATCTAAATGGCCCCAAATTTGGTGAGTATCATCTAGACACGTGTGCCAACCAAAGTTGTGACTTTGTTGTTGATATCTTATCGGGTATGGGTGTGGCAAGCCTGTAACGAGGTGGCCATTTTTGTGAAAATAAAACGTCTCTTAACTCTCAAACGCCTTCTCGGATCGAGTTGGACCCAAAAAGGCGTTTGTGCACATTCATGACCTGAACATATGTAAATAAAAAGGAGTTATCTTTAGAAATGGCTCTCCAGCGCCCCTACAAACTTATAATGGGACCCAAGAATTTAGTTTGTCATAGAGACATAAAATTTGGTACACACATCTCTTATGTCATGGCGAGCATAAAAGCCAATGACAACCACCCCCTATATATAAATGTGTTGCCATAGCAACGTCCCAAATATTTGGAAAAAGTCAATGGGAAGTGAAAATTTTAGTTTGTAGTAGGCAAATGAAACTTGGTACACACATCCAGCATGGGCTTATGAACAAAAAAGCCAATGGGGACCACACCCTATCACACACGGGAAGGCGGCCATTTTGAATTGAAAATGTGAACCGACTTAAAATACACCTCTTTTTTAAAAGAACACAGAAAATAGCTGCTTCATTCCACAGACACCAAACTTGGGCAAAATGAGCTAAACACATGTATGTAAAAAGAGACAAGCGTTTTCTAGACTTTTTGCTCGAGTTATATTTTTAGGCCCGAGCCGGTGATGGCAGGAGGGCCTATTGTTTTTGCTCGGATTTTTTTTTTTATCTTTCTTGTCGACCTATGATCCTAAATTTGACCCAGTGAACATGCACGAAAAGTCATTTTATTGGTCCCAGACTTCAAGCTCGGCGAAAAATTTATGTATTTGAAGTCGCCGAAAAAAAAAATACGAAAAATGACTCAGTGGCGACCCCTACAAAATCAAAATACATTGGGCCTATGGAAAGTGAAAGTAACTTTTTCCAACGTAGAAAAATGAAACTTGGTATATCCATAGGACACCTCAGGGCAAACAGAAAAGTCAATGACAGTCACACCCTAAACTTAACAGGAAGTCCGCCATGTGGGGTGAAACGCGCGGCCACTAAAATCGCACCTTATGCGCAGAAAGATGCAAATCATTGTGTTTTAATCTAAATGGCCCCAAATTTGGTGAGTATCATCTAGACACGTGTGCCAACCAAAGTTGTGACTTTGTTGTTGATATCTTATCGGGTATGGGTGTGGCAAGCCTGTAACGAGGTGGCCATTTTTGTGAAAATAAAACGTCTCTTAACTCTCAAACGCCTTCTCGGATCGAGTTGGACCCAAAAGGCGTTTGTGCACATTCATGACTTGAACACAAAAATATGTAAATAAAGGGTTATCTTTAGAAATGGCTCTCCAGCGCCCCCTACAAACTTATAATGGACCCAAGAATTTAGTTTGTCATAGAGACATAAAATTTTGTACACACATCTCTTATGTCATGACGAGCATAAAAGCCAATGACAACCACCCCCTATCTATAAATGTGTTGCCATAGCAACGTCCCAAAAAATGTGAAAAAAGTCAATGGGAAGTGAAATTTTTAGTTTGTTGTAGGCAAATAAAACTTGGTACACACATCCACCATGGGCTTATGAACAAAAAAGCCAATGGGGACCACACCCTATCACACACGGGAAGGCGGCCATTTTGAATAGAAAATGTGAACCGACTTAGAATACACCTCTTTTTTAAAAGAACACAGAAAATAGCTGCTTCATTCCACAGACACCAAACTTGGACAAAATGAGCTAAACACATGTATGTAAAATAGACAGGCGTGTTTCTAGACTTTTTTGCTCGAGTTATATTTTTTTTTATTATAATTTGGTATATATTTTTATTATAATTTTTCTGCAAAATGATCCTCAATTTGACCCAGTAAGCGTGCAACTAAAAGTAATTTTTATTGGTCCCAGCCTTTAAGCCAGTGAAAACTTTATGTATTTGAAGTCGCCAAAAAAAAAATACGAAAAATGACTCAGTGGCAACCCCTACAAAAGTCAAAATACATTGGGCCTATGGAAAGTGAAAGTAACTTTTTTCCAACGTAGAAAAATGAAACTTGGTACATCCATAGGACACCTCAGGGCAAACTGAAAAGTTTATTACAGCCATAGCGTAAACTCAACAGGAAATCCACTATGTTGGGTGGAATGCGTGACCACCTAAATCGCACCCCTTGTGCTAAAGGCTTTTCATCTAAACAGCTCCAAATTTGGTGAGTATCATCTAGACACGTGTGCCAAAAAAATATCAATTTGTTTTTGATACATTTGTGGCTGTGGTCGTAATGAGTCTGTGAAGAGGCAGCCATTTCTTTGGGAAATAAATGCCATTTCCCAATTGCCAGGATCCTTCATTTAGAGGAGGCCCCTCCAGAGCCAAGGCTAGAGTCTTAGAAAACTCCTCAGAATCCTTTGGAACTTGTAACCTTGTACTTTTAGACAAGTTATATTTGCATTTTGCCTTTTTAAATAGGGGGGTGCAGCGATTCCTGAGTCATCTCAAATCTCCAGCCAGTACTTTGTTTTTCGCCTTAGCCCAAGCATAATCTATTATTTCCAAAGGTTCAGACAGCTTCCAGGAAAACCAGAGATTGTGGAGACCTTTAACTCTAAAGTTAGGTTACAAGGTGGTGTGGCAGGTCAAGCAGTAGCACAGGCCCGGTTATTTGACATTACCGTGAAGTTTACGCTTTAAAGCACGAAATGCAATCCTCCGAGTGCATGTGTCCCAGCGGTCTCAAGGAGGCGAGGGCCTTTATCGCGCTGCGGCTTTAATTTAGTATATTTTTTTATTATAATTTTTCTGCAAAATGATCCTCAATTTGACCCAGTAAACGTGCAACTAAAAGTCATTTTTATTGGTCCCAGACTTCAAGCTCGGCGAAAAATTTATGTATTTGAAGTCGCTTGAAAAAAATATGAAAAATGACTCAGTGGCGACCCCTACAAAAGTCAAAATACATTGGGCCTATGGAAAGTGAAAGTAACTTTTTCCAACGTAGAAAAATGAAACTTGGTACATCCATAGGACACCTCAGGGCGAACAGAAAAATGTATTACAGCCATATCGTAAACTCAACAGGAAATCTACTATGTTGGGTGTATGCGTGACCACCTAAATTGCACCCCTTGTGTCTAAAGGCTTTTCATCTAAACAGCTCCAAATTTGGTGAGTATCATCTAGACACGTGTGCCAAAAAAATTATCAATTTGTTTTTGATAGATTTGTGGCTGTGGTCGTAATGAGTCTGTGAAGAGGCAGCCATTTCTTTGGGAAATAAATGCCATTTCCCAATTGCCAGGATCCTTCCTTTAGAGGAGGCCCCTCCAGAGCCAAGGCTAGAGTCTTAGAAAACTCCTCAGAATCATTTGGAACTTGTAACCTTGTACTTTTAGACAAGTTATATTTACATTTTGTCTTTTTAAACAGGGGGGTGCAGCGATTCCTGAGTCATCTCAAATCTCCAGCCAGTACTTTGTTTTTCTCGCCTTAGCCCAAGCATAATCTATTATTTCCAAAGGTTCAGACAGCTCCCAGGAAAACCAGAGATTGTGGAGACCTTTAACTCTAAAGTTAGGTTACAAGGTGGTGTAGCAGGCCCAAGCAGTAGCACAGGCCCGGTTATTTGACATTACCGTGAAGTTTACGCTTTAAAGCACGAAATGAAATCCTCCGAGTGCATGTGTCCCCGCGGTCTCAAGGGAGGCGAGGGCCTTTATCGCCGCTTGCGGCTTTAATTTAATTTAAAATTGGTGTGTGTAGTCTTTGGCCTTTTTGGTCCATCTGTTGGCAAATGTGCAAATTGCATTTTGATTTTCTTTTGATACTTTTTAGAGCGTATGAAAAGCTATGGTAGCCCTGCAGGGACATGCTCTTGTCTTGAAAAAAACACAGTAGAAAGAGGCCTGATGGTGATCACCTGTGTCCCATGTCTTCTCCCTAAAGTTTCCACTGGGCCGGTTCGTTAAGTGATAAATCACACCGCAGCAGCGTCTTGTCTTGTGAGTGGTCAGTGGTTTCAGTTTGCACTGTCATTTGAATTACACTTATCAATACGCAATGTCCCGGCTCCTTCAGAGTGTTCCTCTCCTGCCGTCAGCCCGGTGATGTTTGGGATCGGCCCCCGTTAATGCACAAGTTAATGAGCACTACAGTATCAGTCTTCCCTATTTCTTACAAAGGAATGTCTTTTTTATTTATTGAAAACACTAGGTCAAATTCTGGTTTTGGTTTCTATCTGCCATCTGCCACGATTTGTCCTTACAACTACATTCATTTAGTAACAGCATGTTTACAAGACACTGGACAAGAAAATGGATTTTAAAGCGGTAAAAAATGACAACTCTTCCAGGTTTTTTTTATTAAAGTCATGTTTGACTGTGAGAGATTTGGTGACAATTCAGAGTCTCGACTGGAAAAGAACAGGTTTGAGTGTGTATCTATAAAATACACTGCTAAAACTTTTCAAATTTGGATTAGTGTGATCTTTTGTCATCTTTTACGATGTGTCGCATCACTAGTCTTTCAAAATTTATTAAGTTTGTTGGGAACATTTTGTTCCCAACGTAGTAGAGTAGGATGCACTTTTTTGGGACGCTTTGGACCCTCATTGTCTGGGACATATTTTGTCTGTAGGATATTTAACAGATTTTTACTCTTTTGCACATCTTAAAAAGACTATATGACAGTTGAGGGAAACAAAACACTACATAGCAGAACAGTTACTTATATTAGTTTAACTGTAGCTAAGTAGGGTTATGTGGGATTCAGTGTTTTTGACAAAATGTGAAATTTGACACTGGTTGAGAACAATCCATATGTACTATACTTCAGCTTTATAAAGCAGCCCTCTGTATAACCCAGACAACAGCTAAAGTATTATAAATCAAATCAATTTTTAGCACGTGTATTTTCGTCTGTGTGAATGGTCACCTTGGTTACTATTGCTTAACTTCCTTCACTTCAATAGCTGCGTGCAACCCACCTGACCCCTGTTCAACTCTTCTATTATGTAACATTAAGCAGTGATCGCTGCGAGGATAAAATAAAAATGGACAAAGGGACAGTGACTTCACTCACCAACTTAGACTGACAATACATATTTGTCATGTTGGGTTTGGAGCCAGAAGTAAATTGTATTAAAGTGTAATTGATGTAACATTGCCAGTGAGCTTTACAGCATAAATGTACATTAACAAACATGGCAGCATTTTTTTTTATCTCAACATGAATATTGGCTAATACACCAAGAGAAATAAAAGGCCTCACAATATATTTCTGGCTTATTCTGAGGATTTCTTTTTTTAAACAATCTAATGAAAAGATTGTTTGAAAAGGCGCAGTGGTAGAGCGATTGTCCTATAAACGGAAGGTAGGCAGAGACCCAGCCCTTATAATCAATCAATCAATCAATCGATCGATCAATCAATCAATCAATCAATCAATCAATCAATCAATCAATCAATCAATCAATCAATCAATCAATCAATCAATCAATCAATCAATCAATCAATCAATCAATCAATCAATCAATCAATATTTATTTATATAGCGCCTTCCAACAACCACAGATTGAACCAAGGTGCTTAACAACATCAATAATTAATAAACATAATTACAAATAGGTTTAAAAACACATTTACACAATAAAAACAGAGCAGTGTCACAGAGCCATTAAGTGCAAAAAAACATTTTAAATAACTAGGTTTTAGGTTTGGCTTTAAACAGAGGCCGGTCAGTGATGGAACGTAACTCAATGGGCAACGAGTTCCAGAGTTTAGGACCGGCCACTGCAAAAGAACGATCGCCCCACTGTTTGAACCAGGACCTTCAGCAGAAGGTAGAGCTCTGCTGGGTTTGTGAGGGGTCAGAATCTCACACAAATAAGAAGGTGCAAGGCCCGTGAGTGCATTAAAAACAAACATTAAGATTTTAAAATGAATGAATTCTGAACTGGACCAGGAGCCAGTGCAGGGAGTACAGGACAGGTGTTATGTGCTCGTGTTTACGACTGTTAGTTAGCAGACTGCAGCGTTTTGCACAAGCTGCAAACGGTGAAGTCCAGTTTGGTTAACTCCCACAGAGAGCGCATTGCAGTAGTCTATGCGGGAGCTAATGAAAGCATGGATGGCTTTCTCCAGGTCAGCGCGATGTATAAATACAAAGTGCATCTATTACTTATTGTTATAGCTTATATTCAGTTTTGTTAAAAACACTATAACACAATACAACACATTCCAGTTCACTAATGGCCACTTTGTGCTTTCTATTCAAGGGTTATAAAGGAAAATGTGATAGTCCAATTGAATCCATTAGTGATCACAAATTTGTTTTTGAGGTCCAACAAAAAAAAGCATAGGTTCTTTTTTGTTGGCATTGCAAACACTCCCAAGCCCAACTGTTGGTCAACTGTGCTTGTGATTCCTGGAGGGCCTTAGCACTAGAAAAATAAAATGTCATAGAAAGTAACAAAGCACCAAAGTATCAAAGAGACAACCATTCTTCTGAAGAAGAAAAACTGTATTTAATTTTTTACAGGCACCTCACCTCACACACATCAGACACATACGACTAAATTGGTGTTTGGGTTTCCAGAACCTTTATTCTCACCATTAACCGATTTCAATACAGCCCCGCCTACAATGTAAATATGTATGAACAATGTAAACACAAGCTCTAAAAAGTATAACACACATGTGGCCTGACCAATCTGCCTGTGAAGTTAGCATAGAAATGTGCTAGTATTAATTACCCAGCTCAGTTCTTTTATAGATATGTATCAAAAATCAAAACTGAACTGCGTAGTGATAAATAATACACCATGGATTCATCTCATCTCCATGTTTTGATTGCCCTGATGAATATTCAAAGTAAAAACCGACTAACTTGACGTAATGGTCAAAACAACTCAATCAAAAATCTCATTCTGCATTTTTTATGTTTTAGTACATTGAAAAGCCGATACATACATTATTTAATCAATATCAATTAGTAGGTTTTGAAATAAAATAAGGTTTTACAAATATTTTTCATATTATTTGAAGCGTATAATTACAAATGCCCACCGGAGTAAGCCTTAGTAATAAAACGCCTCGGTCAATATGTGATAAATAGTTCTCAATCGCCTGTTTACATTTTGGGTCATTAAACGTAAAAGACAAAACAGAGGGACAGACAATGTTGCTGACTTATGTTTGCCGCTGTGTTTACAACACAGGGATATATATAAGGCCCAATATTTTTGACATTTCTGCTTTAACTAATAACTGGACATTTTGATACATGTGGTTGTATTGGTTATTTGTGTATAGACATTGGCAAAGCGCGGAGAAGCAGACAATGAAACCTCAACTGAGGTCAGGTACAGTTATGCTCATAAGTTTATATACCCTGGCAGAATGAGATTCTTTGGCCATTTTTCAGAGAATATGAATGATAACACAAAAACGTTTCACTCGTAGTTAGTGGTTGGGTGAAGCTCTTTTTAAATCATAATAACAACAGAAACTACTGAAATGACCCTGATCAAAAGTTTACAAACCCCAGTTCTTAAAACTGTGTATTTTCACCTTTTACATCAATGACAGCTTGAAGTCTTTTGTGGTAGTTGTGGATGAGGCGCTTTATTTTTCTCAGATGGTAAAGCTGCCCATTGTTCTTGGCAAAAAGCCTCCTGTTCTGGTAAATGTTTGAGATCTGCCCAGAGTGGCTCAATGATATTGAGGTCAGGAGACTGAGATAGCCAGTCCAGGACCTTCACTTTATGCTGCTGTGGCCGACAGGTCGACTTGACCTTGTGCTTTGGATTGTTGTCATGTTGGAAGGTCCAAGTATGTCCCATGCGCAGCTTCCGGGCTGATGAGTGAAAATTTTCCATTTAGTATTTTCTGATAACCTGCTGCATTCATAGAGCAACAATTCTTGATCGTAGCTCTTCTGAAAGCTCTTTATGGCGAGGCATGGCTCACATAAGCATGTTCTTCTTGAGCAGAGCAAACTCCAACTTTTTTTATCAAAGTAGCTGTAGTCCACACTTCCAAATGTATTATCTTAACAAGACTCCAGGTGTGATAAAACCTGACTCTAATTAGCTTTTTGTAGGTCATTAACTCAAGAGTTCACATACATTTTCCACAAGCACTATGAGTTTTTTTGGTTGTTCTCAATAAAGACATGAAAGATCAAAATTTTTTGGTGTATTTTTTTTAAAACACATTATTTTTGTCAATACCCTTGACTTAGAGGAAGATCAGATCACATTTTAAGACTATTTCAGAAAACCATAAAATTCCAAAAGGTTCAAAAACCTTTTCTTGCCACTGTTTATTGTAGGAACTAGATTAAAATAAATGCTCTAACATGTAGCACATAACCATATGCACATTGTTTTTTGATTTAGAGCTTCATTTATATTGTCTTGTTCTTGGAAGCTCTACAGACAGCAGCTGAATGTAGTATAACATTGATACCTTATTAACCAACAGTGCAAAAAATATCAACACGTTCCCTTTTCTCTTAAAATCATGCAACCTCTTCCCATTACAACGCTGTGGGTGTAGGACATTTTTCCTTGCAGCCAGCGTTGGTCTCAGTGGGCACCGTTCCACTGCTGAGTGTGCGCCACACTCATCTTGGTGGGGGGAGGCCTCCTCTGCTGAGATATTATCCACTCACATCTAATATTCATCAGCCACTGGGAGATTCGTGACGACAGGTCAATTTGATAGGATAACAATGCACCGAGGTGGTCGCTGCTCTTGTGTGCACACTCAGGCAAGTGAGACCACATTAAAGAAGCGTAAACGGCTCACACATTGGATGACATGTGCGAGAAGCAAGGCAGGGGACGCCACAATGTAATCAGGTACATACGGTGCTATTATGTTAGAAAACAAATGTGTGCATGTGTTTGTGGGAGTGTGGCATCATAACCACAGTTATATATACCAAAGATGTGTTCATTAAATAAAGAACATGTGCAAGTCATTGGATAATGCAGTTTTTAAAAAATGCAAATAATATCTCATGGTTTCTGTCAGAGGCTAAGGTAAATTTTGCATATTATGATGAACGCATAATTGAGCTTCACGTAAAATCTGAGATGTTTTTTGGCAATTAAAGAGCACTAATTAACCTTTCAAATCCTTAAAAAGTAGTGCAAGTCAGCCATGCAACTTTTATTTTGTAAAAAATGGAAGAGTTTTCGTTCATCACAGCCCAGAGAAGGCACTGGTCCAGGGCTTTTTACTATTGTCAGATGAGGGTCTTTTCTTAGTTCTTGTCCTTTGGCATTTGACCCAATTGCCCATCAAATAATAATAATAATATACATAACAATAACACATAGTTAGCACCATTACCACCAGCAAAAAGAGTATGATTGTATTATTTCATTTTCATTGTGTCAGGTGAAATAATAATAATGTAATGCACTAAGTGCATTATATTTTCTATTTTGTACACAAACTGTACCAACAGAAAGCAGTCAGCTCACACATACTGAGCAACCCCTCCTTTTCCCCGCTCTCCTTCTTTTTGGCATCGATCACTGTCCACGCCAATGGACTGCGAAACAAATTTCTATCACTATACATTACAGGTTAAGAGAGGGAGCTGGGAATGTTATATATGCCTGCTTCGATTTTTATGTAGCTTCTACGGCCTCGTCCATCACTGCGCTGATACGTACCCTTGTGTAGCGGGCCCCTGACGACACGTTGTCTTGGCACCGCCATCCATCAGGCCGTGCACGGACGGTACGGGGCGTGCACCGGGGGGCGTGAGCGAACGCAGCGGGACCTCCTCCTTCTGTTCCCTCTGTCCCAGTTTGACCTCTGAGGGAAGACAATCACTGATTCATTCGTAATAAAGGGACATTAAAATTGCTGTATTTATTCCCACATTCACATATAGTATAGGCTCTGTGATCATATTGCGAGACTAGAAATGTTTATCAACAATGGTATAAGTATTAATCATGTTCTTTTTATATTTGAAAATGATATCATTTATAGAGTTCACTGCCAACACCCAATTTTATTTTCTTCTGCACAGGTTCAAATACCCGCCACCCAACAACAGCATAATGACCTTTACTTCTTTTTTAAACTTTTGGGGGTCTTTTTTATTTTGTGCTCCACCTGAGTTCCTTAGTGCTTAGGACAAACTGCCATATAGAAATATTATGCATCATTTTTTCATGCCATTTTGAACTTCAGTCCTCACCATACATAACAAATATTGATAAATCTTCACTTTACTTTTTTGTATAAATTAAATCACCCCAAAATAAACACAACATGGCCACATGTTATTGGATTTGCATCAATACAACCAAAGTTATGCAAAAACTTCTACGCCATGGTATTGGCACCTTATTAAACATCTCGTAAATGCATTACCAATATCAATTCACGTCACTTTGACCAAAAAATCTGACCAAAGATTGTAGACTGTTTGATATTTTAGTTCCCCTGGGAGCAACTCCAGCCACAAATCAATCAAAACTAGCCCAATAATACCAAAACTCTAAATATGTCACTCCCATACGTAAAATTATATTTTACATAACTGTTTGCATTTTACCAAATGTTTTTTTTTTTTTGGAAAATTGCTGTATATTAGTAATTTTCCTAAATAATTTGTAGGAAATAAATATGATTTGAGTAAAATATTTCAATGCAACCATTTCGGCTAAATACAACTGATGCAGTATGTCAAACCTTAAACCTGCTGAATTAAAAAACAACCCGCGGCAAGTGGTTAAAAGTAGCTCAATTCTGCGGGAAAACCGCGGACTTGGCAACACTGCTGGTAAATGAAAGGGTTGCATCAGGAAGTGTCACAAACCAACATTACATACCAGGGCCCAACTCATGTAACACAGAGTGAAAGGATGTCTGACGTCAGGAAAGTCCTTTGGTGCTGACTTAATTAGGGAATAGAAAACAACTGTTTTCTGTTGTTATCAGGGTTCCCACGCTTCTTGAATGTACTTGAAAGTACTTGAATTTCAGACACGCAGATTTAAGGACTGGAAAGTAATTGAAAACAAAAATAGGCGCTTGAATAAAATTTTAAACAAACTTGGTTTAGTAGAATGGTGGTGTTTCTAAAACTGTTCATTCATGGGCTGCCAAAAAAACGCATGAAACAGCGCTAATGATTGGGGGTGGAGAGAGTGTAGCAAGAAAAAAAAACTTTGCAAAAAAGACATTAGCATCACCATTAAGTAATTAACTATATGCTTTTTTGGTACAGACACAAAAGGCCTCTGTGTTTATGTGAACTACCCCAAAGCTTCATTTTTATAAAAAGACTGTTGTGCGGTTCCCTTGTGCATTGAAACATGTGAGCCATCACAAATGATTCATAGAAAATATATTTAACTGTATGAAGCCCAGGCAAATCACTGAGAACATGCCAGCTTGCATTAAACCAAATTGAGTTGGAAGTGGATTGATGTAGTGCGATGGTTTGATATGTGGCTTTATTGTCAGCTTTAACGGCTGTGAACACATCCCACCCGGACTCCCCAGTAATAATGTTTTCCACTTGGGTGCCTTAATGTGGCCGTTTATTCTCCGTGCTTCTTCAGGACTGACGTACAGGGTTAACTCCGGATATTGAAGAGACTGCCTGGCTGCCCTGCCCAATGTTAGACTAATATGTTTTCTTACAAAGTCAGGGGAATTATGATTTGAGGAGCACTTCTATGTCCTTCATGTGATGGAGAATTGTCAAAGCATCTGTAATGATGTTTTTTTTCTTGACGGATAGTTTCCATCTTCATCTAAAAGGTACCGTTCTGACATTGGGTTTGATGTCATTTCAACTTCATCTCACAAAAAGATTTGGTACAGAGGCTTGACAGTATGGGATGGAACATTTTTAGAATGTAGTAACTGACATTTTGTGTTGTTCACTTCTGCCTCATCTCAAGAACAGCCAACAAGTTGCTGTCCGATATAAAGTCACGTCCATAAATATTGGGACATCGACACAATTGAAATATTTTTGGCTCCATGCTATTTGGTTTGTAAACTGTTGCTATCAACTCTCAAAATGAGATCCAAAGAGCTGTCACTATCAGTGAAGCAAGCCATCATTAGGCTGAAAAAACAAAACAAACCCATCAGAGAGATAGCAAAAACTTTATGTGTGGCCAAATCAACTGTTTGGAACATCCTTAAGAAGAAAGAATGCACCGGTGAGCTCAGCAACACCAAACGACCTGGAAGACCACGAAAAACCACTGTGGTGGATGACTGAAGAATTCTTTCCTGGTGAAGAAAACACCCTTTACAACAGTTGGTCAGATCAAGAACACTCTCCAGGAGGTAGGTGTATGTGTGTCAAAGTCAACACTCAAGAGAAGACTTCACCAGAGTGAATACAGAGGGTTCACCACAAGATGGAAACCATTGGTGAGCCTCAAAAAACAGGAAGACCAGATTAGAGTTTGCCAAACAACATCTAAAAAAGCCTTCACAGTTCTGGAACAACATCCTATGGACCGATGAGACCAAGATCAACTTGTACCAGAGTGATAGGAAGAGAGGAGTCTGGAGAAGGAAAGGAACTGCTCATGATCCAAAGCATAGCACCTCATCAGTGAAGCATGTGGTGGTAGTGTCATGGCGTGGACATGTATGGCTGCCAATGGAACTGGTTCTCTTGTATTTATTGATGATGTGACTGCTGACAAAAGCAACAGGATGAATTCTGAAGTGTTTCGGGCAATATTATCTGCTCATATTCAGCCAAATGCTTCAGAACTCATTGGACGACGCTTCACAGTGCAGATGGACAATGATCCGAAGCATACTGCGAAAGCAACCAAACGTTTTTTTAAGAGAAGGAAGTGGAATGTTATGGCCAAGTCAATCACCTGACCTAAATCTGATTGAGCATGCATTTCACTTGTTGAAGACAAGACTGAAGGGAAAAAGCCCCAAGAACAAGCAGGAACTGAAGACAGTTGCAGTAGAGGCCTGGCAGATCATCACCAGGGATGAAACCCAGCGTCTGGTGATGTCTATGGGTTCCAGACTTCAGGCTGTAATTGACTGCAAAGGATTTGCAACCAAGTATTAAAAAGTGAAAGTTAAATTTATGATTGTTAATCTGTCCCATTACTTTTGGTCCCTTAAAAAGTGGGAGGCACAAATTCAAACTGTTGTAATTCCTACAGCGTTCACCTGATTTGGATGTAAATACCCTCAAATTAAAGCTAAAAGTCTGCAGTTAAAGCACATCTTGTTCGTTTCATTTCGAATCCATTGTGGTGGTGTATAGAGCCAAAAATATTAGAATTGTGTCGATGTCCCAATATTTATGGACCTGACTGTTGATGCAGTTACCAATAAGTTGTTTTTTTCACTTTGGGAAGGACATCCAACGTAAAAACACTGCCAATTTGGGGGGTAGGTGGTTCGATTCCCGCTCTCCCCACAGTTCATACTGTCATTGTGTCCTTGGGCAAGACACTTAACCCACCTTGTCTCCAGTGATGTTCCAGCTGTAACACTGGTGAATAGAACTTTAATGTAAGTCGCTTTGGATAAAAGCGTCTGCTAAATGACTAAATGTAATGTAAATGTATTTTCTTTCTAACTTAAGGTACTAATTACTATCAGTTTAAGAAAAGGCCTCACTCGCAGTGACAAACTATTTAACAGCCATCGTCCTTTTCTTCAAAAAGACCTGGCTTAATATTAGAGCTGGTAACCACAAATGTGTCCACTGCAATGATAATAATAATCAACATCAAATTTTTAAATGGACATAAACACTGGTAAAAAGTAACATAAATATTTTATTAATTGCAACACTACTTAGTATAATAGTAGTAGTAGTATAGAGACTTCATCGGCAGAACTAAGCACAAACTTCAAGCCAGAATGGCGGAGCACAAGCAAGCCATCAGAACAGGGAACCCCCTTTTCTCTACAGCTTTGCATTATAAAGATCTTAACCATGACAGCGGCAACACCTTAAAAATCTGTGGCATCGAACATATCCAAGAGTCAGTAACAGGTGGGGTTAGGCTTGAACACTGCTACAGAGAGAGTTTTTCTGGATCTACACTCTCAAAGGGAACCTGCCCCTAGGTCTTATTGGGGAACTGGATTTTCCCCTATTTCTATAAGAATGATAGACTAAAGGAAATTTGTTGAGCCTATCACCATGCTTTTATTTATTAAAAATAAATTAAAGAGCCACTTTGCTGGATTTTCATCTAAACACAAGAGCTTTATTGTGATGGCTTAATGACATTTTTCTCACTCAAAGCAACCACAGACACAAGTGTTATTCACCCTTGTAACGCACCTAAATCCAATTTTTCAATTTTTTTGGTTGCGGATATTTAGGACTGTGACTGAGTATTTTTTTTATTATTTTATTTTAATTTAAACTTTATTTATCCAGATTTATACTTGCCAACTAGTTGCCTTTTTGGCAAAAATTTTAGTTTAGTTGGATGTGGCAGCCAGCAGGGTCTTAGGTGGCCTCAGATTCATGTTGCCTAGTATTTATAACAGTGTTTTGAAACCTAAAACAAAACAGTTTATTTCGAGAACAACAACACCTGAATGGAAAAGTGACACTTGCGACTCACCTGAGCCTTTAACGACTTTCACATCACAGTCACACTGCCCTTTCATAACACAAAAGATGAACAGAGGAAGAGAGAGACAGAGACACACCCCAGCACAGGAGATACTAGAGTCCTTTCAGAGAGAAGAATAACCAGTAGCTCAGGTACTAATTATGTTCAATCAGTTCAAATAAAAAATGCTTAAGAGGTGATGAATATGTGTCCCTGTAAATAAAATCACACTCATTTGTTGTAATAATTTAATAGAAATGCAATGTTGTACTGCAGTTGTCAGCAAATAAATCAGAACATGGTACATAAAAATGTTATTTGAGCTAAATGAGCCAGTCTTTTGAATGGCTCTATGAAAGAACGGGGCTCCCTTTAAAGAGCCGTAAATCCCATCTCTAACACAGATCACAACTGGCAGTGTATTCGTTAAATAACTCCACACAGAGCTCGCTCGTCTTGTCAGTGCTTTGTTACTTCTGCCACTGAGTCAGGTGACGACACAGAGACACACACACAGCAGAGGAAGGAGCGGAGGGGACAACTGCACAAACACCTATATGTGCTTTTTCTGGTTGGCTTGCCGCTGTTGTGTGTTGTTTGTTGATTGGCCATTTCACAAATCCTTTGCCTATGGCACAGGGAATGGAACATGTTTCCTGTATTTAAATAAATAAAATTAGGATATGTTATTAAAGGGTACATTTTTCTTACCTGCCCTCAATAAACCTTTTAAACCTGAACTGTGTTGGCTGTGTCTGCATTTGGGTCCCTTTATCATGGTGTTGTGACAATATACCTAATGAGTCAAATTTTCTATCAATATTATTTGTTATTTCCTCAATTGATCTATTATTCCTAAATCAGTATTGACTGTCATTAAGTAGATTATGTTTTTCAATAAAACAATCTAAACAAGCAATGAAAAGTAAGTTTTTTCAGAATTTTAGATAGTCGGGGCAATATGGAGATAAGTCTGTAGTTTATAAACTGGTGGCTGTTTCCACTTTTATGGATACAGACACACACACACACACACACACACACACACACACACACACACACACACACACACACACACACACACACACACACACACACACACACACACACACACACACACACACACACACACACACACACACACACACTCTCCTTATTTATCCATGTTTCTGAATTAGCAATTAATTTAAAATTTCATACTGGCTTACTCAGATATTCTTTGATATTCTCTAAGTTTGCGTATATGGTATGACTATGGAAATTTTATTGAAATTGTAGACATTTTTCTGGTTCGTTGAGTGCAATTAGCTGTTTATTATTATAATACTTACAGTTAAGACTGTTGCCTTTGCAGAAGAGTATATCAGGGTCAACATTATTTAACATATCATTGATTCATGATCATCACATCCAAATATTTCCAGTTCATCCAGAGTGTCCTCATTATCAGTTAGTAATGAGTCAACCCAGTGATGGTTCAGTGCTTTTTTTATTTGCTTCCAGTTGGTCGTCCATTATTACATTACACTTGTTTACAATATTGTCCATGAGATGGTATTAATCTGTGCGTCCGTGAACAGTGTCCTTCATTCAGCGTCTTTGCTAGCACACAGCACCGATTAGCTCACCAGCTAACCGAGCTCGGCTCTGTGGCTACAGTTAGCTTACTCACTGTGTTGTTCTTTCTGTTGTTCTTGCTGTTGTTGAGGAATGAGGTGGATCTGAAGGTGGATCTGAAGGTGGATCTGAAGGTGGATCTAGGCCAGGCATTGAGCCAAAACACCATTTGGTTCCCCAGCAGTTCGCCAATGTTGGCTTGCCGGCAGTGCACTGGCGGCAGTGCCGGCAGTGCACTGGCGAAGCCAGGAATCACAATGTAGGTGGGCCCAGAGAAAATCGAGTGGGCCTTGCCTAAAATGCATCTGTTATAAGAAAAATAGACCAACACAACTACACCTGCTTGAATACACCACCGTTTAATCAGAGCACACGCCTGTATGTCATCATAAGCTGTGTTAAGAACATAACAGTAAGAACAGCGTGCATCTGTCATTCATTTTCATGATTGCACATTTACCCCTATTAATTAGCCTAATATATGGCTGTAAGTACCTGTACACTGGCGTGGAAGAGAAGTAGACGTTTGATGAAGAGCTGCTGGTGATGGAGACATTGCTGAATAAACATTAACAACAGAGCTGAGCTCCTTACTACTCGAGATTGATGGCTTCTGAACATTTGAATTATCTTCCTCTTGCGTTCGTGGTCTTTTTGACACAAACTTTAGTAAGTTGCTCTGTTTCATTTTTGTTTAACATGCCTAGCTACGGTGTCCCAGCTGTGTATTGTGCTCGTTGCGGTAAAGGGGGGAGGGGCAAGGGGCTGTTCGCAATCTGACTCTGATGTGGTTCGGAGACATTTCGTCATCATCATGGCAAACAAGGATCAAGAAACAATACAATTTATTTTTATAGGTCAAGTATTGTCAGTAATAATTGCAACATAATTCACTCATTAGGCCATCTTCAGGAGCAGCTGACTGGGTGGGAGCTACGCGGCCGCGGCAGTGATTGTCTTTTGGTGACGTACGGTGTTACATAACCACCTCCGAACAATGGAGTATAATCTATAGCACACACTCGGCTTCATCAGCTGATGCATATTGTTTAGATAAAAAATATTGAGTAATAAGCTGGCAGTAGCTCAGTGGGTAGAGCGGCCGTCCTTCGAACTGCGGTTCGATCCCCGCTTGAAACATCCGAAAAAATCTTAACATTCCGCTCTCCCCCACATACTGTCGTTGTGTCCATGGGCAAGACACTTAACCCACCTTGCCTCCTCCCCCTCAATACACACACTGGGGGGCCAGGACTCCCTTGTAAAAGAGATTTGTAATCTCAGTGTGACTTTCCTGGTTAAATAAAGGTTAAAAAAAACAAAAAAAAACAAAAACAAATAGGCTTCTCACCAAAATAGAAAACTGCAGGTTGCAGTTAGCAGCTGAAGTTGGTGTTCTCTGTTATGGTAGTATTTATTAATTTTAGTTTTTTTGCTCTATGCGAAATGTGAAATAAAATATTATTTTTGTATTTGATTGGTTCAAACCCAGTTGTGGAATGTATAAACTAAATCCGCACCAAACAGAATCAAAGTCTGATTTGTTTACTGTGTGAAAACTGACTTTGGTACCGAATACAGGAAGTCACTAATGATTAAGAAGCACAGAAGATAAAATGGAGCAATGTAAAGAGTAAACATTGTAAGGTTAGAATTAGTAGCTAGACGTATGTAGCTATTATTGTTAATGCTAACAGGGGATTACGTTATTTAACCCCAATCAAGCTGCAAAAAAGTGTTGATTGCATACTGTTTTAGTTAAAAAATATTGGGTATTGAGCTTCTCACAGAAACAGACAACAAGTTAGCAGCAGAAGTTGGGTTCTCTATTCTGGTTCTTTGTTTTGGTAGGATTTTTTCAATCTATTGCTTGGAAATTTGTAGTATTCTTTGTTGTATTGTTTAAGCTTGTTCAGTAATAGACACTCACCCACGTTGCACCACAGAGAGACACTCCAGTCTGTCTCCATCAAACTGCTGAACTCTGCACTGAACTTTGAACACTACACCCTCACACACTTCTACCATGTGAAGGTGGGTACACATATATGTCAATAGATTTTTTGAATGTAGCATTTTTACATTTGTTTAGACCGAACCAAATTGTTTATAGTGTGAAATTGCTGCGACAATAGTTTTGAGACCAAACACAGAAAGTCACGGTCATTTAGAAAGCAAAGGGAAATGAAGAAAAAGGGGAAACAGATACATTTTGACTATTTTGTTTTATGTTTTGTATGGGGCTATTTTTTAATAATGCCCCAGATGAATTTTGCCCCAGATGCCCCAGATGCAGATGAATTTTTCCAATAACATACATAGTGCTTTTAAATTTGCTGCTTTTTGTCGTAATTCTATATATATTCTCCATTCCACATATCAAATTTTCTTGCTTATTTATGGCCAAGTTGAATTAATCAGAATTGATACATAAATTATTATTCACAAAAAGATTTGCAAAAACAGATCAAACCATTCTTTTACAATGTATTTTTAATAAATTCATTCCACTTAAAACAATAAATGAATTGATAATATTCTCCATCTTAGAAATATTGCTGCTGTAATTTGCTGCAATTAAATTCGTAATCTGTAAATAGCCATTAGAGTCATGCTTCCTTCTTTGCCTACGCCATTTCCTCAGATTATGTTTCTTGAAATGCTGCAATGCACAGATACTGGTTTATTTCCCCTGCTGGCTTACTTGCTTAACGTAATTGGGACACACAGTTGACATCATTTAAAGGAGCTTAGTTATTGAGGTGTCCATCAATTCCACAAATGCAGTTTGATGATTTATAATACACTTAAATGTATAACCGGCCAAAATTGCAAGATTCCAAAAAAAACACAATCTTACTTCTCCTTTTGTGTGTAATGTCTTTATTGTACATAAATCTTAAAATTCTGCCATACAAGGTTGTTGGATGAGTTTTCCTTGCCCTTGAATGACCAGTCAAAGTCATAGACCAATCGGGGGTGTGGGGCTTAATTAGTCCAGATCACTGCCCCCAACCACTACCGGCACCACCACTATTCCCCTTAGATCCCATCCACTTAATGTTGTGTGAAATCATATCTGGTTCCCCGGTGAAGAGAGAAATCAGAACAAAACACGACACAATTTACAGAGAGGCGTTCTGCAGGGAGATGGTTTGTTAGGAACAAACTGAGGATTAGTTGGGCTATTATTTTTCAGCTCCTTTTGAAATGATTGTTTTTACAGCTACAACTGTGTTACAATAGATTTAGCCAGAGTACATGCTGGTTTTGACTCTGGCTCTAGATTGGTTCCAGAGACAGGGAACCTTGGTGCTATCTCTGTGTTCACACCAGTTTGAGCAGAACCAGCCTTACGTCATCAACCGAAAGGCTCTACACCTTGGATATACACAACAGCCGGCAACATGGTGCAACCCACTGCACCATGTTTCCACACATTAATGTGGTCATCGGGAACTTAGGGAGTTAGGAAGTTGTTCTTCCAACTTTGGTGTGTTCACGTGTTTTCAGCTTGGAAAGTTGGAACATTTAAAACCATAACAACAAGGAAGATAAACACTAAGACCAAAATGTGCTAATGTTATTTTCATATTAGTTAATACAGTCAAAGCAGCTAGCAATCATTAGACTAACATTAGCGGTTCAAGAAAAAGTAGCCTAATAAAAACACAAGTTAACAACATATGTGGAAACTGCAAAGTAACGGATGTAAATAAATACCTTTAAACTACCTTTGTATATAGTCTAAATCAGGGGTGCTCACACTTTTTCAGCACGCAAGCTACTTATAAAATGACCAAGTCAAAATGATCTACCCACTACATAAATGCAAAACCTATATTTATTTACAAATATATTGAGGATTCTTTATATGTATGTATGTCTGTTGATGTACCTTGCAAACCATAATACTGCACAACATAATTAACTATGTACAATTTTCTGTCATTACCTGAGTTTACTCTGATGACTGGCACTGAAGTGAATCAGCCACAGATGCAAAGTCCGGACAGTAGCTGCTGACAGACGAGGCAAACACACTTCGAAAATGTCATTGTGAAAAAAGTCCTCTTCCAATTTCGTATAAAAGCGATACGTTTTTGTCTTCTTACTTGGTCCAGCTCCCCCACTCGTTTTTATACCCTTTCTTAAGTTTAAGAGAAAAAAAACGAGGTTTAAAAGTTGGAGGTAAGTCGATGAAGCGTTAGTTTTGCTGCACTTAGCGTCGTTGATAGCGCATGCGCAGTGACCTAAGTGTCAGAAAAATTCAGAAGTCATCTGACTGGTTGCCCTGTATATCAATCAAGAGATTGGATGGATAATTGGCTGACGTTTATTTTTTTTTATGTCATGTGATCTACCAATACTACCTTGAGATCGACCGGTAGATCGCGATCAACGTATCGAGCACCTCTGGTTTAAATAAACCTATATGGACAAAAAACTAGTTGTGCTTACATTATCAAGTTATTATTGGGTAGTTTAATTGGCAGCAATAGCAAATATGCAAGAACACGGTTCGAATCTTGGACGGGTCATTTGCCCAATGTCTGTTTCCTGTCAACCTACTTTCTACTGTCAATAAATAAAAAAACTGCAAAGATGTAGCAAATATTGTTTGGTCTGTTCCTTGATAGGGTCAGAAACTACAACCTGGTCAGTGTGTAAGATTGTGTTATTATTTTATTCTCAAGAATTATTATCTGTAGAGATAATATTACTTGTAATATTATTACTTGGCTACATTTATACATTGATTGGTCGAAATAGCAATGGTACCTCAACAGCAAATGGAGAAGAGATTGCGCTTACATTCAATCCTTAGGGCTATTGCCTGTGTGGCAAAACCAATTGAGGACAATTTAAAATGTCACAGGGACCCTTGAAGGTTAAAACAATGACGCTATTAACCGCTGTTTTTGGTCTATTTAAAGGTAGGAAATATGACGTCTGCTGCATCTCAGAAGTGCAGCTAATTCAAGGTAATTCTCAGGTGGACCTTGTTACAAATTAAACCAAAGCTGCTTTAATTTCTTAATTAGAACTGAGTCTGTGTCATTGTTCTTAGTTTTCCCAGTGCGGCATTAGAAATGAGTTACCTGAATTAACATAGTCCAAATGGAAAGTGGTCCGGATGAATATTGTGTCCTATTAAAAGTCATGTAGTACAAGCTTTTTTTGTTGATATCATTCACCAAATATCCTTATCATTATAAAGTGCAATACTTTTATTTAAAGGAGATTTTTGCATTTGATGTGTTTTCTCATTATCCAATCAGTGGCCAATTCAATTATTCTAAATATGGTAAAAAAAAATGGTGGGTTATGTTGCCTTCATTTGGTCTTTTCTATTTACAATATTTATTCTGATATTTAGAACAAATATTTTAATCAACAATTGCTGTTATTCATTGTTTTTACTAAAGTGAGATACTATTTTAGCATTTACAGATCTTACCTGTTGCCTTTTGAAAGTATTCACCTGTACATATTTCACATATACAGGTATATCTCTTTTTTTTTTTTTTTACTATTTATTCATTTATTCATTCATTTTCTACCGCTTAGTCCCGTTAGGGGTCACGGGTGACTGGAGCCTATCCCAGCAGCTTTGGGCCTAAGGCGGGGTACACCCTGGACTTTGGACAGTTAGTATATTAAATCTTAGGGCTGCACAATATATCAATATTTTTCCTTGATTTACTTCTGGTTAGAGCTGCACAAAAACACGATATATGCATAATCATGATATGAGCGATGCAATTTGAATGCTCTTTGACATTGTGAAGGTTTTAACTGATTTACAAAATACAAAGAAATACAAGGCTCTGGACTTGTCAAAGCAGGGATTAAATTAATATTAAAGACTAATCCAGGAATAAACCAAGATTAAACAGGTTTGAACTAGAACTAAATGTAGGAATAAACCAGTTTCTATTTGACAACACCACAGTTTAAGAATTTGGACATTAATTTTGATTTTGCCATATTGTTGGTTTACCAGTGAAAGTCAAAGACATGCATTTCTTTACAAATTTAAACTAAATTGAACTTTTACTATGTCAAAAGGGGTATTATTATTTATATTTCTGGTCAAATAATTATTTCAAATCATTATTATTGCATATCGCATGTTTTTCTGATATTGTCCAGTCTTATTTAATCTGTCTTTGCTGTACTTGGACGGACCAACAGGCAGCTGGGGACTGACCTGACACTCTCCACACTTGGAGGACACTTAGCGCTAAAAGGCCCAAGCTCAAGCTAATCCCCCGCTGTGTGCATTAGGACCCTTCAGGAGGAGAAAGAGAAGAAGAGAAAATCCAGACAGACCTGAGTTTTGTGCAGCCTGATAACATCAGGGTTTTTCACTTGGACACAAGCAGCATTATCGCTCCACAACATCGTCCACTGAGCGCTGCCTCTATCGCTGCTCTCCAATCATTTTTAATGCACTCTGCCTCTGCTCTGTCTCAATCAGACAAACACTGTTTATCCCTGTCCTCCTCGGATTCCACCATTTTGATGCTCTCTGGCTTTTGAGTAACACAACTGTGATTGTAAACTTAACTGTAGATCTACGTCTGTGTGTAAACTAACCATTTTTAGGGAAGGGTCTACTGTTGTTTTGAAAATAAAATGCAGAAACCCTTTCAACCTTTTGTCTGATGTCAATAAGCAAAGAATGTGAAATTAATATAAAATGTGTCACTGGACGTAACAGAAAATGAGATCTGCATTAGCTGTATCAGCAGTAATTGATAAGTGCAATATTAGGATATCTTTGGAGAATATTGTAATGATATGACAATTTCACACTTCATGGGGGTCATGTCCAAAGTCAGGCACATGGACCAATTGTGTTTAGGGAATCGAGCCTGTCTTTTTCCTGTGCCCAACAACATGGACCAGTTATTATATAATTAGTGTAAATATATCAATCAGGGCGGGCTTTATTTGATGACTCAAACAGAAGTCCAACTAGTGTTGTTGTTGCATTGCTTCTGTCAGGTCATTCATTTTACAGATTGGTTTAATCTGCATCTATTTCTCTCGCCCCCTGGAAATCAAACTCAGGTTACGACCGGACTAATTCTTTGAACAAAATAAAGAAAGAATTAGTGTAATGTATAAAACCCACATTCCTCCTTATTGAATTATTTCCATAAAATGTACCCGCTAAAATCAACTGCAATACATTTTCATATATATTCATATAAAATATGTTATTACATATTTCATTTTTTTAAATTTTAAAAATAAATTTTCCTCATGAGTCTAGGCTGTGGACATTTTATGGCATCATCTCATAATCAAATGTAAAAAATAAGATTGGCATGTTAGTTTAATTTTGCAGGTAACACAGATAAAGACACGCTCTGATATCTGTATCCAGTGTATGTATGAAGGCTTGTGTTGCCGACTGCTGCAGACCTAATGTGCTGCATCCTCCACTGCAGCGGCTGGCAAAGCTGCACGTGCCACACGCCCAACGCTGTCAATGAACGAGGCTCTGAAAGAAGCAAACCTCTGGAGAGCACACACGAGAGTGTGGTTAATGCAGCACATCGCATTGAGGACTTAAGGACTCCACAGCAGTAACGATACAGTCACAAAACAACACTCTCCTCTTCACTTGGACTTCTACAGCAGTGTCACTAGTTGCATTTCCATAAAGTGATTTAATTCACATTTTAAAATCTTAAAAGGAAATAGTAAAATTAGATCCTAAACATTAAACTGGTTTCACATTAAATCAAAATTGGACAAAACCCCCAAAAAAGAGCAAGTATCAAATTAGATACCCTCAAAACAATTATATATGTATATACAGTATATCTTAAATACATTTACATTTATTCATTTAGCAGACGCTTTTATCCAAAGCGACTTACATTACATTACCAGTGTTACAGTCACTGGAGGCAAGGTGGGTTAAGTGTCTTGCCCAAGGACACAACGACAGTATGAACTGTGGGGCGAGTGGGAATCGATCCTACTACCTTCCGGTTGAAGGACGGCCGCTCTACCACTGAGCTACTGCCGCCCAATACATTTCCCTTTCTATCAAACTATGTATAAATAAAGTGCATTTAACAAATATAGCTAGTTTACCTTAAGTCCATAATGTAGTTTGGATTTTCTACTTGTTTTTATTTCTGGTCTTTTTAAGAAGCAAGACCTTAAGACCTCTTTATTATGAAGGATTATAACAGATAAGAATGTTCAGTCTATACTGGCAAGCTTTGGCTAATCACATAATCGTAAGCAAAGGGCTTTTGAACAAGGGCCTCTCCCATTGGCTGTTGATCTACATGGATTGTAAACATTGAATCTATGGCAGTGGAATATTCTACAAGAAAAGAGGCTATTCCAGCACTGAATACATCTGCTTACACAGAAGAGCCGAGCAAAAAAAGACAAATGGAACTAAGGAAAGCAAGTTAAACGTGAATAAATATTGGCAATGCATTTAAGCAATGTTTAAATGTGAGAGCAGTTGGTCGTTTCCTTGTAGATAGCAGTGACAATAAATCATGTCCACACTGAAATAAACTACTGTAGATTTAGTACTGCATTCTTCTATTACACATTACTGTATAGAAACTCTAATCTAAGACAGAAGTGGTACTTGGCGAGCCTAATATTTTATGAGCTGGTACTTACTGAAAGAAAAAGTTTAAGAATCCCTGTTTTACTGTTTAGCTGTGGAGAATTATTTCGGTTATACTTTTAAAACAAAAGCAGGCAGGTCGCTCTGTTGTTGTGGGAGTTGAGAGGCTACAGAATTTGTTTTTCAGTAATGCAGCTTTAAATAAGCCAGTTAGCACTAGTTTAGTCTAGTTTCAAATTCTAGCAACTTATTTATTTGACAAAGATTATAAAGACCCAGTAACATTACGTGACTCTTCTGTGAAAGTCTGCAAGAAGTTCAGCAGTCAAAACATGTCAAGGTAAACTGGTCTGATTCAAGAAAACAAACAAATTAAAGATATTTAAATATATATATAATATGTTCAAATATTGTTGATATAATTGCAGTGTAGTTCTGGTTCAAATTGTAAATAAACCACATGAATTTGAATCTCTTTCATATTATTTACAAGACGGATGTATGTGCATGTCTATTATATATCATCATTACTGTGATGTCCACTAATTGCAATCTGCTTTGATGCACATCTGTGGAATAAAATGGCCGTTCGTCTGCTCCACCTGCTCACATGGCCTGCCTGTGCACCGGAGCGTCTCTCTGCGGCACTTTGGCTGCATGTCGCCGTCGGTAATTACACTCCTCTGATGATGAATCCTCGTTTCTCTCCTCTCTTCCCCTGCCGTTCGCCTGGGTGTCCCCCCGCCGCGTGACCCCCAGGCGCCGGGGGAAACCTGCCCATCATCGTGCCCGGAAACCCCTGACGCCAACACAACAGCGCGGACTAAAAATAGCCTTGCGGTGATAAATAATAAAAGCTCTCCCCATATGCGCTGCGTCGACTTTGGGGCTGGTGCGCTCTCGGTGCACATTGTGAATGCAGAGGCCAGTGTGGCTTTGGTTTAAATATGAATCTTTAGATGGTTCAGTCTTTTTCTTTATTTGTTGTCTAGGTTTTAATCTTGTTCTAGTCCTGGCTTAGTAAGTATTTTTTGTAAGTTAAATTGATGAATTATGCTTTAGTCCTGCTTAGTTTAGATTAGGTTTTGGTTGAGTACAAGTTAAATCTAGGATTTAGTCTTGCTTTAGCTGTGGGTTCTTAAGTCCTGATTTGTTTTTTGTTTAGTCTTAATTTTCTCCACATTATTTGGTCTCTTAGTTATTCTTTGTTGAATTTTTGATGTGTGAACTTAGTGGACCTAGTAGCATTATGTGTTTAGTTTTGGTTAAGTTTAGTACTAGTCTAATCCTAGAGTTAGTTATAGTTATTTCTTCTGATTGTCTAGTGTTCAGCAAACTCTGTAGGAACTAGGGATGCAACAAAACTAGTCCACGTTTCAATATGTACCTTTTTCGGTTCGGTACAGTAGAATTTATGTTGCCAGTATTAAATGACTTTGTTTGATATTTTAAACTAGGTGTAGTCATTGTGAAAGAAACAAAGGCTGTATTTTCAAAACGTTTTTTATTTTACCAATAAAGCATTTAACACAGAAAAACTTTGAGAAATGTGAATTCAACATTTTATGTATTGATGCCTGTAAACATGAATTGAATGCTGTGTGCGGCCTATACAATATTCAACTGTTCCTGCGTTTGTAGGTTTTTCTGTGAAAACATAAGCTTATGAACGTCCTCTGCATGAAGGTGAGGTTGGGTTACACCTACAATAACTCCTGCAGTAGGGAATGATTATTTATATTATCATATGTATAAAACTATTTTGTTATTGCACACCTTAAAAAAAACCCACAACATTTATAATATAATTTATATTTATATGTTGGTTTATAAATGTTTATAAAGGTTATTTATATATTATAATATACTGATATTGACTTTCAGCCCGGAGCCCCGTAACGCCGCAGGCTTGAGTAGGGTGCGTTCATTTGGAGCCAACTGAAGAGAAAAACGCTGCATAAAAAGAAGGGGAATAGTCATTTTACGCAATAACAAATAATCCAAAATTATCCAAGCGTATTGAACCGTGAAGGGTGTACCAAACAGATCAATACTGTATTGAGAATTGTTGCATCCCTAGTGGGAACCGATATTTTAAATTACTAACTCAAATTTCTGTGTTGGGCATTTATAACCAACTAAACTCCATTTTCTTAAGTGTAGTTGTGGTTATTTGTTTCACAGTTTTAGTTTTTCTGTGCTGTTGTTTTGTTGCTTGTGACCATTTTAATCCATTTCCAAAACATTTTTTTTCATTAATTTACAAGATTAATTAATTAAGAACTGTTATAAACCTGCCTCTGGAGGAGTATTAAAATAATGGATATTGAAATTTTGTGCCAACCCAAATATAATCTACCGCAATCAATGTTTGGGCTTTGACCCACTGTTTGGAAAATGTCGGTCTTGGGTTTTGTTCGACGTTAATGTCATTTTGTCTCTTAAGTAATTCATCCTCGCACCCGTGGCCCGGCCCGTGGACTCCTGCCACCTGCAGCTTAAATCCTGCTGGGACACAGTGCCCAAGGGACTGATTGACTGAACGCATCTGAAAAGTGTAATTGTTGCAAAATCTCCAGTGTTAAATTTGGACTCATATAAACACTCTTCAATCTTCAACTTGTCAAATTTTAAATCAACACTATGAAAGTGTTAAAGCCTTAAACAAAGATAAGTGCATGGGTCTGAGACCATGAGTGACAGTCACAGAGACCAGACAGAGATCATTTTTACAGGAGACTCACACAGAGTCTGCTCTTGAGACACTGTCTTGACCTGTAGGACTTTTACAGTTCAGTCTGTGTGGTTGTTTTTAGAGGAAAAACTAATGTGGCTATTGTATAACAGACAAACGCCTGATTTGGGGATTTTTATATATTACTCATTACTCTTTCTTTGATAACATCCACAGAGACTGAACTGTAAAACCTATGAGTCCAATCTTTAACACCCACAGTGTTGATTTAACACTGGTGATTTTGCTGTGTAAAAACACATTTAAATTGGAATAATCTGTGAAAAAAAGAGACTTCAAGATTTTAGTGTCAAGTTGGGAACGCTCCCATTAGTCTAAATTACTTTAGTCAGTCAACATTAATGACTACCAATAAAAACAGAGAAGGTATTTCTACACTAAATATGTCTGCTTAGGGGCACAGTGGCTCAGTGGTAGTTCATACTGTCGTTGTGTCCTTGGGCAAGACACTTAACCCTCCTTGACTCCAGTGGTGTTCCAGCTGTAACTCTGGTGAATGGAACCTTAATGTAAGTCGCGTTGGATAAAGGCGTCTGCTAAATGAATAAATGTAAAGTGTTATGCTGAGAAACTGTGCAAAAAAGTAAACAAAGCCAAAACAAAGTAACATGTACAAATTTTTTATTTATTTATTAATTTTTTTGTTATTTATATAACGCTTTTCCACCTAGTAGGCACTCAAAGCGCATTCTGACAATGCATTTACACAATGGATCACATTGGTCTGACACTGAACTAAGTTTAAGGTAAGCTCTAAACTTTGGTTTAATGTTTGAGTGTTTCGTGCTGGCAAATTGATTCAGTTTCACTTTTTTATAAAATAAAAGCAGAAAATGGTGCTACGTTCTTCTTAGAAGGGGAAGGAATTAGTCAGATGTTGCACCTTTAAGTTTTGGTTTGGCATGTTTTAGTCTAGTTTCAGTTGTGGATTACTTAGTCCTGATTTGTCATATATATATATATATATATATATATATATATATATATATATATATATATATATATATATATATATATATATATATATATACATATATATATATATATATATATATATATATACAGTGGGGATCGAAAGTTGGGGCACCCCAGGTGAAAATGTTTATTAATGTGCATAAAGGCGCCAAGAAAAGATGGAAAAATCTCCAAAAGGCATCAAATGACAGATTAGACATCCTTATAATAAGTCAAACCCCATGTTTGACTGCACGATCCCTCCAGAAAGACACTGGAGTTGTGGTACACTATTCCACTATAAAGAGATACTTGTACAAATATGGACTTCATGTAAGAGTCATCAGAAGAAAACCTCTTCTACGTCCTCAACACAAAAATCAGCGTTTGAAGTTTGCAAATGAACATATAGACAAGCCTGATGCATTTTGGAAACAAGTTCTGTGGACCGATGAGGTTAAAATAGAACTTTTTGACCGGAATGAGCAAAGGTATGTTTGGAGAAGAAAGGGCACAGAATTTAATGAAAAGAACCTCTGTCCAACTGTTAAGTATGGGGGTGGATCGATCATGTTTTGGGTTTGTATTGCAGCCAGTGGCACAGGGAACATTTCACGAGTAGAAGGAAAAATGGATTCAATAAAATTTCAACAAATTTTGGATGCTAACTTGATGCCATCTGTGAAAAAGCTGAAGTTAAAGAGAGGATGGCTTCTACAAATGGATAATGATCCTAAACACACCTCAAAATCCACGGTGGATTACATCAAAAGGCATAAACTAAAGGTTTTGCCATGGCCTTCACAATCTCCTGACCTCAACAGAATTGAAAATCTATGGATAGACCTTCAAAGAGCAGTGCATGACAGACAGCCCAGAAATCTCAAAGAACTGGAAGACTTTTGTAAGGAAGAATGGGCAAAGATACCTCAAACAAGAATTGAAAGACTCTTGGCTAGTTACAAAAGCATTTACAAGCTGTGATACTTGCCAAAGGGGGCAGTACAAGGTATTAACTCTGCAGGGTGCCCAAACTTTTGCAGACACCATTTTTTTGTTTTCTGTTATTTTGAAAGTGTAAATGATGGAAATAAAATCAAACTTTCTTTGACTTATTATAAGGATGTCTAATCTGTCATTTGATGCCTTTTGGAGATTTTTCCATCTTTTCTTGGTGTCTTTATGCACATTAATAAAATTTTTACCTGGGGTGCCCAAACTTTCGATCCCCACTGTATATATATATATATATATATATACAGTCCTGTTTTAGTCATGTATAGTTTTGGATAAGTCTTGTAGTCCTATTTTAATCCTTACTTAGTCCTCTTTTTAGTAGCACATTCTGATGTTGTGAGCTGTTGTTTTTAGTCCTCATTTCATCTTGTTTGACGTCAATGTAATTTTGCCTTTTCAGTTATTCATTTATGTGATTCAAAATGTATGAATAGTGCTCTAGTCTTGCTTTATCACTGGTTAGTCTTGTCCTGGTATAATTTATGGTTTAGTCCTGTTTCGTTCATGTTCCTTATTGCAGTATGTATGCATTTATTCTTGCTTTAGACCTCGGATTATCACTGGTTTAAATTTGTTTTACTTAGCCAACATTGATTAAAGCAAATGTTACGTGAAAAAATCACAAAACAACATCAAAATGAGTTTGATTTAGAGAAACAGAGACACCAGTGAATGTCGACACGACGCAGGACTGAGTGGGAGGGAGTCGCCTCGTCCTCGCTGCCACCAGACTGTAACCCGTCGAGAGGAGCTTTTAAAATGAAAGTCTTCATACTAATCTGCCTGTTCACACTAAAATGATCCAGTATTTGAGACATTAATGCTATTGTTTTAACAGTTGATTTTTTTGCCCCTAAATCATAACAATCCATATTGTCATTCAGCAGCATTAACCGAATAACAACACGTCCTCTTTTAACACTGATCTTCATCTACTCACACACACGGACAGTATCTCAGATGTCATTTGTTCAATGTTTTTTGTAAAAACTATTGGAGTAGCTTGGATTTCTGCATAACATCATTTAAAATCTAAATTTTCTAAATCTGCATCTTTCATTGATGTAGCATACACACATACAGTACATATATTTATATATTATATATTAGTTGAATTAACTGAATCAACTAATTTGAAGAGACCTAACAACTGAATTTCCCTTTGGGAATTAATAAAGTCATTTTGAATTTTACAGATTTTGTCATACATAAGCTTTAAGTTTGCTAACAAACCATTTTCAAATGTAAATGTCAAAATTAAGGAGAGATTAAAGTCTTGTCTTTGTTTTAGTTTTCAGATAGTGCACACATCTACGAGTCAACTGTTTTTGCTCCTGAACAATTTTGTCACACAGCAATAATTTCTTCCAAACATCTATGTTGAACATGTCAAATCTTAGGCAGACTGCAGTCAAGCTAAAACACTCCCATCTAAACAAAGTTGTTGTAAATTTGTCAAAATCCATTCTATCATATTTTCGCCTGACAGTTTCTTCCAAACATACACTGCATCATTTGGAAAAGACCTTTACAAAACCACACAGTTCTATCCTTGCACATGTTGAACATGTTGAATGTTTGTTGTAGAGTGTTCCTACTGAAAATACATGTCATATCTTAACAAAACTGTGCTATAAAAGTCAGAAACAGTTTTTCAGTTCCTTGAGAGATCAAAAACATTGACATTATTAAGTCAAGCCATTCCTCCAAAATGTCAGCTTGTCATGCTGCAGTCCAGCTAAAAATACCATAACGTATCACAACTAGATTATGCAAAAATGAGTCAGAAACCATTACATTTGTTAAAAGCCAATCCAAAACTTCCTTTTTAATCCTTGAATGGCTCTGAAACGTTGATACTATTCTGTTAGGTTGGACCAAAATGTTGAACATGTTGAATGTTAGTTGTACAGAAAGAAATACCATGTTGTATTTGAACTTGACTCCATTGTATATGAGCCTGACAGTTTCTTCCAAACATCACTGTAGCATTTATAAAAGACAATTGGAAAACCACACCCTTCTATTCTTGTGACATCATGTCATTCGGTTACTTCAGTCCATTGCTCAAAAATGTGGAACATGTTGAATGTGCGTCATACAGCACTCCCGATAAAAATACCATGTTGGATCTTAACAATAAAGAATGTGCTACATACAAAACAACCTAATTTGTTAACAGCTATTAAATAAAACTGCACCAAAATGTTGAACATGAGGAACGTCTGTCATACCTCAGTCCTGCCAAAAAGTACCATGTTGCATCTTAACAGAATTGTACTAAATAAGAAAACTGTTTTGGATCGTGACTAACATTTAGGGGAATCTTTTTCTCATATGACCTTCTTCCAAACTTACACTATAACAATCAAGTTGATCTTCTATTACATTTTTTAAAGGCCATCACAAAAACAAAACACAGTATTTCTACCAGTTTAACAGAAGGCATCAGAGACGTCGATGTCATTCTGTGAAATTGGTTTTACTTCAAAATCTAAAACAGAAAATGTTTGTCATGCAGCAATCTTACCAAACGGGCTAAATAAGTCCATTATTTTTGCTCTTGAATCTCACATTCAAATTATTGTCCAAAAGCAACATTTATTTCCTCCAAACATACAGTATTACATTTTTAAAAGGCCATTTTAAAACTACACATTTCTATCCTCACACACAGGGCATCGAAATCAAATCAGTCCAAAATGTCAAACATGTTGAATATTTGTCACATATATATATATATATATATATATATATATATATATATATATATATATATATATATATATATATATATATATTGCACCATACTACTTTAAATGTAAACACCAATTGCAGACTGCATACTGTACGGCTTTATGCACAGCTTGTGTAAAAGATAAAGACAGTGATCAACAAATATTTTTTTTTAGCTCTATTTATTCGTGGCATAAATCTTTGAAATAACAAAACAAAATACCGTCCTCTTCTTCTTGTGGAGTCGATGAGGAATGATCTGTATTCCATTTCTTTTTTTTCCCCTCTCTCCTGTTCCTGTTGGTTTGTCTGGTCACGATTCAAAGCCTTCCCTCACAACAGCTTTATGGGAACCCCCCTTTCTTTCCTCAAACCCCCCCACCACCACCAGTATCTACCCATCCATCCTTCCCTTCCCTCTGTATCCTTCTTCTCTTGCTCTCCTCCGCCCACGCTGCTCTCTCCAACTGGCACCAGGGCTAAAAATAGCAACCAGGAATCCCCGCATCAATTCAGCCAAAGGGAGGGGGCTCGACAGCGCACACAAGGTCACAAAACCCCTTCACGGTTAGTCAAATGGATTCTTTTTAGTTATTTTTTACATTTGATTTTGACAACATTCAACCTGTTTTTTTCTCAACCATTTCAAAATTTCTGCAAATTTTTAATCTACCACTTTTGTGCAAACCTTTCCCAACTGCATTAAATCACACTCAAATCCAAATATATCAAGATCATATGCTGTTATTTGGAGAAAGACTAACATATCTATCCCTGCACACTATGACACCCAAGCAGCCAATAGCAGCGAGCTCAGAAGAGAGAGGGTAAAAAAAAATTAAATAAATAAATAAAAAGAAGCAGCGTGAGTGTGTGTATTCCCAGTTATTCCAAGCCACGAGCGACAAGAGACGCTGCAATGATGGGGACTGTCCCTATTCACGGCTGGAGACTATTGATTCCTGTGCTGTGATCTACAGTCGTCGTGAATGCGTGCAGAAAGGAGGAAAAGGCGTCCGCGTGCAGCCAGGCAGCGTCTCGTCATGAAAGGTACAAGCCAGCTTTTATTCTTTTTTTTCCTTTTCTGGGCTTTGTTTCTTTGGGAATGTTTGCGAGAAGTGTCAGAAGAGAATTGTAATTGAATAATGGGGTAAGGATCATTCAATTTATAGTAAGGATTAGGATGAAGGTGACTCACACAGAGCAGATGGTAACTTTATTTTGGCTACAATGAAAAAAAGTCATGTACTGCCATGAAAGATACTTTTGTAATATGAATAGGTTATAGTGCTTTTCCAAATCATGGTGCAATACGGTAAAGTGGAAATTTAAATAATAGCTGCAATAATAGCTGCAATATAGGCACTTTGGAAGAAAACTCAATGTGCATTGTAATAAGCCAAATGAAAAAAATAAAAATAAAAACATTTTACACAATATAGTGAAATTACATAAATGGAATAAAACAAAAACAAATCCATACAATTTATTAAGCTAAAAAATATGACAATTAAATTAAAAAAAATGTGAACGATATTAAACAAAGACTGGTACTAATTGAACATAGCCATTTTGTTTTGGGTCCGTCTTCAGCAAACCTATAAAATCAACACTATGAAAGTGTTAGAAACCAGTCCTTATACAAAGATGAGTGAGTGAGTGAGTGGAGATCATGAGTGACATTCACAGAGACTCAGACTGAACTGTAAAAGTCCTACAGGTCATGACAGTGTCTCAAGAGTAGTCTCTGTGTGAGTCTTGAGTAAAAATGAAATATAGAGTACATCTCTGTCTGAACTGTTGTAATGATTGGTCATTTAGGGGCGACTTTTGTTCATGTTTTAGACCATTTTATAAAATTTTTGAGTTTCCCTGGCTTTGTTGTACAACTCAATCAAAGTTCAAGAAAATGCTCTTCAGAAAACAGTGGTCATTTTCAAAAGCTCCTTCCATTTATTTTTGTAGCAGGGAGGTGTACAGTGAGTGGCTGGTGCTGGTGGTGTAGCAGTGGTAGATGATGGCTGGTTACGTCTTTTGTGTTGGGGGCTGCTCTGATGATGAGACGGGGAGCAAGTCTTTGAACCTTTGCATAAACAATGAGCTCCGTTCTGTCTTTAAATCTCATCACCATATTTTACAACTGGGCCGAACAGAGCCAGGAACAATCCCAACAGCAATTGTTAATTGACTCATAGTTAGTGGTTGGGTGAAACCATTTATTGTCAAACAACTGTGTTTACTCTTTTTAAATCATAATGACAACAGAAACTACCCAAATGACCCTGATCAAATATAATGTTTATGGTTGTGGCCAAAAAGTTCAGTTTTGGTCTCATCACTCCAAATGACTTTGTTCCAGAGGTTGTTAGGCTTGTCTCTGTGCTGTTTGGCGTATTGTGAGCGGGATGCTTTGTGGTATTTGTGTAGTAATGGCTTTCTTGACCATGCAGCCCATTTTTCTTCAAGTGCCTCCTTATTGTGCATCTTGAAACAGCCACACCATTTATTCAGAGAGTCCTGTATTTCAGCTGAAGTTATTTGTGGGTTGTTGCATCCTGTACAAATTTCCTGGCAGTTGTGGCTGAAATCTTTTTTGGTCTACCTGACCTTGGTTTAGTATTAACAGAATCCCACATTTTAAACACTCCTGATTGGCATTCTCAATTCCTTGGATATATTTTTATATCCCTTTTCTGTTTTATACAGTTCAATTACCTTTTCTCGCAGATCCTTTGACAATTCTTTTGCTTTCCACATGACTCAGAATACGGAAACGTAAGTGCAGCACTGGATGAAAGATGCAAGGGTTAGTTTAGCATGGTTGGACCTTTTTTTCACTTTTTTTAAAACAAAGCATAAATTAAATAGATAAAAATAATCCAACATAACATTGCAGTTACCTAACAACCAGATAACTCTATAAACCTCCCTTTTCCCGGGCAGTAATTGTAGAGTATCACAAAGAGCAAAATGAAATGAACATGTAAAATTTAAAGTAAAACCAGCACTCTGTCATTGCTTTAATAAAGTGTGCCATACACATGAGAGTATACTGCACTTTAAATGGTCCAGCTGTGTTTTTCCCTCTTTGTCCTCTTTACTTACACTCATCAGCCTCTGTTTCTTTAATTCACTGACACCATTGTGAAGGCGTCGTGATGGTCTGGTGCTCTTGCCATAGAAAACAGGCCGTGCGTTTGTTTGTTGATGTGGAAGAAATTATGGCTAAAAAATAAAAAATAAAACATCTGCAGACTCTGAGACTCTCGAGTCGCTGCAGCATCCTCAGCTCTGGCAGCCGTAGGGAGGAGCGTGACGTCAAACATTTGAAAGCTTCTGAGATCATGTCTCACCGAGACGGAAGAGTTACAAGTGAAGACAAAACCTGAAGCATTATTTAGAGAAATCTGAGAAAAACCAAGAAGCAGTGGACAAATTTTATTTGAGGGTGTTTGTAATTAACATTAGCTTTGATAGCAGCAGTACTGACTGGTCTTGATATTGGTTTTGCTTGATATGCGGGTCCACAAATACCCTCCAAAAAAAATACAAAAATGAAATAGAAATTAAAATTTGATTTTTATGGACTTTCTGTCCTAGAAATTACAGATATTTCAACAGCATTTCAACGTGACAGAATTATTTTGCGTTTTGAGCTTCTGCTGTAATCTGAGGTTGCAACTAAAGCAGGAACAAATATAGTGTATAATATTAGTGTAATTCCAAGTGATGATTACCTCTGTACTTAGAATTGGAGATATAAAACTGAGTCATAAATTATATGTTGATGAGGAAATGCTGACCTGAATAGCTAAGACCTTGTGAAGACCTTGTCAGTGTTGCCTTCTCCTCAGTAAAGTATAGTAGCTATTGTCTTTCCTAAAAGTTGCTAGATGTAGCTAACTGACGCTGTAGGAGAGAGGCATAACAATGTTATTTTATTTATTTTTTTGTTTTTACCATAAATGAGGGCTTACTTTTGGGTAGAACTGTTATAAGGGTTTGCCTTTTGAGCATGATTTTGAGTTGTGTTTTTTTACATCATTTTTTAGCTTCTGTCAAAGAGAGGCACATACACAGGGGACAAGGCGAGTAAGTGACTGAGGCTGTGTGAGTCTCCGGTCTCATAATACATCCATGCATCCAAAGTACCCACTGCTCGTTGAGAAAAGTAAATACAAAGTCTCCAGTAACACCCGGAATTAGTATATGCTCAAAATGATGATCACACTACTGTAGTATAGTATTACAATTATAATATAGTATTTATAATTGTTGTAGTATTGATTTTGAGACCAATTTTAGAACTTCTGTATAAAAGTCTGGGTCTCATCTTGAACTCACTTTTATTTTGTCTTGTCTCAGTATTGAACATAACACTTGCCTCTTAAAGAGTTACAACTAGGGCTAGACTTGGATTGTTAGGATTTTTAGAATGTTTGCCTTGGATTTCTGACATGATTCTGAAAATTTGCATATTGCACCTTTAACATACCAGCCATTCCATTTTAGTCTTTTGAAAACTTAAATGCTTGCTAGCTTCATTCCTTTATCAATTTTTAGAAATAGCATGTTTTGATTTGATTTATAGTACCTGACTATTTTTGTTGCATATTGCATTTTTTAGTCCTGACTCGTATCCAACGTCAACGCTGTCTTAACAACCTAAACCGTAAAGTGTTTTATTGTAACTAAACATAATTGTAAAATTCATTTCACAAGGTTGTTTTATTTTCTAAATAATCGAACAAATGTCTTCTGATGTTCCACATATCCGTATATGCAGAAACATTATATAAAAACATTCCATCTCCTCACAGATTTTCCTGTCAATCTCATGGAAACAATTACCAACAACAATAGGACTCTGGTATTGTTGTCCGTAATCTCTTAATTAAAACCAAGACAAATCTAATAATTCAGCAAAATAATGGAGCCATACAACGATAGCCAGAGTCAATAAGCAGAACACGTTTGTCTCTTATTTTCACCACAGAAACCTAATTGCCCTCTTGTCCTTACTCTAAGGGTCCTCTCCGGTGTGCTTCTGTCCATGTGAGGGGATTACCCATGATGCCGCTTGAGTAGAACCCTTTATTATTTCAATGGGATCTTGTACGCAATACCTGGGTTTGGCTCACAGAAAGGAAAATGCTGCACCGACGGGTATCAGGGAAGACATGCACATACAGTAAAAATAAAAAAACAGACCCAGAAACCAGTCCAAATTTATTTGGTAGAGGGTGCAGATCCTTCTAGAGTCTGTGTTTTTATGCCAGCAGAGCAATATTTACGGATGTCATTTATTTTCAAGTAGAGACTATCCAAGCGGCAAGTCTGGAAGTGTCATTTTAGTGTTTGGTGGTCCAGTATATTGGCCTATTTCTGCTCTGTCTGTTTGAGCCGCGAAGTGTGTCACTCACGTAGTCTTTTGCGATGAGTCCCCGTCCCGGGACAGGAGGATACTGTGTCAGTGAGATAGGCCAGATTCTACAGATCTCATGTCTAAGAACTATCAGAATCATTTTGAGAAAGTTACAGTGTGCTCCTTTAATGTGACATCCTTGCTAAACATATTTTTCAAGATTAACTCTTTGTGCTCTGAGCCAGTTTTAACGGTAAGAGTAGGAAGATAAAAATTAGTAAAAGATGAGCTTATTGAAAGTAACTCTACTTTGGCAAAGATGACAAATACAGTATGCAAGGGACAACAGTCTGACTATAACTAAAAGTTTCATCTGCAGCTTAAAACTCATCATGGCTACGGGTAAAAATAAGATAAAAGAAGTAACAGCAAAAGTGCGTACGAATGATTCAGGCTGTGAATGTATATAAGAAGCTAAAATATAGATCTGCACTCTGACTTTCAGAAAAAGGCTAGTTTTGTTGTAATGCAAAAAGCTGTAATAGCCAGTTGTTATCACCAGTTTACTTGATAGGCTGTATTGTTCAATATATTGTTCACCTGATTAGTGACGTGTTTTCCAAAGACGTTGAAGCACAGCAGTGTTATTAAAACATCCGCCGAGTGTAAAACGTCACCTGTCTGTTGGTGAATGACGACAGAGCAGCTTAGTCGCTTGAGTGCTTGGAGAACATCAGAATAACAATCCTAGAGCGTGGAATAAACCCTGGTGTCAGGCGGCAGCGGTTGGCAGCCCGTATTTCTGCTGCGTGTCGTCTGGAACGTGATCTCACCAGCATCTCTCTTCTCCTTCCAAGGAGCTCCGCGAGGCCGGCATTGAGTCATTGCCCCGCTCATATCTCTGCCATCACAGGTTGTTTATCATAAGAGGAGCATATCAGCGTTTATTCAGGCCGGCTGCGTCAGTCCAGATGAATAGACGTCATATTAATCACGGCTTGTAACAGTCAGGAGTCAGGACGTGCACAGCTATGTCCTATAGTGGTAGTGGAAAGTCTCAATTCAAATAAGGAATATGTACAGTAGATGATTGTAAGCCCACTTGCAGGACGTTTATTAATTATATAGAATTTTTTTTTACATAAAACAATTTTATAATAATAATAATAATAATATTTCTTCAACACTACCGAGAGTAAGTGATATGCAAATAGTTTTTTAGTATATTCAAACTAAATTTCTTTTTATGTACTTATGTGGACAATCTCTAACAATCCTGCATTAAACTCCTCTCTACAGCCGACCCACCGCTCTTCTGTGCTCTGAAAGCATTCCTGCCCCGTTCTGAGCTGCTCCAGCCCCAGTCTCTGTGGCACTAGTCTTGCTGATCAAAGCTCCAGACTAGCCATGCTCTTCCCGGCAGCCCACTCCAGTTCTTGGTGTAGCCACAAGGCTAAACGATTGCTGCCTTCTATAAATATCCAGTGATTTTATTTAATTTTTTCGTTTTAGTTTATTAACTTAATATAAAATCAAAATAATGGCTGGATTTTTGTTTTACAATTTTCATTTTCAAAACAAAAAACAAAAAACAAAAACAGAGTCTTTTCTGGATTTCCAGTTTATTTTTTTCTGATAATAGGTAACCAGCTGTTTTTATGAATTTGGTTTTCTTACATCAGGATGAAAATCTATTGGCCGCCACGTAATCTGTGTAAGAGTCGTTTCCCATTTTCAGTATTTTGGGTTTTTCATTTTTGTTTTCCAATTTTAAAACAATCTCTCTTTTAATTTTTAATTTCAAAACGGAAATTGAATGGTTGTGACAAGGACCTTGGGGGTCTCCTCTCAGAATTATCGAAACATTCACATTAAGATTCCTGTCCATTCCTTCTGGTGGTACAGCTATGGCATGTTTATTGGATTTTGTCTAAAGAATAATGACAAAATGGGATTTAAAATGAGCTAATACATTGAACAGCCTACTTTACTTTGTAATTTGATCTCAAAATGTAAAAAAAAAAAAGTAAGGAAAACATGAACTTCCTTAATACATTCTCCCCTAAACTCCACATGGGCCCAGGGCTGGAGTTAGACTAATTTATGGTTCATTTAATTTCTTTGACAAGGCCTCATTCAATCCTTCACTTGAGATTTTTTTTATTATATTGTTATAGCATTCTAGTTATTCTACAGCACTCTTACAATCTCTAACACATAGGTCTGTCAAGGTTCTCAGTCATCCAGGTCATCTTGGCTTAGGTGATTCGTTAATGTGACTGTTCCATTCAGGTGTTGTTGTTGTTCTAGAGTTGTTCTGTTTTGGTTTAGGTTTTGTAATACTAGGCAACATGAATCTTGGCCAGAGAAGCCAGATGGTTCTAGTGAGGTGTGAAGGAAGCCATTTTTGTGAAAATGGAAAAGCCCTCTCTGAACAGAGGAGGTGGCCTCAGATTCATGTTGTAGAACATCAACACCTGAATGGAACATTGTCACTAACGACTCACCTGAACCTTTAACAATGCTCACATCAGGAGTCACACTGTCCTTTCGGAGCTAACGACTATGAGACCAGAACAGCCTGGTCCAATCAGGTTTGGTTTCAGGTTAAACTCCTCCCTAGAGATATAAGCTCAACTCTCTTACCAGTTGATCTCAGAATTGATAAAGTCTCTTGCAATTAGAGACAAAACATCTTCACCTCGAGTACCGGATGCTTTTGCTTCAACCTTTTCTTCTTACATATTAAGCCAGAGCAGAGATGCTTGTACCAGATTTTAGCTTAGCAGCTAATTCCCATCTGTAGTCCTCTATTGTAGTCATAATTATAGACCCTAAAACTATAGCCCAGTTTGTTTGTTTTTTACTTATACTTAGTTTTGAATGTTATTTTATGCATTTGGTTGCAGAATGCCATGTTTTAATGGTGCTCCAGTGGGAGTTATTGCCCCTTTACCCTCCACATTGATCAGCCCTTGTAAGGAGACACTACAAAGATTCATTTTTTTCTCTTTCCCCTTAGTCCCATTAGGGGTCGCGGGTGACTGGAGCCTATTCCAGCAGATTTGGGCCCGAGGCCAGGTACACCCTGGACAATGGCCAGTTTAGTCGCACGGCTGACATTTAGAGACAGACAGTGACAGACAACCACTCTCTCTCACATTCATTCACTAAGGACACTTTAGATTTGCCAATTAACCTATACATGTATGTCTTAAGACGATGGGAGGAAGCCGGAGTACCCGGAGAGAACCCACATTAACACGAAGAGGACATGCAGACTCCTCACAGAAAGACCGGAGTCGGCCGTGAATGTTTAAGTCGGCCGGGTTTCTGTTGTTTATTTATTCTCCTCCTTGAACCGCCACCTTATCGTGGTGGAGGGGTTTGAGTACCCGAATGATTCTAGGAGCTAGGTTGTCTGGGGCTATATGCCCCTGGTAGGGTCTCCCAAGGCAAATAGGTCCTAGGTGACGGGTCAGACAAAGAGCGGTTCAGAAGCACCTTTTGAAGAAGTTTATATCAAGGATCGTGACGAACCCGGGGTTGGTGGTGGCCTCCTCTTGAACAAACAACGTGGGGCCGTCCTCTCATGGGCTCACCACTCCCCCTTCAGGTCCTGCCTCAAGTGGAGGGGTTCAAGTATCTTGGGGTCTTGTTCATTAGCGGGGGAAGGATGGAGCGGGAGATTGATTGGTCGATCTACGTTCCTACTCTCATCTATGGTCGTGAGCTGTGGGTCATGAACGAAAGGACAAGATCCCGGATACAGCAATGAGCTTGCTCGGTCACGGGAGGAGCTCAAAGTAGAGCCGCTGCTCCTCCACATTGAGAAGAGCCAGCTGAGGTGGCTCAGGCATCTGTTCCAGATGCCACCTGGACACCTTCCGGGGGAGGTGTTCTGGGCGCCCCACCAGGAGGAGGCCCCAGGGAAGATCTAGGACACGCTCTTCAGTATTCCCCCGGAAGAGCTGGAGGAAGTGTCTGAGGAGAGTGAAGTCTGGGCGTCTCTGCTTAGACTGCTGCCCCCACAACCCGGCCCTGGATAAGTGGAAGAAGATGGATGGATGGATCGGATGGATTGTTGCTTACACCTTATGAAATAAAATTTTTGTTCCTATAGAGCAAGTGTCTTTAACTAAAAATGCTCAAGGTCTGCTTAGTTAACTTTCCTCAACAGGAGGGGGCCTGAAATTTTTAATAAAATGATATGTGTTTAAATATACTTTTATTTATTATTATTTATTATTATTATTATTATTTATTATTATTATTATTTAATACTTTCCTACAAATAAAGTCTAATTTATGCCACACCTACAACCTCATGAACAATGTGAAGATATGCGTATGTAGGTAAACCACTGTCTTGTCTTTTTAAGGCTGGATAAGGCTGAGGACCAGGTTTGTTTATTAACATTAGCCTGAAATCCTGCATATTACATTTACAAAAAAAAAAAAAAAAAAGGGCTGAAGAATTTGTGAATAAATTGACTCTGTGTGCAATGCATACCATTTTGTTTCACTTTATGTCTCTCAGAAAACAGATGCATTTTATTTGAAACTCCTAGCAACAGTGTTATGTGTGCAAATATAGTATGTCCCTGGCAATTTTTCAATTTTCAATTGAAGTTGAGTATAATAACTTTTTTACAATGTCACGTAAACATGCTGATTCAAAGCCCTCCCCAAGCCATGCCTCACACCAGTGAGTCATCGTGGAGTGAGATGACATGTGCCGAGGTGACAGACCACTTCAACATGGCTACCTTCCCCTACGCTGATGTCCCACCAGGCGACAAGAAGGCTCCTCATTTGTTCCGAGCTGCTACAGGACGCATCAACAGTAAAGTCATTGGCCTCGGTCTATTGTCTCCGTCTTCTGTCGAGCAGTTTTCAGTTTATCCATAATGCTTCAAACAGAATCCACAATAAGCATTTTATGTTTAGTTTTGCCAGTAGATAGATCACTGCTCATGTATCTGCATTGCATGTTGTTTTTAAAATGTCACTTTACATTACATCTGGGAGATTGTATTTAACGGGTTACTTTTTTTTAAAGTTGGTTGCAGTTAAACTGTATTTTATATGTAAGACACTTAAATAGAGGGAGCAAAAATAGTCCAATACACTGGACCTTAGCAGAATCGTATTTGATCAAAACACACTAAACCAACCGTACTGTTTCGGAAGACGTTTTTTTCTTCCAAAATTGACCAACTTGTAAACAAACGGCGTCCATAATGGCGCTGTTGTAAAAATACAAACAACACAGTCTGTAGGGGGATCTGCGCCCTCTACTGGTTAAAGATTACGCAGTGCCCCTTTAAAGTATTAAAATAAAAAAATCAATGTATTAAAATATATACAGTAACGAAAAAAATTGTGCAGCATCATCCAAATATGCAATGTTGTCAGATGCCTCCTTCCCTTCCCTGGACCTCAGCTGAATATGCAATGTTAGCATCAATTGTGCAAATTAATTCAACTGTGCAACAGAGCTTTAGGTTGTTTTCACACCTAATAGTCTGGTAGACTTGGTTCGATTGGGGACTAAGTTGCAACATTGTTGCATTTTTCGGTTTGGTTTGGTTTCAATGGCGGCTGGCCCATAGAGGGCAATAAGGCGCCGCCCCACCTGATAAAAACTATGCATAGAGAAATAGAAAAGTATACAGTCACTAAAATAGGCCTAATCTATCCAGGATTATATGTAAGTAATAGTATGTGATATATATTATTTAAATCATGTCACATTGAAGCTTGGTGACCTGCTATGGGCAATGGAAAAATCGCTCAGAGTACCTCTGAAATAAATTAGCAATCAAATGTAGAGAAATTAAGACTAGCGCAACATTAACCAATAAAATTGAGTGCCCAATGGCTGTGACCATACTTTTTATTATTTACTGCTATAAAGTGATTAATCACAATATAAGCCCTTTTATAATTGTAAGCTCTTCTGTACAGTCCCAATGCCTCAAGTTCCTGCTAATTAGTTTGATAACATAGTTTATTGTGACAGGCAACTGTGAAATATTTTTTCACAGACCATATTTCTATCAGCGCTTTTACTCCCTCTTCAACTCCCAAAACAGGCTACTTTTCTCAACCCTCGCTCCACATTTTTGTTTTGATTGTGTTTACCCCCAGTACGTAGTGCCATGGTCCGCTTCCTGCCTTTGGTTTGTTGTTTGGTCCGCTTTGCGTTTTTACTTAATTTGAACCGCACCAGAGTTCACATGGAAGCGAACCGAGACCTATGTTTTTAGCTGGACCAGGGTTTGCTTTTTTGGTCTGAATCAGAGTTTGAGCATTCACACCTCCATTTGACCATTTGCTGCTGTTTAGTTTATACCCTTGTTTTTGCAGCGATAACAAGTGTTGCACACATACAACATTTATAAACATTGAATTACCAGCTATTTCCCGTTTCCCCCATGTCTGTCATTTGATCACATTTTCTCATTAGATTTGCAATTGTTTTGTTTTTCCTTTTATGCCACTGACAAACACTGCCTGTCTTTGGTCTGTCTACTCTCATCTCAATGAAATAACCCTGGGGTTTACTTCAGAAACGGACCTAGACTTTTTTTTCAAGCAGAACCAGATTTCCTTTTTTTGGTCCACACCAGAGTCCGATTGCACAGTCACAACTCCCCCAAACAAACGAAATGAACTAGAGTTTGATTAAAGTGAACCAAACAGGGCCGACATGAATGCACAGTCCTGTCCTGGGAGGCCCCATGCTTTCCCAAGTCGGAAGAATTTTGAAAAAAAGATAACAGTGGGCAGCTCTTTGTCTGACCCGTCACCTAGGACCTTCTTTTTCCCATTTGTATTGTTTATATATATTGATTTTTAACACAAGGGATAACATTTAATATCCAGAACACATATGTGACAATACATCACATAACTTTGGTTTGGCACTGGTCAGTTTCTCTCCTTCACACACCCTACTTGGTGTTTTCCTTACACTCTTATCTACTTCCTGTTACGTGTTTGATCCTGGCCTGGCCTCCTCTGCTTTCCCTCTTCACCCGATGATGACGAAGCTCTTAGCTTTGTCGACAGCTTCATGGGACAAATCCAAAAAGCACCAAATTCTTATTTTCTGGAAAGTGGCAATTTGAGTGAAATATACTTGTATTGTGAGAACGACAGTTAGAAAATATGGGCCTTGGCTCATTTTCTGAAGTTGGTTGAGTGTTTGGGGTCCAGGACTTGTAAAGTTAAATTTAATTATTCATACGGAAGCAGTAACATCGCTTCCCAAACTAGCAAATGAAACTCCATCTTGCCAAGGAGCTTGCACAGGTCACAGCTACCAATTACTTAATGAAAATGATCAGGTTTCTTATGTGGCCCTGGGCACCGCTCAGCTCCAACGCAGTAGCAGTGATAAAACACATTGTTGCCTCAGCTTTTCCAGTGGTTCGGCAAAGTGTGCAACCGCTGCAGTCTTTGGGGCCATCAAAACTCCAAAGCGCTGAGCCAGCTTGGAGAAAAGCATGATTACTTATTAAGAGAGGCTAATGTATGATGTGAAAGTTGGCTGCCTTTCTCTGGCACCAGAGCCACTCTTCTCTTGGGCCAAAGTGGTGTTTTTGCATTGCTACAATTTCTCAAACTAAACAGCTCTTAAGACACTTGCAGATTACTCCTGTGCTGCTGAAAAACAATATTGCCTCTTGGACAGTACAAACTTTAGAGCAGCAAATATATAGCAATAGATCTTGCATCTGGCTCATTTGATACTCTGTTACTCTAACAGGGCAGGGGTGTAGCAGTCTTTTACAGTCTAGTTCAAGCTCTCTGTATATTCTATATACAGGAACTCAGTCTGGCAAAGACCCGTGAGCCAGTCAGTTCCTCAGATATGTTCCGTTCCAAATCATATTTGAATGCCGCTGGAGTTTTGCCTTGCGTCACACATAGTCCCTTGTTCAAAACAGTCAAGATGGTGTGCGGGACTGTCAATAGTTTATTCGCCTCTGCTCTTCAATCAGTTTTAAATAATCAGCAGATGTTTTGCACGCCATGTTTGTTTGTTTACCTAGCTAATGTCATATCTGTTGCTGGTTGTTTGGCCCGTGGCCAACTACTGTAATAAATTTCTGTTTTGGCCCGCCAAGAAAAAAGGTTTGGGCACCCTGGTCTAGTTTATTTTGTCACTTTATTACCCTGCTGGTTTATAGCCTGCACTGACTGATATGTAACTACTCTTTTCATTATTATCCTATTTTTGGAAAAACATTTCATTAACCGGGAGGAGACCTCGGGGAAGCCCTAGGAGACGCTGGACACAGCCCTATGTCACTGGCCTGGGAACACCTCGGTATCCCCCCGGAAGAGCTGCAGGAAGTGTCTGGGGAGGGGAAGTCTAACGCCCAGACTTCCAGTCTAAGTCTGCCCCCGCGACCCGGCCCCGGATAAGCAGTAGAAGATGGATGAATGGATTTTAATTTACAAAAAGAATAGCTGAATTGTTGAAAAAGTTAAGAAGAAAATCTTACATTTAAGTAAATGCCCACTGAAAGGTCTTTGCATTTGCACAACTGTTGATCAGGTCTTTAAAGTCAAATTTTTTTGCTTTTAATAGAGAGTAGTGCTTGACTCTCCTGCGACACGATTGATCTTAAATAGTTTTTCATGGAAAATAATTTGGGCATCATTTATACTATACATATCCTAGAGATAGACCTTAATGCAGATTTGAATAGACAAGGAAATATTCTGTCTTTAAAATCAAATCATTGGCCTAAGTCTCGTCTAAAGCTGTGCATTTATAATGAACAACCTAGCACATATAGCGCAAGGTTAATTTAGCATAATTCATTAACATAATTACGAGTTTATAGTTTATTCAATAATCAACATAATATATATATATATATATATAAACGAGACCGGACATGACAGAATTATCAAATGAATACAAATTTAACAGAATTTATATACTAGTACTACTAGTAAGCATTTTTGTCCTTACTAGTTCACTAGTGACACACCACTAGCACTACTGACCCAAAAAGGCTTACAAGTAAAGAAAATGAAGGCTTATATCAACAATATCAGAATAAATACTCCTATAATACAAACCCATTTCCAAAAAAGTTGGGACATTGTACAAATTGTGAATAAAAACAGAATGCAATGAAGTGGAAGTTTCAAATTTCAGTATTTTATTCAAAATACTACATAGATTGGAGGACCAATTTGCAACTTATGAGGTCAATTGGCAACATGCTTGGGTCTAAAAAGAGCCTCTCAGAGCAGCAGTGTCTCTCAGAACTCAAGATGGGCATTCCCCAAATGCTGCAACGAAAAATAGTGGAGCAATATCAGAAGGAGTTTCTCAGAGAAGAATTGCAAAGAGTTTGAAGTTATCATCATCTACAGTTCATAATATCATCCAAAGATTCAGAGAATCTGGAACAATCTCTGTGCGTAAGGGTCAAGGCCGGAAAACCAGACTGGATGCCCGTGATTTTCGGGCCCTTAGACAGCCCTGCATCACATACAGGAATGCTACTGTTATAAAAAGAAGAGGGGATGCCACACAGTGGTAAACATGGCCATGGCCGCGGGAAGTGGGGGTGCTGGGGGTGCTGCAGCACCCCCTAGTGATGAGAGGGAGATAAAAAAAAATGTAGGCCTATTAAAATATTTTACACAATTTATAAATTCCTTATGAATATTTTAGAAAATGATTTTGACACACGTAGTCTATTACGTATATTTTGGATTTTAATTTCATATTTTGAGGCCTAATCATCAGGTTCGGAAGTTACGTTGTCAACGTCAGGCAGGCAGGTCAACGCCTTGAACTCCAGTTCAAAATGCTTAGGCCATGCATCGTCAAGCAGCTTGCTTGTCACAAAAGACAGAGGGTTTATGTGTGTCACAGTCCAAGATTTAGCATCATGTTTGATAAAGCTCCAGCCACAAACAAGAGCCATGTTTTCAGAGATAGAAAAACTGATCGAGTTATGTCTGTGCCTACCCATCTCCGTGGCCGAACGCACTTTCTCTGCCTTGCGTTTTTTGAAGACATGGGTACGCAGCACCATGACCCAGAAAAGACTCACACACCTTTCGCTGATGCATACCAACACAGACATTCTGAACTCCCTGGACATTCGTCCCCTCATGAGAGACTTTATCTCCACGACCCCAGAGCGCACCTCGACATTTGGACACCTGTAACCAGGGCACCCGCCTGCATGTAGCTCAGGTAAGAGCCTGCCGCGCTTGAAACATTTATTTTTGGCAACAAGTGTGGGATCAGCTTTGACTAGCCAAGCAATTGTAAGTAGTACACTATAGTATTTTTGTAAGGTGGTGGGGATGGAGATGGAGAGTATTATTTCGTTCGTGTGTTCTTTGCGTAATGATTGTGGAGAACTGTTAAAACCCGTTTAAATAGTCGGAGATTATTTCCTTGTGGTTTGTGTAAAAAGGTTGGAGATGGAGACAGAAAGCTTTATACTGTGCGTGTGTTCTTTGCGTAATGGATGTGGAGAACTGTTCAATAAACAAATTGCTTAAATAGTCAGAGATTATTTTATTGTGGTGTGCGTAAAAAGATTTTGGAGTTAATAGAGTTGCGTGTGACATAAACGTGCAGTGACTCAAGCCAGCTGACCAAATCGATTGCATTGTTTTAACGTTATTGTGAAGTTTGATTAATATTATATTTTGTTGTAATATTATTTTTGTTGTATCTAAATAAGTTGCATGTATGTAAAGGCTATCTGAAATTGTAATGAAAGTAATTATTTCGTTTTCTTTCGATTATTAAACTATTATTTCTGATTCTGCTTCTGCTTCAGATTAATAGCGCATTGCGCACATCTGAGAACTGATGTCTGTGTGTTTCAGACCCTGGCTGGCTGTGTACTGAAGTGTATATGACAATAAAGTAGTAAATCTCAATGTATTTATTTTTAAAATGTATTTTAAATAGACCTATAGGCTCATAGGTTTTTTGTCAAAAAAAAAAATTCACAGCACCCCCTGTTCAAAATTACTTCCCGCGGCCCTGAACATGGCCTTGTCCCAACTTTTTTGAGAAGTGTTGAACTTTAAAATCATCTTATTTTTCCCTTAAAATTATACATTTTCTCAATTTAAACATTTAATATGTCATCTATGTTGTATTCTGAAAATAATATTGAAATTTGAAACTTCCACATCATTGCATTCTTTTTTATTTACAATTTGTACAGTGTCCCAACTTTTTTGGAATTGGGTTTGTAGATACCAGTTGTGTACTGTACTTCTGTAGTTGCTAAGCCGGTTGTTTAAAAGAAATATTTTTGTTTTAAATAAAATGTTGCCATCAGGGTCAACATGTGCTAAAAACTTGCGTAAGCAAAAGGATTTTATGATCGGGGTCTGCTTTGAGCATAAACAGATCCACCGCTGTTTTTAGCGCATGCGTAAAAACAGCCCCATTTCTTCACAGCTCATTTTAAGGAAACGCCTCCGAAATTTCATGCACAAGCATTGGAACACAAGTGTTTGTTTACTACCTGCAGTCGCTGTGTCGGGTTAGTGGATTCACTATGGACACAGACTTACAGACTCAACTTGTGTGCATGTTATCAGGCCAAAATAACCAGGGTATATAAACTTTTGATCAGGGTCATTTGGGTAGTTTCTGTTGTCATTATGATTTAAAAAGAGTAAACACAATTGTTTGACAATAATTGGCTTCACCCAACCACTAACTATGAGTTTTTGTGTTATTATTCATATTCTCTGAAAAATGGCCAGAATAAAATCATAAATTCTGCCAAGGTATGTAAACACAACTGTATTTTTTTTTCCATTTTATTTGTATAAAATTATTCAAAATCGTCTATTCTCTTCATTTCAGAGCTTTCCTCTTGGTTACACTGCTTCCAGCAGTGTATGTTTATGCTGTAGCCTTTAGCCAATCATATTTCAGCCTTGAAGCCCTCTGAATCCTGCGGCAGTAGCTCAGTGGGTAGAGTGGTCGTCTTTCAACCGGAAGGTAGGCGGTTCGATTCCCACTCTCCTCACAGTTCATTACTGTCGTTGTGTCCTTGGGCAAGACACTTAACCCACCTTGCCTCCAGTGACTGTAACACTGGTAATTACATTAGAACAATGTAAGTCGCTTTGGATAAAAGCTAAATAAATAAATGTAAATGTAAATGTAAATGAATCAACTGTGCGGGCACCTGTTGCCAGGGCCAGCCCTGTTCATCTAGGGGCCCTAAGTGGAATAGATCATGGGGTCCTGCCTCACCATGGATTTAGAAAACGTGCCCTACATCAGTACAGCTCTTGTTTACCTATTCAAAAGTCTTCCCAATCACAAAAGGCTGGCAGCAGCAGATTACATTATAACAATATTGCATGTCCTTTACTACTAAAGACTAAGACTAAACATAGGCCTAAATTTGGCAACACAAAAATAAACTGTGTGACTGCTTTGGCCAAGAACACTTTACTGTACAGGACAATATTGAGATGAAGTGCAATTTTTAATTTAAAAGATCACATTCCTGTTTATAAGACTGAGCCCCTATTCAGTGGAGCTGAAGCCACAGGAGACTCCCTCTGATCCCAGCTGTAAACTGTAAGAGCTCACCTCAAAATGACCAGATCAGAGAGAAATAACTATGAACTTTAGTTTGACTAACATGTACAAATCTATACTTGTCAAAGTTTGTGCTGGACTTATAATTTCAAGATGGGTTTAGGATGGGAACATCTAACATCCTCTACAACAGAGAAGAGCTATTGTACATAGGTAGAACATATCAAATCCCTATTACAAGTGCATTCCAACACTTGTATGGAATACCAGAGGGAATAGCCAGAGCACCAAACTCTGAGTGGATGACTATATCGAGTGACAAGGCCCGGACATGGCGACGAAAACTTAAACAGAAGCTTGGCTGCTGGTCTGGCCACTTGGGTAAAAAAGAGTAAAAAAGAACCCAGGGAGACCAGCACTAATTAAACTTTTTGTCGCAAACGCCAGGTCCCTTGGAAATAAAATGGACAAATTAAGACTGGATTTGTCAACCCAGTCTAACGTCAGAGACAGGTCTGTGATAATTATCAAAGAAAGCTGGTTGAACCCAAGGATACCGGACACGGCAGGAGGTAGCGGGTTAATGTGGAGAGGAGGTGGATTTTGTTTTTTAAGATGCTCTAATGTATTTATATTTATGTATTTATGACTGTGTTTGTGTGAATGAGTGAGTGAGATAATGAGTGTTGATTATAGAGGCTGCACAAGCAAATTTTGTTGTGCTGTTTATTGTTTGATTTAAACTGCAATGACAATAAAGGTGATTCTGATTGTATCAAAGGTAAAATAATTGAATACAATATCACACTGTATATTTAGTGTTCTTTAAAACATAAATCAAAGTGCTTGAGGCTCATCTTTTAAACAGTGGGCTCTTATGTTCCCTTCAGACTAGAAGCACTAAACTAGAGCTAAATTCCACTCTCACAGTCATTCACCCTCTGACTGTGACAATATCAGTTCTATGACACTTTACTCAGTGATAACAATATTTATAAGTAAAAACGTTAAAGCTAAAGGTAAAACTCTCCGGGATATAGGCTGTAATAAGCCAATAGCATAAGGCACATTGTAGATTTTATTAACTAAAGCGAAGCAAAAACAAATCTAATTGTGTAAACGTAGACAGTAGGCTACAGACTCCAGTGAGTCCTGTCTGTCTCACTAACTCTTCTGCTCAGAGGCTGCTTTAAACTCTCACAAACAGGTTACTATTTAGGCCTACTTAGTTTAGCGTGAGCTTAGCCGTTTATTTAGCAGAGCTGTTAGATTTGTGTTGCGCAATAAAAACACCACGAGTCAAAGGGATGGACAGAATTGCTTAACTTTCCTCTGTGAGCTGGTCTCTGTACTGGTACTGCTCAGTGTGGCTGCAGCAGTGCCTCTCGGCCCTGCCACCGACACTGAGCCTGTGGAAAACAAACACAGACAACTCTGTCTTAGACGCTCCTTCTCTGTGAGAGCTGATAAGTGTCTCCAGTGGAATTGTTGGGTCAGTCAATTCAACAAATGCTGGATCTGTTATGGGGCCCCCTAAGCAGCCCCTTAGTCTGCTTATAGGCTGGGCCGGCCCTGCCTGTAACTTAAAATAAATGGTAATGAAATTGTACATTAACCAATCAGAATTAGAGTTAGGTACCCAGGGCTAGCTAGCAGGCGTACAATAACATCGGCATTTTTAGGTCTTTTGATTGGATGGTCAGAGAGCCTACTACAAGCTCAAATAATTTTATGGAGCAGGCCAGTGTTTCCCATACATAAGCTCTACATGGCCCTCCCAGGTAAATTGCAACTTGCCCTTTAAGATAAAATTCGAATTCCCCTCTACTAATTTCCGTATTTTACTTGTGTAAATTGCGTAATTTGCATGCGGCTCCATTCTGTTGCGGAAACAATGTTGCAGACCATCGCCCACTAGATGCGTTTCAGATCATCTGCGCTGCGGAGTCCCGAGCAGCTCAGAAGACCATGCGCAGGAAATATGAGATGGCGTGATAAAAAAACGTTGATAAAAATGTTTGCGAGGTTACAAAAAATTATTTTATTCTTAAGAGGAAGGACCAGAAAACAAGTTTTGTTTAAGATTACTTTGTTGTTCAAATAAACATCACTTCACTGTTTTTTCCGCATTACATAGGCCACAAAAAAGCATTATTTTTGCATTTAATGCTTAATTGTGTAATATTTGAATGAGAAAACTTTGTCCGAGTTCATATTTTACCAGCATAATAATAATAATAATAACAACACAATAAATAAAAACACAATATTAAGCAAAATACTCATGAACAATTTAAAGCAACAATTGAAAAAGACAACTATATTGATGACAGGACAGTGCAGTTATGGTGGGAGTGAGTAGGCCAGTCTGAACAGATATGTTTTGAGTTTGGACAGGAAATGTGGCAGTGTGTTTCTGTTGCAGAGGTCAGGGGGAGAGAGTTCCGAAGCTGCTGGGGAGCCTGAGAGACTGAAGGCTCTACTCCCCAAGACGGTGGTGACAAGACAGGCAGGAGGGACTGAGAGCCGTAGAGAGGAGGAGAAGCAGAGGGAGGGGGCGGGGGTGGAGATGTGGAGGAGCTCAGAGAGATATGTAGGGGCGTGGTTGTGTATAGCTTTAAATGTGAGGAGCAGGGGTGGGGGGGTGGTGTGTGATGATGTGGGTGGCTGAGTTCTGGACCAGTTGAAGTTAATGAAGGTTTTTTTTGAGGGAGACCAACAGAAGGGAGTTGCAGTAATCCAGGCGGGAGGTGATGAGGCTGTGCACAAGGACGCAGTAGAGTGAGGTGTGAGGGAGGGGCAGAGGATGTTGCGGAGGTGAAAGTAGGCAGAGCGTGTGATATTATTGATTTAGGAATAGCGTAGCATAGGCTCTTTAGTTCTTCACCACTGGATCACATTTAGGGCTGCTAAACCCCGAAAATAGGGGGCTATTGCCCTGAAAACCCATCACATTTCTCCTCCTCTGTTTTGAGACAATCCCCCTCAACAGGCTTCAGCTTTACAGGCCTTTGTATGAAATAATGAAATATTGATAGTTGAGGCCAGGACTTAAAAGTGATAAATAACTGTAATGTTAGTGCTGTGTGTTTTTGCGCTGCTTTGGCTCCTCAACAGCACTTTCACAGTCTGAACCAGGTTTACTCATCACAATAGAAGAAGCAGAGAACTTTGCTGCACAAGGAAGAAAAACATCTGCTCACGCTTCAATATGGCGACCATCATTCAAAATGTTATTTTTATTTACGAATATGCCACGGCACACCCTGGCACTCTGAGACAATGACAGTACCGTAGAGGCCCACCTGCAGCTCACAGCTCGCTGTCCTCTGCTGGGACACAGCGTGAAGCGAATGGGATGTCTGCAGTAAATATTTACAGTGCACAGGGAGTTTGCTTGGTTTGGGCGCTGTTACTCTGTGGCGTGCGGTGACAGTGTGCGAAAGTTGTTGCTAATTTGGCGCCAAACAGAATTTAACATTTAACTTTTGTATTTTTTGTTTTTGTGCTCCACTATCGTTCAGACATTGATTTTATCATTTTGCCGTCTAGCAATAGCAGTGATGTTAACGTAAATGAAAATGATTGACATGATTTTACAAGCAGCTGATTGGACAGAAACGTCACATCTATCCAATCAATCACCTGCTTATTTCTCATGTTTGCGCCTCAGTTGTTGCCATCAGTTGCGCCTGCAGAACTTTTTAATTAGGCTGGCCAGGTAGGGCCATAAGAAAAGTTAGGGGTGGCCAACACAGAAGCTATTTAGGTATCCACTGTCTGTTAGTAATCTTTCCTTTGTTTACATTAGTAGGGATGTTTCTTAGTGTTTAGTTTTCACCAGACACAGCTCACAGAAGAAAGGAAAATGCTACAAAATCAAAAGAGACTAGAGTTCATTAAAAGCCACAATAAAACTGAATTTGACAGAAAAGATAAGGCTCAGGACCAGGTTGTTTATTAACATTTTCCTGAAATTCTGCTTATTATGTCTTTAATGCTCCTTTATTAATGTGTGAGAACATTTTAAATACAAAACCACCAATTCAAGACAAAATAATATTTGTTAAACAACGATGAGAAATGTGCAATCATAATTCATCTCTTCCTATTGTCTTTGAGGACAACAGGCACAAGGAAAAATGCACTGAGCATTTCTTTAGTTGTCAACTAAAGTTCATCTTAAAACTCAAAATTAAAATACAAAGATTTATTTCCTGTGTTTTCACAGTATGGGCTAACATTTTAATTAGGATTTTTACCTTAACATAACAGCTTCGGAGTTATTGTGATGGGTTAATAATGGCTTATTTGCGGTGAATGGAGTCTGTCCCAAACCCCTCTGGTCGGCGACCCGCCGTACCATGGATTAAAAAAGTCTCGTGCAAGTCTCGGGTCTCGCGAGAAACGTTTTTGTATTTTGATATTTAATATATATAATAAAGATGTTTTAATTCAGGTAGGACACCACTAAAGGCCTAGGTGTAAAATGCATGGCGGGCCTCTGGTGTAGACCAATGGGAGCGTTCCTTTTTCCAGAAGCAAGCGTGTGATTGGCTAAAGACCCTCTTTAGCCAATCACACGCTTGCTGATCAAATTATAAAGCCGAGATGAAGTCTTAAGCTCTCTTTTGTTTCACAGATGATTCCTGTTACAACAAACTGTTAGTGATTAAACTGTCAAGCTAAATGCAATAGTAAAAAAGTTGGGTAATTCCCGGTTAAGTGATTTGCTGTAATACACAAATTCTCAATATTATGGAAATAACCATCACTGCCAACAGCATTTTAACTGCAGTACATGTTATGCCCTGCTCCCACACCCTTTTTACCCATACTGTACAAAGGATTGGCGTATGTGTGAATACAGGTCTAGGGAAAGGTGGAGGTGATTCTCCAGACATCTTCCACGGGACATGTGGGTATGGGCTTTTTGCTGGGAATGTTCCAGGACCACCTCACACCCTAAGCAGCTGACATAAGCTTTATAGACCCTTCCACAAGTGACAGCACAGATAACCACACAGGCTTGACAGTGATGGAAGAAGACAACCAAACCTTTTTTATTCATTCTAACAAGTTAGCAAACTAAACCCGGTAAATAAAAAATTATTACACAACAAATGGACTGTTTTCCATACAGCTGGCAAGAAAGCTGTAAACAAAAAACAACAAAAGAAAAACAAAAAAAACAACGTCCATTAGCATAGAAATGCATGATTTAGCATGATAGCTATAACCTAAGCTAATTACTTGTTAGTTACTATGGTTACCCCATCACACTGGTAAAATTAGCCGGCTAATTGCCCTGGTTAAAAAAAAAAAAAGATAAAAATGCTTAATATGGAGCTAAATCAATCATATTTTTTTATTATTATATTTGCTATTGAATGACCAGAAAGGCGTGTTATAAATAAAATGTATTACTATTATTAATATTATTATTATTATTATTAATAAATGTTCTCTCTAACATCGAGTGTGTTCTCAATCATCCAAGACATCTTTAAAAAAAAGGTTAAAGTAAAAACATCTGGACTGGGGTTTTCACTGTTTTGTCTCTATTTCCTAGAGACTTTATCAATTCTCAGATCAACTGGTAGGAAAGATGAGCTTTAATCTCTATAGAGGTAAAGAGTCAAATGATAGTTATCCAGTTTTGCCGTTTTATATTTATCTCTATTTATTTGTATAGGCATGTCTGTTGGTCCTTGTGGGGTGCACTTAATCATGACCAACACATGTGACGTAAAAGACAGGCACATGTAATTCCTGAGTGACCATAGCTGCCAAAATCTTCCTCAGTTTGTCCTATTCTGGTCCCTGTCTCCTCACATCCCATGGAGCGGTCTCTATTCTCAGAGTCCATCCTGGGGGTCAGATATTTTAGAGATGTGTCCTGCACGTCATGCAGCAACAACCTCTTTCTCCATCTTTAGCTCCTCTTAAAGTCACAGACAACTTTAGTCCCTCTTCTCCATCTGGACTTGTGTGGCCTGCTCGACTTGACTGTTTGACTTAACACCATTATTTTGGGCTCGCTTCTCTCCCACTTATGCTACTGGATACACGGATGCACTGGCTTTTGACTGGTTAAACCTTTGAATGCAATGATTTTACTTTATTCTACAGATTGACATTACCTGTGTGTGAATTAATTTATGATTTGAATTTTTTATTTCAATGGTGAAGGTCATAACTGTAACTTTAGGACTGTTGTGATAATATAACATGTTTCTTATACAATCATAAGATTTTTTTTCTAAAATGACAAATTTGACTTTAGGCTGAAGAAACAGGTTGAAATAGCTACAAACTATTCTATTGAGTAATTACTAATATAAATCTAGTCTATAGTTTCATTCATAATTTTAAGAGAAATAAAGAAGTGGCCTTTTGTAGCCCAACCCGCTTTAGTTCTTGTCACCAGAACCATGGCCTGCTGTTAAAGCTGGTTTATTTTGGTTTACCTTTGGGCTCCTTCACGGGATGTGAGGAGAGATGTTTTCTCCACTGTTGCTATAGTTACCGCTGTGTCTCTGTGGCAGTGGGCTACAGTTTGGATGAGGTCATGTTTGGACCAACAACAAGTGTTTTATTCCAAACTCAAGCAGATGTTGGTTATTGGTGAGTTACTGTTAAACCGGCGCTGGCTGCTGCTGGTGACGTAGCCGCGGACTGAGCCGCGTTTACGGCGCATTGATAAAGTATCTCTTCATGATGGAGTCCAGAGGCTGACATCGATCCGCTGCAACCTGTGTGCGCGCGCAGAAGGAAGGAAGCCGCTGCTTTTTTGTTCTTTCTTTTTTTTGGCTCGGTGACGTTTTAAGGCAGGTCCGGGTCTAAGCGCCAATGATACGAGCCGGTCCTATTCAGCGGGGAGCAGCGCGATGAGCGGCGGTGGCAGCGGAGCACCGCGAAGGAGCAGCCAGCGCGCGACGAGGAGGCGACACCCCGAAGAGAGGCGACCGAGAGGGGCATGCGGCATCGCGACCACAGCCCCCCCGCCCAGCAGCTCTTCAGCCTGCCGCCCCCGCCCTCTTCTCAGCACCGCCACAGCCTCCACGAGCTGCCGCGCGTGAGCCAGCCCCCCCGCGGCGACCCCCATCCTCTGCCCGGTGTCAACACCGCCCAGCACCGACCCCCGTCCGGCGGCCGGCCTCAGCAGGACCCCTGGGCTCCGCTGCAGCCCGATCCTCCGAGCTGCCACTGCGGTGCGCCTCCGCAGCCCCCCCCGCCTCTGCCGCGTCCCCTCCCGCCGCCGCCGCAGAGCTCCGCGGCGCGAGGGGCTCGTGTCCGGACCCCGCAACAGCAGCAACAGCGGCAACAGCGGCAGGAGGCGGCGGACAGCCGCAGGGGGCGAGGCGCGGACCCCTCCCCTGCTTTCGATGAGTGCGCGTGGACCCAGGACCCGCAGCAGACCCCGCAGCTCCGCGCGCAGCAGCAGCTCCTGGTGGGGAGCAGCCTACCCATCAGCCACTGCGCCAGCGGCTCGGGGGAGCGATGTAGGAGCCCGCAGGTCGGCCCCCCGCGCGCCCCGCAGCACTGTGACCGGGAGCGGAGCCCTCCTCACCGCGTAGCCGCCCCTCCCGCGCGGAGCAGCAGTCGAGGCTCGAGCCATCACCTGTGGCCCGAGAGCCGCAGCGACCTCCGTCAGGTACGCACTCTGCACGTGCACGAGCAGCCTTAACGCTGCCCGTGCGCGGCCACGCCTGTGTCTGTGTTTGTGAATGAGACAGAAGTAGATAAAGGCAGCGGTGTTCAGCGGAGCGCCGCGGTGCTCCGTTAAACATAGCGACAGCCTGTTGTTGTCCCGCGTGTGTTGGCACGCGCACGGCACGCTGTCACGCGCACACACCTGTTCCGTGTTGCAGCGGTGTCTCCTCGGGGCTCGCTGTAGGACGGAATTGTTCTCGCTCTGTCCTCGGTCTGTGAGCTGTGTGTTCTCGGTCTGTGAGCTGTGTGTGAACGCTGTGTCGCGTAGGAAGAAGGACATATCTCTGCAGACGCTCAGACTCCACTCGACGCTTTGCTTAATTTGATTACGGACAACCTGTTAGCATGTTAGCTCACGACACTGAGCCCAAGTCCCGTATCTCCTGTTGAAGCTGTGTCAGTCATAGGCTTCTAGATCCATCTACAGGTAGGCAACATGTACACTGTTTTTTTCTGACTGAGATGTATGCTTTTATGGCACTCGTGTGAGAATAAGGCAGAAGACTGGAGACAACTGCTGCAGTGCTGAGGCAGTTTCATTAAACAGCTGTCTGAGTAGTCTTTATTCCGTTCAACAGAAGGAACGAGTGAAAATCATCCCCATGACGTTTGGATTAAAAACTAGGACATAAATCACGGATACTACACTGTAAGTTTAATGTTAGCTAATTACAGACATTGAGCTTTTATTTTCAGAGAAGTCTAAAAGAAGCAAATGTGTAGGCTACGTTTAGTGGAATACTGTATTTTTAAGAGATCTGGGTAGCCTACATTGTTGCAGACTAAAAAAATCCTTGGCCAAATAATGGACATAGTGGTTTATCCTTCATTTGAGTTTTTATGTTTGTTAAAACCTACCAAAGGCTTTTGGTTTAGTTTTGTAAAAAGTCAGTTCATTAATTGACTGAATCTGACGTTTATTGTAGTTTACCTCCACATTTATGCTTAACCTTATCCAGCCTGAGCAATAATCATTAGAGGTGAATAGGCTTTGTTGTCATCAACAGATAAAAGGACAACAAAAAGTGTGGCATTTTCTATAGCCTTCAGAAATAGGCCAGCATTACATTAACATGTCAGAATTAAGTTTAGCTAAGGTTAAAAAAAATGTCTAAAAGCCATTGTGAAAATAAAATTTAAATGCAACAAATGTACACCTAAAAGTTGTAAACGTTTTTTTTTGTGAACAAGTAATTGGTATGATACTAATCTTTTTTTTAACAGATGTCTTTTTTTTCTCCATTATATCCCACAGACAGTCTTTAAGTACACCATACATACAGTTCCTTGTTTAATCCAAAAATTTCGATCAAAAGACAGGCCAAGAGCACGAGGGATCCACAAAGCCACAGCATCCCAATCAGATAGTGCTCGTTTAAATGCTGTGGCTGTTTGCAGCTGGCACCGTCGTGGCAAAAGTTGCTCCATTGAACCACCTTGACACAACTGTTCTGAACCGAGATTTGAAGCATCAGCAAAAGACTTAAATGACTTTAAATGAAGGAAGTTTACTTTTTGAAGTTCAAAGTAATATGTGAGGACATAGACAGCTAGGATCAGTTTTTGGGACAGATCATATACTTTAACCCTTTTGTGGGTGAGTATTTATGAGCTGATGTGTAAAAGCCAATTAAAAAAAAAGTTGATGAAGGCTGATAAGACCTACCAAAAAGACAATGTGCTCCATATTCTGTAAGGCATTAATACAGCATTTCTTGTCATTACATGTAATGAAATCACAGTGTGACCTCTAGCAGGTGTAAACTACCATTAGCAATAGCACATGTTGCATCCAGAGGCACATTTCAATCTCTTTGGCTGAGTTTTACTTCCCGTACTGCTGAAAATTCATTTCTTTTTCACTTGCTGGCTGGTCCCCATACCGAACGCAAGCTTTTTGACATCTTTTTTAAATTTTATTTACAGAAAAAATTACACAAAATATAAACGCACGCTGTCTATAGGGCCTATTGCATCCAATTGCAACTCAGATGGGTTCTTTGTAAAAATTATTGGGTGAGCAAAAGCAAAGGGTTCTCTCAGCAGATTTACATGGATGTATTTGTATATTAGACAGAAAGTTCCTACTGTGCCTAGTAAAAGGTGTCATTGGAATGAGCTTGGCCCTATATTTTTCCATAGACCCGAAGCCGTATGTGTGTTTCTTTACTGTTCAAATAATGTCTGCGTCTATAATCGTGATGTGCATTCTACCTTAATGTAGGTGACTTTATTGACAAGTGTGCTAATCTCATTTGGCAGATCTTGGTTTAACAGTCTTTAATGGGGAAGCACAGGACCTAAAAAAAGTGTCCAGCATTACCTAGGTGTCCAGTGAATTGTAGCATGTAGTCTTTAGCTGGCGTAACCCTAAATTCTTATAATATTGAAGGACCAACTTAATATTACGCAACTTGCTAATTGTGAGTTTAGACTTCTTAGACAATGTCTAAGGTGAAAACTTTTCCTAACTCTGGCCTTGGGACACTGCCAATCTTTTAATTGAAACAACCAATGGACAAGACTAGAAACAGCACATCTTAGAACTCTCACATTACCGTACACACATTTAATGCATTACACAACTACTGCATAATCCAATTTGTATCTTGAAACCACAAATCTACACCAAGATGACATATAAAGCCCCCCAAGGACACACTCTTAAGTATCAAACCTTTTCCACTGGCTCTGAACAGACCAAGTATTCCGATACAGTACTTATCTATTCACGGATATTTGATGGGATCGCAGTTACATCTTATTGACGGGCCCTTAATGAGACAGCCCCTGGCCATGCTCCTTTTTTTTCTTTTTGAAATGCTTTAAACAAAACCCTTGTGACAGAACAAGCAAGTATACGATTACAGTGCAGCCCCGAAACCCAATAGCGAGGCCGGTGACCGTATCGTGTCCCGCCTCAATCATTGGTCTTTGAAAGGCACGTCGTCGCTCCTATTGTGACGGCCTATGTAAGTACTCTAATGCCTGCCACTTACTGCTATGCTGATCCACCCTGCAGGGACACAGGCTACATCAACACTAATGGGTTTGTGCTGGTTGAACAAGGCAGATTTTTGTTCTGACATGGGAGTGATTAATTGTTTTAAGCTTATGTCAGATTTAGTAGCAGCTTTGGTCACAATAGACCTGGAAAAATTTGGTCACTTTTCTGTATTTTGTAAATGTGGTTCTATTAGATACTTATTCCCTAGAATAGATAGTTGTCAGGACACTTTCAGTTTGGAGAAGCAGACAAGAGCAACACAACAAAGAGTTAATCATGTACGGATGTACATTTGGACAGTAAAAACCTGATATAAACACTCAAAATTTTAAACGGTGAACTTATTTATTGCTTAGAAATGGTCTAAATTCTCCACAGGTGACGTTGAGGTGCCTGTACTTGGAAGTGTGAAGGTGCATATATTATGAGCAGAATAAGAACCTATTAATTTCCAGATAAAAACATACTTATGTGACTTACTTTTAGTTTTAGAAGCTGATATTCAGTAACTATGATAAATATTGCAATAATAAAAATAAGGGCAATTTTTGAATCCACATTGCCAAAGTAAAAGTTGAAGGGATTTTCTAAAGAAATACAAGGCTCTACCCTAGTTTCCACTTGCTTTCACCAAGTGTTTTGTGCTAATTTATTCATGCTACGATAAGCTATGATAGGTCAATCATTTTGATAGTGTCTATTACATGGTATGCCATTAAGTTATTGTAAAACAAGCTGTTTTTGCAATCTTGATTGCCCGTACAGCTCTCTTAGCGTTAATGTTTTTTTTCTCAGATTTATTCTGGCTGTTTGCCTCCACTGTGTGTTTTTTGTTACTATTGTTTCTTTCTAAATTCAGCCAAACGCTAAGGTAATTGGGCTGCCGTCTTGCTCCTTAAAAAAAAAAAAAAAAAAATTCCATTTTCCTCAAGTTGTGATAACACTGTAATAACAGTGGGGTTTAAACGGCTGGACTCAGAACAATTGATGACGACAGATCTGCTTATGCCTCATGCCAGGAGAAACATTATGTTGATCTAAACTTTCTCTATCAGTCATCTCGCTGTTGTTGTTACAGGGTGGCCGTTTGTTTTTCTCTCACTGGCTTTTGGCGTTTGTGAGGCCAGCCCACTCATTTTGTTGACGTTACCATGACAACACAGTTAAAGTTTTGAATACCTTGTGATCTAATGCATGTGCTTGTCAGATGGTCCAGGTTTGTGAGTTTTTAGGTAATTTTTTGTTATGTTCATGTGCATTACACCCACAAAGATAGCATTAGAAAAACAGTTTTCCTCTAACACAAGAAAAATGTTATAGGAATTAGCTGTAGAAATAAGATAAATTAAAATATAATCTTTATTATTAAGGAATTTGATAGATGAGAATGTTTTGGACACATGTGATTACATGTTTGCTTGTTGCAAAGTCTTAAGTTGGAGATTTGAGAGTTTTGGTGTACACCAAATAAACAACGGAGTAATGACTACCGTTAATACAGAGATAGTTTCTATTCTAGCACTGCATCTCTGCTTATACAGAGAAAGAGAGACAAAAAACAGAAATGGAGAAAAGGAAAGAAAAGTGAAATGTGTATAAATACTGATAATGCATTGTTTAATGAGGCGGAGGTAATTGTGTGCATCGGTCTGACACAACTTGGAGCTAGAAGTTTAATGTCAACTTTACATTTTGGTCTAATATTGTATTTCACCGTGGTAAATTGGCTTAATTTTACCTTTTTTATAATAGCATAAAGGCAGGAAAGGTAGCTATGCTGTTGTTGAGGGGTGGGGTTGGGTCGGTGACCAGGATGGAAGAAAGATTTGTGTCATTGTGTCATGCAGCTTAAACATGGCACAAGTCGGACTTGATATAACCTTTTTATTTTAGAAGATGAATGCAAGTATTTACTAAAATGTAACTTTAGGAAACTTAACGGACTGTTATGGTTTAATACGGCACTAACAGCTTTAAGTCCAGGTCATCTTTATATTGACGACAATTGGTTATCAGATATTATAACTTGCATTTAGCCAAAAAGTAAATTTCAACTTTTTGGACAAGTTTCCAAGTTCGTTTCTTGACTTAAACAAGGATTCATTAGCAAATCAGCAGCTAAATTCTTTTTAGGGGCCTTCCAGACAACAGCACACTTCAGTTAGTAGTTGTAGTTCTATAAACCGATTTAATTCACATTTTAAAATTTTAGATTTGAAACTATTTTATGAAAGAGTAAAGTAACAAAAACTCCCAATTTCTTCATCTTTTATTCCAAAAAACAGTTTTTAAACCCATTTGCTAATTTAAACTAGGATTCAGTAACTTTCAAAGCGGGAACTGTATAATATTTCAATAAAATGTTGATAGAACTTGTTTTCGCTCTAAAAACACTGATATTTCAGTATATTTCAGTGACCTGTTCGGTTGTAGTGCAGACAAATCACATGCTGAACTCTTGCAAGAGAAACACTGTGTTCATTTAAACTTTCTCTATCACTCATCTCGCTGCGGCGATTTGTTTTTTTCCACTGCCTTTTTTCCCCCCTTCTTTTTTGCTCGTGAGGCCTGCCGACACCTTCAAAAGCACACTCAACCCTGGAACGAACAATTAAATGTCAGACAAGGGGCAGACCTGAGTCCACATCCTCCCAGTGTGACGAAGGAGTGGCACCGCTGTAGATCTGCGATAAGGTCTAACAATGAGCTACGAGGCGAGCAGGGGACAGTCGCTTAGTTTCTCCCGCAGCTGGCAGCGCAGACAGTAAGTATGAACATGAGGCGCTTTTAATAATTGATCGCTGTTTTCCCTAGTTTTTATCTGCTGTGTTAAAGTGCGGGGCTGTCTTTTTGCTGAGCTGAAATAGATTTGAAATAGATTTCCCTGTGTTGCCATGGAGAGATCAGCCTGGCATTGTGCAGGCGTTGTACTCGTGGGGTAGAGGATTTAAGCATTGAACTACATTATGTTTTGGATTTCTTTCACACTTGCAGCAACTGTAATGCAGGTTCTCAGAAACAAATACAAATTTTACTGTACTGTTACTGTATGCAAGGTTGAATAATTTAGTTCTTTCGTAATGCTTTGCTTGTTTGAGTTGTGAGACAAACGGATTGGAGCTTTGCAAAACCAAAAAAAAGGTTTTAGTTAAGTTTGCGTGTTAAGCCTACAAAAAAAAATTGTTTTGTTTGTTTTTGTTTTTTTTATTTTGCAGACTTTTATGTAAACAGTGTCTTGTCAATTAGATTTATTTGCTAGTAGAGGCATTTTCAAAAGGCCCAATCTTTTGTAAAACGCTAAAGTGGTGTGCATTCAAGTTAAATGTTGTGAAAAAGTATGGTTCCCATTAATTTTTAGCTCCTAGTTAGATGCTAAATTTAACCTTTTGTATAAAATAGTTTAGCTCTTTCACTATGGTGCTATGTTTGCTAGATATGAGAGCGTTCAAAATATGTCCACTTCATAAATACTTTTCTAAGTCCTTCTGATGGTTTATTGAGTCTAGTGCCTAAGCCGAAAACAGCGCTTGCAAGTTGAGCTGCTGCCGACCTGACACAAGTCTTGGGTCCTGTTCACGTTGCGAGAGTGACAAATTGATTTATGGAAAATTCTGTATACACATAGCAACCCCCTGCAGTGCAAATTTGGGCTTTTGCTAAGATCATACCAAAACAGCGTACACTTTAAATTTACATTTAGTCATTTAGCAGACGCCCTTATCCCCCCTCGACTCTAAAGTCTAATCCAAGAGATTTTACTCTAGGTTTCACTCTTCAGGTATTGCAGTGTCCCTATAATTGGTGGAAATGTACCAAAATATGGAATATCTCTAAGTAGGTAGAAAAGTAAGACTAACTTTAGGTTAGGGGTGTGCAATATAACGAGAGTGATTTTGTATTTGGTGGAGTTCTATGCTCACACACAGACAGACGTAGTTTGCTTTTTCCCTCCCACTCACACTGTTTGTCTGTGTTGCTCTGACTGAGTGACAGACGGATTTAACCAGTCACACTAAAGAGTGGGCTGCGCTCTGTGCAGTAGATCTTGGTCACAGGGCGAGTCATGAGTTAGCGCTCTTCACTACAGTTTAAACTCATGCTACCTTGGTTTATGAAGTGTTAAAAGCAAGAAACAACAACAGCACGTTACTGGGAGCATCACAGCACTGTTAATTCACACTGTTAATGTGAGGTCACTAACAACAGTCACAACAATGACGACTTTTACTTCAGTCACTGTTGTTGTAAGTGGTACTCCTGAATCGATCACTATACGACTCATAACTGTCCTTAAATAACACTGATGTTTACCTCAGTCTGAGAACACACTTCTGTGACTACATTTGGGAGAAATATCTCTTTGTTGTTATTACTACATTAGACTTTCTGTGTTATATGGTGAATTTCTGCTGAACATGCAAGACAATGCACAATATAAATTTTCAGAAAAATTATCAGTAAATTTATTTGATTTGTTACATTGTGCATGACTCTTTGTTGAATAAATGTGTTTAAGTAAAAAAGAAAGTTATAGACAATATTAAATCATTGACTCAAACATCCTTGACTAACTCGGTTCTCTCAGGGGCTTCCTCCCACGTCCAAAGACATGCATAAGTTAATTGTCCCTAGTGAATGAATGTGAGGGTGAATGGTTGTCTGTCACTGTCTGTCTCCAAATGTTAGCCCTGCGACTAACTGGCCACTGTCCAGGGTGTACCCCGCCTCAGGCCCAAAGCTGCTGGGATAGGCTCCACTCACCCGTGACGACAATGAATGAATGAATGAACGAATAAAAAATCAACATAAATTGTGATCAAATCAAAATTGTAATCTTGGCATAAGGAAAAAGATATGTAATTTTTGCCATATTGCCCATCCCTCAACTCGGACATATTCTGTCTAAACTTAACCATATTTACTTAATTATATTTGCTGTTAAAACAGCGGTCCCCAACCTTATATGCGCCACGGACTGGTTCAATGTCAGACAATATTTTCACGGACCGGGGTATGGCAGATAAATACACAAAATAAAATGATACTAGCACCATAAAAGCTGTAATATTTATATTAATATAAATATTAATAAACGTGTTTTTAATGCAGGATGCAGCATATTATGCAGAAATCCATATTTTGTAGGACTCTTGGTATTGTCTGTTAAATGCAAGGTTTAATTTCGATATGCGATATAAATGATAAAAAATTGGCATACGATAGAGATTTTAATTCTATACGATAATACATGTACACATGGCTGTAAACGGAGGAGCTGGTGAAAAAGACGCAACATCCATTATTTGGACGTAAGTCCTCGTGATTTAAGCCGCCTGACGTGCAGCAGCAAATTATACTCTGTAGAGTGTGGGGGCAACAGTTCGGCTAAGAGAGAGTAACACGACTAATCAGTTGTACTCACCTCAAAGCGAAACATGTTACTGAATACTGACGGAGCTGGCAAAGCTGGTATTCAGTAACATGTTTGCTTTGAGGTAGTACAACAGATTAGTATGTTTCTCGTGAAGTCTCCGTGAAGACTTCACGGAGCTAGCATAGCCAGGCAATGCAGCCAAAGAGCGAGCGAGAGAGAGAGAGAGAGCGAGCGCGCGAGAGAGAGATTATAGATTAAATTAACATATAAAATCTTACACGTTTGTCAACAGAAAAAAGTGTGAAAGATCCCCGAATTGACCGTGCTGTTGCTTTATGCAAGAAGATTGTGAGTTCCTTTTCAGGAATACAGGAATAACATTAAAAAATACATTTAGCAGTTTGGCTTTCCTTAGGATCTATGTAACCTGTTCTGAAATGATTCTATTATAATTTATATATCGCAATATATATCGTTATCGCAAGAGGCTGCAATGTATATCGCAATATGGATTTTTGGCCATATCGCCCATCCCTAGACCGGGACAAGCTTCAAGAGTGAATCCGGTCATTTTTCAAAATAAAACATCGTTCAGACTCGGATAATAAATAAAACGGAAATAATGTAAGTTATTTATTAGGGATGCACCGATACCACTTTTTTGGAAAACGAGTACGAGTACTTGCATTTCAGTACTCGCCGATACCGAGTACTTAATAAAAAAACATGATTTAAATTTACAGGTAACAGCTTTAGTCATATAATTTAACAAAAAAACAAGGCACGGGGCAAACACTGCTTGTCCAAATATCCGTGGTGAAACTAAACGAAGAGGAGGCTTGCAGTAGGCTGTGGATGTGTTTTTTCACGGAGTCGTGTAGTTTAGGCAGCTCCGTGTCAGTCATGTAGCGGCGGCTTGGGACATCATAACATGGAGGAGACGCATGAATCCCACATTTTCTACCTCCGAAAGTGGCTGGTCACTCAATGCAATGTACTCGATTATTGCCTGTGTTATTTTCACCGCACGTGGATTGTCTCTGGACATCGTCTTGCAAGAGTTTGCTGCAGTGTGGGTTGTGTTGGTTTAGAAGCGTGGGTAAACTCTTTATACTCGTTGTCGTGTTGGGATTTTAGGTGCTTGATTAAATTACTTGTGTTAAATGCGCTACCTTTTGAGCCTCCTCTGGACAATTTAGCTGAGCACAATTTGCAGTCCGCCTTTGTTTTGTTTTGTCTTCATTCACTTTGAAATAGTTCCACACGGCTGACATGTCTCGTCTTTCCTTCGTTCTCCCCGCTCTGAGCTGCAGCCGGGGCCTGGGGGCGGGCACTCGGCGCCTGTGATTAACCCCTTACACGCCGCTCAAACATAGACATTTCTCAGACCGTGGTATCGGCCCCGGTATCGGGGGACTTTTAACGAGTACGAGTACTTTCGAAAATGTGGTATCGAGGCCGATACCAGTATCAGTATCGGTGCATCCCTATTATTTATTCTTTCTCTGCGGCCCGGTTCCAAAAGACCCCCGGACCGGTCCGCGGCCCGGGTTTGGGGACCCCTGTGTTAAAACATATATTGTAAAAATAATCATCCAATTCTATGGAAGTTAAACATTTATTCTTTTGTACAGATTTAGCACTAAGAATGAAATGCAGGTTTAAATTTCTTTTACACGTTTACATCCATCTAGCCCTGTACTGGACAGTTTGTCCTGGAGCATTGTTGGCCAGGGCACACAAACTCTAATATTACTGTAAGTGGTGTTCAAACAGCGCTTGACTCCATCCAGTTCATTCCTTGTGTGTTTCGTCTGAGTGAGCCCGCACAAGGAGAGGTGTATTGAATTACTTGCAGTCCAGTTGAGCACAAAGGCTGAAAAGAAAGCGTGTTGGGGGTTTCCTCCGACACTCCGAGCCTTAATGCTCACCGCTGAGTACACCGATGCACCCGCAGCTCGGCCCACCTTTTCAATGCAATTTGTAACTTGACTGTTCGACCTCACATAATGTTTCTCTTCTCTAATGTGTGTAGCAACTTACAATATCTTATTTTTTTCCCTCTCTTTGTGTAGCATGCCAAGCCCTTAACCACGGCTCTTAGTTTAATAAATGACCGCAGATCATTTATATGGTAATTCCTGCAAGATCTTAGCCAAGAGATGCCAGGCATATAATGTATCAGCGCAATGCATATGCTTTATGGCTAATTAGCTTATTGATCTGAGGCTGTTCAGTGACGGGGCGCGATCACAACACAAACGCACTATGAGTAATGTGGCTGTAAGCAGGTATTTGTTTGTTCATTACACTGCTAAAAGGCCAGTGTTATTCAAATGTACAGTGATGGCTTCATAAGTGTGATGTGGGTTTCTGAATTGTAATGCTGTTGATGCGTGTGCAAGTTGTTGTATTGAAGTATAATAAGAAATGATTTTGAAGCAACATTTTGTTTTTAATGTTAATTTTCTGTACAGATCAAAGTTTTGGGAAATTCTGTATGTGCTGCTAAAGTTACACAAAAGAAAGGAAGCCAGTATTGTCCGGTTGTTTCGGATACTTACTGTTTGTTTCTGATACATAGCGTTTATTTGTAGGACTTTCCATTTTCTTTCTGGTTGTTTCGAGTTCTTTTTGGTTAATTTCCAGCTTTCTAAACGCCAAACAGAAGAATCAGAGAGCCTCAATTTAAATACATTTTAGGCAACTTGTTCTTTCATGTCCCTAGTGTTTGCGGTTTCATTTAACATAAAAGTAAAAATGTAGTCCCTTTGATCCACAAAGTAAATCTTCACCTTTTGTAAACTCCAAACAGAAAAATCAAGAGTGTGTCACAGAGGTAAAAATTCTTAAACAACCTGTTCTTTCACGCCCATTTCATTTAACCTGAAACTAAGAATGTAGTATCAAGTTGTGAATTTGCTGTTAAATGTTTTGTACAACTGTATCAGAAATAATCAGAAAATAATCCTAATCTCTGAGGACCACATGCATGCACCTTTCTACATTACTAAAATGTACTCATGGTTTGCAAAACATTAATATGGATTAATATGGCCAGAGGTCATTTTAATATTTTATTCATTCTAAAGTGTAAAATTAAACATGGTCTGAGTCATTCCAAAAAAGCCTGTTTTACTCGACACAGGGATTGGTGCATGTCCTAAGGGCAGTAGTGAGACGTGAGACATGTTGGTTTCATCATAGTTTGCTCACACAATTCTTTGGCGCTCGCTGTTTGCTCTTGAAAAATCCTGTTTGGATAGCCTCTCCTCCTATAGTAAAACTTCAGGCATTGGCAAAAACGTATGAGCCCATATTTGCCGTACTGTATGGTCACTATACTTTATATTCCCTTTATCATGTGTGCTCCCATTGGCTTTTTGAAAAACATAATATCCCCTCCACTTTTGGGTCTGTAGCCTCAGGACAGAGGCTGAATGCTGTTCACCTAAGCTATTTTTTACAGTATAGGTTATACGTCCACAGTGTTGTGCCTGAACGCGTTCATTGAACGATAGTTCATGAACTCGTTCATATTTTGGGCGAACGTGAACTGAACGTGCTGTATTACTGCCTGATGAACGTTACTGTGAACTCGTTCAGTCTGGTGTCTGTGAACGGCACGCTCTCTCAGGTTAACTTCGTTCAATAGGGTGCCAGATTTCTATAGAGCCTTCCAGGCGAAAATCCGGCTAAAACACACCGCAAACCAGCCGCAAACGGGTCTTAATATGTAGCGGAAAAACACCAACACACGTCCGCCGCATGCGTGACGCGTCATCAAAAAAAAAAAAAAAAAAAAAAGCATGGAGGCGACAGCAGCATGTAGTAAGGCGTATGATCATCTAAATTCATTCATGTAACTTGTTTGTTGAACCTGCCTGGTCTATTTTTCCAGGATTCCAATATTCTGTTTTAGCATGTGGACAATGGAAAATTATTAAAATTTAAAAACGTTTTCACCTTAATGATTACTGTCCTGTTTTTCTTTGAATAATTCCTCATTAAAAAAGACCATTCAAGCAGCACGTTTTTCCTCATGTTCTTGAGAATGTACTGTAGGGTTGAAAGCTGCAGCTGCTACTAGTGTGGAGTGAATGGACAGCAACAAAGCATTAAAGCAACAATGTCCCCTCAATGCTAATATAAACCCTGGTTGTATAAGGATTGAAAATTGGATATGAAAATTAAATCTGACGCATAGCTTCATTGTTAAAACTGATAAAATAATTGCTGTCTGTGATTTTACTGTATATGGGCTGTGGCAATAATTTTGAAAAATAATAGCTCGCAGCAACATATGAAAAAAAAGAACTATGAACTAGTTCATTTTTGGAACTGTGAACTTAGTTCAAAATTTTGAAGTTTGAACTGAACTGAACTAGTTCATTTTAAAATTTGTGAACTGAACTTTGAACTAGTTCTTGTAGAAAGTGAACTTTCCCAACACTGTACGTCCATTCCAGGTTTAATGCACCAGTTTCCTCTGGGTACGGATAAATATTCAGTAAAAAAAAAAAGTTATTTTCTCGGCAGCTGCTTAGAACCTGCTGTGTCAGCAATTAGTTTTAATCTGTGACAGAAAGTTAGAGCCCAAGTTATGATCAATTGTCTTAATGTGTTGATACATTCAAATGTATTATATTAAATTAAGCAACGATGTACTCACTCCCGTCAGGTCGACAACCTTAAATAAGAAGTGAGTCTTTGGGGCAGAAGTTTTATTTTGCAGTAGTCATGAAGGCCTTTGTAGTGTGGGACAGTTGAAACACTGACTGTCTTTGTAATATCTTTAGATGTATGATAAAGTGGGGAGAAACTGCGTCTTTTCTTAACGTCCTAGTGTGTCTGCACAATAGAGACATTAGGCTATGCAAAATCTAGATAGAGATGGCTTTTCCAAGTACAAATTCAGTGGTGAGTGGTGAAATGAAAAGGAGTAGGCCCTGCAAATTGCATCACATTTAAAAAAACTCCTGATTAGTAGATTATTTAACCATGGGGCGGCAGTAGCTCAGTGGTAGAGCGGCCGTCCTTCAACCGGAAGGTAGTAGGTTCGATTCCCGCTCTCCCCACAGTTCATACTGTCGTTGTGTCCTTGGGCAAGACACTTAACCCACCTTGCCTCGTATGAATGTGTTAGAATGTTGATGGTGTTGGTCGGAGAGGCCGTAGGCGCGGAATGGCTGCCACGTCTCTGTCAGTCTGCCCCAGGGCAGCTGTGGCTACAGATGTAGCTTACTACCACCAGTGTGTGACTGTGGAGTGAATATAATAATTAATAATTGATATGTAAAGCGTCCTTGAGCTCTGGAAAGGCGCTATATAAATAAAACTATATATGTTAAGAGTGAATGGTTGGCCTGAATAAAATGATTGCAGTGAAAATTTTAAATCCTGTTTAATGTGATGTTGTTTTGCTTGAGATGTCAGATTCCAGCCTAACATAGTTCTTTTGAATTACCTGGAAGCACAATACAGCTAACAGCCTTTCAACATAGACCAAGCCAAACAGTGCTTTTAGGGTCATGTTCTTGCATATGTTCTGTGTGAAACAATAGAAGTGAAGCAGCGAGTGAGTGAGTGGGAGGATAGTTTTAGCGTATCATTATCATGCATATGCCACAGCACTGTGTTAAAATAGTAAAAGGTTAGGTTAACTCTTTCCCGACCTCTGCTCACGAGAAAAGCCCTTATCATGTCACTTCACTGTTATCTCCACTCTCGCATGTCCCGGCCTAAATTATGCATCTCCAGCCATGTCTAAACAAGACGGGCTGCAAAGTGTTACATGACAAAGGGCTACCCAGAGAAACCCATGGAAACTCTTTTATCCATGGGTTTCTCTGGGAAGCCCTCTGGAAGGGTCTCACTTGAAGCTCATTCATTCATTTTCTACCGCTTTGTCCCGTTAGGGGTCGCGGGTGACTGGAGCCTATCCCAGCAGCTTTGGGCCTGAGGCGGGGTACACCCTGGACAGTGGCCAGTTAGTCACAGGACTGACATTTAGACATAGACAGTGACAGACATCCATTCAATCTCACATTCATTCACTAGGGACACTTTAGAGTTGTCAATTAACCTATACATGCATGTCTTTGGACGGTTGGGAAGAAGCCGGAGTACCCGGAGAGAACCCACGGTAACACGTGGAGGACATGCAGACTCCTCACAGAAAGACCAGAGTCGGCCAAGAATGTTTGAGTCGGCCGGGTTTTGAACTCACAACCTTCTTGCTGTGAGGCAGGAGTGCTAACCACTCTGCCACGTGCACCCTCACTTGAAGCTGCTTGTTTTTATTTTATTTTATTTTATTTTATTGGATGCTGAGACACGGCATTGAAGAGGACATGGAAAGTATCATGTCACATAGAGTTTTAGGTTAAGTTATTATTATGATGCATTGTTGTTGCATTACTATTTACAAAGGCTGCACTATATTATAGTAAAAAACTTGCAATATGCAATAAGTATTTTGAATATTGCAATAACAAAATGAGCTGCAATATTTGAATGCACTTTGTCATAGTAAAAATGTTTAATTAAATTTTTAGAAAGTACAAGGCTCTGGACTGTCATCTGGACTGATTAAAGTAGATAAAGCAAAAATTGAACCAGGACTAAATGGGTCTAAACTAGGACTAAATTAGGGCAGGGCGATATATTGATATATTTTTTTGCAAGTTATGGGATAAGCTTATATCCTATACACTACAGTATATCAATGTTATTATGTTGTTAATAGAGCTGCTGCGTTAATTTGTCTCCCTATCGCTGACTCACACTGCCCCGCCCCCGTTCCCTTTTGAAAAAGGAACTGAGCTAAACGCGACCAGAAACTAACTCCACACCGTGTAGGACTACCAACTCGGAGAGAGTCAGAGAGATTTGGACAGCAGTTTGCTCAATAAAAGCATTTGCTGTTGACTCTGACCGTGGTGTCTGAGAGACGTGCTGATATTTAGAGCCATTATGTTACTAAACCTTTGTCTGATGCTGGAAGCTAATCATTGTCACAAAATAAAATGACCCATGTGAAAACCTTTTAAAGCATTAGTTTTGCAATAATTCTATATAATAGGCCTAATAAAAAATGTAAACATAATAACGACCAAAGATTGAGTCGCGCAGGTTTAAAGGAGACATCTGACAGTAGGGGTGGCACAATGTAAGATTATATTGCTCATCGTAATAAATACAGTACTATTTTTATTATTTTATTATTTTTATTTTATTATTAACTATTTTTTTTTTTTTTTTTTTTTACCACAATGCCATTTGAAAATATTTGTTTAGGACCTAAGACCATGATCATGTTGATAATTTAAGAAGTAGATACTCAAATGCTGGATTGCGCTATCCTGCTCGGTTTATGCTTTCCGTTGCTCAGCAATGTTCTGAGCGAAGATTTTAACGTCAGTCTAGTGCCACAGCTATCAGTAATTTTAGTAATTAGTAAGTAATCTATCAATTAATAGTTTGATTAATCAAGTATTTGGATAAATAGCACAACAGCATATTTTTTAAAAGTCAGCAACACAGTTTAAATAAACAGATATAACATAAGATTTTCTGTTTTGAAATAACATCAACATGTATTTATTCTTGATTGCACATCCATCAGCATTGTAATAGCACTTCCATTTCACATTATATGTTCATTATAAATGCAAAAAATAAAATACCTGAGACATAAAGGCTATTAAATAAGAAAAAACATGTCTGTCAACAAAAATGCTGTCTAATGAGCCTAGTCCTTTACAGAGTCTTTGATTATTGCGCTAATATTGACCAACAGTTATTGGAACATGTGAGGACCATAACCAAGTAAAGTTTAAACAGCTGCAGAGAGTACGAGGGTTCAGCTCCAGGCGCACAACATTCTTGTCACAGCTCACTGCAGGGACTACACTGAAGAACACACAACAGGGTTGTCCAGACTTGACACTAAGGTCCCTGGAGGATCAGGTACAGGTGTGAAAATTTGGGAAGATTTTGTTCATACAACCAGGGCACAGATTTCAGTGGACGTGTGAAAGTGGTTTTGGCTGCCACGGGCATGGATGGACGTGTCCACTCAAATCATTGAGGCAAGATAAAGATTATGGAAGCATTTTTCTAATCGATTTATTCGATGAGTTGTTTCAGCCCTACTTCAGTCTCTATCCAGCAGAGATCAGAGATGTAGACAATAGTTTGTTAAATAATACGTTATTACATAGCTTTATTTCCCCTAAAGGCTGTGTTGATTCTGACGGATACGCTGAATGTGAACATCATGCAGCAGTGGGTGCTTAAAAGTGCTTAAAGTTCTTGATGGCAAGCCCTGATTCATGTTATTTTGTTTAACCACAAAAAGTATTGTAAAATGATTCCAGTATGTTTTAGTGACATTTTTAAACTGTATTAATATTGATATTGCAAAAAAAGGAGTTTGTGGCCAGGATAATTGTGACACAAAATTCTAATATTGTTCCATGTCTACCTGGCAGCAATCTGAATACCTATTCAAAAATATTTTTGATGAAATAATAGCTAGGCAGTTATGGATATGATGCTCACTTACCAACTTGTGTGTGGAAGACAATAATGTTATTGCAATACAAGTTATTCTTTGCGTTCTTGTGATTGATAATAACGAAATAACAATAAATTTGCAATTATATTGTTCAGTGCTTTGCCAAATCCTCAAAACATTTATGCTAAATATACTGTGTGTGCCTTCCTATTTTGAGTAAATGATTTTGCGTATAGCAATTATATTTTATCATGAAAAATTTGTTCACACAGCATTACATAAAGTTATGTAATGGATTATGACGTCCAGCCCGTGTTGAACAACATTCCAGGTTCTCCAGGCTGCGTGGAAACCCTCTGAAGAGTACTGTTATTCACACGGCTGTCACACGAGGAGGAGTGTCTTGTGTGTTCCCGTCGCGCTCGCTGCTTCTGTCGGTGGTTTCTATGGTGTTGAGGCCATACAGCTGCTCCAACCTCCATTATCAGCCTCTCTCCCACTGTTAACCCTTTTATCACCAAGTGGTCCACATACTACCCTCCATTTCCTAGTGCCACTTCTTTCTTTTAATCCTCTTGCCCACAAAGCCACTGACCGCCTTTTTTTTTGACAGTACATTCCCGATTGCCTCTGCTCCCCAGCCGTCTTTATCAGCCTGAATAAATAAGTTTTAAATAGAATCAATTTACACTAAAGGGCCTAAGGGGAATTAGGGAACAGCAGAACTTAATTTGATAAGTGAAAAAAGCATGGAGCTCCAGGCTGGTAGCACATATTTGAAGATTTGTATCATACTATAAGACTACAACAGACTCAGCGGAGGACCGCAAGTGTTCTGAATAACACTGTGTAGGGTTGGACAATGTTCTGGTTTGTTGTAAATATAACAACAAGGTATGATATTAGTAAATTGTATTATATGTGCAATATTGCAGGAATGTTACAATATAGTAATAAATAAATAAGGAACCAAAAGTCTAAAGGAACCATGGATTATTAGGCCCGAGCCGGTGATGACCGGGAGGGCCTATTGTTTTTGCTCGGATTTTTTTTTTTTTTTGTTCTCATTCTTTTTCTGCAAAATGATCCTAAATTTGACCCAGTGAACATGCACGAAAAGTCATTTTTATTGGTCCCAGACTTCAAGCTCGGCGAAAAATTTATGTATTTGAAGTCCCGGAAAAAATTACAAAAATGACTCAGTGGCGACCCCTAGAAGAGTCAAAATACATTGGGCCTATGGAAAGTGAAAGTAACTTTTTTCCAACGTAGAAAAATGAAACTTGGTACATCCATAGGACACCTTAGGGCAAACAGAAAAGTCAATGACAGCCAAACCCTAAACTCAACAGGAAGTCCACCATGTGGGGTGAAACGCATGGCCACTAAAATCGCACCCCTTGCGCAAAAAGATGCAAATCATTGTGTTTTAATCTAAATGGCCCCAAATTTGGTGAGTATCATCTAGACACGTGTGCCAACCAAAGTTGTGACTTTGTTGTTGATATCTTATCGGGTATGGGTGTGGCAAGCCTGTAACGAGGTGGCCATTTTTGTGAAAATAAAATGTCTCTTAACTCTCAAACGCCTTCTCGGATCGAGTCGGACCCAAAAAGGCGTTTGTGCACATTCATGACCTGAACACAAAGATATGTAAATAAAAGGGTTATCTTTAGAAATGGCTCTCCAGCGCCCCTACAAACTTATAATGGGACCCAAGAATTTAGTTTGTCATAGAGACATGAAATTTGGTACACACATCTCTTATGTCATGAGGAGCATAAAAGCCAATGACAACCACCCCCTATCTATAAATGTGTTGCCATAGCAACGTCCCAAATATGTGGAAAATGTCAATGGGAAGTGAAAATTTTAGTTTGTCGTAGGCAAATGAAACTTGGTACACACATCCAGTATGGGCTTATGAACAAAAAGCCAAAGGGGACCACACCTTATCACACACGGAAGGCCATTTTAAATTGAAGATGTGAACCGACTTAGAATACAACCTCTCTTTTAAAAACAACAGAAAATAGCTGCTTCATTCCACAGACACCAAACTTGGGCAAAATGAGCTAAACACATGTGTGTAAAATAGACAGGCGTTTTTCTTGTCGTTTTTGCTCGAGTTATATTTTTTTTATTATAATTTTTCTGAAAAATGATTTTCAATTTGACCCAGTAAACGTGCAACTAAAAGTCATTTTTATTGGTCCCAGACTTCAAGCCCGGCAAAAATTTATGTATTCAAGTCCCGAAAAAAATATGAAAAATGACTCAGTGGCGACCCCTAGAAAAGTCAAAATAATTGGTTCTATGGAAAATGAAAGTACATTTTTCCAATGTAGAAATACAAAACTTCCATAGGACACCTCAGGGCAAACAGAAAATTTTATTACAGCCATACCGTAAACTCAACAGAAAATCTACTATGTTGGGTGGAATACATGACCACCTAAATCGTACACTTTGTGCTAAAGGGTTTTAATCTAAACAGCTCCAAATTTGCTTTAAAGCACGACATGCAATCCTCCGAATATATGTGTCCCCGCGGTCTCAAGGAAGACGAGGGCCTTTATCGCCGCTTGCGGCTTTAATTCATATTATTATTATTAATTATTATTGATTAATTTATTTGATTGGGACAGTGCATGTTGATGAACATACATGAGACGCAGCCACATGAACGTAAACATGCCAGATTGTAGCTTTAGGCTAATTTCCATCCGTCCTAACATTCTCACGCTTTCATACACCAGTGCTGTGTCACCTTCTTTAAGTGTGTTGCTATAGTGACGGTCCAAAATCGGTCATTAAAAAAAACATACAGTTTCACTTAATGCTTTAAATTTCACAAGTTTCTTAAAGGGACTGCACCAAAACTAGGCAACATTAGGTGAGGGAAAATATGTATACATATACTGTACAGTATGTATACAGAAATAGACCTTTTGTGTACAAAAATTTGGTTTAAGTGTGTGTGTGTGTGTGTGTGTGTGTAACTGTAAGTGTGTAAAATTAAATGAATTCAACGCTCACGTGGGCGGCAACAGTGACACCTGGAGGGGCGTGATTGGGAGGAACGGCCAATTGCGCCCCCTTAAAGATAGGGTGAGGAGCTCAGTCTTTCGGGAGGAGCTCAAAGTAGAGCCGCTGCTCCTCCACATCGAGAGGAGCCAGCTGAGGTGGCTCGGGAATCTGTTTCGGATGTTCCAGGCGTGTCCCACCGGGAGGAGACTCCCGGGGAAGACCTAGGACACTCTGGAAGGACTAAGTCTCTCGGCTGGCCTCGGAAGCGCTGGAGAAAGTGTCTGGGGAGACCGCTGACTGACTAGACTGCACACTTGTCAGCCAGTGACCATTTGCTAAAATCAGAACCTCCTGTCAGTAACCAATCAGAGCAACACCATCCTTTACACATTACGAACGGTAAAAACAATTGCTAAAACTTGCAAATAGTTGCCAGTTCTAACACACCATTGGTTCGAATCGGCCGTGCAGTATAACTGCTGAGCTTTAGGTAAGGCTAATGCTCTTCAATTTCCAAAATGCATGTTGGTCATGTAAATAGTTATTGAGTTACTTTTGATTTTATTGTACAAATAAGTAAAGCAAGTACAGTTGTGCTCTTATGTTTACATACCCTGGCAGAATTTGTGATATTTTTTTTTTCTGCCAGTTTTCCGAGAATATATTTAATTCATATTCTCTGAAAAATCACAAACTCTGTAAACGTATGAGCACAACTTTATAACTAAACTGACCAGCAATATACAAAAATAGTGAGTCATATGCAAAGCAAATGCTATGCCACCAATAATTATGTTTGAAGAGCAAGAAAAATATAAAAAGCTGGTTTGAACACTAGATACAGTAATAGCTATTCAAAAGTCATTAAGTAAAAGTGGTTGTCCAAAAATACAGTAAACTACTCTTACAAGTACAATTCATTCTAAAGGTTTAGTGATTGTAAACCCATCTCTAAATTTGACATTTATGTAGATGAATATGCCTAAAAAAACATCCTCCCCGTTGCTCTCTTTACTTAGCGCTTGCTATCGGGCCTGTTGTCTTCGTCCAAACTATAAATCTCAGTCTGGGACGTTTCCAGGCAACTCTCCAGTCAATCTTTACTGAGTTTGTTGTGCTATTGATCCGTCCCACACTATACTGTCCTGCCTTCCTTCTCCAATATTGATGGTTTTTGCCTCAGGCTGGAATTTACCGGCTTGTTTTCAAATTACTTTATCAGCTCACAATGAAAATAAAAGTCAACTGCTTGTGGTGGTGTTTTTTCTGCAGTGATATTGTTGGGTTTCTCAGTAGTGGCTGTTAAGAATTCTCATATATATGCCCTGGAAAACCTGTAGTTAAGCAGTTTTGTAATCATGCATACGTCATTGTTATGGGGCACTTAGGGGTGATAATCTTTTAGAAGGATATATGGCCACTGTGGTGCTGTTGGGATGTCAATTGGCCGCCTCAGGAACTGTCACCTAATGAAGATGAGTTGCCCATTTGTGTTTGTTTCAGGCTTTTGTGGTTTGGCTGATGTATTGAGCAAACATTGGGCATAATTATTATTTAAAATACACTTGATTATATATTGCATAAACTAGTATATACTAACTGTATATAAATATGACGGAAATATGACAGGAAATGCGGGTAGAAAGAGGAGAATAACATTACGCTTAAGACCTGAGCCGGAATTCAGTTTTGGTGGAGTATGTGGTATGCGCTCTACCAGGTTAGCCACCAAGGCCCTAACCTGACTCTGCCAGATAGAACTGCTCACATGTCTGTTTCACAAAACCATCTGGGAAGGCTCCCGTTGAAAGCGTTTGCTAAAGGGAGGTGTCTTCTGTCAGGAACTTGTTAGGTGATTGGATGAAGCACCGACTATTATCCGCCTACCTCTAGCTAGCTAAGAGGCCTAGCTTTGTTGTAGCCAATCATAGCAACAATTCATATTACATAACCAGAGTGCGGCTGATATAAAGAAACAACACACCGCTGTAACAGTTTTTTCAAAAGGAATTTGCGTGTAAAAGGAACGTTAAGTAACACTAAATTGGTAAATGAAACAAGGACATCAGCCAATGAAAAGAGCGTGTATGTATTTAGGATCTGCCAAAGCCAGTAGGAATAGAGCATAAAACAACTTTTCTTTCCAGAAAATCCTTTAGTGACACATATTTTTGCTTTAGCGAAAGATGTTAGCATTGACGAATGTCTTTCAGCGTAGCTATGTTGATAACAAAGAGAAGTAGTGGACGCAAGAGTCCTGCTGCGGTGCAAGGTTTACAACGGTTGCAAATTCACCGTCAAGTCGACATTTTAGCTATGTTCATGTCCTCTGATCATTTACAGGTAAATAAACAGGTAAATAAATGCCATTTGACACATTATCTTTTTCTCCACTAAGCTTTTGAAAGCTTCAGACTTCCCTCAGCCCAGTCTGCTCCAATTGGTCAGATAGCCCACACTGTGATTGGTCAAATGGGCCAATATTAGGAGGTAATACACACTATGACCAACGTTTTAATAGAAAAAACCATCAAAAATTGTGTTAACCATCAAAAATTCAGATTCTTAATGTGAGGGCTGTCTGTGAGTGGGTAGAGAACATTACTGAGTAGCTTGATAAGCTTGCTCTATTTATATTAGAATTTAGGCTTCATCCGGTAAAGACTAGAAGTCACACTGGACTTGCACAGAACACCAAATAACAAAACATGGAGGACTGAGACTACACTAATAGTAGTTAGTTTAGGGTCTGTGCTTCATTATCAAAGACTGTTAAACTGAGATCTGCCTGATGGGATTACCATACAATTCACTACATAAAGGTAGTCATTTTGGATGTAATCATCATACAAATGTATATTGGATGTAAGTGACTTACACATATGGGTCACTAGCTATGTAAAAATATCTGAATCTTATAGTTTCTTAGCATCTTTGCTCTATTGCCTAATGGTAAAAAAATTGCAGCCAATCTACTGGGGTTGAACTAAAGTTCACAGCCACTATATTGAGTAAATTAAACTCTTTAACTTCCATAGTAATATAAATTATTGGGAAGTAGCACTGGCTGTGGTGTTTTTTTTTTTTTTTTCAATCAATGTAATGGTCAAGGAGTTTGGGGTCCTTAAATGCGTATGTTTTTGTACTTTTGCAACGCTTGAACTTTAAACCTTTAGCTTCTGAGTGATAAAGGAGAGAAGAGTGATTGGAAAAAGGGACAGTCTCCATGGGGAAGGAGGACAAGGGAACATGTCTCTGAGAATGTGTCATTGTTGGGACTAATAATGCACAAGGTGTTCACAAAGAGCTCATAATTACCACACAACAAGGTTACAGCGTGTGTAATATATGAGTCTTCTCAATGAGGTCCTGAGGAGATTGGGGTTAAAACTGATGGGGGTACTTTCCCTATGGGACCCCCGCTGCCTCATTTAGGAAAAATTTATTTTCCCAATAAGCAGGCGGGTTGGTACAGGCCTAATTTGTGGATAAGGGCTAAACGATGGTTTCTGATTGGAATGAAACTGCGGCAACACATATTATACAGGCCCTTAAATAGAACAGGGTTTCTGAAAGAAATGATCAGGGTCAGATGTAAATTTTCTCAGGGTTACAATCTGGAGAACTAGCAGTTGTTCCCTTGTACTGACAATTCGATGGCAATGGCAATGCATTTCTCTTTAAGCAGTTTCCATTAGATCAAAGCAACAAATTAAGCTTTGAAGAGATACTATATACTTTAAACTTATTTAAGGCAGGTTTTTACTGAAGCGCTGTTACTGGTTGGGTAATTACAGCACACTTTAGAGGCATTTTCATTGTCATAAAGGGTACAAATTTAAAATCGCACCACTGTTCTCAACAAACCCAAAGGAATACTCTTAACAAGTATAAAATGATTCATAGCGGGAGTAACCATGATCTTTAGTAGATGTCAACTCCCTAAACCCAACAGTGAGGAATTTTTTACTGCTCTGCCATATTTTAAGCCTAGTTCTTCGCTTCAGTAAAGGTTATAGCTTCCCCCAGGCTACTGCGCTCAACTCCATAAGATTTTTAAAGCGTTGTCGCAATTTATTGTGTGCAGCTTTTATGATGCTGTTGCATGAGCCGTGCTGCTGTTCGAGGCTTTCCTCTGGGGAATCCAAACAGACCAGTGACAGGTGGACCTCCACTCAAGTTCAATCAGTTATTTCAACTGCACAATAGAATAGGGCTGTAGCTATCGAATATTTTAGTAATCGAGTATTCTACCGAAAATTTAATCAATTAATAGAGTAATCGTATAAAATGTATTTTTACTTAATTAAAGTGCAATATTAAATATGCAAGAAAAAATAAGACTCTTAGGTCTCTTAAAAATAACAACTAAGTTTCCTTTTTTTTTTTTTTTTTTAGAAAAATTAATTTTTATTTTTTTTAAATGTATAGAATGCAATGCTTACATCAAAAATAAACATTTAGTTATTACCCATTGTTTCTCTGTCTGTACTTGTACTGTGAACAATGAAAATAAAGTGCATTTAAGTGCCATTCATTTGGGGTTTTAACTAAAGCATTTTCTGAGATGCAAAAACAAATTAAATTAATTACTTTCAAATAAATTTTTAAAGTATAAAAACTAAGGCATACATTAAATTAATAATAATAATAATAATAATAATAATAATAATAATAATAATAATACAAAAACACTGCCTTTAAGTCATGCAACTTAACTTTCAGTACTAAAAGTTTACTAAAAGTTCTGAACATAAGTCTTCTTCTTGGAATGCTCTCTGAAAACTCAGCTGCTCAGTGGAACATGAAGTAGCTGTCTGCACACATCTGTTTATACGAAGCTGTGATGATTTACTGAAAAAGAGGTGAAAAAATAATTGATATTTATTACTAAGTAAGTTATAATATCATTATTATACAGCAAGTTCATGGCTGTGCATTTATAAATGCTATTCATGGCAATCAAACTAAATACTTGTGAATACTAGAATAATTTGTATTATGGCTGCTCGATATCAAAGAAAAATGTGATATGCAATAACTAGCAAGATGCAATGTTCCATATACAATCATGGGATAATGCTTTGAGTGTGTAAAATAAAATAAAATGTATATTTAAAAACTGTAAATGATATAACCAACATGCATGTTTTCACATTGTAAATAATCTAGTATATTTCCTCGTAAAAGTCAATCACAACTTTTTTTTGGCAGTAAATGAAGTCCTTTGGTAGCCGTGGTATAAACTGCTGTTAAATAATCTCGTGGTGTAACCCCTCCGCATCCGCGTGCGGTATATTTTCACATAATTGTACTGCATATTACATAGTTAACATACTTGATTTAACAGCCATCATCTTAACTAGCAATCACATTTATTTAATGCTGCATTGAATTTACCTTGTCCCGAGTGACGGTCCTCCGGTCTCTGAGTAGAGTGGATGTTTTCTGTTGCTGCTGCAGCATGGCCCTCGTGCTGTTGTGGTATGCTAGCTCGATCTTGCAATGGACACACAATACGATGTTACTCTTTACATTTTAATATGAAATGATCCAAACCTTGGACAGTTACAGTCGTTTTCTCCTGTTCGTTTCTTTGCTCATCGCTATTGTTATTGCTCCCTTCCATTTTGCAGCTCGCGCCCGCACCCTCAGATCAAAACACTGCTGACTGCTTGCGTCTACTTCCGCTTTGTGGATGATGTAAACGCGTTGTGTCACATAAAAAAAATCATTGCGAAACAAACTGACGTGAGCTTTAAAATAAAATAAAAGAGGCTTCGAGGCAGAGGAATTTGCCTCGATCATTTTTGTAATCGAGTTACTCGAGGAATCGTTTCAGCCCTACAATAGAACATGCATTTGATTTTGGAAGAGTTTGAGCAGAAAAGTGTCTCCACTCCAATATTTTTATTTGGTTTGACACCACACTCGTTTTACAAGATGGTGACCTGCCTTAAAGTTTGTGTTAAAGCAGACTTTTCAGACCCCGACCCCAAATATTAGACTGCTGACGATCCGCGATCCCTCCCCCCCCCCGGGGTATGACTGACTTTTACATTTATTATTATTATTTTTTTTTTTACAGTTTTAGAAATGTTTGTGTACTATTCATTCTTAACATGAAGACTTGTTTTGGTGATTTTATTATACTATGCTTTTTGCCCAAAATGGACTTTAAAAGTAGCCCGCGGACTTGGCAACACGCCGTCACTTAACTGTCATAATTAATCGGAGCAAACAAAGTTTTACTAAGTTTTACAAAGTTTTACTTTAAGTTTATTTTAATTATCCTAAATTTATACTCGTATCATTACAACCTGTTTAAAAAAAATAAATAAATAAAAAATCATAAAAAAAAATAATATCTGGAAATCATCTCGCGACCCCCGGCCCACCACTCCGGGGGGTCGCGACCCCCACTTTGGGAACCAGTGTGTTAAAGGATAAATCATTTAGTAAGACACAATTTTTCCATTTCTCACTGTGAATTACTACATTTTATTACCCTGTATCACAGTAGCAACATGCAATTATGTTATGAAACTCAATGTACAAGGAATGAAGACCGCATGTTAAAATAATGGCCAGTCGAAGTCAAACTCAAATACAGAAGATTTGGACCACTGTGGAACTTTTGCTGCCACAATTGGTCACATCTATTACATACATGTAAACAGCTCATAGCCCTGTAAGTATACATGCACAAGCAACTGTTCTGTGCCGTGGCCCTCCTCTTCCAACCGTGATGAAGCCCTGTAAAAGTTCCGTTCTTAAGCACAGATGGGAGCACTTGCATTACAAAAAAACTAGACTTGGTTGGTACTGATTTTGTCCACAGCTAGAACAATGCTGTAACTATGGCCAATCATTTCTCTTGATTCAGACTCCATAAGTTGCCACTTAAGGAAATAAACAGATCCCAGCAACAAACAAACATACAAAATTTGTCCAGTGACTGAAATTTTTTATGTAAACCCATTCCAGTAGATCTATCACTAAATTATTAATCCACAAAAGAGAAGAATAAGGGACCATGTCTGCAATGTGATTTCTGATAATACCAAGGTTTTCATATTTTGCCTTAGCAATGGGCAATAGTGTGACTGTATTCCCGTGACAAATTGTATTGTATGTTAAATTCAAGCTGTTGTGGGGTGTAGCAGTGACCGAAGAATGTCGGCTGCGTGATGCTGTTGAAGATGTCAAGTCATCACTTTGGAGCGTGGGTGTATCGTATGCACGGTCACACATAAGCAGATGTAGTGCCAGAATTGTTTGAATAAATTCATGAGATGTAAAATCACAGCGCTGTACACTTCTCAACAGAGCTCAGCCTTGTCCTGTTACAGATTCGATGGGCTCTCCTAAGCACTTCAAACGCTTTTTTGGTCTGACAATGTGTTGTAGATTTTTATACCCCTGGAAGAAACCTATTCAAAGCAACCTGCTGTTGTGTTAATCCTGCGCCATTTTGTATTGTTGCATTGTTGAAATAAAAATGATGCTAAAAATGGGGGCAAATTATATACATGTCATGGTTGACATCAACCATGACATCCCTAAAGATGTACTGTATATGTTACTTTACCTTTATGTGTTTTATAGTTAATGTCTACATTTGTGATCTCTATTTAAACTTGATGTAGGTTTTCTGACTTTAGCAGTGCATATGTGTGGCGGCAGTAGCTCAGTGGTAGAGCGGTCATCCTTCAACCGAAGGTAGCCGGTTTGATTCCCGCTCTCCCCACAGTTCATACTGTCGTTGTGTCCTTGGGCAAGACACTTAACCCACCTTGCCTCCAGTGGCTGTAACACTGGTAATTACATTAGAACAATGTAAGTCACTTTGGATAAAAGTCAGCTAAATGAATAAATGTAAATGTATATGCTAATTTTGTCCCTGCGCTCATTGGACTCTGTGGACACTTAAAAAAAGAAAAACGACCTATTTTTATTTTTTTTTTTTTAGACGATAGGCTGCTATGACTTTGCTGTAATATGTGTTTTTATGTCTTTGTCTTTTTTTTAATTGTCTTTTATTGTGAAGCACTTTGTGACTGCCGGCTGTGAAAAGCGCTATATAAATAAAGCTTATTATTAGGCCCGAGCCGGTGATGACCGGGAGGGCCTATTGTTTTTGCTCGGATTTTTTTTTTTTTTTTTTTTCCACCTATGATCCTAAATTTGACCCAGTGAACATGAACGAAAAGTCATTTTTATTGGTCCCAGACTTCAAGCCCAGCGAAAAATTTATGTATTTGAAGTCCCCGAAAAAAAAAAAATGAAAAATGACTCAGTGGCGACCCCTAGAAAAGTCAAAATACATTGGGCCTATGGAAAGTGAAAGTAACTTTTTTCCAACTTAGAAAAATGAAACTTGGTACATCCATAGGACACCTCAGGGCAAACAGAAAAGTCAATGACAGCCACACCCTAAACTTAACAGGAAGTCCGCCATGTGGGGTGAAACGCATGGCCACTAAAATCGCACTTTGCGCAAGAAGATGCAAATCATTGTGTTTTAATTTAAATGGCCCCAAATTTGGTGAGTATCATCTAGACACGTGTGCCAACCAAATTTGTGACTTTATTGTTGATATCTTATCGGGTATGGGTGTGGCAAGCCTGTAACGAGGTGGCCATTTTTGTGAAAATAAAACGTCTCTTAACTCTCAAACGCCTTCTCGGATCGAGTCGGACCCAAAAAGGCGTTTGTGCACATTCATGACCTGAACACAAAAATATGTAAATAAAAGGGTTATCTTTAGAAATGGCTCTCCAGCGCCCCCTACAAACTTATAATGGGACCCAAGAATTTAGTTTGTCATAGAGACATGAAATTTGGTACACACATCTCTTATGTCATGACGAGCATAAAAGCCAATGACAACTACCCCCTATCTATAAATGTGTTGCCATAGCAACGTCCCAAATATGTGGAAAAAGTCAATGGGAAGTGAAAATTTTAGTTTGTCGTAGGCAAATGAAACTTGGTAAACACATCCAGTATGGGCTTATGAACAAAAGCCAAAAGGGACCACACCCTATCACACACGGGAAGGCGGCCATTTTAAATTGAAGATGTGAACCAACTTAGAATACAACCTCTCTTTTAAAAAACAACAGAAAATAGCTGCTTCATTCCACAGACACCAAACTTGGGCAAAATGAGCTAAACACATGTGTGTAAAATAGACAGGCGTTTTTCTTGTCGTTTTTGCTCGAGTTATATATTATTTTATTATAATTTGGTATATATTTTTTTTATTATAATTTTTCTGCAAAGATGATTTTCAATTTGACCCAGTAAACGTGCAACTAAAAGTCATTTTTATTGGTCCCAGACTTCAAGCCCGGCAAAAATGTATGTATTTGAAGTCCCCGAAAAAAAAATATGAAAAATGACTCAGTGGCGACCCTTAGAAAAGTCAAAATACATTGGTTCTATGGAAAATGAAAGTAAATTTTTCCAATGTAGAAATACAAAACTTGGTACATCCATAGGACACCTCAGGGCAAACAGAAAAGTTTATTACAGCCATACCGTAAACTCAACAGAAAATCTACTTTGTTGGGTGGAATGCGTGACCACCTAAATCGCCTCCCTTGTGTCTAAAGGCTTTTCATCTAAACAGCTCCAAATTTGGTGAGTATAATCTAGACACGTGTGCAAAAAAGTTATCAAATTGTTTTTTGATACATTTGTGGCTGTGGTCGTAATGAGTCTGTGAAGAGGCAACCTTTGGGAAATAAATGCCATTTCCCAATTGCCAGGATCCTTCCTTTAGAGGAGGCCCCTCCAGAGCCACGGCTAGAGTCTTAGAAAACTCCTCAGAATCCTTTGGAACTTGTAACCTTGTACTTTAAGATAATAGTTATATTTACATTTTGCCTTTTTAAACAGGGGGGTGCAGCGATTCCTGAGTCATCTCAAATCTCCAGCCAGTACTTTGTTTTTCTCGCCTTAGCCCAAGCATAATCTATTATTTTCAAAGGTTCAGACAGCTCCCAGGAAAACCAGGGATTGTGGAGACCTTTAACTCTACATTACAAGGTGGTGTAGCAGGCCCCAGCAGTAACACAGGCCCGGTTATTTGACATTACCGTGAAGTTTACGCTTTAAAGCACGAAATGCAATCCTCCGAGTGCATGTGTCCCCGCGGTCTCAAGGGAGGCGAGGGCCTTTATCGCCGCTTGCGGCTTTAATTATTATTATTATTATTATTATTATTATTATTATTATAAGCAGATCTCAGTTTAATGCCTCCTTTGATGAGTTAGCAGAAGTTCTAAAACCATTTTTGTATAACGCTAGGTCCTCCATGTGGAGTTTGCATTAGCATATTGTACAAATCCAACAAAACAAGTCCCAAGCATCTAGTGAGCTCCATCCAGTGTATAGTGTACAGATATTGAGCCACTTTCTAATGCCCTTTCCCCTCTCACTAACAGCACGTGTGGACAATTGGTTTGGCAAAAAATGTTGTTAATGCATAATTTTTAAATTAAAATGCCATTTCCTTGCTTTACCTTTACTACTTTCAGGACATGGAAATTATTGTAATAAAATAAAGTGAAAGGTTGTAAATATCGTAACGGGTACTGCCTGTTTAATTTCTTATTTAAGAATTTTGAATCGTTTCCCATTTCTTGTCGAATTGATTGATTTTAATGAGATATGATTCAATAAATCAGACTTTATTTAGAATATAATATTTAAAAAAAAAAAACTGCTGAGGTCTTCATAGACAAGTGTCCATTGTAGCTCTCCGAGTGCCGCTGCAATGGAAACAAATACATATTTCAAGCAGAATCTTGTCAGAAAATCAAACACGTCAAAGCTGTACATTTAGGATGTAGATATAATATAAAGAAGCATGATGAGAGTGCTCTTTCCATGTGAACTTAAGTGAGATATATGTTGCAATTATGTTGTCATTTGGAGCATTTTTCTCCTAAAGACTGTATTTTTCTAAGCTCCCAAAACGGCTCTATGTATGCTCACTGACTATTCTTGTTCCACATTGAGATACAGTATTTCAGTAACACAGTGGACTAAGGTTCAGGACACTGCTAGTTGCTAGCAAGCCTTAAAATTTGCATAATGCAAATGACTGAAACCGCAGTCACTGACCACAGACCTGCTACAGACTGCAAGCTGCTATATGAACGAAGAATTTTGGCTATGCTAATGGGCTCATACATTTTTAAGTCTGATTGTGCCAATACTGAACATTTTTTATTTTCTATTTCTATCCTGCTCTTTTCATGACAACTATTGAGGATCAGTACACTGTTTGCACACTTGTCTCCCATGGATCTTCTCAAACTAATCTCCACTGCTTGTTTCACACCGTCTGCAACAATATCCGACTTAATCCAACGCCCGGCTGACGCTCAGCTTGTTTGACGAGTATATCCATATGCCCACTTCCACAAAACAAAAAAGACGGACAGCAGACCAGCACACAGCATTCCAGACAGTTAATTTTCTAATGCACAGTTTTAGGGTATATAAGCAGTCCAAACTACAGACGGAGAAGAAGGATTTTCTATTAGATTGGAGCCGCTGAGAGACAGAAAGCGGCGGTAGAGCCAGAGACTTGCCTTTCATTGAAACTGTTCTGCACCGAGGCTTTTCAATTTGATTACGAGGCTCCATTTCATAGAGGCTGGATGCCGCGTGCTGTTCTGGAGGGAGATTGAGCCGTCGGTTGTAGACAGGCTGCCTCCTTGTTCACGGCGGGGCATCTTAGGACATCCAAGCGTAGCTACAGACCTGCGCCACCTCCATAGACTCAGTGTCAGGCTCGAGGAAGGTCAGGGTTTGGACGAGAGAACGGAGAAGGTGGGCAAAATTGATGGAGCAGTTTCTTAAAGGGATGTGAGTTCTTTGGGTGAAGTCAGTCAAAGGTGTTTTAGTGAAAATGGCAGTTAGGGAAAGCTGGTTTTGCCAATTAGAATCAATATAAAATTGCATTAAAGTCAATAACAATTATATTCTTTGATTAATTTTATCTGATAGTGGTTGCTATTTTTTTGAACATACCCCTTTCAACTAATTGCCCAATTGCACAGCCTTAAGAGCGTGCATATCATGAATGCTGGGTCTTGTTTGTTTTCTGAGAATCTACTGCACCTACTGGTAACTTGTTTGTCATTTAGCATTAAAAAATATACTAAAGACCTGGATTATTCTGGTTAGTCACATTGTACTGCTATTATTTTAAACAATACTGTACATGATGAATTTATAATCATAAGGACTTTTATCATTTTAACAGTGCTTTTTTTCAGGGTGATACAAAGCCAGTAACCAGCTGTGGTTACAGATGTAGCTTACCACCACCAGCGTGTGACTGTGGAGGGAAGCGCTTTGAGTCCCTTGGGAAGGGGAAGCGTTATTATTATTAGTATTGTTGTTGTTATTGTAATGTAGACATTTTCCATTAATAAATCCTCCGCCGGCCATGGTGACAGTTATAATTTCCAATTTTTAAGATTTCCTCTAACGCCGCAATGTATACTGTGAAGGCTAAGGCTGCTGCAATGCTCTTGCAAAGTGACAGAAAATTGACTTCTTTTAGAAGCTTTTGTGTGATGCAATGTACATGATTTCTGCAAATTAGCCATGTGCTTTTTATTTAACCTTTTTTTTTTTTTTTTGTTTTTTTACTGGGGGTCATACAACTGCTGCTTTGCTATTGTCATTTTGTTTTGGATTGAGAACAACAGGAACAGAAACTTTTATAAAAAAAAATACATGGCGCATTTGAATTGCCTTTTTTATGTCAAATAGCTTGAGAAAACAAATGGATTTAAAATCTGTTATTGTCTTTTAAAAAGAGAAAAAAAGTGAATTTATTTTATAACTATATGGCTGACCCCTACTCTAAAGTAGGTCTGCAACAATTTGTTGACATGTTTGACAACACTGACACACTAAGGAAGGCATCTGGACAAACTGGATGATGATTGAGAACTTTCACAAACATAATAACCACATAAATTTCCATTTAAATATGTGTTACAGGAAGTTGTGGAGGCATTGTTGCCTCTATGTCTGCCCTGAATGCAGTCAATCCTGATTTAAATGACCACTGAGCTGCTCTGTAAATGTGCACTTTCAGATTTACATGTACCAATAGCTTTCTACCTTAGCAAACTGGCTAATATTATGTCACAAATGGTCCCATTATGATGCGTTATACAAGCGCTGTGTCAATCCTTTAAACTAACACACAGAAGTACAATGAAATAGTGACTTGTAGAAAAATATGCTTTTTGTTGTTGATTAGCCTGTGTCTGTCTGCATCATGTGACATTGTTGAGGTAGTGGGTAGTTATGAAAGACTTGACAACATGACCTCAAAGCATGGTGGGAAAGTGTTGGCTGTATTTGATTTATTACCATATCCTCAGATACACACGTGGACAAAATTGTTGGTACCCTTCGGTCAATGAAAGAAAAACTCACAATGGTCACAGAAAAAACTTATTCTGACAAAAGTAATAATAAATAAAAATTCTATGAATGTTAACTAATGAAAGTCAGACATTGCTTTTCAACCATGCTTCAACGGAATTATTTAAAAAAATAAACTCATGGAACAGGCCTAGACAAAATTGTTGGTACCCCTTACTTTATATTTTGTTGTACAACCTTTTGAGGCTATCACTGCAATCAGACGACTCCTGTAACTGTCAATGAGACTTCTGCACCTCTCAGCAGGTATTTTGGCCCACTCCTCATGAGCAAACTGCTCCAGTTGTTTCCGGTTTGAAGGGTGTCTTTTCCAGACGGCATGTTTCAGCTCCTTCCAAAGATACTCAATAGGATTGAGGTCAGGATTGAGGTCAGGGCTCATAGAAGGCCACTTTAGTCCAATAGTCCAATGTTTTCCTCTTAACCATTCTTGGGTGTTTTTAGCTGTGTTTTGGGTCATTGTCCTGTTGCAAGACCCATGACCTGTGACTGAGACCAAGCTGTCTGACACTGGCCAGCACATTTCTCTCTAGAATCCCTTGATAGTCTTCAGATTTCATTGTACCCTGCACAGATTCAAGACACCCTGTGCCAGATGCGGCAAAGCAGCCCCAGAACATAACAGAGCCTCCTCCATGTTTGACAGTAGGGACAGTGTTCTTTTCTTGATATGCTTCATTTTTCCATCTGTGAACATAGAGCTGATGTGCCTTGTCGAAAAGTTCCATTTTTGTCTCATCTGTCCATAGGACATTCTCCCAGAAGCTTTGTGGCTTGTCAACATGTAGTTTGGCATATTCCAGTCTAGCTTTTTTATGATTTGTTTTCAACAATGGTGTCCTCCTTGGTCGTCTCCCATGTAGTCCACTTTGGCTCAAACAACGACGGATGGTGCGATCTGACACTGATGTTCCTTGAGCATGGAGTTCACCTTGGATCTCTTTAGAAGTCTTTCTGGGCTCTTTTGTTACCATTCGGATTATCCGTCTCTTTGATTTGTCATCAATTTTCCTCCTGCGGCCACGTCCAGGGAGGTTGGCCACAGTTCCATGGATCTTAAATTTCTGAATAATATGTGCAACTGTTGTCACAGGAACATCTAGCTGCTTGGAGATGGCCTTATAGCCTTTACCTTTATCATGCTTGTCTATAATTTTCTTTTCTATTCTCCTGCGACAACTCTTTCCTTTGCTTCCTCTGGTCCATGTTGAGTGTGGTACACACCATGTCACCAGACAACACAGTGACTACCTGAAGCCCTATAAATAGGCCCACTGACTGATTACAATATTGTACACACCTGTGATGCTAATTAGTGCACACACCTTGAATTAACATGTCCATTTGGTCACATTATTTACAGTCTTTTCTAGGGGTACCATCAATTTTGTCTAGGCCTGTTCCATGAGTGTGTCTGACTTTCATTGGTTAACATTCATAGAATTTTAAATTTTTATTACTTTTGTCAGAATAAAGTTTTTTCTGTGACCATTGTGAGTTTTTCTTTCATTGATCGAAGGGTACCAACAATTTTGTCCACGTGTGTAGATTTTTATCTAAAAATGTATTAAACTTTACAATAAAGCTTCCAGGATGCTCAAGAAACACTGTGTACCTCAATAAAATGTCAAAATGCTCCACTAGCAGGTTAAAAAGTAAGTCTACCCTACATTGTTTGGCCGATATAGCATGTAGGAGTAAGTGCTGTTGTTTGCTTAAATATCCAGCAAATTTTGAGTTGGAAACTGTTCGTAAAAGCAGAATCTTTTCAGACTCCTCAGATTTTAAATCTTTGAAGCTTGTGGTGTTGTCGCTTGATCTGTTTTTTCTATTTTAAAACTTTTATTGTGTGGCCAGTGAGCCACCTCAGAAGAGAAACTGTATCTGGCTGTACCTCTCCTAAACTGACCGCTGTCCCCACTGTAGGGTGAGCCTGACCTGGTTCAGTGATGAATGGTCATCGGTGGCAGGTAACCCAAGTTGCAGCTGTAACAGCTACTCTGCTCTTCTATCCTGGTGTCCATCGTGCGTCCAGTTCATTTACATTATTAGAACAAGCCAGGAAGTTCTCCTTTTACGTCTTTCAGGGCCCAGGACTGTCACAACACGGCCATATTACGTTGATCTATCATGTTGTAGTTGGTCACTGGAAACCGGATTGGGTTGGACTGAGCCGGTTAGTGTCACATTGCGGTAATCCTCGTCACAAATTATGGAATGTTTTAAGGTAGAATTATGTTAGTTACAAGATTTATAGCTTTGACCTTTGCTGTAATGGCCTGAATGTCCCAATAAAACTTTAGACAGAGAGAGGGTATGGAAATCTAGACTTGTGTACTTGCTAAAGCTGTGTTTGAGTATTTAAAGTCATCATGTAAAGGATTTCCATTACAAGTTCTATTGAGTATTAATGCCCATAGGATGGAAAATACAGCTAATATACAAAAAAATACATCTAAAGTCTAAAGTTTATGCAAAAATACAGGGTAACCTTTAATTTGTCTTCTATTTTAAGTGAGCATCAATGGTATATTGTGTAAAATTATTGCAAACAATTAAACTAAGTACATAAGATCATTGCATTTATCAATCTTGACAAATATACCATTTAGAGTTTAGTCCTTATCTTACCTGTTTTCTTTGGGTTGTAGCGTATGAGCTATAATATATTTTGTAATAAGAAATATTAATTTAATAATTTGGGTAAATTATTAATTAATATTTTTATCATCAAAATTGTCCCGTAAAGGGGCACCAAAAATAACACTGTAGCGTATATAGTGTCATATACAAGGGTATGTTTGTATAAACATATAGAAGATTAATTTTAATAATTTCAATAATTAATTTTGATATTAATATTAGTTCATTAAAATTAATTTCTAATTAAAAGGGGGCACCACCCTGGTTTTAACAGGTCCAGAGAAACTGTTTAGCCTAGTCTCATTAATCTTAAAGGAAGAGAATTCTATTGTTTTAACATTTCTTAATTATAAACAGAGAAACATTAATGTCTTTTATGGGGTTTTATTAAAAATCACACAGATCTAACACAGGTATAAGGATAACTTAACATTGGAACAGGGAAAGGATAAACACGAAACACAGGAACGAACGAAGGGTTAAATACAGAGGTAAACATTTGCTTCCACAGGGTTTGTGAAACCAGAGGAATGTTTAGACAATCTAACTGATGGCATTTAACTAAAGGGGCTTTTAACGGAGAAGGGGTGGCGATTTTGGGCAGAGGACATTTAACGACACCAAGGCTGTTGCAACGTGTAACGAGAGGACTTACTCGGTCCGATGGGTCGCCGTTAGGTGGGTCACTATCAGCGATCCGGGCGTCCTGAATGTTGGAGCATTCTGGCGCTTCCTGGGCGTTCCACACCGCAGATTGCCGTCGCGCACGCCGTCTCGCCCAGAGGGTTTGCAGCCGGGATGTAGAAAGGGATGTCCAGTTGTTGCTCAGAGCGCCTGGACCTCCGTGTGCCATTAAAAGTCTTGGACAGGTCATTGCAGTGTCAATGAAAGAGTTCTCAGCTGTTTGCTGGTTAAAACATGCTTCTGTGCGCTCCTTTGGGAAGGAGCGGGCGCTTTAGCAGGCACAGTCTTAGGACGAAGAGTTTACTCGCTAACACGAGGCTCAAAAGCTTAGCCGTGGTGGCATTAGCGGTCCTGAGTGGACCATAGACGCAGAGGTCAAGAGGCGAAAAGCAGAAGAGAAAGAGTCTTAGCTCGCAGCCAGCTTTTATTAACTTCGAGCGGGCGCTCCGGCGGAAGAGGAAGTTGGCGGAAGAGGAAGTTACTTGGGAACGTCTTAAACTAAAGTTTTAACTAAAGTTTTTAAAACATTCCTTTTGTTTCAACCCATTCTCATAACACATAACACACATTTATACTTGCAGGATTATACAAAGAAAAGTCGAGTATTATGGATACGTAGAATATTGTTGAGACATTAATTACATTTCATTTAAAACAAAACGGAAACCATAAAGGGAGTTATTGGTTTGCAACTCCTGTGTCCTGGAAAAGAACAGTATAAACAACACAATATCAAAAATACATTTTCCTGTAATGTAAGAATTACGAAATTGTCTTTTGATGATTGGATAGAGTCATTTGTTCATTTGACCACCAGGGGCGGTCTTTGATCGTTCTTGGATGTTAGGATCAAAAGCATTCCAATTGTCAATTAGAATGTAGACAGAGCGCTCTCTGGTAAAGAGCACAGTTCTTGAATCCAGCTAACACAACAAACTTATCTTCAGTTTTATGGTTAAAAAGACATGGCACCAGGGGGGGGTGGCATTGGTCCTGAACCACCTTTGATCCTGGTGCCCTGTGAACCCAGGTTCCACTGCTTGTAAAAGCAAGAGCAAAGTCATTAATAGCATTTCTTGTCCATAAAGCACTTTGGTCAGGCTTTTATCTGAAAGAAAACAGTGTTAAGTTTGAGGCTTGTCTCTGAAGGCCTCCGGTAATGGAGAAAAAGGGGCAGGACAGTTAATCCGTGGGGATTCCACTGGTGGTTCTGCTACAGGGTTTATTCATCAGCGCGTCCCTGCAGGGCTTCCATAGGTGCTAACGGGCTGTAGAAAGGAGGGGTGTGAGGTGCTGCATTGCAATAGGAGATTTTACCATCAGATGCAATCAAAAACTGCACACTGTTCCTTTAGATAAAATAGTCCATGAGGCTGGTTTGTTTATGAAGACTCCCGTGGAAATACAGTTGTAGCTATAGCAAAACTAAATTTTTCGATATTTTCCAATGTTGTATTGACACTGTTTGTTAATGACTATGATCTGAGTTGACAATTGACAACAGAAGTTAAGCAGACCATAGTATGCTACATTTTTAATAGACAAACAAGCAACAAAGTCTCAAAGCTCTTAAGTCTTAAAATAGCAACCTACTGATTACAAGTGAGAACACTGTCTGTGACTGGGTACAGAACATTAGCAAATACCTTAGTATTCTCTAGTCTACTTATAGGATCATTATGGCTATCCAGGCTAAAGGCTACAAGTCACTGTGCTTCTTCTTTAACAACTTTAAATTGAGATCTGCCTTAGGTGAGCATACATCGCTAAAGCAACAAAACCAACAAAACCTACATTAAGTTAAAATGTACATTGGCATTACAAAGACAGACATCACTTAAATGAATATTAGGTAAAGTACTCATGGCCTAAAAGGTTTGCAAAACATGATGTATGAGTACAACTTTAAACCTTTTAAAACCTTAGTTACGGTTATTTAATCTGGTCTGACTTTTGTAATAACCAAATTCAGAGGTAGTTCCTTATGCTTGACAGCTCTCTAGGACTAAAAATAGACCTGTTCTATAAATGTTCAACACCTCCAGCACGACTATATTTACAAATGAAACATGTCAAAACCACAATGAAAGCATTTGACAGATGCTAAAAATACTCACTGCAGGACTTCAGAGGTAGTTACGATCTAATACTTACAACAAAAGGCCACTCAGCTACTTAGAAATAACGGGAAGAAGTTATGGGATGCTTTTTTTTTTTATTCAAACAAAACAGAACATTTGAACAGTTTTAAAAGTTGTTCTCAATTTGCTGGCCTTTTTACATCACCTGATTGCTATTTTTGTGTGTAACTGGTCTTTTTTGAGCCCATTGTTGTTCAAATATGAAAGGTTTGCAATGTTATCTGACCAATAAACACACTCGGTTTAAAGGGAGGCTCTTAAAGACACAGAAGGTAATTCTGAGACATGGAGTTTCTCAAATGTTTCCAAAGTGGTCTTTTCTAAAATTATGTTTTTTTTAATTATTGTTATAATTATTATTATTAAAGTGTGAACCTTTTTTCCACTACATCAAATTAGAGCAAAATAGGAAGACGTTGTGCATGACATTTCCTGATGGTAAGAGACTAAATAATGTAAATTCATAAGATAATGTTTCAGTTGTCAGTAAAATACAGAAAATTTATTTTAAATAAATTAACACAGCCCCTTAACTTTGTATTGCTATGAGTGACTAACACAGATTCAGTGAATACTTTAACGTACAATCTAAATAATAGATTGATAGCTCAAACAGTTGAAGAGTTGTGTTAAATAGAGAAACTGTTCTATAGCGCATAATAAGAAGAGTATGACATCGTTTTAGTCATTTTTAAACTAATAATTTTGGTGTGCCTTGAAACTTCCCTATTCCTGACCTATATTGTTAGACATACAGGATTCTTGACCACTAAATGATTTTTCCTATTTCTATTCTCAAGTTCCCTCACTAGTCTTCAAATGTGTAGAAAGGTCTTAATGGCACAGATTAAAAAGCAATTTAATACAGAAAAGGGGATTAGCAACACTATGGCCTGCACTAATCCTTAACCTTTAGTCTTGTTCTCATGGAGCCACTGTATGCACAAGACGATAGCATCACAAGCGGCGTTAGTAAATTTCCATTAGGGCCAACCTTCTTTATTCCCACAAGCACATTTAAAGGCATTAGGCATGCTTTGTTGAGGCTGCCGGCAGTGATATCACACATCCCTGGCTTGTTTCGGAAAAAGCACTGTTCTATGTAAAGTTTTCATAAACCATTATGATAATCTGCAGGAGTCTCTGAAGGCCAGGCACAGACAGGCAGATAGATGCTGATAGATGCTACCGCTATTTGTTCCTGGGTAGAGCACTTTGTCTCTTTAGCCTCAATGGAAACATGCAAACTCCTGTCTCCTCAACATTATATGCCAATTTCTACCGAGAGGTACTGTATGTCACACAAAGTTTGGCACAGGTAACCCCTGAAGAGGCTAGTGTTTCCACTGTGCTGTGGGCTGGAGAGCAACATTTAAAGGGCCACTTTCCATCACTGTCTCAGACACTACCAGCCCTCCAAAGCAGCCGAGGGACCTTTCCTGCTTTTCTTTTATAAAAAGGAAAGTACTAATACTGTACATTACACCAAACTTAAGTTTATTGCCGACTTCACCGTCAAGATGGCAATTATCTTCGCCTCGTTAAACATAAAGGGATTGCCAATATTTGCCCATGTTTCATGTTGCCTCACTTTTCTCAGTTAGTTTTTTGCGCTTTTTCACTGTTAAAAGACATCCAGTGCTGAATACACTTTTCTGTTTTTATCAGCAGCTATTAATCTTCTGTCTAAACAAGCGGTGTAGACCAATGGCAGCACTTTTTTTTTCCGGAAGCATGCATGTGATTGAACAAAGCCCCCCCTGACCAGGAGTGAAAAACTTTTCTAATAAAGCTTTTTCACAAATGATTTCCTTTACTATATGCTATAAAAAAAACACATTTCCTGTTTAAGTTTAGTAGCAAGTTCCACATGTTTTTTCTATATGAGACTTTCAAAACTTAGATGCATTGTCATTAATGAGACTCGAGAGAGTAAATCTTTCTCTAAAGCGGTGTGAGAGGCTGAAGGTATAACTCTGTAGACTAAAAGCTCCACAGAGCCATGGATGAATTACCAGATCATGCAGAAAACTGAATTTAAATCAGGTTGCTGTTGATTTTGATTGGAAATTATTCATTGCTGCTTACTGGAAAAAAAATCAAGATACTTTTGGTTTATGGCAACCGACTGACTGTGTGTGTGCTGTCAGTGAGTGGGTAGAGATCATTAGCTCAATATACGTTCAATTGCACTATATATACATATTATATGAGCATTTAGGATACACCGACAAAAGGCTACAAGTCAGTGGATACTTAGGACTGTTATGCTGGAAGGTTTTGATTCATATGCAATATTACATTTGCTGCTAAATATAAAAGTAAAATGCAAGTTGACATTAAAGACAGGGACATAAAAAAAATGCATAAGAAACATACACAGCCAAAACTGTCTCCCATGTTTTTTCCTTATTATACAGCACATCGAGCTCTGTGCTACAACCCACACGAGGGCAACACAGGGCAGTATTGTCATTAAAAATGTCCATAATATAAGATTTATCATATTACCAGGTTTCACTAAAAAGGCCAAAAAAAACAACATAGCTTTTTTAAATATAGAAAATGCATTTCTTTCCCAAGCTAAATCTGCCTTATAGTCTGCTTACGGCTTATGTGTTGGACATACTTAGACTAGATGTGCTAAAATCGACATTTAGCAATACTTGATTGTTACAGCTAGCAGCTTGTTTAGCAGCAATTTCCAGGGTTTAGTATTTTTTGGTTTATTGTGACAGGACTGTAAAAAATCAAAATCAAGGTTCAACCAGCCCATGTTCAAACATAAATCACTTTTTTTCTGCATTTTCCCAGTGCGGCCAAAAGGAAGGTTACCTTTCTTGTTTTTTGCCATACATTTTAAATGTATCTTGTCCCCGTTTTCCTCAAAAGATGGGATTACTGCCCATGGTTACTGCCTACAGTTTCCTTTATTGACCCTTAATGTTTTTAAGGGAGTTGGACTTAGATTTGGTCTCTTTGGGCCCGGTTTGCCTGGTTGGAGAACTTTTTTTGGGCGTGTTTTGCTCATCTGAGCGGGTTGAGTGCTTCTTTAACAGGAAACACGGTCATCCCGGGCATAAATGTTTCATATCTAAATTTGTGCATCACAAACATTCAATTTTCTGCACTTTGTGGGGTACATATTGGTCATATAGTTTTATTTAGACATCAGTGTGCATTTATTATTTAGTTGTTTGGAAGTTATACAATTTGGAGACTTATTTCTTTATTACCACCAAAACCTGCAAAATTATGCTCAAAAAAGACGGTTTAGGTTATTGGCAATCAAGGAGCGTCAGTAGAGACTTTTAGAAAGAATGTACTTGTACTTTTAAGCCAAAGTCTAAAAACTAAAAGACACTAAATGAATAGGAAATAAAACTGCTTTTGTGGAAGAGTCTTGATAGATGGAGACTATCAGAGACTGATGGATGTGATGTTTTTGTTGATCAACTGCTCAGTGAAAAGACCTGTATATAATGTCAGTCAATGAAAGTAAAACAAGACTTTGTCAAGATCCCATTGGCATTATTGATTATGGAAGTGCATTCTATGAATTATGTTTAAGACTTTTTTATCCACCCAACCAAAGTGCTTACATTTAAATTGAATGACTCCTTTTCACTAAACCTGAAAAAGAACTTATAAACACCTGATGCCTGAATTATATTTCTAAGATTTTAAATTGTGAATGTTTTTCAGTCTGTGAGCCAGCTTGAACCCATTGCCTCTTGAAACTAAGCCAAAAACTTATTTCTGATTCTTACTGTACTTTCAGATACTTGGCCCACATGCTTTTTTTAAAAGAAAATGTTTTGCTGCATCCTTCCTTCACTTTGCCCTCTTCAGCGCCGCGGAGTGCTGTAACTCCCACAAAGCTCTAAATAAAGTATAAAACTACTATTTTTCTAACGACTCTGCTTCCTGTTGTTTCTTTTTTTCTTTCTGCAGGCCACCTCTGAGCAGAAAAAGCTGAGCCATGCTGGATCCAAGCCCTCCCTCTCCGAGAGCAGCGGACACCCTCAGATAGCCATGAACACCTGCAAGTACAATGGTGGAGTGGTCCGACCACTAGTGGGCAGCCTGGCGTCATCGTCCCGCCGTAACCTCGCGGACCTCGACTCGGAGACCCAGCCCTTACAGACACTGCACAGCTCCGGTCTGGAGGTGGTGGTGTCTAAGGGTAACGGAGAGGACCCCAGCAAGGCGTCCAACGAGAGCCTGGTCCGAGAGGGAGTCGGCCGCAGCGGGGGCAGGGCGCCACAGAAGAAGAACAAGGACATCGGATACAAGCTCGGCCATCGGAGGGCGTTGTTCGAGAAGCGGAAAAGGCTCAGCGACTACGCGCTTATCTTCGGGATGTTTGGGATTGTTGTCATGGTGACGGAGACGGAACTGTCCTGGGGGGTTTACACTAAGGTGGGCTGGGTTTTGAAATCATGCTGGTTATATTTACAAATTGTCTGGAGAATATGGATTTAAAGGAATATTCTGGATTTTTGTATGGGTTACTTGTGAAAAGATGGTTTGTGTTAGTCTCTGGTTAGCACAACCACAGTAGAACAGGAAGTGTGTTCTACCGGAGCTTCACGCTGCATATCTTTTTCACATATTGCTGACATTGACAACTTTAATTACAACAACAACGTTAATTAGCAACAATAACATAATACAGACAGATAAAGACAGTAAAAGTAATAAGTACAGCTTTAAAGTGAAAATGAAGGTTTTAAGGTCACCATGACCCAGTGGCCAGCCCCTGACCTGTCGTTGTCCTTTCCATCGTCCTGGTTTGTGCAGCGTCAGGGATTCCAGTAAAAAGTGGTTCACTCTGAGCTCTCCGCCTGGATCTCTTGTTTACTCACTGACATTGCAGTGCACTGCAGTAAACCGGAGGTCACAGAACAGGTGTCTTTCATCTTCAGAAACAGCTCCAAACTTTGAGAAGGGCTGCCAATAAATCGAAGCGACATGGTTTAGATTTGGTCCTGCTGATATGGCAGTAAATATAGGGGATACTGTAGATCCACTATATTAGAGGGTATCTTGGCCCCTTTTAATAATATTGGGGAAACTCAACAAAAAGACCAACCTCTGCCAACTTTTACATTACGTACTGCAAGAGTTTTTTTACAGTGAGTCAAAAGTGAAACTAAAACGTTAATAAACCATAAACAGAAATTTTATCTTGCTTCTGTGTATATTTATGCTGCTACATGCACACTCCATATGCTATAGTTTTCTCTTACCACTCAACATTCTGGGATAAAGACAGGTACAGTTCACGTAATCAATTCCTCAATGCCAGCACTACAGCTTTTCGCTTTTAGAGGCAAAACGTCAAAAAGACAGGAGTATACTACAATGAAAATTTAGTAAACATTTCATTATTTTAAGTGCAAAGTGTAACAAGTGCCATGTTCTTGGTTGCATTTGACAACAGAAGATTTCCCTCCAATTAAAAATAAAGCAGATTAGCTCTTTCAAAATCCAAAGTCTTAAAATACCTAAAGACCTTTAGATAATGGTCTCAAAACTAGTTAAAACTGGTACTAACTATTATGTATTATATAAACTCAGAAATATCAGCCGGAACATTGCATATTTTTATATATATATATATATGCAGACAACTGAAATTGACAGCTTTATTTTTCTGCATTAAAAATTTTAAATGTGCTTCTGATTACACCACAGGGATGAGTCCATGTCGGTGCGAGTCTTGGCGGTATATTAAGCCTCTGTGGTAATCTATAGGATGATGTACGAGGTTTTAAGGAAGTCAAAAGGTTTGTCTGAGACTGTTAGCGAGCGGGGCTGAGTCCATTCATCACCCTGACCTCAGTTCAAATGGAAATGACCCTGGGTGTGAGTGGCACTGCACTTTTGAAGAGCTAAGGAAGAAAGATGGTACCAGAGAAAATCAGATTATTGTCTTATTTGTCCTTTTAAGATACAAATTGGTCCAACTGAAATTATACTCTTTTTTTAAATTCTCCAAGTTACCAATGCTAGACAATAATTGGAAGAGATGCTGCTATACAGAAGAAAAATGGATGCATACGCACAAATTAACTACAAGTACATGTAATAAAATGTGAGTATTATAACGTCATTTAGTAAACTCATTCATTTGTAAATCTAGCATTAGAAGCAATTTTGAACATGTTGAAAAAAATGTTGGTTGGATGTAAAGTTTATGAAGAGGTCAGATTTATTGGTACATTTTAAAACAATTTGTCTGATTTATAGTGTAGCAGTAGCGGACACAATGCAGCTATTCTTGCAAATTCTGGATCATATTGATGTGACAGCTGGTGGATTTCCCCAATCTGGTGAAAATCTGCTGAACCCTAGTTTATCATGTCAAGCACGTAAACACAAACAAATGGTGAAATATGGCTTACAATTTACTGCAAATGGAAGAAGTATCATAAGTATTGCTGCACCAGTTTAACCCATGGAGGTTAGTCTAGAGCAGGGTGCTCACACTTTTTCAGCACGCAAGCTACTTATAAAATGACCAAAATGATCTACCCACTACAAAAATGCAAAACATATTTATTTACAAATATATTGAGGATTCTTTATATGTACAATGTCTGTTGATGTACCTTGCAAACCATAATACTGCACAACACAACATAATTAACTATGTACATTTTCTGTCATTACCTGAGTTTACTCTGATGACTTGCACTGAATTGAATTAGACAGAGATGTAAAGTCCAGACAGTAGCTGCTGAGAGACGAGGCAAACGCACTTTGATAACGTCATCGTAAAAAAAAAAAGTCCTCCTCCCATTTCGTATGAAAGCAATAAGTTTTTGTCTTCTTACTTGGTCCAGCTCCCCCACTCGTTTTTATACCCTTTCTTAAGTTTAAGAGAAAAAAAAACAAGGTTTAGAAATTGGAATTAAGTCGCTGAAGCTTGTTAGTTTTGCTGCACTTAGCGTCGTTGTTTGCGCATGCGTTTATATCAAACAAGAGATTGGATGGACATCCATCCATCTTCTACCGCTTATCCGGGGCCGGGTCGTGGGGGCAGCAGTCTAAGCAGAGACGCCCAGACTTCCCTTTCCCCAGACACTTCCTCCAGCTCTTCCGGGGCGTTCCCAGGCCAGCCGAGAGACATAGTCCCTCCAGCGTGTCCTAGGCCTTCCCCGGGGTCTCCTCCCGGTGGGACATGCCCGAGACACCTCCCTATGGAGGCGTCCAGGAGGAATCCGAAACAGATGCCCGAGCCACCTCAGCTGACTCCTCTCGATGTGGAGGAGCAGCGGCTCTACTTTGAGCTCCTCCCGAGTGACCGAGCTCCTCACCTTATCTCTAAGGGAGCGCCCCGCCACCCTGCGGAGAAAGCTCATTTCGGCCGCTTGTATCCGGAATCTTGTTCTTTCGGTCATGACCCAAAGCTCATGACCATAGGTGAGAGTAGGAACGTAGATTGACCGGTAAATCGAGAGCTTTGCCTTACAGCTCAGCTCCTTCTTCACCACGACATACTGGTACATCGACCGCATCACTGCAGAAGCTGCATCAATCCGTCTGTCAAACTCACGTTCCCTCCTTCCCTCACTCGTGAACAAGACCCCAAGATACTTGAACTCCTCCACTTGAGGCAGGATCTCTCCACTACAAGCTCCACTACAAGGGGACAAGCCACCCTTTTCCGACTGAGAACCATGGTCTCAGACTTGGAGGTGCTGATCCTCATCCCAGCCGCTTCACACTCGGCTGCAAACCGTCCCAGTGCACACTGAAGGTCCTGGCTTGATGGAGGACAACATCATCTGCAAAAAGCAGAGACGAGATCTTTTGGTCCCCAAACCAGACGCCCTCCGGCCCCTGGCTGCACCTAGAAATCCTGTCCATAAAGATAATGCACAGGACCGGTGACAAAGGGCAGCCCTGCCGGAGTCCAACATGCACTGGGAACAGGTCTGACTTACTGGAACCAAGCTCCTGCTCCGGTCGTACAGGGACCGGACAGCCCTTAGCAAAGGGCCCCGGACCCCGTACTCCCAGAGCACCCCCCACAGGGCGCCATGAGGGACACAGTCGAATGCCTTCTCCAGATCCACAAAACACATGTGGACTGGTTGGGCAAACTCCCATAAACCCTCCAGCACCCTGGAGAGGGTATAGAGCTGGTCCAGTGTTCCACGACCGGGACGAAAACCGCATTGTTCCTCCTGAATCCAAGGTTCAACTATCGGCCGCATTCTCCTCTCCAGTACCCTGGCATAGACTTTCCCGGGGAGGCTTATGGAGTGTGATCCCTCTGTAGTTGGAACACAGCCTCCGGTCCCCCTTCTTGAAAAGAGGGACCACCACCCCGGTCTGCCAGTCCAGAGGCACTGTCCCCGACCGCCACGCGATGTTGTAGAGGCGTGTCAACCAAGACAGCCCTACAACATCCAGAGACTTGAGGTACTCAGGGCGTATCTCATCCACCCCCGGCGCCTTGCCATCGAGGAGCTTCCCAACTACCTCAGTGACTTCGGCCTGGGTGATGGACGAGTCCACCTCTGAGCCCTCAGCCCCTGCTTCCTCAGCGGAAGACGTGTCGGTGGGGTTGAGGAGATCCTCGAAGTATTCCTTCCACCGTCCAACAATATCCCCAGTTGAAGTCAGCAGGTTCCCACCTCCACTGTAAACAGTGTTGGCAGGGCACTGCTTCCCCCTCCTGAGGCGCCGGACGGTTTGCCAGAATTTCTTCGAGGCCGACCGATAGTCTTTCTCCTTGGTCTCACCAAACTCCTCCGAGACCCGAGTTTTAGCCTCCACGACCACCCGGGCTGCAGTCCGCTTGGCCTGCCGGTACCTATCAGCTGCCTCAGGAGTCCCACGGGCCAACCAGGCTCGGTAGGTCTCCTTCTTCAGCTTGACGGCATCCCTTACTTCCGGTGTCCACCACCGGGTTCGGGTGTTGCCGCCACGACAGGCACCGGAGACTTTGCGGCCACAGCTTCGAGTGGCCGCATCGACAATGGAGGTGGAGAACATGGTCCACTCGGACTCATTGTCTCCAACCTCCCTCGGGATCTGGTCGAAGCTCTGCCGGAGGTGGGAGTTAAAGGTCTGACGTCTATTTTTTTTAATGTCATGCGATCTACCAATACTACATTGCAATACTACACAGTGCTACCACGTGACAAATATGGTCCATTTACTCTCACAGGTCACTCCGCTCATGGGTCACCAGAGATTTTCAAAGCCCAATAAGAACGAAACATGTTAAATGCAATGAGCTCTGGGACTAAAGTAGTCCTTATGCTAGCTGAATTAATTAGTTTACTCAATGTTATTTCACCAGGGACCTCTCAAAACAATTTCAGATATTCAAACGTCTTGAGAACATGTGAGCGACCTCCGGGGGCAAAGCAATCTAGTTGACAGCTAAAAATACATTCCTGTAATTTGAGGAATATGGAGCATAGATGGAACAGGACAGGAGTTGTACGGAGCAGCTCGCTGACTATTATGAATCACACTTTGTCACTGGTTGTCGCTGTTTTATTATCAGAACAACCTTTACAAGAATTACTCTGCTGCGGAGCCATGTTTTCACACCACATATTCCGCGGCACTTTAGCAGCATAGACTGAGGGGGACTCGAGTGGTTAGGGTCCTCATTTTGCAGATCTATGGGCGTTGTGTACACACTGCAAACCTTGCATCCATCTGGCCCATTTATCACCAGCAGCGTTTAGTGTGGTCCTCGTGCTTAAGCTTTCCAGCACCGACCATTAAGTGAAAAGTCACTGTGTTAGCACTGGGTTTTGATTAATTGCTAGTTTAGGGGCTGGGAAATAGTCGGGAATGCAACACACACATTGTTTAATGACATCCTGAGCGCTTTGTGAGTGTGGAATCTGCACACTAATGCTGTTAAATGAATAAGTCTAGGCTATCAATGCATTCTCTGCTGTATCATGATGGTTTTCAAACAAGGCTTCAGTGATATGACCTTAATTCAATATCATGATAAATCAAACATTTCATCTCAATGTCAATGAAAAACAAGGGATTACGTATGTCTTTTATTGTATCTTGCAACATGTTCCAAATCTATTCCCCAGTTATATATATATATATACACACACACACACACACACACACACACACACACACACACACACACACACACACACATTACAATACACACACCTTGATTCTGAAGAGAGAAGTACTCATTGCGATTATCAAAATAGTGAGCACTGAAACTATAGTTCTATTTTTTTTTAAACTAAATGAGCAACAAGCTTGTTGCTTGAAGATTTTTTTTTTAGAAATACATATTTGAATAAAAATAATATCAATTTGTAATTTAATTTTAAACCGTAATTTGAATTATTATAATTAATTCTTGCTAGTTTTTATTTGTTGAGCACCTTGAAATGACAATAAACCAAGTTTTTAACCTTTCACATGACACATTGAAATGTATATTATTTATTTTTGCTGCAACATTGCTAATTTTCATGAACTAGTATGTTTAATGGCGCAGTGGCTCAGTCCTATAACAGGAAAGTTGGCGGTTCGATTCCCACTCTCCCCACAGTTCATACTGTTGTTGTGTCCTTGGGCAAGACACTTAACCCCCCTTGTTCCAGTGGTGTTCCAGCTGTAACACTGGTGAATGGAAACTTAACGTAAAGCGCTTTGAGTGCCTGCTAGGTGAAAAAGCGCTATATAAAATCAGTGCCATTTGCCATAATAACAAAGAAGAAATCATGAACTGTTCTCTTTTTGGGACAGCTCAGTTGTTCAGTTGTTGTCCTGACAACATCATTAACAAAGACCCATTGTTGAAAACACTGGATACCGTGCGTGAAAATAGTACTGCATAACTTTTAGCCCAAAAATATATATTCTCCCTCTCATTTGGATGTTTAGGCATGAGATCTGTAGAACTATATCACTGACACAGTACCCTCATTTGGACACAAACCTTCAATATAACTTTCCTGTCCCTGGGATGGCGACGAGAGATTACGTGAGTGAGATGCTCTCCCAGACTACGCATGAAGAAAATAGGCCAATACACTGGACTCTAGCAGAGTTGTATCTGTACAAAACACACTAAAATGACCCAACCATAAGTGTATAAGATCTGTTCTTTCTTCTTACTTGCCATCTTGGACATCACTGACTGCAGTTGCATAGAGAGCAACCTGTGCCCTCAATTGGCTAAAAGTTACTCGGAGCTGCTTTAATGATTAATTAATAACATTAATAAATAACATTCTTGTAAATACATGTGTATGAAGATATTGTGATATTTGTTAAAAGACCATTTTTGACAGGAATAGGGCTGCTGTGGGTATATGCACGAGGTAGTTCTAAGGGACTAAAGAATTGATGCACAAAATGAATTGTTGTCTTGTCAGTGTATGTCTCTTAGCGATTAACTGATGATTGTCCAGGGTGTGCTCTGCCTTGTGCTAAGTCCCAAAACCTGTGGTAGAAAATTAATTCATACTTAGTAGTATAAAAATGTATAAAACCCAAAAACATACGTTATAGACACATTACATATTGTCAAGTTAGGACAATTTCTTTTATGTAGTGCCTTTTAGATGCATGTCTTATAAAACATTGTAAAATACTGGGTCGGCATAAAACTGTTTTTCAGGTTGGCACTAAAACTCTCACCAACAAATGAAAAACAAACACGGAGAGAGGATAACGATGTTATTCTGTACCAAATATCTTGCAATTGAGGAACTGCTGTTTAATAATTGAACACAGGGAATACTAATATGTGTTTTGTGTCTCTCTGTCTCCCACCACAGGAGTCTTCATACTCATTTGCACTGAAATGCCTTATCAGCCTTTCCACTGTTATATTGCTTGGTCTTATAATAATGTACCATGCCCGGGAAATCCAGGTGAGTCCAACACACAAACACTATCTTGATTATTTTACTAAAATCAGTGTGGGGATGATTGTGATTATTACAAAAGCTGAAATATATTTTGTCTAACAGTTTTAGACATGTCTATACCTATATTATATAAATATTTCAGAGATTATGCAAATTTCTCATTCACTGCTATTCTTTTTATAGCTTCACTGGATTCAGCTCACCATTATTTGATTTGTCCACTGGTATTAAAGCGTCACAACCCGATTTTCCTTTTTTCTTTCCTATTTCATCAAAATGAATGTTATTGGAGGGCAGGCAACTTCCAACATACCTGAGAGATGTATAAAACCTGACTTTTAGTTTTCTGATTGGTGCAGAACAATAACCATGCAGTTGAAAAAAGACTTAGGTTTTGGGTATGCATGCATTTCTTTCAAAGACATTTGAAAACTAAGAAGCATGTTTGAATTTATGTATCCCCAGCTGTTCATGGTTGACAATGGTGCGGACGACTGGAGGATAGCCATGACGTATGAGCGGATCTTCTTCATTGTGCTGGAGTTGCTGGTGTGTGCCATCCATCCCATCCCGGGGCAGTACGTTTTTACATGGACAGCGCGGTTAGCCTTCACGTACACTCCCTCTGTGGCGGACGCCGACGTGGACATCATCCTTTCCATCCCCATGTTCTTTCGGCTCTACCTAATCGGCAGAGTCATGCTCCTCCACAGCAAACTGTTCACAGACGCTTCCTCACGAAGTATCGGAGCGCTCAACAAGATCAACTTCAACACCCGCTTCGTTATGAAAACCCTCATGACCATCTGTCCTGGGACTGTTCTGCTGGTGTTCAGTATATCTTCCTGGATCATTGCTGCATGGACTGTACGCGTCTGCGAGAGGTAATCACAACCAAGGGACGAACAAATATCCTAAACAATAAAACCAAATGGCCGATGCACAGTCACACGCATTAGAGTACAATACATTCCTCGTCCACTCTCTGTGTGTTTTGTCTTACATTTCTTAGTGTTACCTTGCTTTTTTTCACTCATCTGCCCTTGTTACATGTGTGGCTTTGAGGACAGGTTACCATAGATACAGGACAGGCATGCACCGCTGTAGGCAATCACACAGGCATAAGCAAAGACTGTGTATAACAATGGACAGAGCTACAGCTAAAGCTAACATAGTCCCAAATCAAATGTAGGTGGTTTTTGTACAAAGTAATCTGAGATGGAATTTCAACATTTAAAAGTCAGAACGAGGATCAACATTGACACTGAGGATGAGAGGAAAAGGGTAAAGTAAAAAATAGTGTATGACTAAATATATACTCCACTAAGTGGTACAATACCTTTGGTGCAGTTTGGTACCGGTAACCCCTAAAGAGTGACTTTATACAAGTGCTACTTGTTTTTCTATTTGGGATATAAATTGTTTTTTAATCAGATCTCCAAACATTTTTGTGAGAGCTTTAAATTTAAAGAGTTGCAGTAGTTTTATGAACTCACTCTTTACTGTCACAAGCTCAGCTTGTTTTTAATGCAAGGTGCAAAGGTTTCCAAAGAATATCCTTTGCATTGTGATAATAACTGACCTGTACTAACCCGGGTCACAATTTTCAATTTTATCTTGTAGTAAAATGTAGACAAAGACAAACATCATATCTTTTAAAAGAGAAAGATGACAGGTACTTTTTAGTTATAGCTAGCTCAGAGTAGCCACACTCAATGGGGCACCTAATACTCTGTCCATTTTTATAAACACTCTCTGCTACACACACAAATTACTCCACTGCGTGTCTTCAAAAGCACATTAGCTCAGCAGTCACTCCACAGCCCCGACTCCTTGGTTTCTTGCTATTTGTGATGGCTGGTCCATAATTCATGAGTGTCTAATTGTTTGTTTGTTGAATAGTTTGTTGTGGTAATATTGAGCAGCCCCCAGGATCCCCCAACCCAAAACATTGAGCGTCATCTCAAGGGGGCCGCAACGATTCTCACTGAAAACGTTAGAAAGGAATCACTTTCCCCAACCTCACTCCCGTCTCTCTCATTTAGCATTTGCATAGGAAAATGAGACGCTAATGCTAGCTTTGATGTTTCAAAGTCATCTGTGCATGGGATGGAGGGCTTCAGACGGGTGGTTGTGGGTGTATCTGTTAAATCCAGTTGGGGCTTGTGCTGCTAAAGCTAACCGGCCCCTGCAGCCCACTTTGCCTGCTTTTACCTCCCTTTCCTTTCCACTTCCTGCTCCTGCCCTCTAAATTTTTTGTTAAGTCACTAACCCCTGCCCTCGCACGAATGACCTAACCCTGGACACTTCTGACCACCTGTATGATCCTCTGCCGTGAGTGCCTCTAACTCTCACTGGAGACAATGAATGGTTCACCTCTGGTTCACCATGTAGATCATCAAAGTATCACTCAGACACTAAAAGTCAACACAATCACTACGACGACTTCTTAAAACTGTCCAGACTTTTCCACTATCTCTTGGGCCTTTACACAAATGGAGCAGTATTATTAGACAGCCTCATTTTAAATTTAAATATTGAAACAGACCTCAACCAATCAAGTTGTGAGGAGTCTGTCCTGGTTAACTGTTTGTCTACCAAATATAATGTGGTTTATGCAATTATAAACTGCACTTTTGGAAATACTTTGGGACCACTATAGACTGGTGTAGTTTTCCCAGTGACGTCCTGATTTATTGGTCATTCACGATCCTCTTTTTTTTAAATTACAATTAAAAAAAGCTGTCTAGTCTTCTTGTTGCACAGTAAAAATGTTTACCACAACTTTATTTACATGGTCTTAAAAGTTAACCAGAATCCAGGGTCCTTGTATCAGGAATAACCACACAAAACAAAAATGAAAAGTATAGACTAGAGACCTGAAGTCACACTCTGTCTGGAAGACTCCATGGATCTCCAAAATGGAAACATTTAGAACTAGTTAAAGCTGCAAATCTGAGGGCAATTTTATTTATTTATTCTTGTATTTGAGGAAGACTCCTTTATCAAGGAATCATCCAGGAGTTAATGATGCTCCCATTGATTGACTTTTTGTCAACATTGAATCAATGGATGCAGATAATACAGAAAACAGTGTCTAGAAACAGCACAAAAGTAAAACATACATACAGAAAAAGGAGTATAGTACAATGTGGATAAATTGTGGCGTGCATTCATGCAAATGAAGGATCACATCGGTCTAACGCTAAATTTAGGGCTAGAGTTTTAAGGAAATCCCTAATTTGTTTTTGTTTTTTCTTTGAGGATCTATAGGTTCTCCCAGATTTATTTGGTTCCCGTTTGTGTAAAGGCCTTTGCTAAAAAAAAAAACATACCTAACGACTATTATGTGGTTCCCTGTTGAAGCAGTTCTTCTTATGACAAAGTGACATGGCTTTGTCATTTGAAGTTATTGGCACTGCACTTTGTCATTTAACAGGACTTCAGAGATGCAACCAAATCCTTATAAAAGCTCCTTTTTAGCTTTTTTTGACACTTTTTAAGCACAGTCTGCGACACACTTTCCATGAGCATGCTTTTTAGACTTGTTTAAGCCTCAGACTGACGAGTGCTGGATGAGTGTGCCTGAGCGTGTGTGTGTTTGTATAATGTTCTATTGTACTTTCTATTTCCCCACTATGCTGCTCCATAGGGATACCATGTGAGTCCTCGTTCTTTAGCCGTGGAAAACTTCAAAAACCTTTAAAATCGTATCATTCTTTTGCACCGAGCTGGCGCCACTGCTGCCCTGAATTGTGGGTTAGGGAGCTGGGATGTAGCAGGGCATCTCGATCTTGGGTTTAGTTGGCCCTTTGGATGGCATGATAAGTGGCATCATCGTTCTGTGACCATCCAGGCTTTTAGAGGCTGAAAGCACCGCAGCATAAAAGCAGCACTGTGAAGCAAGCGTCTCTTTTGCAAAATGTCAACCAGTACAGGCTTTACTCTATGTTTTGGAGCAAGTGAAATCGCTTTGTGTTGCGTTTCCTGTTTTTCTTGAAACTGTAATCGTGATTAAAATTCAATTAATTGCTAGGCTCTAGGAGGAAGCTGAAGGAGGTTGCGCTAATTTGGAGCAACTCCTTCAAGTAACCTTCATGACAAATGGGCCGGAGGGCTTTGTCTCTGCTCATTTGTGTCTTGCTCTGCTTATGCAATTGTTATAGATTCATACTACTCAAAAGCCTCGTTAAGATCTCCCCCAAAGATTTGCTGAGGAATAAAAGCGTCTGTTCTTTGGGTTCACATATTACCATCCCATTATGTCTCTATTTTAGGAAAAGAGAAAAAATGTTGGAGAAGTGTACTGAATTTAGTTGCATTTTAAATTTAACACTCCTTATACATCAACTTTTACTGACGTATGGGGTTCCATTTTTAAGATGTACAATAATAAATGATAGTAATAATAAAAATAAAAATAGGCATAGTCATTGTAAGATGCTGTTTACACAACAGTCCTATTTCCCAAAGTGAAAGGTTCTGTTGTGTTTAGGCTGTTTATTTACATGAGGACAGAGTTCTTACTTCACAAAAATGCAAACTTTTGGATGTAGCCAAGAAGAGTTTTTTGTTTTGTTCCGGCACCCATTGCCAAAACAAAACTGTCGACAGTGATGTCGACAGTCGACGATGACGTAATAGCCAGGTCCCAGAAAGCTATTGGCTGCTGGCTACACACAGCAAGTCATCATTGGCAAAATACTGTGTGTTTGTGCTTTATAAACTCTGGTTCTGATAATATATTACTGATATAGATTCTCACTGAGGCTCGACTTCTCCAGAAAACACCAAGTTTAAAAAGTTTTCTGTTTTGGGAGTGAACCTCCTCCATGGTTTCTTCTTGTGTGTAATGACTCTAGCATTAGCAGTGGCATGGTTCACAGTGCCCCTACTGCCCTGGCAGACATACTACAGCATTCTTAGCAGTCGAGTGCATTTATGTGAACAAAGATAAAAAAAATAAAAATATGCTAACAGCCATCATTTGCATTTTGGTGTTGTGTAAACAGCCTCTAAGGCCGGAGGTGTACTTGCTATTTAAATACAGTAATGCAAGCGCATGGCAACAGCAACCCTTTAGTCTGAGGTATTTAGTCATTTGCCAACACATATCATTTTATACAACTTTTCATCTGGAAAAAATGTTTTTTAGATGTGTTCCATAGACCTTTGCTTCAGTTTATTAGAGGATAGGCAATTTCTGGCAACAGTGTATAGGATTCACATACTTACTATTGTCTAGATTATTGAGAAACCAAGACTTAAATTAAAAAGTTTTTTTTTGTTTTTTCTGAAACATCCAACCATAGTACAAATTTCAGCCATGTAGACACTGGTATCCATCTTATCCATCCATCTTACTACAATGCTTGTTCTTCACTGGAGTCACATCACAACAGCACATGGTAGTCACTTTTTCTTTTTTCATTTCCTTAATTTACACTAAACCCATCAGTGTTGTGTGCTGCTTGACATGCATCTCATGCAGATTTAGTCAATGTGACAAGTTAGACAGCGCAGCTGCAGCGGCTCAGCAAGCTGCAGCGGCTCAGCAAGCTGCAACCCAAAAGATAGATTGTTGGTCTTTTTTTTTTCACAGACTCGATATCAAAAAGCAAATAGTTACAATAACAGAACTGCAGATTGTTCAGAAAAATCAGTTTGATAAGCATGATGCAGATAATGTTGAAGAATTTAAGAGGAGCGACAAGGAAGCTGTAATCAGTTCAAATAAACCCTTTTCTCTCACTTGTGCTTGGCATTTAGTACCTTCTTTTGCCTCTGCCTTCAAGATTGGGAGTTTAAGCGAGGACACAGTGCACCATGGTTCTGGTGTGAATTAACACTTCTGACAAAACAGACTTGACGTGATGCACCATGCCAGTTTTCCCGTTCACCTGTCTGTTGACATAGCCTGAACTGGGCTGGTACATGTGTTGGGGGGGGCTTGAAAGAGGCGCTTGTTTGCCGAAGTGCTGTAAAAATCAAGTGCTGTAGAGCTTGCGAGATGCTCTCTCTGTCAAAAGCATCACATTGGCTGCGTATCGGACGAGCACGGAGTGGACCTAGGGAAAGCCCAGGTGGGGTGGGGAGTTGAAAGACACGGAAAAAGGGAAGGCGTAGCTGGAGAAATGCTAATGTTACAGTAGATGGATTTAACGCTGGTCACTTAAGCTTTTACCCGTCTTTCAATACATCCAATCTTCACGACTAACCTACCTCGACTAAGCCTCCAACTAAGCTGTTTCGGCTTCTCTTTCCCTCCCTGTCTGGTGAATGATCCGCTGCAGTCTCACCATCTAACACGGCATGCTTCGCAGTTTCCCCTCATCTTCCCTCAGATGATTTCTTTGTCTTCCCTTATCCAAAGCCAGCAGGTGGATTCCAATAATCAAAACTATTACTAAACTGTGGATAGTAACTTCCAATGTTACATTTAGTTTAGTATGTTTGGTAGATATTTACTAAAACAGAAAGCTTTCTCAATCTTATATTGTTCACTCATCCCACCGTATATTACTGCACCGAGGTCTAGGGAAATACCTTTAAGAGCCATTTAGTAACATTATACAGACTCCAGAAAAAAGCCTATAGAATTGTACATCATGTGGGGTTTACAGATCATACTAAAACACTGGACATAGTTACCACCAAATATATTTGCTAGAAGAGGGGTTCAATTTAAGGAAAAGTACATTTCAAAGTGTGAAAAAGTGTGTTGTGTATCACCCAAAGTGGTGTGACTGAGTGAAACAGACTAGACGACAATATAAAAGGGTCATTGACACTGTTACAATAAAAAAAATAAAAAAATATATATACAGAATAAGAATAGTATAGTTAAGAAATGAATGAGTTATAAAACATTTAAATAAGTAATTTGAGATATTGAAGATATTTAAATAATTAATTAATATTAAAAAATATAGGAATAATATCATTTTATTCTTCTGTTGCTTGAATCATTGAGGTTGTTTTGTATTTTTATTGTCTTGTTTTGTTGTGTCATGTTTCAAATGTTAAAAGGGGTAGACATAAATATGTTTTGACTGGCCTACACCCTTTCGGTCAATGTGAATTTTATTTATATATATATATATATATATATATATATATATATATATATATATATATATATATATATATATATATATATATATATATATATATATATATATATATATATATATATATATATATATGTATCTTTTTTTTTTTTTTTAGAAGAAAAAAAAATAACTAAACTTATTCAATCTCTGTTACATAATAGTAAAAGAAATGGCATTTAAGGTGTCAAAAAGGAATGAGTAGATTTCCTTAAACATATTTTTATCTTGAGACATTGTAGAAACACAATGGAGTGGAGATTTCTTTTTAAAAAGTCCCGTTTTTGTTTGAAAGCTCCATTAATGCACTGTAGTATCGACAGGTGAGATTGAGACTTTACAATAGAGACCCTGCATCAGGCTACATCCACCTTTTTGTTGCTCTCTATTGACTTGTAATCATATTCAGACTTTAGCATCCTTAAACTAAAACCACAGAGAGCTCTTTAATTTCTATTTGGTTGAGTTCAACTTTCCGCAAGCAGATGACATTTTTACAATGAACTCTTCGCTCTGTTGGCAGTTTGCCTTATGGAGCTTCTTCTCTTTTATCAAGCTTAACCTCTCTAACCTTTTTCAAGAAGGTAATTCCAAGTTATACTACAAGAATTATAGCATTATTAGAATTTACTGTGATGGTTTCTCTAAATGCAAAAATAGATTACCATAATGTATTTTGGTATAGCGCTTCAGATGTGACATCATTAAATGCATTCTATCCATTTATTTATATATATATATATATATATATATATATATATATATATATATATATATATATATAGTACCAGTGAAGTGCAGTGATAAGGCAGCATTGATAATGCTCTTTATGTCACAAAACACATACTTGAAAGCTATAAAAACGTATGTAAAGCATTTTTTCTGTGTGTAATACAATGACAGAATTATCTTTTACGTTGTCTGGTATATAATATACCTGATTATATACAGAACATTTTGCCCTGCCTGCCCAGTGCCCCTGTTCTGTTTTCTCTCCTGAAACTAAATGCTCTTCTCGGAGGTGCTGTTTCTCACCTGCAAACTCTTGTAGAACAACCAGAGTTCCCGGAAAGTTTAGCCAACTTTCACTCCAAGCAGCGGATTATTGGGCTTGAGTTACTGGTTAGCTCTGCTTTGTGTCATCGCTTTGCCACCAGATACAAACTGTGGCACCCAAGTACAGACTTTCCAAATGTTTGACTAGAGAAACATACACCAGTGCAATTCGAGCTTTGTCACACAAACAATGTTAACATTGTTACAACATACTCCTTCTTTTACAAAGGCACTGTCCTTAAGCTTGCATTAAGATTCAGCTCTAGTGATTTGGTGATGGTATAGTATATTATGGTATGGCAAAGCATAGTAGGGACTGGTAGTATGGTACAGTATAGTTATATAGAACCAGCACAGTACACTATTGTGACTTCTTATCCTCAATGAATGGATGGGTTTTGCGAGTCTTACCGAAGCCTGAAGGACGACTGGATTAGCCCCGGTTTGATGACTTCATCTGATATTGGCTTCTCAGGCTCTGCAGAAGTATTGGCTGATGTACACAGCTGACAAAGCATGTTTGAACAATCAGGAAGTAAAAGTGACAATTACTGATATGAGTTACACAATGAGGGATGGGTTTTTCCATCCGGAATGTGTTCGGATCAGCAAGACCCCTATTTTTTTTTTTTGAAAAATAAAATAAAATACATTACATAATTTAAAATACATTGTACTCTGGTTGCAACAGGGCTCTGTCTGCTGTGAGCAGCAAGAGATCTGGCTCATCTTTGTTGTGTTTCTGTGCAGTTAGGAAAGATTGTCAGAAGAAGATTTGTATCATTTGACATGAGTAGAGACAAAAGAAAAGTGGACCAGTTAAAAGACAAGTCATAGGCTTCTTCTTAAACAATCCACATACTTTAGAGAGACCCATTTTGCAAAACAAAACTGCTCCTTTAAATGATATATCTTAATAGCAGGGGGACTTTTGGGAAATCTTTGCTGATATAAGCCTCTGCACACGCTTGATCATTTGTGGCAGTGAGATGAGACGCACACCTCCCGGAAAATGCAGGTCAGCAAATCTACGCAGGTCTATATTTACAACCGACAATCACATATATCAAATTCATTAGTGAAGTGCTGTTGTACATCTATTTTATAACAGAATCATAAAACAAGGTCAGACTTAGTCCTAGAGAGATCTGCTCTGGCCAACACACATAATGGCAGTGCTCCTTTGCCTATAATGTTGTTTTAATGGACTAAGTGGCGTTGTAACACCGCTGTGGCACCTTCCTGTTTGATTTTTAGACGAGGGTCAGCGTGACTTTGAGCCATCGACTGGTCAAGTGTGTATAAGTGTGTGCTGAGCCGAAATTTGGCCAAAAGCCAGGGGATGGAGACGGCTACAGAGGATTTATTGTCCTCTACTTATCAGGCCAAGCTAAAGACAATGGCTTTCAAAAGTGAAACAAAACTGCCATTATTGTTCAAAGAAAAGTAAACATTGTGACATTGATGGCCTTTTAAAGGAGCTGTATGGCAAGACAAGGCAGTTTAATTTATATAGCAAATTCATTTACCAAGAATATAAGATTTAAAAGAATGTATTGTAAGAATGGGTTTAAATTCCCTACTTTTTCTTCATGCTTCAGTGCCACTCTGCAGACTGAACTAACTAACATTTATTGCAGACTTGTGCTTTGTAGAGCTAGCAGTTGTTTTCATGTATAATCATTAAATCATGGGAATGCTTTCCTCTTGACACAGTCTTCATAAGTCTACAGTCAAACAGAAAGTAATGGATCCCAACAGCTCTTTTTATACCCATCAGTGAAGATAAACATACAGCTTGAATTGTCTTTATCACATGAAAAAAAAAATAAGGTTTACAACTTTACTGTACGTAAAACAGAAAATAAAAAAGATAATATGCACTTGATATTTTGACAATAGTGAAATGTTTTTTCACATTATTTTTTCCTTTACCTGCTCTATTAATTTAAGAAACCCTGTGTTTTGTTTGAGTTTTGGTTTCTTTAAGCCCCTCCTTCGGGACCCACTCTGCTCTGATTGGTCAAAGAATCCATTCTGATGTTTCAAAACCATCAAATGGGAAATGTTTAGAAACTCCTACAAACCATGATTTCTTTACGCTAGTGCTAGGTAGCAGATGGTTGCTACTGAGACCAAGTTCAGTCTTAAGAATGCTTCCATTTAGCATTGGGTATGCCTCAAGGTGCTGCTCAGTGCCTCCTAAATTATTGCACTCCTATTAAACACCTGACAGTTGTAACCAAGGTCCACACTAAGAACTCACATTTGTTTGCGGCGATAACTTTTGACTAGCCACCACTGGATTTTACTTTACAGAATGATAGAAAGTTGTAAAGCAGCAGTTGACATGCAACTTTAGAAAATATAAGTAACAACCAAAAAAGTAATTTACTCATATACGCCATTTAGCCAAACCCATTTTTTACATGAAATGGTCCTTGGTGTAAAACGTCTTTAATATTTATAATTACTGAATCAGTCTAGTCTCTTTGAGGACACACAGCAGCCATGGCAGTTCATTAGTGGTGCCATTACTCGCTGCATGTTTTGCATATAGGCTGCCCTGTTAAAACCACTTTTGCAGTTTTTAATGAGGTCATTACCACTTTGAGCTGGATGCCTTTGGCTGCAACTAACACTTTCCCCGTGGAACAGCCGCCTCGTACGACACATTTGTCCCCAAATAATCTCACCCACTGCTCCACTTCTTTTACTCCAAGACACGGTACTTGCAGGGAAGACAATTTGAATTAGTTGTTGTTGATGTGCAACTAGAACTCCGGCAGACCTAGTTCCTGCTGGCATTTGGATTGAATCACTTTGAAGCACATTGTGAGTTTGTTTTCTTAGATGCCAGATTTAGCAACTCATGTGTGAGTGGAGAATAGTCAAAAAAACTGGAAAAAAAGTTACAATTTCTACAAATGCAGTGACAGTGTTTTTGATCAAGTTTAGAACAGAGACATTCTTTGTATTGAAAATAAAAGCTTTTTATAGATGTGTTATAGGCATTCAGATTACATAAGCCCCTGAGTATCACTGTCACATAACCTGGTCACACATGTTCTTGGTGATGAATGAGTTAATGCTTACATACCTTTCTTTAAACATCATAGAAAGGATACACACCCAACACAGCAACAGAATCAGCAGTATTTTCTATTTATGTATTTACTTACATGAATGCATAAGTTAAAATCACACTTTAGAAGCAGAGCACTTGGCGTCTAGTGTCTAGAGTCACTCCAGCCTACTCCAGTGTTGGCTGCTGTGTTGTCTTCCGTTACCAGATGGAGCAAGAATGCTTAGGAGTTATAGCTTTTACATATTTTTGAAACAAGCAGATTAATGGCTTTTTGGTACAATGTGGCAAAGTAGTTTTGATGGCTTTGTAGCCCCGTTGGAAAGCAGCTAGCCACTACACAAGTGATCTTTGTTTGGCAAAAAACTAACACTGTCCTGGAGACAGTCCACCATGCTCCTCAGGACAGCCTCGGGACGAAAAAACACACACCTCTCTCCTGTCACAGTCAGTTCAGGAGGTGGATGTGCACAATATCAACACAATTTTAAACACTGCACAATGGAAATAGTGATATATATAAATCCACTTTAGCAAAAGGCATTCACTCGCTCACCGTCTGTGTCTCTCCTGCTGCACAGACGGAGTCGGCGCTGCGCAGACTTAACGAGCGGAGCTTAACGAGCGTACAACAAAAACAAGTCTGTGTCTGAGCTATACTCTCTCCAAAACGGACAAAAAGTCACGTAAATGTCCCGTCACTGGGGAGAACAGAGAGAATGTGAGCAGTAATCTGTGTTAGCAAAGAGACTAAACTTTAAACAGAGGCTGCTGTTGTCCTGAGTCTGAACCATCTCTGAACCATAAGTTATTACACACTGAGACCCGTCTTAAACTAAGTGTTCATCTATTTGAGGCCCTTGTCAGAGAAATGTAATAATGTTCTTGATCATGTGCTGCCTTCTGTGTCTCTGCTGCTGCTACTGAGAGTAAAGAGCAAGGGTGTCCAACTTAAGGTCCACGGACCAAATCTGGCCCTGGTACTTTTCATCCTCAATAATTATTACTGTTAATATATTAATTATTGTGGTTCTTGTTTTAAAGAAACACATAAGAACAGTGTTTGTTATTGGGTTTGATCTAAAGAGGTTTTAGGTCTCACTAATTACTGAACAGGTCTAAATCCATCAGAGGCAGATTTATTGGAGATTTTATCTTGGTTTTTGTCAAAAAGATATTTAACTGAAGGAATCTAATAAAATAAAAAAGGCCCCTGCAGCACTGTGAAGAAACAAGCTACCCCTCAAAAAATTTAGTTAATGACCCCTGCACTACACAAAGGGGCTTGAGGCTTGTGTATCACCTGTTGCAATGAACTCATAATTTAAGGAGGGCTTGTGGTATTTATTTTAAATGCAACTTTCTTTCTGTTGGCAGTCTTGTCTCCTCCTGTCTCATCTCCTTCTTATCAAAGAAGCACTCCAGCAATAATTGTTTTTGCTCATTTTAGCTTGGCTCTGTGTGTGGGACATGGTAGAGCTGTGAGTGAGTCAAGTGAAGTCAAGTGTGAGAAAGACGCCCCAGCCAAATTTAGCTGGTAGCAAATGATCTGCTGACAGGTACTGGGGGTTGGGGACCCATGCTTTAGTAGCTATATATCCTGACAAAGTTACATTGTGTTGCTTTAATGTAGGTTTTAATGTATGCTGTTGTCAGGAAGATCTTTAATGTGGTCCTCAATACCGTTCATGTACACCAATTAGGCATAACATTATGGCCATTTGCCTAAATGTGTGTGTTGGTCCCCCTTTTGCTCCAAAACAGCCCTGACCTGTTGAGGCACGGACTCCACTAGACCCTGAAGGTGCGCTGTAGTATCAGCAGATCCTTTAAGGTGCAGGTGGGGCCTCCGTGGATCGGACCTGTTTGTCCAGCACATCCAACAGATGCTCGATTGGATTAAGATCTGGTGAATTGGGAGCCAAATCAACACCTCAAACTCAGACCAAGCCACCTTCTTCCATTGCTCCATATTCTGACGCTCGCGTGCCCATTGTTGGGTCACAGAGGTTGGCATGGGCACCCTGACTGGTCTGTGCTTTGCAGCCCCAAACACAAAAATCAGAACCAGCATTAACTTCTTCAGCAGTTTGAGCAACAGAAGCTGGTCTGTTGGATCGGGACCACACAGGCCAACCCTCACTCTTCATGAGCATCAATGAGCCTTGGGCCATGACCTTGTTGTCGGTTCACCATTCCTTCCATGGACCACTTTTGATAGATACTGACCACTGCAGACCAGGGACACCCCACTAGAGGGCCCTTGTCAAACTCACTCAAATCTTACACTGCCTATTTTTCCTGCTTTTGACAACTTTGAGGACAAAATGTTCACCTGCGACAAAATGTTCACCTGCTGTCTAATATATCCCACTCCTAAGTCCTAAGCATCTTGTGACTTGTAGCCTTGTGCTAGTGTAGCCTAAATGTGTGTATTAATCAATTAAATATTTAGCCACTTGCTAATGTCCTCTATGCACTCACTGACAGCACACACATGTTGTCATGTTTGCCATTTGCATCAGTCACCTTGTTTATGGCGACTTTAAGATTATTGGTCGTCAACATTCTTTTGCCTTTATTGTCTTCTGCTTAAGTTCAATTATCAAAATTCAAACACAGTAAAAGGTTTGGGGGGAAATGAGTCTTCAGCAATGTCTATTATATCAATTTAGAAAAAAAACTAGGCATTTAGTGATACGTTTGATCTGATACGTTTTGTAGCAGAGCATAATAGCTGTTTACACGCTTTACAAAGGAGGTGTGAGGGGTGGAATTGCAATTTGTACTGTCACTTGTCATTTGATCTATTTGGCTTTTCACATTACTTTTTATAGTCCAAAGTAGTTTTTATAAGTGCATTCTCTTCATTGAACAGATGGAACTATACTGTATGTTAAGTGATATTAAGACTTACGACATTAGCAAACTACCTCTAGATATTTCTTTGCTCTCGCTTTTGACCTATATCATACTATAGCTAGCTTCTAACCCATAGAAGACTACTCATTTGATGCAAATGGAGGCAGTATTGTTTTACATTAGTGCATTAACAGTGTCATGAGTGTTTTCAAGATAAGTCTGGGATTAAACTGTGGCTGTAGACATCTTAGTTTTGGTCCTGAATTGGTCGAAAGTGGTGCCAGCTCTACTCCATGCTATTCCAAATCTGACACAGTATATTGAGAGCCTTAAAGACTATCGATTAGCTCCCCCTATTCTGCCCTTCTCTCTGCCATAAAGCTGTCTTTTTCTTTTTCAATGAAAGGATTTATTGGAATATCTGTTCCAAACGTACATATCGCCTTGTTGGGGAAAAAGCAGCTAATAAAAGACAAAATATTTACTCTGACCGTTTTATTGCTCTAGGAAATGATGCATTCTGCATTTCTGTCAGGCTTATTTACGGCCTGTATTTAGGGCCACTTGAGAAAGCCAATGCTTGGACCAGTAATATATGGCTCGCCTTTGCTGTGAGGTGCAGCGCTTTTCCTGCCTATTTCCAAGAACCTTGCTGCAAGCCCTCCATGACAAGTGGAATGAAATTAACATACTAGTCACTTGTAATTACAATATTTAGCCAGCTGATCAAGTTTAGCCCCCTGGCAGCTATCAAAGGGCAGCTTCTGAAGTGATGGGACGCAGGTAAAAGAGACAGCAGTGTCAAATTCAATGAGTGTCTTCCTTCATCTAATCCAAGCTGTGTCTGTTTACAATCCCAAAGAAGAGGCCTGGCCGTTCCCCAGTGATACTGCTCTAGATGGTTTTCACATTTAAGGCCGCCTGCCCCCTCGCCGCTCTCAATATACTGGATCTAAAGCATGCAGGATGCAGACATCTTTTATTCCTGCATGGTATCTTTACAGACTGCTTCTCTGCATGTCATTGAAAAAAAGCTTGCACCCCACAGACTTCACTCCTTTACGCCATTCCTTTCAGAAGAACAGGGTGATTTAAAGGGATAGTCCAGTATTTTGTAAAAAGGGGGTCAATGAGATCCTTAGAGAGAGGTAACTTATTCCCTAAAGTAGACGATTGTCAGCACATGTCCAGTTTGAAGAAATGGACAGGAATGTGGCCAGTAAAAACACAACAAGGCTTCTAAAATGTCAAAATCTCAGTGGAAATCAGTGCAATTATGTGTTATATAATTATTGTTTACACACATATCTTTTATCATATGACAGCTTTTTTTTTTGTTCCTCATTCACACACAACCCCAAAACATAACACTTAGTGCAAGCACCTCAGTGTGGACGGTCCACTTCTCAGCAACATATATTGTGGGAATCTCCTCACGTTTGAATGGACAATAAAGCAATTTAGTGATTTAAAGGTTAAGGTTTAGGTTTATTTTGCACCAGCGCGAGAATTGTGATTTTATTTTTATTTTTATTAGATTGACTAAAGTGCCGTTCAGCACATTTGTTAGAGTTTACATTTCATGGCACAAAAACTGGACAAAGTATTTAAATAAGACAGTCTGATTTACTAAGGTTTTTGCACTAAAAAAATCATTTCAAAAATCTATTTACATTTATTCATTTAGCAGACGCTTTTATCCAAAGCGACTTACATTACATTACCAGTGTTACAGTCACTGGAGGCAAGGTGGGTTAAGTGTCTTGCCCAAGGACACAACGACAGTATGGACTGTGGGGTGAGCGGGAATCGATCCTACTACCTTCCGGTTGAAGGACGGCCGCTCTACCACTGAGCTACTGCCGCCCCGGCACTATTTATTTTATTTAGTGGATATTTTCAGCATATTGCCAGACAAAAACATTCTGCCCTGTGTGGGATATGAGCCGCAAAAATCCACAAAGCTGCTGTTCTTTACTTGCGTCTGTGCTTAAAGGGACAGTGCTCTTTTGCATTACGTGACTCAGTGGCAGCTTCAATTCAAATTAGCAGGCTGTCAGCTCAGCCCCTAACTTCACATCAAGAGTCATAGACAGCTTAGTAAATCTGGAACTACGTGTTTAAAAGCATTACAGTCTCTGTGGCTGTGTGTAAACAAAGTCACGGTTTTATTTATTTCTTAATCTATTTAGAGCAAGTGAAAAAAATACATAAATAAATATAATTTTTTAAGTATCCAACAACATAAACAATTTCCTATATCAAAATAAACATGCTTTTATTGTGATCACTTCATTTCCTCATAAAGATTTTATTAAAGTTTTTTTTTTTTTACAATAAACTACAGTAACTGTCTGCTTCACCAAACTGGGAGTGTGCTGACTTTTTACTGTAGGGATTGAAGTAGGTGTCCAAACGTAACCTCAAAAAACACATTTACAAAATACTGACCTATCCGTTTAAGCATGACTAGACATAAGTGGGAGCTAGATTCACTGCAGAAGGCACTGAGCAAAGAGCTGTTTTGGAGAAAGAGGGGAACAACTTCCTGCAAAAACATAACGAGAAAGACCAAGGCAACATGATAATATGATATGCATTTAGGATAGAGTTTACTCAACTTTTAACTGTGATTTTATAAGAAAGCTAGGATTTTAAATTGATATGTGTCCCCAGTATTGAAACCAAAAGTATCTCCTCAAGAAACAAGGCTGAACAATCAATTAAACATTGGCTCACTATATGGCAACCCACTGGTGACCGTTTTTCTATTCTAATGTGGTATAAGGTTTTATTGAGGACCTACAAAATACCACCAATTTAACAACCCCTTCAAAAAAATGTATAACCCATTATAATTTGTCAATTATTATAAATTGCTGTTGTCATTATCAGTCACATCAGTATTATCTTACCACAACAGTCAAAAGTTGAGAAAAGTCTATCGTAGCATGTTGCCTTGATCATTTGTATTTGTTTTGTCTTTGAATGCTCCCAAGAGCTTAGCTGTGTTTGCACTGGAGCGTTACGGTGGAAATACAAGCTTCTTTTAGGGGTACCACTTTGAGCTGTTCCATCTAACCTGTATCGTAATGCTCCTGTGGAAATTTGGTGTAAATTTCTTTGCAACTCATTGGTTAAAAATAAAACAACTTCTCGACAATCCATTAGGAACAATCAGGCAAACTGAAAGTATGGGGGGTGGGGGGTTTGTGATGGATTTACTGCTAAAGGTATGAGACTGTCATCAGTGAGGCTTTGTATGGTGTGTTTTTTTATAGATCTCTCTTTGCACATGAACTGCAGGCCTCTCGACTGACAATTCAAGCATGGCTGTCAGCTATTTTTAGCACACAACATGTTTGAAGTGATGATTTCTATTGAGAAACCTTTTTGGGGGGAGCAGCAAAATCTTAGCTGGAAACGAAGAGAATTTTACCAATAACAGCTGGACGTATTTTCTATGTTGTATTCACATCAAGTTTAAACGGTTAGGCTCTTTAAAAGAGCCATTTAAAGCAATCATTTCCTATTGTAATGCAAGTTATACACTGAACAGCCATAACATTATAAGAAATTGATATTTTGTTTCTGTCATGTTTTTGTTTTAGTGTAGGAAGCAAGAAAAAATTGTCGTCTTTCTATAATGACTTGTGAAATTCTCAATCTGCAGTTTTTGATATACTTAGTTGTAGGTAACTTATTCCCTACAAACGTTAATTGTTAGCACACTCCAGGTTTGGAGACGAAGACAGTGGCAATGCCAAAAGCATTGTCTTATGGCTGCCCAATGGAGCTTTGACCAGACAGAAAACTTTAGATTTAAGCAGCAGCTATTTTCTCATGCAGAACCGTATGAGCCACACAATTAATAGTAATCAAAATTAAAGTTACATTTTTCAGAGTTTGGAAATGCAGAAAGGAGATAATAGTTTGCTGACTACTACAGTATGTACTGTAGAATGCCTTATTGTGAGTTCACCAACTCTACACAAAACTGCTTTCGTAGCAAAGGATGAGCGTTCCAAAGCTGAACACTGTATTTACATCCTACAACTTTACAGCTTTTAGGGAGTACTGGTTGAAAAAGAAAATCGGAGCAAACAATGAAGTCTGATCAATGTGGTTCCCATCTTACAGTTGGAAGGTTACTGGAACTAGATGTCAATTGCAAAAGAAAAACTTATACATTAATGACCAGTAGATGGTTATAATGTTATGGCTGCTCAGAAAATGGCATTACACTATATCATTCTTCATTACCAATGCTTTGTATATTAAGCTTGGGTTAAAAGATCCAATTTAAACAAGAAAAAGAAAGAGAGAATCTTCATTTTCAGCCTACTTTTTTTTTTTTTTTTCACCTACAATCAACTTGAATGCATTTTTTGCCGGATCACCTTTCACAGTGTAACCCCTCGTTGCACTGTTTTTTTCCTCCACCCACCTCTGCTTTTGGTTCCCACATATCCCAGCATGCACAACTTCATACAAACTCCGCCCAGTGTAACTGACTGTGTGTTTCCTGCCTCTGCTTCGTTCTTCAGGTATCATGACAAACAGGAAGTAACCAGTAACTTTCTGGGGGCCATGTGGCTCATCTCGATTACCTTCCTCTCCATTGGCTACGGTGACATGGTACCGCACACGTACTGTGGGAAAGGCGTCTGTCTGCTCACAGGGATCATGGTACGTCCGATACTTTGGGCAACTTTGGCATGTTTACGTTTATAAGTTTTTATGCCAGATGCCCTACCTGATGCAACCCTCTCCATTTATATGGGACCAGCACAAAAGAACACTGGCTTTTTATCCCTTAGTATTGGGTTAGATGCAACACAACTCTGCTTTACTTAAAAAACACTCAGATTAGCACTAATCTAAACCCTGTTGGTGCTTTTGTTTCACTCAAATATTTTATTGTCTTTAAGCATGTCCCTTTAGCTTAAAGACCAGTCTGCACTGATAGGTCAGACGAACCACTCTTAGGATTTATTGGTACCATGCCTTTCTTACAGGTTATTTTTGTTACATATCGATCTCACTATGTAACAGTGCTTTTAGACCAGACTCTGGGAAAGAACAATAGAGGGCCTTTAGCTAACTTCAACTAATACTTAAGAGAACAATATCTCTCCAAAAAACCTTAAAAGGAATGAATAGCAATAGATGACCGATGGCAGTATCAGGATGTGCTTTTTGGAATAGTTGTTTCCATTTTTTTATTATTTTTATTATTATTATGTTGTTGTTGTTGTTGTGTTGAATTGTTTTGGGGCGGGTCTTTGTGGAACAGGGTGCGGGCTGCACTGCACTGGTGGTGGCGGTGGTGGCCAGGAAGCTGGAGCTGACTAAGGCTGAGAAGCATGTCCACAACTTCATGATGGACACACAACTCTGCAAACGAGTAAGTCCCCACCAGTTGCTCTTGGGCCCTGAATACTTGACCCGGGCCTCATTTTTCAGAGATTATACTGTCCATCTTTATATACAGTTGTGCTCGTAAGTTTACCAGCCTTTTTTTTTTTTAGAGAATATGAATGATAACACAAAAAAATTTCGTTCACTCATAGTTAGTGGTTTGGGTGAAGCCGTTTATTGTCAAACAACTGTGTTTACTCTTTTTAAATCATAATGACAACAGAAACTACCCAAATGACCCTGATCAAAAGTTTACATACCCTGGTGATTTTGGCCTGATAACATGCACAAGTGACACAAACAGGTTTGAATGGCTACTAAAGATAAACATCCTCACCTGTCTTCAAGCTGTTATTGATGTTAAAGTTGGCAATACACGTTATTAAGACCTGAGTTTGTAAACTTTGTAAAAAAGTCATTTTATTTTTTCTGTTGTCATTATGATTTAAAAAGATAAACACGATTGTTTGACAATTAATGGCTTCACCCAACCACTAACTATGAGTGAAAGAAATGTTTTAGTGTTATCATTCATATTTTCTGAAGAATAGACAATCACAAATTCTGTATGTAAACTTATGAGCACAACTCTACACAGTGCATGGTTTTAATGGCTGCACCCATCAAATCTTATAGAAGGCTTATAAAATGTCTGGGGAGTCTAATCAAGACAAGCACATACAAGCATAGGGGCAAAAGAATTACTCTGTGATTTTTGAAATAGGGTTGTATTATGGGACTTCTACACTGTGTGCATAATTATAAGGCAAATTGTATTTTTGAGGGTTAATTTTCTTATTGTACAACTACAGTGCTCTTGATCAATCCAAAATGTTAACAAACCCTCAAACTTGAACATTTACGTACACATATGGTTTTCCAAAGGGTTGTTTTTACCTCCTGCCACAACTTTGAAAGAGTAACTGTCAACTACATGCTGAACTGTTTTAGAACAAGAAAAAAAACTTGATGTTCTGGCTTTTTACAGAAATTTTTCAAAGCAATATGAAAAATAATCAACAGTTAATCACAAAACACAAACCTTTTCCGCATTACATTTAGATCAATTACATATTGCAAATAAATTATATAATAAAACAAACATAAACACAAAACAAACGTTAAATTATTCAATTAAAATAAAACATAATATGAAAAAAAAAATCAAGAAACTCTTCATTAAACACAACGTTTTCCTGTGAACTCTGAATTACAGTCCCCTTTGTTCTTTGCATTTCCTTTCACAACAATGGGAAGACGTTCTAATAGACCATGAAACAAAGCGCATCTGTTTTAAGCTAGACTTGAGGAGCAGTGGGTGGCATAACAGGTTATCCTTTTTTGATGTCTCTGTTATCCATCTATTATCTGTCTCTGTATCTAAGAATTATCCGTTTTGTATTGCATTTCTTTTGGCTTTAGGTAAAGAACACAGCTGCCAATGTACTCAGGGAAACATGGCTCATCTACAAACACACCAAGCTGGTCAAGAAGATTGATCACGCCAAGGTGCGGAAACACCAGCGCAAGTTTCTCCAAGCCATTCACCAGTAAGTCCTGCTCTTAGGTTGAGTGCTGTGTTTATGATAGACATAATGTGAGAGTAATATCACTGGGTTCTCACGGGGAACAACTTTATTCTATCATCAGATTTATGTGATCGGGTGTACTTGTTATAGAGAAATGCATTATTTGCACTGATCAACCATAACATTATGTAGGTGTAGTAAATTTTGAAATCTGATCAAGGAACATTTTCTCTGTAGAGTCATTTTATTTTTGGGATAATGGTAGAAGGTGTATGTAAGGGACTAGTAAATTGGGCTGGATCCAACAGCACTAGAGTCTACTGGAATGTAGGTTTGAAAAGATCCGGTTGAAATTGGGTGGTCATAATGTTTTGGCTGATCAGTCTACAGCTGGTATTTACTTCACTAAGCATTACCTGTGAATGTTTGGCAGCAAGATTTTCTATAGAGATCCTACCCCTTCTTATGGACTACCTGGGATCATTCTTGGGAATAATAGTAATGGTGGTCAAAGAGTCAAAATATTTATTGATCCACAGTTAATAAATAGGTATTGATGAGTGGTTTGTTACTTGTTTGTAACATAGAACATAAAACATAAAAGAATGAATACCATAGTCTTAACACCTGTAATAGCTGTATTTGAATTGCCATTTGAATTCTAAATCACCTAAATCTTTCTCTCTAAGGATTCTTAGGGAATACCTGTTCTTTCACACCAATGGCACAATGTTCTAATAAGCAGAGTAGCAGGGCTGTTGGAAAGCAGTCGTAAAAAAAAGGGGCTATAATGAGCTGCCCCTCCTCTCTTTGGTGTGCCATGAGGTTTTTCAAGTCTATAAGTAAAAATGACATTTAGAGGTGCATGGCAGAGTTCTCAGTTTTGGGATTGACCAGGTTGGCTAAAGCCTTTCTGTGTGCAGGATACATATGTCATCTTTGTACTAGCTTCTCCCCACGTATTGCGTCAACTCTAAGATATGAGTGTATAGGTGTTTATATTTTACTTCAATTTACTTCATCCTTATTCGTATTTGTGTAGTCTGAACAAGTCATCCCAATTACTCACACCAAACAGTTGAGATAATCATTCAAAAATGAATGGATGAATAAAAATATTCTGATTGAATTTCCTTGACCACTGTTCATATTTTTCCTCAGTCAGGCCCAGTGGAGTTCACAGGAAGGGGCAGCGTTGAACCGCTATATTGCTCTTATTGTTACCGCTTGCATACTTGTTACAAGTCTCCCACATACACATAGTGTAGTGTTATCCACTTACAATCCCTCTATGGCTCCTCCCCTTGACCCTCTGACCCCGCCCCTCTTTTCTCCCCCTTGCTTTAATGGCGACAAGTGTAACAGTTGGACTTGTTTCGTGAATGTCGTGGGGTTAAAACTCTTGTATTGTGTTTTGTCTTTGTTTTGCTCTATCACTGCAGAGCTCAGAAGTAAGTCTTCTATGTCTCCTACTGTCTCCTTAACATCCTCCTGCTCTCTCTCTCTCTCTCCATGTCGACATTTGACGTGCATGAACGAAAACAACAAACGCTGTTGCTGGATGCTGACTTTCTTTTTTTTTTGGTTGATTTCAGTGTGCCATTGAATCTCTCCTCCTCCCTCCTTCCCTCCCATCTTCCTCTTTTGAATCAAACTAAATATGCACTAAGCATCATTTTGCTCTTTAAGTGGAGGGTTGTCTGGAGAGAATGTGTGAAAGACTTCCAAAGCATCACAGAATGAGCTTGGAGCTGTGTGGCCTGGCCAGCGGTTCATGACCATTTGATGTACTGTATGTAGTGCACTACGTTGACCATGATTAATATAGCTGCTGCAAAGGCTATATTAAGCTAATCCATACACTTCTGATGGGTTTTGTGATGAACACACTCTATTATAAAATAACACTGTAAAGGTAGCTCTTGGTCACACTTTTCTTGTTTTCTTTTCTTCAAGTGGCTTTAAATGAGATTAAAGCACAATGAAGGCATATGCAACACAATCGCCAGAAATAATACACCACAATCAGCAAAACCCTGGATACTGGGGGTATTAAAGTTTACAGCAAAAATATGTATCATATCTACATTTGTTAAAATCTGTGTTTTTAATATGCCCGAGGTTTCCAGAAAGAGAGAGAAACTCTATTATCTTTAAAGAGGTTTTAGAGGCGGTTTTAGGAGTTCTTATTAGATTTTCACTTTCTGCAGTCTTTCTCAGAAGAGCCACCTGATGTTTTTTTTTTTTGTTTTTTTATATTTATATAGTACTTTTCCACCCAGTAGGCATTCAAAGCGCTTTACCAGTGTTACAGCTGGAACACCACTGTAGGCAAGGAGGTTTAAGTGTCTTGCCCAAGGACACAACGACAGTATGAACTGTGGGGAGAGCGCGATGTTATAAAGTTACTGTGATGCATCTTGTCAGCTAGTTTCTACAGGTTTGCTTGCCCTACCTGGAGTAGCTTTACAACAATTAGACCTGTCGCAAGGCACTAGATAATTTTTTGATTGGTTTGGACCAATGTAAAAGAACATTTGCCAATAGTTCTGACATTCAGAACAAATGCAAGAAGTCATGGTCAATAAAACACATGAAGAAGAGCGAATAGAGAAGGAAAAAAGCAGAAACATATGTTGGGTTTAAAAACGTACTAGCCTTACAGATTATGTTTTATGTTTTGAATGACGGTTGGTTGTATCAATTTAAAAACGCGTCTTAAAAATTTGAAGATGCTGTTGTTTAGTAAATAGTATATATATAGTAAATATAGTAAATTGTTAATGTTGCTTTTTATCAGTGAGGATTTAATGCTTCAAACACTCCATGCTGGATTAACTTATCTGCTCTTTAAGCTAAATGCTATTATTATTATTTTATTCAGGCGTGCTTTAAAAACAACAGTTGATTCAAGAACAGAGATTTGATTATATTTATATTTGCTGCTGAAATGATATTTAACATCATAGCCATTTTTCAGAAATGTATAAATAGTGCTTTTGATTCTGGCGACTGGGTTGGCAAACTACACGGCAGACACGACACAACATCTAAGACTTTTTGTTGTACACAATTGCTCATAATACTCGACACTAATAAGCAGCGCTTTCGCCCTATTCCTCGACAGCCACAGGCACAACAAAGCCAGGAAAACACACACATACACAGAGCGAACACAGCGCTTTCCCACAGAGAAAGAGCCGCTCTGATATACTGATTTGCACATGAATAAATGCCCTTGAATGTCATCTTGCCTCATAATTTTCCGAACAGAGAACTTCTGTGCCTCCGTATGACGGCGGCGGTGGGTGAGGTGGTGCAGTTAACAATGGCACATTATTCATAAGGGTTTCCTACAGCGGCGTAATGTATTTGATTACAGATAAGGACATTGAAGGCATCACAAAACATGTCCAGTGTCATTGCACACCCGTAATTTGAAATGTTTATGTAGACATGCGTTTACCATTACAGAGTTTGATTTCTGACATCTTTTATCTGTGCACAAAGACAGAAGAAATATGGGACTGACGGAACAGTTGCTGATGGTTAATCTGGTGTGGAAAGGCAAGCTCTAAAGATAGATAGATATAATTCTAATCTTAACAGTCTTTGAAGGGATGCAGAGACTGTTCAACATGATTATAACAGGTCGCTCGGCTTGTCGACATAAAGGACAAATGAGGATGATGGTATAATTAATAGCTTACTCACCTCGTGGTCAAAGCGAAAACACCTTTACCTTTCATACCAGTCAGACTCTGTGTTCTAGTTCCAGAACCTAATTATAATTACTAATTACCTGAACATGGAATGGGCCAGTTATGACGATATCAAGCTACAGCAAATTCAACTCTAGATGTTTAAATTTCAAGGTAAATGGATCGTAAGCAGCCATTTCAGTAATAACATTTGAATACAAATGCTGTTCTTCCAAATGAATAATTCCTCTCCCCTTTGGAAGGGCTTTAAACTCACATTTCTTTTGGTTGTGCAGGTGTTACTGGACTATTTATCTGGGCAATATAAATCATCAGTAAAGGAGCAGCTTTTACTAGCCTGTTTTTAATAAACATCCCCGAAAGCGAACAAGAAGCGGCATGAACTCTGTGTGAAAAGGTTTTGAGTAGTACAGGAAAAGTTTAAATAGAAAGAGCTGTTGCAGTTTTCTATATTTTAGACTCTCTTTTTAATGTCACATGTTTATGTTTAATGCAGTGTTGACTGCAAATGCAATGTTTATTGATAAAAAAGCGTTGGCCGCAGGACGCTAACTCTATCTGAAACAGGAAATGGGTGTAGCTAATAAATTAGGGCTTTTAGACATGCTTCAGACTACAGTGTTTGCTGCACCTTTTAGTGACCGTGACAAACTTTTGGAAAAGGTTATTATTTAGATTATTTAGAATGCTCTAGTGGAGACTTGTCTGAAGCTCCTTTTCAAAGCTTAACAGTAGACATACAACTATGAGCCTAATTGTCTTCTTTCCTCTGCAATGCTTCTTTTAACTACACAAACTTCACAGAGGGTTAGCATCACTAGCTTTATAGGCTGTTGATCCGGCTAACTTTAAGGTATGTAGCTAGTGATGCTGAAGTCATAGTAAAACATTATGTTTTACAATAGGGCTACAGAATTGATCACAAATATAAAGAAATCCATCATTTAATCATTTAAAGGTAATTACAAAACTCTGTGGCCCATTGCGAGTATTTACGGGTGATGTCCCCTACTTCTACTGTCTATTTCCGTGCAACAAAAACACACTGCAGCACCAAGGGCCTTCCATTGTGCACAGTTCACTCACAGCCACTGCACGCTTCTGAATGACCAGTGCATATCAGAACGGACCAAGGGCATGTCATCTTCTTTTACTTTAATTATTTGAGTCTTATTTTTGGTGAAGAGATTGCTTTGATTTGACTGAAAAACATATTCAAGAGGTTTTCTTCAATGGAAGCATATTGCACTCTTACTGGAAAAAGCATCATGTTTTGTCATAGTTTTGGCTTTGATATGATTTTTCTCATGTTCTCTGTTATAACAAGATCTTTTTTTGGTATCACTTTAGAGGTATGTGGCAGTTGTGGATAGTTAATAAGCTTGGTGAGAACTTCTTCTGTAATAAACGCAGGCTAGCAGCAGACAGACGGTGAACAAACTTTACGACTTGACAAGACTGTATCCACTCAGATTAGTATGAATACCGCCATACAAACCTCAGTGTGCAACAAAAATGCACATCAAGAAACCTTCAAAGCACATGTCTCGGTCTGCTTCTGACTGAACTATAGTAGGGTTAGATCAAAATGTGAATAGCACACAGACAAAACAAAATGAGCAGATGCTAAACGTGGAACGATAATGTTCATTCTTTTTTGATGCAATCAGTTCATTCAGATTGAACGTTTACCCACTCACTCTCCTCTGACAGTGCCTTCTATTGTGTTTCTAAAGAGAAGCTCAGTCTGTTCTGTCATATCTCTTAGTAACTAAACTGGATCATTTTCTGTTTTGGTTGTAAACTAAAAGCAGCGACTACAAGTCCGATAAGATTTTGCTGCATTTTGGCCATTTGTTTACATGACAACCTCAGACTTTCTAAAGTGGCCTTTCTAAATGTTTAAAAACTTCATTTAGGAGCAGCCATTACCTCTTTGAAGGCAATCACTGTAGTGTTTGCAGCGGCAGGGTTCACAGCGCCCCCTCTGGCCTGGCTGACATACTAGCCTGCAGTGGTTCTCAAACTTTTCACACACAATACCACCTCAGAAAATATTGTTTCTCTGAGTACCATGTTTATGAATCTATGTCTGTTGAACTAAATGTACAGAAGTACAGTAACAAGTTGGCCATTTTGTAATATGTACTTAATGGTTGTTTCATTTGTAGAGAGCAAGCAAACCACAGTCATACCCTTAACACAGTTTGATAACCACTGTAATAGAGAGTTTTCATCACCTGAGAATATCCGTGTGAACAGGTCCAGGATTTGGTTTAGATTTAGATTTAAATAAGCCAAAATTAGCCCAAAAATGGCTACTTTACATCTGTCGTCCCTGGCAGTTCAGGAGAGAAAACGTCTGCGTTTTAGGGGGGTTGTGTAAAAAGCCCCTGAGTTAGCTTGTTCAGTGCCTCTCTGCTGTTTCCAGGCACTCTTTATGGGTGCTCTTGTTGAGAGTACACAATAACTATCCATAACTACCACATACAACTTTTTAACAATGAACTACCAGGTTACAGGTCTGGTTATAACAATGACAACTAGCATGATAAAACATGACGGTTCATAACTTTGTGACTGCAGTATGCCTCTGTGATTTTTGCATGCATTGGTTGGTATTGCATTGGCCAAAACCACAATTGCTTGTTTTGAATTCTACAGTATATTTATACATATATACCTCTCCATATATGTATACATATAGACATGTAAAATACATTTCTGATGCATGCAGGTTGCACTGTTTTTTCAATGTCATCAGTGAAAAAAGCACTTCTCATAATATGTACTTTTCCTCCTCCTCCTTTTCTCCGATTCGTCCTTTCTATCCTGAACGTCCCGCCTCTATCCCGTTTTACCTGTTTCCCCCCGATCCCCAGACTGCGCAGTGTGAAGATGGAGCAACGGAAACTCAACGATCAGGCCAACACCTTGGTGGACCTGGCAAAGGTAAACCTCCTCTAGGTCCTATTTTCTGTCTGAATTGTTATTAAAAAAAATAAATAAAAATGAAACGTTTAAAAAAAAATGTTGATATTAGAGAGGTTACATATACATGCCCATGAGTTATTCCTAATTGAGCTAAATTGGGAACTCTTTAAAAAAGGTTAACAGTAGTTCTATTTCTTTCTAATTTATATTGAATGAGATTTACAGTACCTTAATGATCAATTGACATATAGGTAATTCATTTAAGTAAATCTAAGTAAAAGGTTGAAACAAATGTATTCTTGTTGCCATGACTACCATGGACATTTTTACCAAATCTAGGCTAAAACCGAATCCATCAAAGTCCTTATAAGTGACCTAGAGGTACAGTACTTTAAAGTTGCCATGTTAAGAGCTGTCCAAAATCTGTCTTTACTAAAGAAAGGAGATAGGAAAGGAGCTTCTATGCTTCCTTTCTAATCTCCTTATAGGAAGGACATCTGAACATCCCTCAATAAATTGCCCCGCTACCCAAAAATGTCCAATAGAAGCTGCTCTCAATGTGATGATTCCACCATTACTGGTTAAATATCAAACTTAAAACCACATGGCTATTTTGCTTGAATCCAAATAGTGTTTTGGTAATTTACAGTTCTGGAGACAAACCTTTTACTTTTACGTGTATATACATATATAAATTATTACTAGAAAATGTTACTTGTTACATGTGACTACACACATTTGCACAACCAATGTGTCCACTGACTCAAAGGTAATTTAGTATTCATTTTTACTAATAACTTAAACATAGGTCATTGTTATCTTAAAGTAACAGTACTTTTAATAGATTGTAATAGTAGTGATTTATATCTATGAATTCTATAAAGCTAAACGTGTGATGGCATCCAAAGCACAACCCCAGCTGCAGACATGAGCTGACCTATCAGTGCGCAGTACACAAAAGGTTCAAAGGCAGATGATGCTTTGATGTGGATGGCATTTGAACTTGCCTGTGTAGGTTCAAATGCTTGAAGGCCAGTTTGTATATGCGTTTACCACACAGTGAGGACCATGTCCTTAAAAAACTACTTCAGTATGCTGCTTGGTGATATCAGTCATGTTACGCTCTAGTCCCTACGTCGATCACTAGCCAACAGTTCCAGTGTCTGTGCTGTTAATGATGTGACGCTGCTTATACGTAAACGAATGTCCACGAGACCTCGCTGACAGTGGACCTCTGTAATAAACTCTGGCAAGACTTGTCATCTACAGTCCACTGTTCTCAAAGCAATGTGATCTACAGTATTGTTCAAAATAATAGCAGTACAATGTGACTAACCAGACTAAATGGCAAACAAGTTACCAGTAGGTGCAGTAGATTCTCAGAAAACAAACAAGACCCAGCATTCATGATATGCACGCTCTTAAGGCTGTGCAATTGGGCAATTAGTTGAAAGGGGTGTGTTCAAAAAAATAGCAGTGTCTGTTTCTAGGATTTAGCAATCCTGTGAATCACTAAACTCATATTTAGTTGTATGACCAAAGTTTTTTAAAACGGCTTCACATCTGTGTGGCACAAACTTGTGGCACCTCTCAGCTGTTATTCCACTCCATGATTCTTTAACAACATTCCACAATTCATTTACATTTCTTGGTTTTGCTTCAGAAACAGTTTCTCGATTGGATTAAGGTCCAGAAACTTGGCTGTTCACTCCATAACATTAATTTTGTTGGTTTGGAACCAAGACTTTGCTTGTTTACTCGTGTGTTTGGGGTCGTTGTCTTGTTGAAACAAACATTTCAAGGACATGTCCTCTTCAGCATAAGTCAACATGACCTCTTCAAGTATTTTGACAAATGCAAACTGATCCATGACCCCCCAACACCATAGTAGGAGAAACATGCCCATATCATGATGCTTGCTTCACTGTCTTCACTGTCTTCACTGTCTTCACTGTCTTCACTGTCTTCTCTGTCTTCACTGTCTTCACTGTCTTCACTGTCTTCTCTGTTATCACTGTCTTCACTGTCTTCACTGTCTTCACTGTCTTCTCTGTCTTCACTGTCTTCACTGTCTTCACTGTCTTCACTGTCTTCACTGTCTTCTCTGTCTTCACTGTCTTCACTGTCTTCTCTGTCTTCACTGTCTTCACTGTCTTCTCTGTCTTCACTGTCTTCACTGTCTTCTCTGTCTTCACTGTCTTCTCTGTCTTCACTGTCTTCACTGTCTTCTCTGTCTTCACTGTCTTCACTGTCTTCTCTGTCTTCACTGTCTTCACTGTCTTCACTGTCTTCTCTGTCTTCACTGTCTTCACTGTCTTCTCTGTCTTCACTGTCTTCTCTGTCTTCACTGTCTTCTCTGTCTTCTCTGTCTTCACTGTCTTCACTGTCTTCTCTGTCTTCACTGTCTTCACTGTCTTCTCTGTCTTCACTGTCTTCACTGTCTTCTCTGTCTTCTCTGTCTTCACTGTCTTCACTGTCTTCTCTCTTCACTGTCTTCATTGTTTACTGTGGCTTGAATTCAGAGTTTGGGGGTCGTCTGTGGCCCTTGGACCCAAAAAGAACAATTTTACTCTCATCAGTCACAAAATGTTCCTCCATTTCTCTTTAGGACAGTTGATGTGTTCTTTGGCAAACTGTAACCTCTTCTGCACATGACTTTTTTTAAACAGAGGGACTTTGCAGGCAAATTCTTGAAAATAGATTAGCTTCACACAGATGTCTTCTAACTGTCACAGTACTTACAGGTAACTCCAGACTGTCTTTGATCCTGGAGCTGATCATTGGCTGAGCCTTTGCCATTCTTGTTATTCTTCAATCCATTTTGATGGTTGTCTTCCGTTTTCTTCCACGTCTCTCTGGTTTTGCTCTATTTTAAGGCATTGGAGATCATTTTAGCTGAACAGACTATAATTTTTTGCACTTCTTTATAGTTTTCCTCTACTCCAATCAACTTTTTAATCAAAGTACGCTGTTCTTCTGAACAATGTCTTAAACGACTCATTTTCCTCGGGCTTTCAAATGTTCAACAAGTGCTGCTGGCTTCATCCTTAAATAGGTCACATTGTACTGCTATTATTTTGAACAATACTGTATTTTGGCCATCATCAGTTTTCATGATGCATTGTGGGAAACTTCAAGGGCACAACATTTGAATCACTGGACATAAAGGACAGCACTACACTAGTGCGTTATGGCTGTACAGTAGTGAGCAGAGAACTGTCTTACAAGCAGCCTTGGTTCTGACAAGTGGTTGTAAATGGGGGCTTGTTTATTTATGTAAGTTAGTCATGTGCTTTAACTTTTGATTCAGATTCAGAAAACTTTAATTTATTCCATTAGGGCAATTCAGTTTGCAGTCATTGTTCGCTGAGACAAACGCATACCAACAATCATCCTCATCATTATGAGGTCTGTCATTCCTTATTAGTCTGTCAGACTAATAAGGAATAGACCACACTGAACTAGGATCGTCATAAAGTGCAAGTAATTAATTAATACATTTCAGCAGCATGTGGGTAAAGTGCAATAATAATAAATAAATAAAAGATAAGAATAAGAATTCTTATAAGAATAAAATTAAAAAAATAATAATAATCATCATCAATCATTGCTGCTGTTTAACGAGATGTTACAGAACGCTAGACCCTATTTTTGTATGCAGAAAAGAACATATTGATGCCAAATCATCTTAAACACCTATGTAGGAAAGATGCTCAGGAGTGTGTGGCTATTAGAAACTCCAGACTAATTAGACTGCCTTCAACAGAATAATGCACTTTCTGCTATTTGCTATTATTGCTTACTGTTGGTATTGCACACTTAGAGTAAATCGTTTTACTTTTAAATTGTCTTTTGTTTGGAGATAGTATAACAAGGGTAAAAGACTACAAATTTTATTTATTTATTTTGGCCATATTGCCCAGCCCATAGTTCAAGCATAGTTAAAGCCTCAACACTAAAGCATGTTCATCAGAAAAGTGTTATAAAATCCTAGTATTTCTGTTGTACAACCAAAGAGGTGTTCTTCACAGATATACAATTATGAGAAGTGTAAGAACATTGTTCGTTGTCAGGGTTGTCAACTTAAAATAATTCCTGCATCTCTCAATTCATTTTCCTTTGTGGGAGCCATAATTGCAGTAAAATGGTTGTCATCTTTTTATTTTTTCCTGAAAAGCATAACTAGCCTGTTTTTTTTTTTTTTATTACGACCGGAACAATAGACAAGGCTAACAGGAAGTGCTGTTTCTGGATGATTTATGTCAAAATCTAAAAGAAAATTGAGAAATAAACACATTATACAAATCATTTAATTGTAGTTCACTTTTTTTTAGCAAAACCAAGCTGTTTTCTGTTGTTTGTTTTTTTTTCAATATTGTTATGGTGTATATTTTAAAACCTATTTGTATATTGTATTTACATAGTAACATATTTTTATTTTGTCAACAACTTAACCCACCAAAAAGAGGTGACCCACTCACAACACGTCTGCAACCCCCAATTTTAGGCTCCGACCCACCAGTTGAGAATACAGGGATTATGTTGTATAATACAACTAACATCTTATTTGAAACACAATTCATATGAGCAACCTGATTTTGTATTTTCCAACACTTGGCCTGCCGTTCATTTTAGCGTAAGGGTTATCTTTCGACGGTGCGCTATTGTTCCATTTTTGCAACAAGCTGCCTCTGCATTGTGACGGACAGTCTTAGACACCTGAAAAGCATCAGCCTCTGTTTAGCATTGTCAGTGTCTGAATGCAGACTTAAGTGCTGATGCAGGGAGGCCGGATATATAGATGCGCTGTGGAGCCATAAGGGCCTAAATAATAGAGACACTTTTCATTATGTGATTGAGCCACATAAAGCAAACGCATAAAGAGCTCCTCTGGCCATAAATGGATTGCAGTTGTTAAACGGCTGATAAAATCTATGCTGACTCGCTAAACTATACAAGTCCACTTTAGCCTGCTCCCTTGCTGCTTCGGCCTGATTTAGACAAGTGCGCTTCCCGACTGAAGGGATTTGTGATGAATTATTGTTCAGCCATTGACAATATACATTACAGGGAACACATTTAGCTAGTTAGAATTACAAGATATTTAAAAGTAACAATAGAATGTTATATTTGAACCCCATTTAGCACTGTTACAGAAACTCCTATTTAACTTTGTGTGTTGTCATACGCGGGTACTCTCTTTACAAATACATTTGGAAAAAAATTTACTCCCAAACTCTGTAATTTGATTTGAATAAAGTGTACAGTGGCTCGTCTTTTTGCCGTGTCACTTTTTGAACATAAATGGGGTTATATTAACATGACCTATAGTCACAAATTCTTCCATCAATGCCCCATGTCGAAGTGCTTCTATATTCATGTACTGTTATGTTTCATTAGTCTTCTGGTGGGCTTTAATTTTTGAAATCGGTCTCTCAATAATGCTTCTGTCTCTGTCCTCTGCCTTTTCTCACCCTTATCATCCTAATCCCACCCCCTACCCCCATCCCGCTGTGCTCAGACCCAGAATGTGATGTACGACCTGGTGTCGGAGCTCCAGGAGCGCAGTGAGGAGCTGGACAAGCGAATCGGGACGTTGGAGGACAAACTGGACTCTGTGACGGGCAGCCTGCAGGCGCTGCCCTGCCTCATCTCACAAGCCATAACCCAGCAGCAGCAGGACTTCCTGGACGGCTTTGTGCACCGCTTTAGGCCAGCATCGCTGGCCTCGGAGCGGTCCGAGCGCTCAGAGAGGTCCTGGACTTCCACAACCCGCAGGAGGCGCTCCCCATCCACCGCCCCACACACCTCCTCTGACAGCGGATAATGCTGGCAAACTGTCGCCTTCAAGCTCCACTTCTCCAAACAAAGTGTCACCTCATTCTGTTGCATCCAAAAACCAGTGAAGAGTCCACGTCTGGACTAAGACCTAAGTCTTAAACCCCCGACCTGATCCTCACTCGGCATCAAACCCAAAAACCTCTGTGACTGAGCCCACAGCGCAGGAGAGCTACTCCAAAAACAAATCAAGGCAAAGACTTCAATTGAGTAAAACACAATACATCTAAAAAAGAAAAGTCAAAATTTCCACGTGACTGACAAACCGAGATAAAGTAGAGATATGGTTTATGTTTTAGCCATTGTATGGCTGTTCAAGTTAGCTTTTTTGTAAAAGCCCTTGTATAGTTAAAGTGACTGAGTTCAGGTTGCTGGGTGAGAGCTGGTTTTACCCAGAAAGTCCTTAACCTCAAAGAGAATGAGAGTCCAGCTCAGTACTGCCCTCTGCAGGCTGCAGAGGACACACCATCGTCCACTAAACAGCGTCCGCTAACGACAGCCACCCACTGGGTCTCGGTGGATCTCAGAGAGAAGTTTCATGGCTGTGTCCCAGGGTTAGGCAGAGCTTTAGGAGCAGCTCGATGTGACGTCAGGTTAGCGCTGAAATGCACTTAGAGGAGGGGCAGTCGCAGCAGATGAGCAGACACATGGCATTACTACTGGGTAGGAAATTTACGCAATTGCCAACTTCAAGGGTTCAACTTCCTTGTTCTTACCAAGGAAAAAATGAGAGCGACTATCTTTTTTAGTTACATATTGACATGTGATTTTTCAGTGCCTGAATGTATAAATAGTAGAGGGTTATTTAATTACTAATTTCAGAGCTTTTTTACGATGTTACCAGTCTGAATACAGCATTGCATTCCTTTTTCAGATACATTCCTCAACAAAACTTTCAAGAAAATGTCTTAATGTAATGCATAACATTGCCTCCATTACACAGCAACTCAAAGTTGATTTACCTTTTCTATTTATACTAACACCATGAGAAAATGGTAATGAGGAGGAGAAGACTGAGGCCAAGTCTGCAAACACACAATATTTTGTAAATGGATATTTAGAATTTCACAAAATATCCTTGTTACAAGAAGTACTCAACAATAAAAGCAACAAGAAATGATCCATCAAAACCAAAGAAGAGCTGTTAGTTCTGTTTTGGAGTTCAGTGGGACAGATTACGTGGTTGTAGGCATTTTGCAGTAAACTAGAATGAATCTAGATGGAAATGTTCATTTGTACAAATATGTGAACATGTGTGGACTTGGCCTTAAAGTGTGAGAGATCGTTGTTATTTCCATAAAGAGGAGTCGCAGTCTGAATGAAGGCATGGCTTAAGGTCAGCTGCTAATCACGAGCACACAACACAGTCCTGCCCTCAAACAAGCCCCGCCCCTTTTGCACGTGGAACAAACTTTTCACACAGCTTGATGATTTGACAACATATTTTATTCTTTTGTTGTCTTCTGTTTGGTTGTTGTGTTTCTTTCTTTAAAAAAGAAAGCGTTGCAGATCCGTTGAAAGTTGCAGTAATGAAACATTCCCTGTTTCAAATATGTGCTAAAGAAAAGTTACTTTTTCAAAAGTATCCTGAAAGGATACAATAAAAGTGTGGTTTATAGAACAATTAATTGTTGTCTGAAATCAACCCAGTCTCTGAAATCTGTTGCATTTATGATGTTTCTGCAAACCAAGAATATGTGCAATAACATTCATATAGCATTCTGTTATCTGTGTATATAACATTTTGGGTTTAGTTGGTTCATGGATGAAATTGGATTTAGGGGGCTCACCTCCAAGGACATCAAGGCCGAAATGGCCTTCATTGTTTTCAAAAAAGGTCTCTGAAAACTCAAATGGAATAAGTAAAAATCCCTTGCCCTCCACAACAGCTGGTTTCTAGTGAGATCTGGGAGTTTATAAACTCAGTTCTTGTTCCTCAAAAAGCTGTGAATATTAGCAAAATATTCTTGTATGGATTTACAACAGAAAATGTCTTTTTAGCATCCAAATTGATCTTTTTAATTGACAGATATACGTTATAATGAAGGCATGATACAAAGAGAAGGAAATGCTGCCCACTGACAATCAGACTTTATTTACATAGCACTTTTATACAACTTAATGCAACTCAAGGTGCTTAACAATATAAAAGCATATAATAAATGATTAATTTGGGGACCATGTGGTTTGCCAGAAGAGTCATTATTTAGGATTTCAATGTAACTTTAAGGTTGAGGTTGTGCTGTGGTCAGAAGAAAATGGCAACGCATATAAACTTTAAGTCCTGGCTTATCCAGGGTGAGTTTAAAGTCATTGGTCATTAAAATGTATTTATTTATTAGGACACTGTACAAACAAATACATTAAGCTCATAGGCCTAAGCTTGTACTAGATTCTAGTTTACAATGTTAATTTCCATCTGCAGTTCCAAAAAAGGAAGGAGAAGACATTGCACAACAAAAAGCAGCTTCAAGTACTTTTACACAACCTTATCCTGAAAATGACTAAACTCATTCATCACATGTAGGTTCTATAACAATCATTGTTCCAAATTGTTGTCGTTCAAAATAATATTTGAACACACCTCGATACAAAGCCTGACTAGGAAGCTGGGACCACCCAAGGGTACCAACCTGTCAATACAGAAATAATGACATGTCCAATGTCAATATCGTCACATTTGCCGAGACTGTAGTTGCAGCAGGATTTCTCAGAGAGACTGGGTTGCAGATATCTTGACAATATCAGGTTATGTAATAAGGCAACAAAGGCATGTTTGATGACTTGTAAATGTTTGAAAAGAAATGTTTATTTTCTGAAGTGAGAAGATGAGAAAGTCAGCGAGTTAGCGGGCTAGCATGCTGTCCTTAAGTAGTGTGAATGGTAGATGATCCCAAAAATTCCAAAACAAAACATTTTATAGCCCCTTAAGCTAACAAACATTAAGAGTCCTGCATCTTAATACGAGGGTGCTTGAGGATGAGATGGTTGAAGTCAGCGGACCGGAGAGCACTTCAGCTAAGATCATGTTCCGTTTACGAGTGGAACTTAATCAAGCATGAGTATTAGCTTTATTCTTTTCACCTTGAGTTGATGAAGCATGGTTCTTTGCTCCCCCACCAACTGTAGGCCACTTCCCGAAAAGTGGTCCTCAACTCACTCCACACAAGATCCCATCTTTACAGTCTCCATTTCACTCACTCAGTCAAGAAGGCTACTGATAGGAACAAACTGCCTGATTATTACCTGCTCATTTCCCATCTGGTCACGTTATGCGTGTTTGTAATTCATTTTCATTACAACTATTATTTACGTTATGTTTTTGCAATATTTCTATTTAACAGTTAGTTTCCATGAAGATTGGATGCCATGTAATTCTTCAGAATGCAAATAAACTACTGTATGTTTATGTTGATTCTGTGACCCCAAAACTATTTCATAAAGCCTAGCTCTCTCTATGTGATAAAAATTTGAGCCCAATTTTTCTCCCTGGAAATCACAAAGGTGTGGCCTGTCTGGAGTAGTGCGAGCCGTCCAAGATTTAGTTTTGGTCGCTAATTCATCAGACTGGTTTGAGTTATTTTTTATAGATTATATGGACAAAAAAGTCACTGGAAAGGGATGGTCTAAAACAACAAAAAGCTGGAGAGTATTTGCATCCTTGTTTAACATTTATAGTTCTCTGCTGAAATGGCACTTTTGACACTACGTTGCTGCTTCATATTTTTTATCCTGTAGTCTGCGCAGCAGTGTTGGGAAAGTTCTTTTTCTACAAGAACTAGTTCAAAGTTCAGTTCACAAATTTTAAAATGAACTAGTTCAGTTCATAGTTCAAACTTCAAATTTTGAACTAAGTTCACAGTTCCAAAAATGAACTAGTTCATAGTTCTTTTTTTCCATATGTTGCTGCGAGCTATTATTTTTCAAAATTATTGCCACAGCCCATATACAGTAGAATCACAGACAGCATTTATTTTATCTGTTTTAACAATGAAGCTATGCGTCAGATTTAATTTTCATATCCAATTTTCAATCCTTATCCAACCAGGGTTTACATTAGCATTGAGGGGACATTGTTGCTTTAATGCTTTGTTGCTGTCCATTCACTCCACACTAGTAGCAGCTGCAGCTTTCAACCCTACAGTACATTCTCAAGAACATGAGGACAAACGTGCTGCTTGAATGGTCTTTTTTAATGAGGAATTATTCAAAGAAAAACAGGACAGTAATCATTAAGGTGAAAACGTTTTTAAATTTTAATAATTTTCCATTGTCCACATGCTAAAACAGAATATTGGAATCCTGGAAAAATAGACCAGGCAGGTTCAACAAACAAGTTACATGAATGAATTTAAATGATCATATGCCTTACTACATGCTGCTGTCGCCTCCATGCTTTATTTATTTATTTATTTTTTGATGACGCGTCACGCATGCGGCGGACGGCGGTGCGACACAGGTGGCTGGTGTTGCCAGGTTTGGTGTTTTTCCGCTACATATTAAGACCCGTTTGCGGCTGGTTTGCGGTGTGTTTTAGCTGGATTTTCGCCTGGAAGGCTCTATAGAAATCTGGCACCCTATTGAACGAAGTTAACCTGAGAGAGCGTGCCGTTCACAGACACCAGAATGAACGAGTTCACAGTAACGTTCATCAGGCAGTAATACAGCACGTTCAGTTCACGTTCGCCCAAAATATGAACGAGTTCATGAACTATCAACGCGTTCAGGCACAACACTGCTGCGCAGTGCCATTGTTCAAGATTGAATAAAAGCAGAGACTATCTGTTCAGATTCTCTTTGTGTGTTTGAGATGTTACCCAATTTCCAAATCAAAGTAAGATTTTAAGATCCTGTAGTGTGAGCAGGCTTAAGTTGTATTAAAACCACCTACAGTATATAATAATGGTATGTTACTGTTGTAATGCTCAAGACAAGGCTCTTTTATTTTCAAGGCTGGTCAAGACCATCATTTTTTTATTATTGTGAATGGAAAAAATAATTCTCCAAATAGACAAATAACTTTTTATTTACCAAATGCTAACAAACCCTTCCATGATTGTCACTGGTTTGAGACCTTGAGTGTGTGACCTTGAGAATCTTTGAATCTTGAATCTTAAATCTTGAATCTTGAGTCTTGGTCCAGACAATGTAAAGTAAATGAAATCTAAGGGTGTGTTCACACTTGCTTTGTTTGGTGACAAGATCGCTTAAAAAAAGAGGTCTGGGTTCAATTCCTACTAAACCCCCCCTCCCCAGCACAGTTGGTAGAACACTTAACAAATACACGGTAGACGCAGTTCGAATCAAAATCGGCAAAAAGGCCCAAAAAATCTAAACAAAAGGGGACCCCAATAAAACTGTGGACGTCTAAATGAGCCAAAACAGAGAGTACTACAAATTAGAATCATGTAATTATTAGCTTTTCAGGACAAACAAACCAAACAAAACCTTTAGGCAGACATGGAGCACTGAGGAGGTATAATGGATAGTGTTGTTAGCATTTAGACTAACAGTACCATATTGTTTTTTTGAGAAAGGCCTTGGTTTTTGTGGTTTGGTCTGCAGTTTAAAATGTCAATTGTGAGCCCGAGGCAGAACGGGGCTTTTTGCGAGTGGACCGAACTAAATGGATCATTTCCTGTCTTGGTCAGACCTACATGAAGCGGATTGAAAGTGTAAACACACTCTTAGAATGTGGCAAAAAGAAGTGTAAAATCAATGCATTTCCAACATTAACTTTTGGGGAGTGTCAGTAAATGTTAGTGTTTCCATAAAAGATTTCAATATTATATTGCAATATTAGATTTTTTCAGTCCAAATATTTAGTCTAGTCTTGAACATTACCACACAGTATGCCACTTTAAATAATCATTCTGCACCGGACAGATTTCTGAAGATCCTAAAAGCATTGTTGGATCCAGGCCACTTTGGGTACTGCATTTCTTCCAGTCAACACCACACAAGCTCCAATCATAACATTCTTCATCTCAGTCACTGCCCATTTCCATCTAAGGTCATCTGTCATCATTAGAACTCTTTGTGCCGAAACAAAGATGGTTTAGGATTGACCCAAGATGTAGGGTGAGTCTAGGGGCGAAGCTACGGTCTCCCCAAAGTGACCCACCGATGTTCCTCAGGCAACAGGAGAGAGTTGATTTTTTTATTTTTTAATAAATGACAGCCATTTTTCATGTTTTGACACAAGTGTGTTTTGGCCCAATGGGAGGTTGTAATCATCCAGGGCAGCTGTCCCAGTGTATGACCTCATTGTAGATGTCAAATAAGTGGGACAGTTGATAAACAGTGAGGGCAAAAAGGAGGTTGTGGTGACAGGTGTAGAGCCTGTATCTGAAGATGGGTAAAGTGACATAGCCCTCCTCAAAATGAAGCCAAGAACTGTTGTATTGTTTTTGTGGCATTAAAGCCTCTTTCATACATGTCAGGGAAGAGTATGTGCAATCTGTGGATGTTGTTTATACATGACACCCACCAGGAGGATATGCAAGGTCACCCCCGGGTGAAAAAAATAATAATTTGGTTTTCTTTAATAAATGCAGCTTCTCTGGATGACATGGGAAACAAGTACAGACTATAGTGCATGTATGCTAGTGTGGACAAACAATGAATTTCATTAACGTATAGAAAAGAGAAACCATTCATTTAAAGATATGCAGATTTTATATTAGAAAAACAAAAAAGCTATTTGCTTGCTTTTAATTTTTCTTTTATATTTGTGACAAGGGAAAATATGGTCCCCTAGCATGACCAGTTGAGTACTATGAATAGAATTTGGTGTTAATACACTTAAGGAGAATGTTTTGGTGGTTTTAAGGATGGTCAAGGGGTGGGTTGTTTATGTATGGCTGCCAAAATCACAAGAAGGTGTTGGACAAAAGAGCTGAATCCTTTGCAGTCACGGCAGGTTATGCGCCAATGTATGTGCAACCTATCCAAAACGTATTGTAGAAAGAACTGAGTGAGTACAGACGGCTCTGTTAACTCTGCTAACTGCACCAGTCACTCAATATAAACATCTAAAATCACTCTTCTCACACCTCCAGGGGATGTTGCATGATGCTCACTCGGAGGGAAAAGAAATTGATTGTGTTTATACATGCAAACACTCCAAAAAAAGGAAAAATGCATTAATGAAAGAGGCTTTTGAAAATCATGATGCAGTAGAAAACTGTACTGCAAACACAAGACTAGGGGGCAATGTAAAGAGTTTGGCTACATTTTTGGGAAGGATGTCACTTTTATGTACTTTAATATACAGTTTATCAGCTGACAAAGAAGAACAGTATCCGATGCAGTAATGTTATCTTCACTTACTACTCTTACTTCATTTTAGTTTTTTTACCTCTATTTTTTTTTTTTTTTTTGTCACCAACCAAAACCTGCCAAATGCAACATTTAAAATTCTTCCAATCTTATCCACTAGAAAATCTAAATCACTGTAGTTGAGTGAGGCTTTTTCATAAGGTAATTCTGACAATGATAGATAAATATCAGAGATCAAACCCATCCAAAAGTCTAAAGTAGAGCAGGCACAGACCACACTTCCACTGAACAATACCAGAGTGAACAGCCCCAAAGTGAAAAATGTAACTCATCATTGTTCTGTGTACACTGCCACATGAAGCATACTGTACGTAGTAGCATTGGAATAAATCTGCTTTTAATGGATGACAAATGGGTTTAAAACATGGTATGTTCTCTGTATACTGTTGCTGTTTCTCATTTTTGCAGGTGAACTTTTGTCCTAGCGAGGAGAGACATCAAGGTCATTAAAGACTGTCTTCAGCTACTCGTCTATGTCTTTCTTATTTGACAGTAAAAAACTATTTCTGTATGAGCCCTTTTAATGTGGCTGCTTTAAATGAACAAATCGAAACAAATCAGGTAAGAGCAAACTGTAACAGTAAAACTAATCTAGGAAAAAGACTAAACCTTAAATAGCATTGGTCTGGCACTGAACTCGGCTAGATGTTTAAGGAAGGCTCTAAAATTTCAATTTTTGATATGATGTAATAATATTGTGGTGGCAAAGGAATTATGAAAGCAGTCACTATGTCACTGCGACGGGAAAGAAAGTACTTTTAACAACCGTCTTCAATCAGGTTACATTTGTTTTTCTCTTTGTGGAGGTGCAGTCTTGTCTTCTCAGTCAGCCCATGAGTTATTTTACTGAGCAAAATGTTGATGTATGTTTGCTGAACCACATTAGATCTGTCTCAAATTGCATCAATCTGGCAGAGTTGCCAAAAACATAAAAGTTTTTTTTTTCTTTCCAAACAAAGTGGATATACATAAAACAGATTGAGCAAGAGGCGAACCCAGGTTATTTGAGTCTGTGGTATGCACTCTACCTGCAAAGGCACCGAGGCATCCCATATACCTGGACTTTACGCATAGTTTGACTATCATTATGTAAACATTCTTACCATAAAGTTTTAAAAAACAAGGGGACTGTAACTTTAGAGGAATCTGGTTTCATAGTTTTCCTGGGGACCCCACAACCTTTCAACTTCCAAAACAAATTGTAAGAAATACAAAGTACCAGAATGAGATTGCTGTTTTATTTAAAAAGCTATGTACAATATTTTCAAGTAAAAATGCATTAGCTAAACACAGATTAAATATGGCACACTTCCTCATCCCCAGGAGAGGCCTCAATCCAAAGCCAATCATGGGTCCGCTCCGTCTCGTCTTGTGAACGTGTGAGGCTGGGACGTCCTAAAACACAATTACAGTGGCACGTATCGATATAAACACAAACCAATCTCCAGAGGACGCGCAGCTGCTCGGGCGGCGTTCCAAGGTGAACTATGGGCAGCTCAACACACCAAGTCATTAATGTTGAAATAACAAGCTACTATTCATGTCCCGGTGCACAAACAAGGCTGAGCCCGGTTAATTACACACAAATCAGGAGGGAGTTGGCAACAGACTGGTGTCCCGCACGGCTGGCAGAGGCAGTCACCCCGTCAGTGTCGGTACACAACCCAAAAGACAGGCAGCGACGGAACAACAGGATGTGGCGCGGCTCCTGAGGCGTCCCTTACAAGTGCATGATTATTGAAGGGGCTGTATATTATCGTTTTACTCCCAAAATAATGTTTATTATTTCAACAAAAAGATTAGTGTGTTCTTTAAAGGTGTTTTGTAAAACTTTGCTGTATCTACTGTAGTTGAACAAAATGGAACACATACCTAACAACACTTTGCATTAACAAGTTAGAGCATCAGATAAAGCAGTGGAAAACACCATCACTTCCTGTTTCCTGTGGCCACAGCTCAGACAGGACAAACTGAGCAATGTTGGAGGAGACAAGCATCTCTTTTTTACTAGAACAAAATGTTGCTTGCATTTAAGCACTAAATAGATTTTGTTTTTTGATAGCAAACTCATCTGACCCATTTCTAAAAACACTATGTCCCTACAGGGCTACCATAGATTTTCGGGGAGCTACATGTTGCCCATTCAAAAAGTGATATCAATAAATGACAGAGATGGTGCCATGTGGAGAAGCCTGGAGTATGACGTTGTGAACGTCAGCAATGTTATTCTGACTTGAATGAGTCTTTTTTTTCCATTAGTGTGCCTTTTTGCCTGTGAGTTAAAAGAAAGTTGCTAATAGTAATTTCCCTGGAATGATAACAATGGCTTAGATTTAGATTTATATAGCATCTTTCAAGATACTCTTTACAGAATCTAATATTCATTCACTCCACAGTCACACACTGGTTGTGCCCTGGTGCACACTGGGCACACTGACAGAAAGGCGGCAACAGGTCCCCACCAACGGACCATCACTGGAGGCAAGAAGGGTTAAGTGTCTTGCCCAAGGACAACAATATGAACCGGGGAGAGCGGGAATTGAACCACAAACCTTCCAGTTAAAGGACAACCACTCTACCACTGCGCCCCTGATCCCAGCCCAGGACTGGACGTATAATCACGTTTATTTGACCCCCTTCTATTCATGTGTTGAGGACTTCTGAAATACTGCTTTAAAGCAATGTATTTATTAATTATGCCATCTGCAGCTGTGACTATATAGTAACGAACCTAATGCAGTAAATTAGTAGCCTGCATAATAAAGTGAGATTCTCATGTTCAGACGATCTCATTACCCGGTCTAATCTGCAATCTGCCGGTTAGCAATTGTCTACAACCAATGTGCAAATTACCCATTAATATTGTGTGGGCCTGGGTGTCCCTGTGTTTGAATATCTTCTTTTGTAGCCTCTTTGCTTCAGAGCTAGTAACATCACCGATGCGATTCTTCTGAGAGTAGCAACGTTTGTGCTTTTCTACACACTAAACACACCAATTTTCCTGCCTTGGTGTCAAGCCAAGGAAGCAGGTGGTCTTTCCATTTGCCCTGCTTTGTTGTCCAACCAGCCGCAGCAGTTGCAGCTAACGTTACCTCAGCACCTGCTGCATCTTCGGAGCAATCGGCCTCAACTAAACGTTGTTCGTCTGGAGAGTCACTGGTGTGGTGAGGATCCTCTGTTCTGGCAGTGAGTAGGCCCGCTGTGCTAGTTGCACCAGCAATGAGTGCTACCTTTTTGGATGTAAACCCAAAGTATGTGAGTGATACACTGGCTTAGTTTTCGCTTGCTAGCCATTTTTAGAATGACTTTAGAATATTTGTGAATAAATGTTTTGAATTCTGTATACCTGGTGAGCCGTAAAACATTTTAGTGACCATTAGTTTTTATTTTTCTAATAAAGTTTGAGGCCCCCTTCAAATTTAGACTAACAGTACCATAAGTGGGGGGGCGCTGCTTTCTTTGGGGAATAACTGCTAAAGTGTCACTTGGATGGCATCTCTCGCTCCTGCAGCAGTAGAGCTCAGTGAGCTGATCAGCAGGAGGCGGAGTCTGAGCCCTTCACAGAGCAGCCAGAACAGAACAGACATGTCACATGCACAAGCTGTTGCCATAGCGACAGTTAAAGGAGCCGCAGCAAAAGCAGAAAGACAGAAGAGAATGACAAATATAGTCAACGCAGATACTTCATGTGACTGTTGTTGAAAGTAGATGAAATAATAAAAAAAAAGGTTCTGGGCAGGTAAAAGAATTTACTTGATTACCCCCCAGTCCCTCTGACTTTGCCTCCTTCACCAAACAAAAACAACTCAATCAATTTGAACGTTGTCTGAGGCTGAACTTTTATTACTTTTATTCATTACTGTGTCTGGGATTCCTTCAAATGTATCATACACTCGACCTCAATATAGTCTGATCTCAGTCATGCCCTTGGTCCTGCGTACTAGACCAGTAATTGGAATACAATGTTTTTCCAAGGTCAAAGAACTTTGTGTCTAAGACTGGGATTAGTGAAGAGTTAAATATTAGTGGATTTCTCCGAGAGAGTACGGAGGATCATGCGAGAGGAAAACCACCAGAAGGAAGTCTGACATGACCCTTGGAGGACACTGCAGGTTTCATTTTGCAGAGGCAGCTTCTTCGGATGTGAAGAGGTCCTCTGGGGACAGCTCGCGGCCAACACAGGACGCCATTCATCCAATTTATTATGGCCCACTTTTCTGCCCCTACATAGCCTTACGAGTTAATAGCTAGCCGCTGCATTATGTTTTATGCCCTCCTTGTCGCTCTCTGCTAACATGGTCTGGAAAGGAGACATATTGATCCTGATTTTGGGTCTTGTTTGAATGCATGGTGCTGTGGAGTGGGTGTGAAGGGCCATTTCATTTTTCATTCAAGAGTTTTTTTGAGTGCCCTATCTCGCACCATCCATCATCCTCTCACTGTCAGATGGATGAGGATTTACACTGGAGGCTGCCATAACTTCCAAATATATTGAGGTCTGTGAGAAAAAGACGTCAAAGGGCGTACTGTTTAAAGACGGAGGCTTAATGCAATCAAAATGCGTCCTGAATGCGTTCTGTGAGATTGAATTTCAGGACACATTTGGAGTTGTGCTGGGTCACATGTAATTGAAGCTAAGGTAAGTTGTATTAAAGCCGTATTATGCCTGTATTTATTAATAGGAGTGCTTCAGTAAGGCTATGTTGTTCACACAAAATATGTTATCATTAATGAAGCCTTTTACATTAGAGAGATTCACCTGAGAGAAGAAGTCGTACTGTCGACTTTTAAGGCTTTACAGTAATAAATCACACAAACAGAAAGTATCAGAGTTGCTACTTGTGTCAGTGACTTGTAAAGGAGTTGCACATAAGTCTCTACACACAGAGACACTCAACTCAACCCTAAGGATTCCAGACTTGACTTGGACTAGCAGTTTGTAATGCGTTTACACATCACTGATTCTGTTGTGGATTGGTCTCTCATTTACAAGAGGCCAGCGTTCTTACTTCACAAAAAAAAAATCTGGCCAAGGACAAGGAGGCGTTTTTGTTTCGTTGTACCTGCCACTCTCATGTAAACTGTGGCGCTGACGTCCTCTCTGAAAACAATGAAGCAATGTCTCTACAGAAGAGTGGGTAGCAGAAGTAGCAAAAAGGGAAACCACCCCCTATTGGTCTGGCATATGTACTACATTGTTTTGGGTTGCTCTATGTGAACACGGATTGTGTTTATAACGTTGTTGTGTCAATGCAAACTGTCAACAGCTTGTTCTTATGTAAATGTATCCTGAGACTCATCGACAATGAACCTCCACCAGTAAGCATGCATATATGGGATATATATGCATATATATGCATATATTAAACGCAACCTAAAACATTTCTTTTTATAAAAGCTTTTCAATGAACGTTTTTTTTTAAAGGCTTAAGTTGTTCTGTTTTCTTTTGATATTGAATTACTTTGATTTTTTAGATGCTCTGTAGCACTTTGAGATTGTCCAAATGTAAAGTGCATTACAAATAAAATTTATTATTATTATTATTATTATTATTATTATGGGTGGTAGTGCTTAGAGAGTTAATGACATGGTCTGCTGAAACAATAAAACATCAAAACATCACCATAGTGGTTATGTCTCATGCAGGTACTGTGCTGTTTATTGTAAGTTTGTTTATGAACAGTTAATACAAAGTCACTACAAAAAAACTTCTTAGAGAACTGAACACTGCTACACAACCGGCATGGCTAAGTGGTAGAACCGGGACAGTTCTGTTCTGAGCTGAGCTGAGTAACCTCCAACATATGCCGGACAGATTTCTAAAGGTACTTATTTTTCTAAATGTTCTGTATGCTCCTTGCTGTGACCTATAAAAAGCACCTGACCTTGCTCTCTTAGCTGCTTTAATGTTAGGCTAGAAAAGATATTTGAAAATAATCCTATTTAACTAAACCGGTTTAAAAGAAGGCATTTAGTTTTACAGGTCCAGGAATACTCCAAATGTAGGTCCAGATGCTTTATTTTAAAATCATCTTTAAAATCATCATTAAAACTTGTTCTACTCAGAAAAGTCATAATTTTTTTTTTTTTTTTATGTAGGACGTTCATGGGGTCTTTTTACTGCTGTGCCATTAAAGACCTTCTTTTTTGTCAATTTCACTTGATTTTTAAATCACAGTAAGTTATAAAAGGGCAAATACAGACTCCACAACATGGTGTAAATTATGAAATTGTAATTGAGATATTAATCAAACATACAGTACATTATTTCCCACTCGATCAAACCAGGAGCCATCCGCAAAACCCGTCAAAATTTTTCATTTTCCCCAAATGTATAAAATGCCTGTATGACCTGTAATAAAAATGCTTCATCATTCGTCCCAGTCTTGTTGGGCCGATGTCTGATCACGGTGTGCACTGCCATTTAATGAGGCATTAGTGGCTTTGGTGAGTCACAATATTGATTTATGAGGGAATGTCACCTTTGGAAGGATATGAGAGTTTCTTTTACATAACCTGACAAACTACTCTATTGTTTAAAAGTCAATGTATTTTTGCTCACCTGTGGATTAACAATTATGTAATTGAGGACTGACACTACAACCAGGACTAACCCCAGAACTACGACAGAACTAACTGAGGGCTAAATCATCACAAAAACTCACTCTCCTGAGACACTTTCTCTAGCTTTTCCAGAGGAATACCAAGTCATTCACACATGCTCAAGAAGTCTGCAGATCTTTCTTTCATGTCAGGAAATAGTTCAGTGGTTTGACTGAGCCGCTTGAGTTGGGCAGATTGGAGTATGACTCTAAGTTAGTGTGACAGTTTATGACCCAAAGAAGATGGACAAATTATCTAACTCCATTGGTGGTGTTTTATAAAAAAAAAAAAAAACTTGGGTGTGTTGAATCTTTATTTGATGTTTCATAATTCATTTGATATTTAGTTATAGATATATTTGCTATGTTATCTATTTGTTAATATAAGAGGACAGGTTGATTTATTTCAGTTGTAGCACCAGATAATTACACCAACAGATGGCGCTGTTGTTTCACGTTCTATAATAACTTGTTCACAAAAACGAAGAAGGCAGAGAGACAGCTAATATCCTCTGTTAGCTAGTCAGCGGAACACATGGTGTAAAGAAAACGATTAATGATGCAACAGTTTTGTTAAGTAAAGAATGAAAACGAAGTACTGCTTGGACATTTATTTCTATTTTTATTGAGAGATCGAAGTTGCAGTTAGAATCCACAACATTTTTTGGTGCCGAAACCCGGGAAGCTCGTGGCGAACGAAAGAAGAAACGTGTTGGGATCAAGCCGATAACTGCCATAGCGATTCCGGATTCAAGAAAAAAACAGAAGAAAGAAAAATGTCGGAACGAATTCAGCGATTAAAACAGAAACGGACTGTCTTACGGGCGTCTGTTACAAGGCTGCTGCAAAGCATTCAGGATGAAACAAGTAAGAGTGACGTAAACTGCGGCGTTTGATTGAACTCTTGTCCTTGTTATCGCAGAAAGAAGATGGTCTTAAAGAGATTGAACCTGATTTAGAGGCCGAAATATCAATGGACGAACTCGAAGCGGACCTGGCACGGACGTTGGACTACCAAGATAATGCAAATCTATGGAGAACACGTGCAACACGGGCCATAGAAAGGGCTCAACAGTCGCAACAAAAATTCTGCCACAGGGCGCAGTTTTCACCTAGACTGAGCGACGTGAGTACACGATTAACAAACAATAGAATCTCTGTGAAACTGCCAAAGCTGTCGATAACCAAATTTAATGGAGAAGTGTGCATGTGGCAAGAGTTTTGGGACCAATATGAGAATGCCATTCATCAAAACCCAGATTTGAGCAAAACGGAAAAGTTTACATACCTGAAGTCATATCTAACGGGATCAGCTGCACGAGCTGTTGCAGGGCTAAAGGTAACTGACTCAAACTATGACACTGCAGTAGACATGCTAACGCAAAGATTTGGCAGAAAAGACCTTGTTGTGAGTGCACACATGTCAAAATTACTAAATCTAAACCCTGTTAAAAGGTCTTCAGATGTTGTTGCCTTGAGACAACTCTTTGATGACGTTGAAGTGCAAATAAGAAGTTTAGAGTCACTAGGTGTGGTGTCAGACAGCTATGGAGCCTTATTGTGCCCCATATTGCTACAAATGGTTCCTGATGAACTCGCTCTTACGTTTGCACGTAAAATCGAGATTGGAGAACAATGGGATGTTAATGAGCTTATTACCCTTCTGCAGCAAGAAGTTGAAAGCAGAGAACGTGCAGCACATTTGACAAAACCCAGAGAAAATAAAGATGCACAGGCTAACCAAACCCAACATTACAAGCCTTATACAAACAAAGAAAAATGGAAAAGACCAAATGTGCCGTCTGCCGCAGCCCTCCACACAGGCAGTGCAAATATGCCACCTCACAGTTGCTTATTCTGTAACAGTAATAATCACAAGTCAGAACAGTGCACTGATGACACAGTTGCAAACAGAAAAGAAAAGTTAAAGAAAATGGGGAGGTGTTTCATATGTCTCAAACCCAGGCACCTTGCTCGAGACTGTAGAACCAAATATGTGACATGTGTCAATTGTGGAAGTAGACACCATGCAGTATTGTGTGATAAAAGCGAACAGACCGAAACCACGGCAACTGCAGAGGCCACAAGTGATGCTTTAGTCTCCTCAGTTATTCCACAGGCAGGCAAACAAACTCCTGGTAAATGTGAAACAGTGTTACTACAAACTGTGAGAGCTAGGATAGAAGGACCTGGGGGAAAGAAAATAGTGCGGTGCTTGATTGACGGAGGAAGCCAACGTAGCTTTGTTCACGAGAAACAAGTAAAGGATGTAAAGCTACCCATAGTGAAACAAGAGACATTAAACCTTCACACATTTGGCTCAAAGAACCCAGTGACTACCAAAAGCAATGTGATAAAGCTAGTACTAGAGAATGTCCAAAACGCAAATCAAAGAATTGAGATTGAAGCTGTTCAAACCCCACAGCTATGTACTGCCGTCATGAAGGTCCCCAGCGAACAGATTCAACAGCAGTTGGAGAAAAAGGGGCTACCTGTAGCAGATGTAACAGCAAGTGATAATGAAGATTTGGAACTCTCAGTACTCATTGGTGCAGATTACTATTGGAGAGTAGTCACAGGTAAAACTGAAAGACTGTCAGAAGCCTTAGTGGCTGTAGAAACCAGATTTGGCTGGGCAGTGCAAGGACCAGTTGTTATGTCAAGTATGAATGAGGCTACATGCATGAACATTGGAGTAAGTGACTGCGCAGTCGAGATCTCAAATCAGCTACGAGCATTTTGGGAAATAGAGTCACTCGGCATCTCCACAAAAGGTGAGGAAACACCAGATGACACAAAGGCCAAAGAAAGCTTTGACAGGTCAGTCAAATTTATTAATGAGCGTTATGAAGTCGCATTGCCATGGCGCCAAGAAACACCTGAACTCTCAGACAACATGAAAATTGCTCAGAAGAGATTTGAAACTTTGAAAAAGAAACTGAAATCTGATGTGACACTGTTCAAAAGATACAATGATGTCATAGAGGATTATGTGGAGCAGGGCATTTGTGAAGATGTGCCAGAGCAAAGCCATAAAACAGAGACTGATAACAATGTGACATATTACCTGCCTCACCATGCTGTAATTAGAGAGGACAAGGCGACAACTAAATTGAGAGTGGTGTTTGACGCTTCCTCACATGAAAATGACTGTCTCTCTTTGAATGACTGCTTGTTACCAGGCCCAAACCTGAACCCAGATCTTATTAGCATTTTAATCAGATTCAGACAAAATCCTGTAGCGTTCACAGCTGACATCACTAAAGCTTTCTTGCAGATCTCCATTGTTGAAAGTGATAGAGATGCTGTGAGATTCTTGTGGTTTACAGGACCACCAGATGCTGAAAGCACAAGGACACGAATAATGAGAATGACACGTGTGGTGTTTGGAGTAACGTCAAGTCCATTTTTACTTGCAGCCACAATCAGACATCACCTGGAGAAATACGAAGCCGATCAACCACATGTTGTGAACAAGATAAGAGATTCACTGTATGTGGATGATCTGATTGCTAGCTCAAATACTGTGGACGAGGCGTTTGAGCTCACAACAGGAGCAAGACAGATAATGGCTGCTGCTAACATGAACTTATGTAAGTGGACAACAAACTCTCCAGAACTGAAAACTAAGTGGTCCAACAGTTCCCTTGACTTCACACAAGAAACCGAATCACATGGCAATGTGCTAAAGGTACTAGGTCTGGTATGGATACCGGACACAGATGACTTTGCTTTTGATCTCAATCACTTAATGAACATTCTGAAAGGGAAAGACAACACAAAGAGGAGTGTTCTGAGATCATCTGCCAGAATATTTGATCCTATAGGCTTCCTAACACCATTTACCATACGAGTTAAATGTCTGTTTCAGGAGATGTGGCGACAAGGCCTAAGCTGGGACGACGAGTTGCCTTTAGATCTCTCACAGGCATGGCAACAGTGGTGCATGGAGCTACCTCAGATCCACCAAATAGTAATTCCGAGATGGTATGGAATAAGTCAAAGGTCAGACAAATCACATGTTCTCCATGTTTTCACAGACGCTAGTGAGAAGGCATATGGAGCAGTTGCATACTTGCAAGGACCGATAAAGGACGGACAAGAAACTATGACAACATTAGTTGCATCAAAATCAAGAGTTGCACCCATTAAGACAATAACTTTGCCTCGCTTGGAACTAATGGGAGCGGTGATTGGAGCAAGATTGGCGACTAACCTCTTAAAGGCGCAAAACATGGAAATTACTCAACTTCAAATGTGGTCAGACTCCATGATTGTGATTCACTGGGTACGCAGCTCATCTAAAAAATGGAAACAGTTTGTTGCCAACAGAGTAATGGAGATACAAACGTTGACACCACCGGAATTGTGGTCACACTGTAATGGAAGAATGAATCCAGCAGATCTCACAACAAGAGGTCAACCAGCGTCAAGGCTGAAGGATGAGGAGCTCTGGTGGTCAGGGCCGCCATTTTTGAAATCTAACGAGCTTCAAGTGACACTGTCAGAGAAAAATGAAAAAACACTTATCGAAAAAGAGGTGGAAGCTGAACTGAAGGCAAGTCAGGTTACAGTAAATCTCAGTAACTGTGAAAGGCTGCAATCTGAACCTTTGCTACCACTCGAAAGGTACAGCAAGCTACAGACTGTGCTAAGAATCACTGCATGGACACAAAGATTTCTCCACAACTGTCGCTCAAAGGACAAGAAAAGAGGAGAACTAACAGCAGAGGAAATGTCAAATGCAGAAAAGGTATGGATACACAAGGCACAACTTGACAGTTTTGAGAGAGAAATAAATGAACTAAAACAGGGTAGAAATGTGTACAAGGACTCAAAATTAAAGACTTTAATCCATTTCTGGACGAGAATGATTTAATCTGTGTGGGCGGAAGACTGCATCAGTCAGCCATGAGCTTTAAAGAGCAGCACCCATGGTTGTTACCATCCGGTCACAGATTTTCACAACTACTGATCAAACACAGCCACGAAAACATCATGCATTCAGGTGTGAGAGATACTCTTGTTCATCTGCGAGAGAAATACTGGATTCCACGTGCAAGACAGTTAGTCAAAAAATGTGTTTCAGACTGTAATATTTGTAAAAGATTCAAAGTGAAAGCAGCACAGCAAACAGCTGCACCACTTCCCAGAGATAGAGTTACAGAGGCGCCCCCATTTGAAATCACTGGGGTGGACTTTGCAGGCCCACTGTACGTAAAGGCAAAGAACAATGATGAGAAAGCTTACGTTGCACTTTTTACGTGTGCAGTGACACGTGCTATACACCTTGAACTAGTTTCTAGCATGTCAACAGAAAGTTTTCTTTTGGCATTCAAAAGATTTATTTCACGAAGAGGACTCTGCAAAGTCATCTACTCAGACAATGCACAAACTTTCAAAAGAGCAGATCAAGATCTAAAGGAACTTTGGAAGGCTATGAAAGAACCAGAGTTGTTGGAACACTTTTCTGAAAGGGGGATTAAGTGGAAGTTTATAGCTGAAAGAGCTGCATGGTGGGGTGGTTTTTGGGAAAGACTAGTTCGTTCTGTTAAAGGATGTCTCAAAAGAGTAATGGGGAGAGCATCACTGAGCTTTGAGGAGCTGACTTCTCTATTGTCAGAAATAGAGGCCACTATCAACTCCAGACCACTCACCTGTGTATACAATGACTTACAAGAACCGCAACCTCTGACACCAGCTCATTTCCTAATAGGAAGAAGACTCACCTCATTGCCACCAAAGCCTTTATTCACTGAAGGTCAGATAAGAAACACAAACAAAGATGAGTTGACTCGAAGATGGAAATATCGCCACCGACTTGTCAATGAGTTTTGGACCAGATGGAGACGTGAGTACTTACTAGACCTCAGATCAGCTCACACACGTGAAACGCTAAAATCAACACCACTGAAGAAAGGAGACGTAGTTCTCATTGGAGATAACAAGATGACGCGTTTGATGTGGAAAACAGGAATAATTGCAGAAGTGTTCCCAGGAAGAGATGGACTAGTCAGATCCTGCGCTGTGCGCACTTCAACAGGAACAATATTAAGAAGACCAGTTCAACTTTTATATCCCTTGGAGGTTGATACTTAGTTTAAACTGTCTTCTTGGGGGGAGGATGTTGAATCTTTATTTGATGTTTCATAATTCATTTGATATTTAGTTATAGATATATTTGCTATGTTATCTATTTGTTAATATAAGAGGACAGGTTGATTTATTTCAGTTGTAGCACCAGATAATTACACCAACAGATGGCGCTGTTGTTTCACGTTCTATAATAACTTGTTCACAAAAACGAAGAAGGCAGAGAGACAGCTAATATCCTCTGTTAGCTAGTCAGCGGAACACATGGTGTAAAGAAAACGATTAATGATGCAACAGTTTTGTTAAGTAAAGAATGAAAACGAAGTACTGCTTGGACATTTATTTCTATTTTTATTGAGAGATCGAAGTTGCAGTTAGAATCCACAACAGGGTGAGACATTTGAGTAGATTGTGTTCTCACCTTCAGGCCCTCCTGAGAACTGAATGGTTGCAACTGCAACTGTGGAAAGTAAAGGACAAAGAAGACAAAGAAGAGTATGAGGCGTCTGTGCCCTATGCACTCCACTTAAACCAACAGCCATTCCACATATTGTAAGTCTTTGGCCAACTCGGGAGATCCTCTTGAAGATCTCCAGACATCACTCACACGTCACAGCAATTCAGAGATTTAACTAAGTCCCCCCCCCCCGTCAGATAATGACTGGGTGAGGAATTGTGTGGACTGTTATCTCACAGTCAGGCACTCCTGATAGTTTAAGATACATAGATAATTTTTGCTTCTTTGCAATGAGCATTGAATAAAAAAGAGTTTAGGTGAAAGCTGTACCTATGTTCCATTGTTTTTGCTGAGTTTGCACCTGTGGGGACAACCTTGCAGCAGATGAGGTTGCCCCGGGCCTGTGTTGTCTGTGGGACCCCAGTGCTAGTCCAGCAGGAGTCGGTTTATGTGCTGTAGCGTGATGGGGAGATGAGGGGGAGGGATGTCCTTGCCCTCAGCTCCTTCTATTACAAAACAAAATGTGGAGAGCATAACACAGACTTATAAGCCATTCTGGGCCATTGCATTTACATTTGGCCGAAAGTTAATTCATTTGCAAACAGCTCACATACACACACTCAAAACAAAACATGAGCAATCATATAAATAGGCCTGTAAAGTTATTGAGTACATAATAATATTATGTTACAAACAAATGAAGAAAAAGATTATATTTCTTGGAAACAAAAACATTATGCCTCCTCTTTCTATATGCTTATGTAAATTAATTGAAAAGTTAACCATAATAACTGTTATTTATTGATGGATTTTATTCAAAACCAACATGGCGCTGCTTCTAAGAGTTTCCTTTTTGAAATGAGTTTAGGTTCATCTGTAACTTTCTTCCTCCATCTAATCAGAAACAGAGAAATGACACACACATGTAAAGCCAGTAGGCCTATGTGCCAGAACCAGAAGAAGAAAACGCACAAAAAGTAAAGCTCACAGATTTTTTTATTATTATCACCAAATGTGACGTTTCGGGTTAGTGCCCTTCATCAGACAAACGTCAAAAGGACAATACACTGAATAAACTGAAAACCTTTTTTTCACTCATAGTTAGTGGTTGTGTGAAGCTCTTTTTAAATCATAATGACAACAGAAACTACCCAAATGACCCTGATAACAGGTAACCATCCTCACCTGTGATCTGTTTGTTTGTAATCAGTGTGTGTATAAAAGATCAGTGAGTTTCTGGGCTCCTGACAGACCCTTGTATCTTTCATCCAGTGCTGCACTGATGTTTCTGTTTTCTGAGTCATGGGAAAGCAAAAGAATTGTCAAAGGATCTGTGGGAAAAGTTAACTGAACTGTATAAAACATGAAAGGGATATAAAAAGATATCCAAGGAATTGAAAATGCCAATCAGCAGTGTACTAACTCTAATTAAGAAGTGGAAAATGAGGGATTGTGTTGAAACCAAACAAAGGTCAGGTAGACCAACAAAAATTTTAGCCACAACTGCCAGGAAAATTGTTCGGGATGCAAAGCAAAACCTATAAATAACTTAATCTGAAATACAGGACTCTCTGGAAAAAAAGTGGTGTGGCTGTTTCAAGATGCACAATAGGGTGGCACATGAAGAAAAATGGGCTGCATGGTCGAGTCGCCAGAAGAAAGCCATTACTAATCCAAATGCCACAAAGCATCCTGCTTACAACACTTCTGGAACAAAGTCATTTGGAGTTATGTCCAAAATGTAAGTTTGTGGCCACAACCATCAACATTTGGAGAGGAGTCAACAAGGCCTATGATGAAAGAGACACCACTCCTACTGTGAAACATGGAGGTGATGCTGGTGTTTTGGGGATGTGTAAGCTACAAAGGCACAGAAAAAGATGAATGCAGCATGTTATCAGAAGATACTGGAGGTGGCAGCAGTGGAAGGCGGGGGGCCTCGGCGACCCAATCCCCGGACATGGAATCTGGCACAGGGAGCCTGAGCCTGTGCGGGAGATGGAGAGACTAATGATAGTTGGGCTCACCTCCACGCACAGCTTGGGCTCTGGGACCCCACTCGAGAGAGAGGCTGGACTCTACACTACTCTGGAGTGGCCTGCAGTAAGAGGAGGCAAGCTGGAGTGGGCTTGCTCATAGGGCCCCAGCTCAGCCGTTTTGTAGTTCACCCGTTGAATGAGAGGGTTGTTTACCTGCGCCTTCGGGTCAGGGATAGGTCTCTCACTGCTTGTCCTTGCGGGCCAAATGGCAGTGTAGAGTACCTGGCCTCCTTATAATCTCTGGGAGGGCTGCTGGAAAATGTTCCGACCGGGGACTTCATCGTTCTACTGGGGTGCTAGTCACAGTTTGTCCATAATGAACACCATGTTCAAGCATAAGGGTGTCCATCAGTGCACATGGCACCAAGACACCCTAGGCCGGAGGTCAGATGAAACAACTACAGGAGAGGAGAGATCCTGCCTCAAGTGGAGGAGTTCAAGTATCTTGGGGTCTTGTTCACGAGTGAGGGAAGGAGGGAACGGGAGATTGATAAATGGATCGGTGCAGCTTCTGCAGTGATGCAGTCGATGTACCGGTCTGTCGTGGTGAAGAAGGAGCTGCAAGGCAAAGCTCTCGATTTACTGGAAGAGCTGGAGGAAGTGTCTGGGGAGAGGGAAGTCTGGGCATCTCTGCTCAGACTGCTGCCCCCACGACCCCGACCCTGGCCCCAGATAAGCGGAAGAAGATGGATGGATGGATGAAGAATGGGCAACTTTATCTGAGAAAATAAAGAGCCTCATCCACAACTACCACAAAAAAACTTCAAGCTGTCATGATGTTAAAGGTGGCACTACACAGTTTTAAGAACTGGTGTTAGTAAACTTTTGATCAGGGTCATTTGGGTCATTTCTGTTGTCATTATGATTTAAAAAGATAAACACAATTGCTTGACATAAACATAAATGGCTTCACCCAAACCACTAACTAAAAGTGAAAGAAAAGTTTTTGTGTTATTCATATTCTCGGAAAAATTAATTCTGCCAGGGTATGTAAACCTATGAGCACAATTGTATATGTGTGTTCAAATGTGTGTTTGTCTGATGAAGGGCACTAGCTCAAAATGTCACATGTGGGGATTTATAATAAAAATTCAGCTTTTTTTTGTTGTGCCTTCTTCAGATTTTTGCTCCATCTAATTAAACTGAGAAATTCAGCAGCAGAAGTACAGGAGCATGCTGCCCTCTAGTGGCCTCCTCCTGGGTTTTCACACAAAACGGGAATGATATAAAAATGAATAATTCATAAAGATGGGATGATAAGGTAGTATTTCACAGATCTCTGATACAAGCTTTAATTGATATTTTAACACTGATATCAGAAAGATGATTAACACTGTGTAATCTAGTGGAAAAGACAGTGTCTGAAGTTAGATCTGAGCTTTAATCAAGTCTCTGTTCAGTTTAATCAACTCAGAAGGGGTTTCATGAAGGGGTTCAAATGGTGGGCTGTGGGCAAAATACAGGCTGCCAGGCGCCCATATTTGGGCAAAAGTGCACTTTTTCTTTATTAATCATTATTATGTCACTGTAGGTCAGGACAAAATCAAGTGTAGACCAAAGACTGAAAGTGTCTAAACCTGGACTAAACCAGGTCTAGGGTCGAGGCTACAAGGACTATGAGCTTTATTAAGTGTAGGTGTGTAGATAAACAGGGGCTAAAGTAGGCTTAAAATGGGACAATACTTAGCACAAAACCAAGGAAGTGATTTTAGATTAAACTGAGTCTTAAATGAGGCTTAAACAAGATTATGAAGCTAAAAACTGGAATATTTGCCGGGGGAAAAATTAGGACTAAACCTGGATTAAACCAGAAATGATTACGGACTAAACTAATATAGCTGTAATTCAGAAATAAAGCTGGAGACCAAAATGGGCCTAAACTTGGATTAAACCAGAACTGAAAAAATAATCAAATTAAAATAGTACCTAAAACAAAATCTGTGGTTGAAGCAGAACAAACAAATTAAGACTAAACCAGGACTAAACAAGAACATAACTGGGATTATACCCAAGACAAAACAACATCTGAACCAGGACTAAGACCAAAGCTAATACCAGGATTAAACCCAGACTCATTGCTGTAATGTATAGGACTAAACCTAGACTAAACCAAATCAGGCCTAAAACTCAGCATGGTAGCAATAAACTGATGAGTTCCAACTCCCACCTATGGTCATGAGCTGACGAGGCTGATGAGCCTGGCCAGCTGTTCTAATTCTTTTACTGTTTGTACAACGAATTAGTCTGGTCCCCCTCCCTTGAAACTTCTTTTCCAAAGGGGAAGTACTGGGCATTTGGATGCATTTTAATATCTGAAAACAAAAAGGCTGAATGCGTCATGCGTCATATCAAGCAATTTATTGACATTAGAATTTGTTTTAACTTTTGAATACTTACAAAGGATGTATTGAATACATTCAGTCATACACAGTTCTGGAAAAAATTAAGAGACCACTTTAAAATGATCAGTTTCTCTGGTTTTACTATTTGTAGGTATATGTTTGGGTAAAATTAACATTTTTACTGACAATTTTTCCCAAATTCCAAATAAAAATATTGTAATTTAGAGCATTTATTTGCAAGAGAATAGTGATGACCACAAAAGTGTTTTTTTTTTTTTTTAATTAAATAAGACTTGGTTCAGGTGATAACCTGATCAGCACCTCGTTCAGTAGAATGAGGTGTGTCTGTGTTGGGATTCAACAGACATTTGAATGGAATGGTTTCCAGACTTGTAGAGAGGCTAATTACTAGACAAAATTATAGTGGTCTCTTAATTTTTTCCAGAGCTGTATGTGTGTACATTTACAAATGGTATGACCGTAATGTCTGAAGTTTTATTAAGGAACCATAAAAGTAAGTTCAGAAGCAGACTGACAGATAAACATTTAAATGACTTAATAAAGTAAACCTGAGGCTGCACCTCTCTTGTTGACTCCATCAGTGCAATCATCTGACTGAATACACAATTGTTTAGTTTTGACAGCATTCGTTTTTTATTTTATAGTGTCAGATACACAGGAAATAAATGCATATACAAATACAAAGACAATCATCTGCACATGCAGATATAACTAAATGTTTTTGTTTTTGTTATGTTTTATTGTAAAATGTGAGTTGTGGACACCAACATTTTGTAAAAGTTCAGGGTTAATCTTCAGAAAAAAAAAAAGCTATGAGCATAAATGTTACAAACACCAGTAGCTCTTTGTCATTTTCAAATATTTTGAAAAAGTAGTTCTTTGAGCAAAAAAGGTTGGAGACCCCTGATCTAAACACTGCAGGCTTTGAAAAACATTCAACAGAGGATGTTACTGACCTGGAGGATGCAGCAGCATTACCAATCACCAAACAGCTCCATAACCCTGTCTTCTACACATCAGGACTTTTACATGAAGCCACACCATTAATCCATGCTCCACAGCAATAGATCAATCCACTGGATTTGTCACATTACTGTCCTTCTTCATATCCCATAAACCACCTCTGTGAATCCAGACCTGAGTGCAGACATAAACTCTGATCACTCTCTCCTGTTACTCAATACACAGACACACATCCTTTCTCAAACGCTGTGGTACATCACAGACCACAGTATACAAATATCAATTTAATTTTTCTACTGAATGTACAATAAAGGTATTAGTTTGATATTGATTTTTATTTTCCTCCCATTACACATTTTCAGTCAAACTCATTATACAAGAATAAAACGTATGTATCTAATGTTAAATTTATTCAAAGTATCAATATAATCTACTTCTGACAGCAAAAAGCTTGGAGGAGTTGAAAAGGTTCCTTTCTACAAATAACAAGTGTTGATAGCTCCTTTGTGACCAGTTCTTACACAGGGTTAGCTCCATGCATCCTTCTGGCTCACAGGAGGCCTCATGACCTGTTAGGGCTCCGTCACAATAATGGCATTCTCTCGATGTAGCTGCCTCTTGACTCCAGATCAGCAGATGCAGTTAGTTAGGTATACAGGGGTACCTGAAAGAAGGCAATGATGTAGCTGATTAAAAATAGTGTTCTTAGATGATTAGATGAACATCACAACAATAAAGTTGGGCTTAAAATAATGTTTCCAATGTGTATTGCAGAACATGCATACAGTTTCCCTTGATTTATTTAATTGCCTTGTTTCATAACATAAAAATAAACCTTTTTTCCTCAGGAGTTTTTCCTCGCCCTGATGGAGGGTCTAAGGACAGGGGATGATATTGGGCTATCCATATATATGTCTTATCTTGATCACAGTTCTCCCAGTCTGTTTTTTTTTTCTTTTTCAAGCCTGTCCTCTAGTCAATAAAAATATAAAAAATAATACGCATACTTATAATTGTAAGTAAGTACTATAAATAACAGTCAGATCTACTAATTGCTAAGTAGCTTCTATTATACTTTTATAAACATTATTATTGTATGTGGACAATTCTTTAGCATTGGCTCTAGACTCTGTAGTTACATCTAGTTCTTATTGTTCTTATGATTTTGAAAAGCAAAGACTTAGTTACCGTTTAGACGTGAGCTTAACTAGTATCCAGGCCTCGGGGCAAACGAACAGCTGGGGTTGACCGCCTGAAATGTCTCTATCACTGTGTACACCCAGCCCGAGTTTGTTAGCTTCGTCCACTTGCTGCTCCTTTAGTGCAAGCAACGGAGACACCACAAACAACCGGCTTTTGAATAAGTTCATCTTCTTCACTACAAGCGGAGAGAGGCGGTAGATTTAACTCTTCCCAAAACCCGTTGGAAGCAGAACAAAACATAATTCCAGAAAAGGAAGGCTTTAAGAGCGGTCCTTTGCTGAGATTTTATAGACTTTTATTTGGTCCAGGTCATTCAAAACGGAGACAAGACCCGTTTCACATAATCGCTCCACTCGCTGCGCAGTAGCGTCAGCCATCTTTGTTTTGAATTTGAGAGCTCTGCCTCGAAAGACCGCCCCGTTTCAGATAAACGATTCTGATTGGGTGGGTGTCTTTGGCCCCGAGGGGTAATCTAATGAGCGTCAATGGGAGGAGTTCCAGACCCACCGACATCCAGAAAGAATGTCGGTGGGTCTGACAAGCCATGCTATTAAAGTCTAGACTAAACTAAATCAGGACTTAATCCGGACTTTAAACAAGACAAAAAAAAAACTGCAACTGAGCCAGAACTATACCTGGACTAAGAGTAATGTCTGATTGAATATACAGCTTTGTGGCTCATGTTTGATCTGAAGTTTATCGGTCACTTCTCCTTTAAGCTCACAGTACCAGTCAGCACCAGTTCTGGGGGCGGCCAAGTTAATCTTTAAGCCTCTCTCCGCAGTAAAAACAAACTGCTCATTCCCTCTGACGGAGCGGAAATGCCCCTATCACCACCTCACAACAAGCTCGGGTCACCTGAGTTGAGTTGGAACGCAGTGGACAAGGTCGATACAGTGGCCACTTTGGAGCAGCTTGCAATTTTTGTTCCCCAACAAAACCACCGCCAGATCTGAGGGGCACCAGGGGTCAAACGGGTAAGGTCAGCTGTTCATTCTTAGTCTATGTGTTTAATGTTAAAACCGCAGTCCCTTGTCAGTCATAACAATGTTGTTACTAAAAAGTGACACATGACACTGACGTTAACTATTAGCTCGTAGCTTTATTCTAGCTAACGGCAGCAGTAATAAGAGCTGACTGGTGACTAGTGAGCTGTATAACAGACATATTAGCAAATATTAAAAACATATTAACTTTTTTTACAGTCTGTTGAGTACACACGCCACAATGTGCTTAGTAAACCTGACACCAAAAAGCGCATGGAGACTAATATCCTTGTCTTCTGCGGGATTTTAGATGGTTGTGGTGCAGTGGACTCCAAAACTAGCACAGAGAAGTGAAAAACTGACAATAGGGCAGTTAGTGAATAAAAAGAATTAACTAGGATAAGAAAACAATCCAATTGTAAATGCACCATTTCTTAGGGCTTCTGTGAAACTGCAAATATCTAATATCCTTCCTATTTCTTCCCCAGATAGGCACTACGTCTTGAGAAATAAATGCTTAAGATTTTAAATGAATCACCCAACTCTACTGGCATAATGAAAACCCCGAGCCACGGGAGACTGGGGCCTGGGAGCGAGGCCTCTTCAGCTGAGGGTACCTCCAACAGCGGCACAGCGGGGCCTCTGTGGGTTCCACATACGCCCACGCCTGACAATACCAGCTCCACAAACGGGACTTCCAGCACTCCTCCGTACACAGAGAAAACAAACAACCACAGCAAAGGGAGCCTTAAATCACGACTCCAGACACTCCTACCTCAATCATGGGCACGCCTTAAACTAAAACGTGAAAGCGACGGTACTGATATTGAAGCTAGCATCGGTGGGATTCAAATCCTTCCCAATGGGACAAGAGTGAGCCCTCCAGTGAGCCCTTTAATTGGAAAAAAATATGACATATCACTTGGAAATTTAAGCCATAATTCAGATTTGTTACGGGAAAGTGGTGATTTTTTTCAACAAGAAGAGTCTCTCCTCACCAGTATCCACCCGGCAGAGTACTACGCTGAGAAACTTGAGGTCTACAACTTAAAGTACTCCTATTTGAAGTCCTGGCCTGGGTTGTTAAGACTCCTCGCCGGGCTGCAGCTTCTTTTCGGTGGTATGGTTTTTGCGTGTGTCATTGCCTATATTCATAAAGACAGTGAATGGTCCAACTCGTATGGAATGTACAACGGTGCATATAACAACGGCTTTGGTTCGTCCGGTTACAGCTACAGAGGACCTATGACACCATTTATATTAGCCATAGCCGGACTGTCTTGGATCGTAACACTTGTGCTCTTAGTGATGGGGATGACTATGTACTATCGGACGATTTTGCTGGACGCCCCCTGGTGGCCGTTGACAGAGGCATTCATTAATGTAGCCCTGTTCCTGCTGTACATGTCGACGGGGATCGTGTATCTAAACGATTTGAACCGTGGAGGGCTGTGCTACACCACAATAGGCAACAACCCCATTGTGGCCAGTCTGTGTCGAGTGGACGGAGGCCAGATGGCAGGAACAGTGTTTATTTTTATCAACATGGCGCTCTATCTGGGCAGCTTCCTGGTTTGTCTAAAGATGTGGCGGCATGAAGCTGCAAGAAGAGAGAGGGAATACTTTCTCACTGAGGTAAACTAAACCGGTCATACATTTCTTATTTATAAGGTTTTGTCTCATAAATAATACGACAAAAACATGTATAATAGCTAAGACAAGGACTGTTCTTACGAGTGCTGTGAGCTAGGCATCGAAGGTGTTTCACACTGTCCAGCCTCTGTGCCAGTTCTGACTCTGGTTCGGTTCAGGAGACAGTAAACATTGGTTCTCTCTGAGCTAACAGAAGTACGTCATAAACAAAAAAAACTGATCAACAAAGAGCAAATGTGAACTGTACCCACTGCAAATGATAAGAAAACAGCAACAAAGTTTGAGAAAAAGAACAATGCCTCATATCAAAGCTTGGTACAAACTGCAATTTAATGAGGCTAGAAAACAAAGACGGATTGCAAAGAACCAATTTTTTTATGTTCTGGACCAATTATTTTTGGTTGGTTTGTCAGTAGTTTTGAGAACCAGAACTGTCACAGAGCCTTGTTGGTTTGAAATATGTCCACAAAAAACATGTTTTTTTCCTAGGTTTTCAGGGGGATACAGTAGCACTATACAAATGCAAATAGATAGAGTTTTGTTAATTTTATCTTACACTGCAATTGAGGCCCATAGACAGATGAGCTATTATAACAAGGATTTTTATTGATCATTTTGTCTTTGTCTTTTAGTCCAAAGAGGTTCCCAGCTCCATCCTAATGGTGCCACAAAAACCCAAACGGATCTCATTCAGGGATGAGATGGACAAGAGTAAGACACACGATTCAGACATCCAAAGACAGCCATTAAATCCCATACTTAATAAAAATCACATGAACAAATCCGAGCCTGAGGTGCACATTGTCGCAGACTACATCATGTGAGTGAACCTGGATGAGATTTCCTAACCCTTTTTTATAACTAGTGTTGTTGCCAAGACTACACTAACGATTGAAGTAAGTTGAAATTAAAAGTATAGTGTTTTGTCCTGTCCAGGAAGTATCCGGAGATCAGCTGCTTTGAGGAAAGAGAGAAGTACAGAGCAGTATTTAACGACCAGTACCAGGAATACAAGGACCTGCACAGAGAGGTCAGCCTGATGCTCAGCAAATTCAGGGAGATGGACGCCATGATGGTTCGACTGCTCCAGGACACAAACAGCCACAAGGTGAGTGGCCCAAACATTAATGATACCATACTGTTCTGCTTGTTTCTCTGGACCTTTGACTAATCAGTGTAGAGTAGAGGAAGGGGCTTGAAGACATAAAAGGAGACTATTTGCATTTCCCACAAAACTAGTAAATGTGCATTAGTACATTTAATACAATGCCTCTATGTCTGTCTCAAATTTGGCATGTTTTCTTTTTTTTCCAGAATGAGCAAAGGATTCACAATATTTTGCAAAAGTATCAGGAGAAAAAGAATGTAAGTGGAAGACAAATTGAAAAAATATTTTCAGTTCTAATAAAGTAATTAGTAATATTACTATTAAATTCATTATTTTGTGTTTTCTAGGATCAAGCTTTCTGGGAGAAAAGGGAACGCTGTGATTATTTAAAAGCTAAGCTGAGCCATTTAAAACACAGAATACAAACATTTGACCAAATGAACAGTATGGACAGTGATAAGTATTAATCTGAAAGGTAAATTAACAGAAGAAATATATAAATATAAGAAAGACATTTTGTATTCAGCTAATATTTTTTAATAAAACAGAGCAGCTAATATCCGGCCTTATAGGGTTTTACATTTCTTATTGTTGTCTGGTTTAATGTATAAGTTAAGGTGTAGTGAGTCGTTTTTAGATTTGAGTTTGTACAGTAGCCCAGCAGGGACATGCTGTTTTATATAAACAAACCCAGGTCTGAGCTCACTTTAGAATTAAGAAATTTAGAAACTAAATCCATTTTATTCATAAATATTGCTAACCTTTATGCAACAATGTTTTCTTAGTTTGTCCACTCTGGGCTGTTGTAGAAATTGGAACAGCGTTTGGGTTTCATTTGGTTCAACGTTATACTACAAATACTTTACTACAATATACTATAGTAACACTGTACTTTTACAATAAAGTGTTTTGTGAATGTTATGTATGTCTTGCGGTCTTTTTACATTGCATAATAAGTTATAAATTAAGTATTAGTTAAAGTATATAAAAAAGCGCTTTGATCCATGTCATTTTCTGTGAGATGTTTGTAGGGACTCTGCAGGAGGAACCTGGAGGGGGGCTGTGTGTTTGTTCAAAGACAAAATATCTGTGGTCATAGGTTTTTGGGAAAAAACACTACAAATTTCAAATTTGTATCAATTTAATGCATGAATGCCTGCACCCAAAAAACTAAAATAATTATTGGAGAACATTCAGTTGATTACAAATGATTTTCAGTTTATCATTGCAGGAATACACAAAAACTATCTTATGAGTTGGTATCACTGCTGTAGTAATATTCTGTTGATTGGCATTTATATTTATATAGGCAGTATAGATATAACATATAAAACAATGAATTCCAATTTAAAGAGGTTGAGTTCTATAAAATGTTGTTTTATGAAAAAGTAAGAACAAAGCATTTTGCACTAAAACTAAATTTTATATATGATGTGATTACATATGCCCTTGACGTAAGTGCTTTGTAACTTTGGGGCCCATTACAAAAACCTGCACCGGGGCCCCTCATCAGTACCTCACACCACTGGTTCCTAATTCTTAATAATGAACGTGTGTTATTGTAATGATGCTGTTTATTAACAAAAATAAAAAATACTGTATACATGCTGAAATTATTTTTATTTGACAAGACTGACATATTTGTAGATTTAAGACTACCCTTTCCCTTTCAATGCTTCATTGTATTTACTAGACTCTAATGTAAATTAAAAAAATATAGGCTATAGGCAATAAAGTTGGAGTCACTAACGTCATATTTATAGATATTGTATTATAGTCATTAAAACATTACCAAAGCGTCTTAATATCCAGTCATCCCTCTGTCCTAAGTATTGTGTTCAGTCATGAAGGGGCTGTATAGCAGAGGCTAATATTACACCGTGTAGTGAACCCAAAGCAGCTGATGCGTGCGAATGCGTGATGCGCCCGCTCAGCTGAAGAGGAACCGTCCTTTACGCACAGCCCACGGGAGACACACACCTGCACAGGCCAACGGGAACCAGAGTGGTCTGGAAGACTTACGCTTGAGTTGGAATCATGTTTAATTCGGAGACAAAGCAAGAAGAGAGTGTTTTCCAACTGGTGAATGTCGCGATATGAAGGCAGAGTGCAAAGTTTACCAGCGACGTCCATTGTGCCCCGGTAAGTTTACCTGTCAATTAATAATGTGTCGAATACTTTGAGTGGGACATGAGGAGGTTTTAATTTACAAAATGATTGCTTTTTACGCACTTTGAAGTACTTACTGAAATACGTAACGTTGTAAATACGTGCATGTTTGACGTGTCTGAATAAGCCTTAATTTAACAAGTAAATAAATGTTGAGGCTGAGCCACAACTGGATAAAGTAAAAGAAATATATCATGGCATTGTGTAGACAGAAAAAGTCAGCAAAATGAGACATTTAGCTGACTCAGCTGTTTGATTAAAGACACAAAATGTTGTTGTATAATGTTGGGTGAAGCCATTTATTGTCAAACATTTACATTTACCATTACATTTAGTCATTTAGTCAGACACTTTTATCCAAAGATACTTACAAGTGAGGAAAACAATGGAAGCAATTTTAACAACACAAGGTAGCAAAGTGCACCAAAAACTAGTCAGTTAAAACCCAGGAGGGGATTATATATATATATATATATATATATATATATATATATATATATATATATATATATATATATATATATATATATATATATATATATATATATATGTATATATATATATATATATATATATATATATAAACGTTGTCCTTCCCCCTCCGCGGGTGGTCTCTTCCTTCGAGCTCGGGTCCTCTACCAGAGGCCTGGGAGCTTGAGGGTTCTGCGCAGTATCTTTGCTGTTCCTAGTACTGCACTTTTCTGGACCGAGATGTCTGGTGTTCTTCCAGGGATCTGCTGTAGCCACTCTTCCAGTTTGGGGGTCACTGCCCCGAGTGCTCCGATGACCACAGGCACCACTGTCGCCTTCACCTTCCAAGCCTTTTCCAGCTCTTCTCTGAGGCCTTGGTATTTCTCTAGTTTCTCATGTTCCTTTTTCCTGATGTTGCAATCACTTGGTACTGCAACGTCAACCACAACGGCCTTCCTCTGCTGTTTGTCCACCACCACAATGTCTGGTTGGTTCGCCATTACCATTCTGTCAGTCTGAATCTGGAAGTTCCACAGGATCTTGGCTCGGTCATTCTCTACCACCTTCAGTGTTGCCAGATTGGACTAAAGATTTCCAGCCCAACTACAGCTTAAAACCCGCCCATTTAAAAAAATACCAGACCAAAATACATAGGCTACTGTTATTAAAACTGTTATAGAATAAAACACACCATTTTTTTTCTTATTAAACAACCAGACTAACAAATCGCACATTGGAGAGCACCAATCGTCCCCCGCATTTATTGAACTGTGACAAGCAATGTAAGCAGCGATTCTAATTTCACGGCGCTTTTGGTCATCTTTAATCGGACACTGCCCTGCTGCTCCCACTGACACAGTAAAAGTTTTTATACTTGGTGCACAGCGCGATTTGTGTTTTTTTGTATTAGCATGCTCTTTCAAATCATTTAACTGTGCTCTGATTTCTGATTGACAGTATTTACAAAATGCCTTTGTATCATCGCCTGCCACAGGTGTAATCCATGTTTTTGAAGACTGGTCGCTCTCCCATTCCTTTCTGTAGGACTTTTTATATTTACCCCACTTTGGCATGATGATGATGATGATGATGATGAATGATGATCACTGATGATGATATTGCAGTTTTGACGATATAACGAATTAGCCTACAACAACCTTCAAGCTTGAAGTCTGATTAGACAGGATTCCCCTGAACCTTATTGGCTAACCTGAACCATACCTAATTTAAACATCATCCTACATTATATAATTTATTTTATAGTTAGTTTTCATAAACAAAAAAAAAGAATACTGTTTATAGTCAAAAATAAAAACCCGCCTGTTGCATCAAAAACCAGCCCAAATTTTAAAGACCAGCCCAATGCATTTTTTTCCGGTCGGACGTGACCAAAAGGAGCCCAATTGGGCGGGAACCCGCCCAATCTGGCAACACTGACCACCTTTGGAGGTGTTTCCCACTTTGACCTCGGGGTTTCCAGTCCATACTCCGTACAGATGTTCCTGTACACTATGCCAGCCACTTGGTTATGGCGCTCCATGTATGCTTTCCCTGCCAGCATCTTACAACCTGCAGTTAAGTGTTGGATTGTCTCAGGGGCCTGTTTTCACAGCCTACACCTTGGGTCTTGTCTGGTGTGGTAGATTTGGGCCTCTATTGCTCTGGTGTTCAGGGCCTGCTCCTGTGCAGCCATGATGAGTGCCTCTGTGCTGTCCTTCAGTCCGGCCCGTTCTAGCCATTGGTAGGATTTCTTGATATCAGCCACTTCAGTTATGTTCCGGTGGTACATCCCATGTAGAGGTTTGTCCTCCAGCTCCTCTTCCTCTGTTCCCCATTGCCTGAGGAACAGAGGAATATATAT